>OX335676.1:18349221-18979221 GCA_946894065.1 Acleris literana
ATGTATGTTCAGCAATTTTTACTAGTTTCGGAGATATTGATCATTTTAATCTGAATTTTTGTAATTTTCCCTTATGTCCATGTCTCGAAAAATCATTAATTTTATGTTTAATTTCATAAGTTTTTCAGTGGTATCTTACATAATTAGAATCATTACGAATGAGCGAAGTTTTTATACCTATTTGCTCGTTTTTTTTCAGTATTTTTTTAAGTAATCACCTAAAGTTGTTTTTTCCATACAAAGTGAAAAGCAAACACTGGGACACGTAGTATGGAGAAACAAACTTTATGTGATTACTTAAAAAAAACGTATGAAATAAAACATGAAATTAATGATTTTTCGAGACATGGACATAAAGGAAAATTACAAAAAATCAGATCAAAATGATCAATATCTCCGAAAGTAGTAAAAGTCGCTGAATATACATAAGGGTTAAATCGATGGATTTTTAGCTGCTCCATCAGCCCTAGGCGGGTTGACGTCGGTTTCTGGGACACCCTGTATAATATACGTATTTAACATTAGTTTTAATTTAGATTTAAGTACATAATTGCAGTGCCCTTACGCCTTACATTGTGGTATCCTTCCAGGGTATCGCACGCACTAACCTATACTTAAGTTTTAAAGATACTAACACCAATCTGTACAACTTCTGTGCCATGTGATGACAATCAATATTCAATACAATAAATTCTGTATTATTTCCTAGACCTTGGTGAGAAACAGGTTTTTTTTAAGTGACTAAGCGTTTCTGCGAGCTGCTACCTAGTCAAAGGACGATACCTACCACACCATCTTCTAGAGCTACTGGTGTTATGGGCGGTGGTGATTACTTCACATCAGATAACCCGCACGCCCGTTTGCCTATCTCGTAGAAAAAATCAGGCAAAGATAAACAAGTTACATAGGAGTTAGCGGTAAATACGAGTGAGCATTGCATTTAATACGTAATAAGCCGTTATCTATTACTATTATTATAACGTGGCTGTGACCCGAAAAGCGATATCACACTACATTGTACCTATAGGTATGTACTTACTATATCTAGTTCACGTCTAAATTTTACTTAATTCTGGCCGTGGGCTGTCATATTTCGGCGATTCCGTGGCCACCGGCTAGATGACATGTGCGGTAATTGATTTGTTAATTTTAATTTTTGGGACATCATTGGCATTTTTTGCCTAAAATAAAGGTACTTTAGTGGTAGTAGGACCTTGAGCAAGGTTCGTCCGGATGGCTACCACCATCTTATCCGTTACCCTATCCCCAAGCATCATTGTTCCTCTTTGGCGTATCTAGAGATATTTCCCCTGCCTTGTTGAGATGCATTGGGCTAGACATCATTCGGCTTCCTATTTACAAGTGATCAATGATCATCCTGGGGTGGGCACCAGACAGTTCTGGGGTGGGCACGGCCCACATATATTTGTGTGATGAGCACGAGTATATGTTCCTGAGTTTTGGAGTATTTTAGTATGTATGTCTCTATATAAGTATGTATATCGTTGTCTAGTAGGTACCATAATACAAGCCTAGAACTTTAAGAAAGCGAGAAGTGTTAGATTGTCCCTTGATATTTGAAATGTTGATATTTATCTACCACGATAAAGCCGACTATAATAAGAGGGCTGAAAGTTTTTTTTAACGACATATATAGAGACTTCAATATAAGCACTGCTAGATCAAAACATAACTCAAAATACAACTGTATTTTAAAATCAACTTTAATACAACTTCTATGAACCTGAAACGGGTCAATATCGGCTGATCTAAAAAAAATTGGTCTATTTTTGTTTCGCATCATATTTTTTTGCATACCAACGCTTCGTCTAATGATTTAAATGTCGAAAATTGTTTGATCGAAATTGGTTTGCATAATATTGTTTGGTTGAAAAATTGTTTAGTATAACATTTGTTTGGAATAGGTAACTTTTTTTGCCGAATGATTTTTTGGTATAACGTTGACCGTGAGGTGAAGTTATTCCGCGTATTTGTGGCGCTTCGCGCCTTGACACAATTCTAACCTAACCTAACCTATAGATAAGTTGAGACCTAGGTGTTTTATACTGGGATGGGCTTCGACCAAACAACATTATGGATTTAGCCTTTTAGTAATTAAAATTTAAGACAAAAAAAAATTGACCAAAAGTGCTTTAGAACAAAAAATATGTATGCAAAATATTTATTTAAAAAAGAAGTATGCCATTCAATATTATAGGAAACATTTTCGACCAAAAAAATTTTGCACATAAAATTTTAGGTTAGTCGAAGGGCACCCACCTGAAACATAACTAGCAAGGATTTTGATTGTATACTGTTTTTATCTAGCAGTGCGTATATCTGCCAAATGAAATATGAACAAAGAGTAAAGTCAAGTGGGTTTAGGTTTTAGACGAGTGCAGTGACCGTCGGGAGCGATAGCCACTGCATTTCCGTCCGTTGACCGTTTGTCCGAATGCCGTATCGCCCCTTATCACTTTGCAAATATACACTTATCCAAAATAATTTAGGATGGAATCATTAGGATGGCAAATCGTTTGGGTATTTGCCAAAATCTGTGGAATCATCTGTGTTAGTTTTTTTATGGCAAGAAAAAGGTAAACGAGTAAACAAGCATGGGCCTTCTTGCAGGACTCAACTTACTCTTTTTATCAGAACCTTAAAACGGAGCTATTTGGGAATCTCGAGGCTATTTGGAACAAAGTAATCATAGCTTTTAGTTAATATATTTTTTGTTGTCAGGCGAAGTTTTAGTTCTACCATTGCCATGACAAAAAAAACACCTAAAAGCTTATAAATACTTGGATCCAAATAGCCTCGTGATTCTCAAATAGCCCCGTTTTATGGCACCTGATCTTTTTGATGTGTTTGCAAGTCGATTGCCTGATGTGTGTTTTCAGTGTCCAAGGTTCTGTGAGAGAATGGATGGAAGTGGAATTTCTTGATGAAAACTGTTTAATGAACAGTGGTGTCTTATGATATTAAGTTTCTTCCCTATAATAATAATGAGAGTCTCAGTGCAACGTGTTAAAGTTTGATTTGAATAAATAAATATACAATAAATAAATGGGAAGTGGGATCTGAGACGTATATACTGCTTTCTCAAGACTATTATCCTAAGAACCGTATTAATAAACACATCTTGTCTGAGATGCCCGTCTCAAGACATGTCAAAGTATGCAGAAATCTAATGATAATGTCTTGAGATTGTAGTTTTTAGAATGCAATTTGGCCACCCTGAGCAGAAAGATGGAATGCCGGTTGTCTTATCCCCATACCGGAACACAACAGTTATCTATTTCATACATACTAGTAAATAAAAACATACATAACAGGAGAGAATCTTACAAAGTGCCCTTTTCACAAACTAAGCTCTAATATTGTCCTATAGTTAACATATATATATACTTAAATGCTACTCGCACTCTTCAGACAAATAGTTGCCCTTATCGGGAATCGAACCGGGGTCCGCTAGCTTCGTAGCGAGGTCACTTTAAAGGCTAATTGGGTCGTCAAATTTGGCCAGTTATAAGTAATTTTAGTACAAAATTAACTCCATTTTGAGCACATGGCAATGAATGTTTATTTAATTAATAGGTAAAACCAAAATCACTTTGAAAGATTAATTAATTATTTATTTATTCTTCAGGAAGTAATTAAGCAAAAGCAAATATTAATTAGATTTCCTATTGTATTCAATGTGGTGAATATTAAGCATACGCTAATTATCGAAAGTGCTAAGTTGTTTGTTTGTCATTCTAAATTACTAGACGTATAACTAATGACTTGACACTATTGTAATTTGAAACAAAGTCTGTGATACTTTCTTGCTTTCTTAGACAATACGTTGAGGTTATAATAAACTTCAAGCTGGGAAAGTGGACATAACATGTAATATTTATTGCGTACTGTCACAGTATGAACAGTAGTTCGTCTTCAACCAAAGGTATATCGCGTGGTTTGCATTTGTACGTGCCTCGACCGTAAGCTTCAACAGGATGGTCCGAACCGTTTAAAGGCTGCGGCTCCACTAAGGCGGAGATGAGCGGAGTGGAGCGGAGTTGTGCCAATATTAACCAATAGAATCTAAACTAACGTGCGCAAGGCGCGCTCGACGTGACCGCATGCGCCTTCTATTGGTTAATATTGGCAAAGCTCCGCTCGTCTCCGCCTCATAGGGGCCGCAGCCTAAGACCTTATATAGCCACACCGGATGCGTGCGCGTAGACGTGACGTGCGCGTGCGCTTTCCACTGCGTTGTATAGTGACATGTCGTATGTGAATTCATACTATACACCGCAGTGAAAAGCGCACGCGCACGTCACGTCTACGCGAACGCATCCGGTGTGGCTGGGCCTTTAGTCGTCCCCGCGTTTAATTGCATGCGTATTAAATATCGAGTGACTCGGCGCTACCCTGGCGCCCTCACACATAATATTGTATTGTATGACACTGCGTCCATACTGTGTTACGACGCCAAGTTAGCCTAGTTGGAAGTGACCCTGCCTACGAAGCTGGCGGTCCTGGGTTCAAATCCCGGTAAGGGCAGATATTTGTATGATAAGCGCGATTTGTTCCTGAGTCAAAATCGTAGAGATCGAAGTGTATATCGCGTAACTATACGATAGCGTCAATCAATTGATGGTTATGTATTATTTTATACCAACTTTGTAAAATCGAAATGGAGCAATATATCAATAATTAGGAAAGATAGCAGGCCGATCTGACTAACTTGGCCTGTTCTGTCGTCCTGACGAAAAAGGTCACATCAACAATGGGACTCATACATATTGCAACGATATTGCTCATTTCATACGGTTCAATCTGTTTTGGCTGTTGAACTGCGTATGCGAATTTATAGTTTAAGAGTATTCGTGTACTACATTGTTATCAAAGGGGAGTAACATCCACGCAAGTTTAGAAGGGTAAAGGACAGGTTTAAGTTTATTTCTATTTATGTTTTTGTAAGGATTTTCGTATCTAAATAGCGCGACGAAAATAGCTTTTCCAACTCTAGGGAAGAAAGTGATATTGTAAATAGAATCGGGCATAATTTTTTTACTTGGTAAAACTCTCCCTCTTATTCATAAACACACAATAGCTAAAGTATGCGTGAAATATGCTTTGTCCTTATCTGTCATTGTGACATTTCCATTGAACAGAAACGGACAACGCGTACTTTAACTAAAATAGGTTTATAGTACGTTTATGAATAAGGGTCTTTAAGACTGGTGACCTGGTGAATGTACGAGGCTGATCCAATAGGCCTATGTCCGTCATGTCACTAGTGGGCATCTATCGACTGATGTACTGTATGATGTATGTTGATGACCTTGGTGATGGTCTACCTAGATGGTCTTTATCTTATCTTAATGGCAGGGTCCTTTTGGATACACCCCGATCCTATGGGATCTTTTTTTTTTTATGTAGGGTAGGTAGTGTTAGTCTTATAAGCAGCTGCACACTTTTCTACCTTGTCGCTTTAACGCCTTGGTGGGGACAGATTAGTTAAACATGATGAAGACAAGGGGAAAGATGGGGAAAATAAACAGAATTATCCTGCTAGCTTGCCAAATGCCAGCGAAAGGAACGGAGCTATATGAATGCTATAACTGTGACCTCGAACTTAGCAGGACTTGACACCTAATAATACAGCCTATAACACTACATTTTGAAGGGTCGCCTGTCAAATTTCAGGCAGTGAAAAGGACAGAGGGACATAACTAGTATAGGGCTGACTCTTTCACTGTCGAGAAGATACCTGGCATGCACTTAACTTTACCCATGGTGTAGATTCTCCTTGTCATGGTTTGTTTGAAAGATAATACGAGAAGTATATGTCCAGCAGTCATATAACGTCTGTCCGAGGACATCGTTTGTCCGAATTATCATTTCTCCTAAAATGTTTGCAGCTGACTCAGACAACTTTTTAAGTTTTCCAAAATACTTACCTGCGGTTACGTTAGGGTTGTATTAAAATTTATACCGACACTTATAAGTTTCAGGCGGGAATGGCTTTAGGATTCAACAAATATTCGAATACACAATGCAAAAGTCTTTGATCAGTGTGTGTTGTCAGTGATGTCGTATGGATCCGAGACATGGTCGCTCACAATGGGCCTCATAAGAAGGCTCAAGGTCACTCAAAGGGCGATGGAAAGAGCTATGCTGGGTGTCTCCTTGCGAGATCGAATCAGGAATGAGGAGATTCGCAGGAGAACTAAAGTAACCGATATAGCTCACCGGATTGCAAACCTTAAGTGGCAGTGGGCGGGGCACATTGCTCGTAGAACTGATGGCCGTTGGAGCGGAAAGGTTCTAGAGTGGCGACCGCGAACCGGGAGACGAAGTGTTGGCAGACCTTCCACAAGGTGGACTGACGATCTGATAAAGGTCGCGGGAAACCGCTGGATGACAGCAGCAGAGGACCGATCGTTGTGGAAAACCTTGGGGAAGGCCTTTGTCCAGCAGTGGACGTCTTGCGGCTGATGATGAATGAATGATGCAATAGGACAAATGATGATAAGGGATTGCCTTGGGGAACCGTCATCACAGGTATCTTGATTTGAAAGAATTGACTTGATTTTTAAAGATTGGGTAAGAAGAATGCAATAGTTCATTAGGTAGGTACCCAAAGCATATAAAAAAACATTTGCGCAGTGGGTTTCTGATGAGTGAACTGGTATACAACAACAAGACTCAAAAAACAATTTATAAATTCAGAAATAGGTAACTAATATTTTATTATACCTTTTCAAAAGTTGCATTTTTTAGTTCTGTTTAAATATTTCCAAATTTAATTTGATTCAATTCAAAAAGAAACCAACGGCCTTTTAACATTTAAAAAAATCTGCAATATTTTCTAAGTTTTTACTTATCGAACCACACAATAAAAAAAACTTACATAAATAGACTCGTAACTTTCTCCATAGAAGACAATAGGGACTCTCAACCGGGTCTCCGGGCTGGATATTTCCAGGCCCCTGGGTAACTTCTGGTCCTGCGCACCGTGCGGGTACAGCTGCTCGCGGGTGACGGCGCTCGCGCACGCGACGAGCACGAGTAATCCTGCACACGACCACATCGCGCGGTGTCCGGGAGACTAATGGGGAATGACCCATTAGTCGTGGAGCAAACTAGACGCGTAGCGTTTGCGGGGAGCGTTCGCGTAATTAATTTTGTTAATGGTGTTTGCATTGGAGTTAAATGTTCTGGTAAACAACGTTTTTGAAGACACTATTCAGTTGGTAACGTAGTTGTCATGTTTGAATCGGTAACAGATGGAACTGCAATACATATTCTACTGGCCAACAGCACAATAAGAAACAGTGTTTTCAATTTAAAATAGGATTAAGATGCTTATTTCGCGCCGAACAGTGACCTCATGTTTTTGCCAAGCTATTAATAATATGTAATATGTATGGCAGATATTGGCCAAATTTTTTTTTATAAATTTTAACGCAAAAATTACAAAGCATTTTTTTTTTACTTAATTAAATGCTCTAAAGTATTCTGTACCACTATCCAATTTTATTTCAAACAAAATCTCTTCTTAACGTTATGTTAATGTTATGGTAGCTTACAGTTAAGGCGGCGGTATCGCAAAAACAATAATGATTTTGAAAGCAAGATGGATTGAATCAAAGTGGAATAAAGCCCTGTACCAGTCTTACAGTAAGTCAAACAGAAAATATCTTCAAGTAATGCATCTTTATAGCTTTTATAAGACGCTGAAATCGCTCCGCTACCGCAATAAGCTCTCCTGAAAGCTCCCGTAGGACATCTCGAAGCAATAAACGCAACTAAAATAAACAGTGGAGTGTGGAAAGCTTGAAAGTTGCATCAACATCGCTGGAATTCCGAGAAATTCAACAACAGCTTTCTGTGCCGCTATATTAGTCTTACATACAAAATTGTCTGTATCTTTGAGTCCTTGGCACCAAACGAATTGACATCTTTATTGCCCATGGCGCCACAATGTGTCACAAATATATAGAAATGACGACAGTGGGCGCTACATGTTAAATCTTCAGTATTTTAACGGCACAAACTACTTGACTTGAAAGCTTGTGTTTATTAAATGTTTCAAAACATTTTCAACGCTTCTAATTTATAGTTTTAGTTTAATTTAAATTGCATCTAATTTGTCGTAAATATCTACTTAATTAGTGGTTTGGAAGTATTTAGTTGTATTTTTGGACTGCATTCCTTATAATATTAAACAAAAATACAAGAAAGGAAATCCTTAATTTTAATAAGCATAATTAGTGAATAGTTTAGTTAATGTAAAAAACAAATGCATTTTTTTTTAAAACCATTTTTTTTACCTAACAATATGTATTCTGATTCTAAATAAAAAAGTTTTTTATCAACAAACATGGTGTTCGTTGGCTCAAATGACGCTGATGAAATAAGAATACAATTTTACTCCCCAGGGGATAAAGTTTCTTTAAAACATTATTTTTGCCACCTTAATACGACACTTAAACGGGTGACAGCGCGCCAAATCTTTATAACATTAACACTAAAACTTTTTTAAGACTGTCACTTAACATTCTATGTTCACGGATATGTTAGAAAAATGGACACTATAAACGAACTATTTCTAATTAGAAATGACAGAAGTTAGGAACAATGTGTTATCATCATAACATTCCTGTTTGCTTGTCCCCAATACTATAAATATCTATACTATTAAGTACCTTGTCGCTTTAATGTCATGTTTGCAATGCCATATGAAATTGATAAAGGAATTATAACCACAGGGTACTAAACTGTGGTGATATTTATAATCATCCGTCTGTCCATTCATCACTTATCTAGCGTGAGATAATTAGGAATACTTTAAGGATCTTGTATACAATTACAACTTAATGAGATAACAAGGCCTATATTTGGTACAATCTTCTGCCCGCGACTTCGTCCGCGTAGTTTTCGATTATCGTTTTTCTCTCGATAGACTATGTGTTAATCCAAATTTCATCCAATTCCATCCTGCCATTGCAGCGTGAAGGAATAACAAACTAACACACAAACTTTCGCATTTATAATATACAATAGTAAGATAGAACTAGGATTAGAGTTGCCTACGACTTCGTATGAGTATTGCTGTTCTTTCACTATTAAAGCTGAAAGGAGTTGATTTAAAAAAAAAAAAAATTAACCCGACAAAAAGGGGTTTTATATGTTTAACGTGTGTATCTGCGTATCTATGTAGTATCTGTGTTTCTGCGCATGTGTGTGTCTGCGTAAGTGTGTCTGTTTGTGACGGACTTACTCTCTCCATTTAGTTTAACGACCTCTCACTTGCACAGTGTCATACAAATGACGAGGACAAAAGATAGAAGCAGGTACCCAAGTGGGCGTCAACAATTTTCTGAGGACTCGTTCACAATGGTATTTGAAAATAAAAGAGTAAGGAGACATCGGTCGGTTTCACTACCAAATCACAGGTGAACGATTAACAATAAGTTGAAAGAAGGATAACAAACGCTTCCGCACCATACAGATGAAAGAGCCGACTGATTACCTGCTCCATTGTGAGTGCGGCTTTAGCGGATTCTCATTAGCCAATACGAGTAACGTGCAACTGCACGTTTCCAGCGCCTCTATTCAACACGGTAAAAACAATATCGTATTTGATCTGTTATCGTATTGTCAACGTTTTGATAGCTCTTATTTTCTTGACAGTAATGGCGGCTGACGTCATAACAATACCATAACAGGTAAACTACGATATCGTTTTTACCACCTAGAATACCGGCCTGGTACTAGGTCGTTAAAGTAAATTGATTATAGTTAGGATTCATGAAAATCGGTTATAATAGGGAAATTTACTTTCAAAGCCGATATCTTTTAAGAGGCCCAACCAAATGACTGATGTGCAAGTTGCGGAAAGTTTCCAAAAAGTTGAAAATGTTCTAAGATACTTCCGGAAACTTTCACTGGAAATATAGGAAAATTTAAATTTAAGAAACGGAAAGTTTCAATCCCCATACAAAATTGTGAGAATTTTTCGAAAGTTTCCTTTGGCACATCAGTAGGCAGAGACCACTTCTTTCCACCTGCTACGATCCTGACAAATCTCTTTCGCTTCTTCCACATTCATACATCGAGTCATGCATGCATGTTGGTTTCGGGTACTTAAGATTCGGCCCTTTTCCAGTAATTCTCCGATTTGATTCGAAAAAGTACGCCTAGGGCGGCCCCTTCCGACCCTCCCACTCACTTTTGCTCTGTATATCTCTATGGTCGATCTTCTTTCATCCATCCTTTCCAAATGACCGAACCATCGAAGCATGTCCTTTTCAATGTTAGTCACTACACCTTTCTTTTAGTCCACATTTCTCTCTGACCTAAACCTACCTAGTTAAAACCATCCTTATTAAAAAGAGGTCTTTTAAAAAACCGCGTCCGTATTGGCCCCTCCGTTTGGGAGCTTGCTGCCCCAGAAAGACACACAGATACACAGTTAGAGATCGTTTAATCTTAAACTGATCCCCGAAAAGGTCGATTAGTGGAGACTGGAGAGGCATTCAGGTGGCCCTGCCACAATGCATTACGCTAAATAGCGTTTCTATTAGTTTCGTTTTTAAACCAATCGCGTCACTGGTAGATGACGTGATACGAAAAGTCACGTGATCTACTCGTGACGCGATTGGCTTAAAATCTAAACGAATAGAAACGCTAGTTAACGTAATGCATCTTGGCAGGGCCTCCAGTTTTGAATTGGACAATCTTTCCATACATACACGCATTACCGACTCACCTCCTTTCACCCCCTCCCGCCTCACATACCGTTTTTCTGTTTCGGCGGATAAAACATAACCCATCGTCTTCGGCGTACGAGTAAATATAAAAAAGCAAGAGGATTGTGAAGCTAAAGTTTTCCATACAAAATGCAATAACGTTTCTCTTCCCTAGAACCTAGACATTTTCACGAGTTTTGAATATGTTGTAGTCGGCAGTCGGCAGTCGGATAAAAACCTACCGCATTTTCTGATATTATCGTCGATATAATATTTAAAAAAAACCGGCCAAGTGCGAGTTGAACTCGCGTGGAGAGGGTAGCGTACACACGTTATTTTTTTAATTTTGGTTTTGATAGAATTCTTATAGGTTTTCCTGTAATCTACAAGCAATGTATTTTGTATTTTTTCAAAATTTTAGGCTCAGTAGTTTCGGAGGTCAGGGGGGGGGGAATGGTCAATTTTCGTCTTCTTTCATGAATAAAATCAAAACTATTTATTTTACAATAATAAAAAATATATATTTGAGATCCTCATAACGAGCCCTTTCATTTGATATATGCACAGAAAGGCTTGCAAAACTTTTTTTTTAAATTTCCTAATTTCCTCCCCGAAAATAACCTTATTTAAAAAAAAAAATACTTTGCACATCTGTGTTTAGGCCATAGGATTACACCATTCTACCAAATTTCACTTGATTTGCTCCGGTAGATTCGTAGCAAATTGCCTGTGACAGACGGACGGAGAGGCAGACAGACGCACGAGTGATCCTATAAGGGTTCCGTTTTTTTAATTTTTTGTACGGAACCCTAAAACTCCACAACCAAGACGAATCTAACGACACCTATGTTAAAATCCATCTAGCCGTTTGGACTGCAGAGTATGCCCAATAAATATTTACACTCGAAAAACACAACCCACATTCTGACGCAGTCGGGTAAAAACGCAATCGAAAGTTTTTCCCCGGTCATTCGCCTGCCAAAATACAATTGTCGTCGGTTTCCTCAACTATTTCTATATAATTGCAGATTGTTGACCCGTTTGCTGTGGATGCATGTAAACGCTTGGCACCGTGCCCTGTGGTGTTATTACTGATGCGTCCAGATATTTGGCCCCTGGAATCAAAGAAAGTGCTCTAAATCATGGACCATTATAGCTTAGCTAAACATCTATCTGTTAAGACATCTATTAAACCTAAAGTTTATAAAGAAATAAAACAAAATAACGTATTTACTTTGCGTTCGTAATTCAATGTTTGTTTACTTCTACTACATGCTGCGGTTTTTCCCTACTGCATCATTTAGCGTTAAATTTATATTTAAATGTACAATCTCATTCCAAGAAATATTGTCAGCGCTGTGATTATTGATCACAAATACGTACCGATACCGATCATAAAGCAGAATTATTGGAGGCCTAACATGGCTGCGTTTATCGTGCGACAAAATGTGGATAAAGCATCCGTCACTTTCTGACACGTTAAGTACGAGAGTTACGGATGCTTTATCCACATTTTGTCACGCGATAAACGCAACCATACTAGGCCCGCTGGTTTTCAGCTGAGTCAGACTTCATTTTAGGATTAAGGTAATCTGACGACAGGTCGCTTCAACCGCTTTTGAAATTCCATAAATTTCAAGTCGATAGAAAATAGAAACGTTAGCAGCGTTTGCATCTTGGCTCGGCCTACTGGGGGCCTAGTTTCGATAACGCGAAATTAGCAATTTTCGAAAATCGACAAAATGGTATAGGATTAGCGTAAGCTGAGGGCTCAGACAAGATGCACTACGCTAACTAACGTTTCTATTCGATTCGTTTTTAAACCAATCGCCTCACTGGAAGATGACGTGATACGAAAAGTCACGTGGTCTACCAGTGACGCGATTGGTTTAAAAACGAATCGAATAGAAACGTTAGTTAGCGCAGTGCATCTTGTCTGAGCCCTCTGATGACCGATCGCGTCTACTGCTTTTGCCAACTCTATACATTTTTAATCGATATAAAATAGAAACACTTGTATCAGCGATTGCATATTGGCTCGGCCTACTGTGGGCTTAGTGTGTATAACACTAAAGTACAGATTTTCGAAAATCGACGAAATATCGATGTCGATGGATTGACGTAAGCTGATGACAGACCGCTTATGTCAACTCCATACATTTCGCATCGATAGAAAATAGAAACATTAGCAGCATTTGCATCTTGGCTCGGCCTACTGGGGGCCTAGTTTAGATAATGTTAATTTAGCAATTTTCGAAAATCGACAAAATGTATAGGATTGACGTAAGCTGATGTCAGATCGGGTCGACCGCTATGTCACCTCCATTCATTTCGAGTCGTAGAAATCAAAAACATTAGCAGCGTGTGCATCTTGGCTAGGTCTTGATCATCAGTCCTCACTGACGCCTGGCTGGTTAAATTTATTTTTCGGTATTAACCTTCCCATTCCAACAGTAGCTAGCTGGGTCAAGATAAAATGATTCGATAGTGAAACCGACAAAGAATAACACGGCTGAGAGAAGATAACAACATTAAATCTAATTCTTAATGCTCTTGCGGTTGTTAGCGAGAGTCACTTTAGTTGGCAACTTCTGATAGAAAAAGTTTTTGGGTTGGTATGCGGATTAGAATAGAAGTTATTTTGATAATGCACGATCAAAATAGCCGTATCTCCGCTTTTGATTTACTTTTGGAAAAAAATCTCAAATTTCTACTATTTGATTTGAAAAGATTTGTGGTATACGTATTTATTTGTACGTATGTTGTTTATAAATTATTATGTATTTTCGATGCATTATATGTTTTTTTTTCTCTTAATGCTTTCGTTCGTACAGTATTGCACCACCTAAAGCCATTATCAGATTTTGCAGAACGCCATTTTGTCATAACATGAACTTGACCCGTTCACGCCTTGTACTCAAATTTTTATATTAATAAAAATAAAAAATAAAAAAACGACACAGATACTACTGATTGGTTAATGCTCTACAATTTAATTAAACATGTTTGTAATAAATTAGGTTACTTCTAGTTAAAAGGACTATGGGCAAAAATGTATGGAACCTTACAATAATAACACAAAATTATAGTTTCATACAGCGTCAAACTTGAAGCCACAAATGGAAGCATGGAGGCGTAATCTTCTCGTATGATACGCACACATGGGCACAAAATAATGTCGTACTGAGCAGACCAAATTTGGTCTGGTTTGAGTGGCGTCACATTTGGTGCGTGGATTAAGTGGACCTTTTTTTTCCTGCCCCAATGGAAATTATTTATATCATTCATTATCATTAGAAATAGTACATTGTTGCCTAGGCGCGGAAAGTAAGGGATTTCCTGACGAGGTGGTTAGCAGGCTGAGCAACAGCGAGGCCTGCTAAAATACGAGTCAGGAAATCCTCGTTTCCGCCGAGGCATACATAATGCTTGTCTCAAACAATGCGAGGAAATTATACAAATACATGATTATAAGTATTTTTAAAAACCTTGGACAAATTCGGAGAGAATGTTTGTTTGCGTCATACGAGTATTAGTTATGATAGTTTCACTCACAACGAGCCGCCGCGCCGTCCGCCGCCGCCGCTCCGCAGAGCCCCGCCGCGCCGCCGCCCCTCACTGCGCCCCCACAAGTTGGGTGTATGGGATTTTTTTCATGGTCCTTTCGATTTTATACGCAATAGAGAGCATTTTTGAAAAAACAATATGGACATGGACGGAAAGTGTTTTCATATGGTTTTTTTACTCCTAGGAGTAAAAAGAGGCATTTTCCGTCCATGTGTTTAAATCGGAAAACCGTTATTTCCGAGCATGTTTGAGAAAATATATTTTTATCCGATTGCGCGACGCAAAAAAAGAGCAATGAAAATGTGATGTGTTTATCAGCCTGTACATATATGTGTCTCTTTTATTATTTATTCTAAATAAAGGACTAAAACTTAGTTCACGCAGTTTTTGTAAACTTTGTTTTTGTACTTGTGTCTACTCGTTGTCACGTATTGTACTTTCCTCAATCACCCAAAGGTTAGCTGGAAGAGATCCGTTAAAGAGATAAGTTCGTCTTTGTACATTCCTTTTCTGTAAATATTGTATTTGAATTTCTGTGTTTTTGTACAATAAAGAGTTTACATACATACATACTAGGGAATGCAAATAACCGGTTATAACCGGTTTTAGCCGGTTATGTTCATACAAAAATGGTTAATAACCGGTTAAATTGTATTCTCTAATAAATACATAGGTATAAAACGTCCACAAAATGAAAATCTGATGAAAAACGACACAAACTTTCTAGAAAATTGGCAAGAAATACGGCGAGCTATAATTATAAAATCATACATCACAGATCTGGTATCTAATAAACTATTAAGCGAAATATATCGCTCTCGACGCAGACGTTAAAAAAACTAACCCGCTTATTGCCGAGTAATGATGAAAAATGTGCAGCCTCCGACCTCCCCTACTATGATATTTCAGTTAAAAGATCGAGAAAAATTATTGTTAATTAGATAAATATACAGTTAAAACATTTTTGAGACATACATTTTGTTTTCCTATATCGGAATTGGAATATTGTCTCTATCTCTCAACGCGTTCGTAGGTCCGTTTTTTATTTCAAGGGGGTTTTCATTGTAAGAAACCCGACTTACAGGAAAAGGCATGTGTGATCGTTTCGAGATCTTCAGTTCGTATTAAAATAACACTAAAGAGTCAGTTTCGAGTGATAAATTATTAATTAGCCTATGCGCGGCTCTATAGGTACACTCAACTAATTTGATTCATAGGCTACTATGGAACGATGTCATGGTTAGTGGTGGGCGGCTTGTAAGTTTCAAAAGTGAAACTTTCACTTAAATACCTGCAATATTCTGAAAGTTTCAAAAGTGAAAGTTTCACCTAAAATTTCATGATATATTCTGAAAGTTACCAAAGTCTAATCGTTTAATTTCTGAAAATTACTATACTTTTGACATGTAACATAAGTAACGGAAACCTTTCACGAAATTTAAATGAAATTTACTTGTGTCAGAATTATTTCCATCTAATTATGTAACTTTCAGAAGCTGTAATTTTCGCAGGTAAGGAAAGTTATGCAATGTTTCAGAAATCGCCCATCACTAGTCATGGTCACGTAGTGACTCAAATTGTAAGAGACTTCTAAAGAATTGAATTAAAATGTCACTTTGACATAGTTCCATAGTGCCCTATGAATCAAATTGGTTGAGTATACAATAGACGTTGCACGTAATCGTCAATGTAGGTAAGCAAAATGGGTTTTTATTGTTTGATCTGAAATCATTTGCTCTGAACTCATATAATAATAAAATATACATATATATACATACCTTCACGCCTTTATTCCCAGAGTGCGGTAGGCATAGCTACAGAATTACCAACAACTCTAAAAACTTGTTGATACTCGTAATTCTGTAACCATATTTTGACAACCGCTAAGATGTTTACCAGTGTAGTAAAACCACATACTTACTATAAAATTCATACGTCAGTGATTTTATAAACTTTCGGGCTACAATGTTTATATTAAGTGGAATTTGCCTGTTATAGATTTCAATTTAAGACCATTTAATCGTTATGGCAAATTAGATTAGAGATTATGTAGTTCTAGAGATATTTTTGATTAAAGATCGACTCCGTGGAATGGTATCATTGTAACTGTAGTAGTGGCTGCCCTGGAAGAATTTAATGCTACCCTGACGCCAGCATCGTCCGGACGAGATCTAAGCCTGACGGCGCTCTTCCGGAAAAATCCAGCTACGGTAGGTATTCTTTAACAGTACAAAAGTGATTCTACCGATAAGGGCTACTAGTACCAAGCTAATTTGAACCATGAGGTAGCACAGGCCCGGGTTACATCTCCTCTCCGTCTACGCTTACTACTTGGCTGGTGCGGCCTCTACCTTCGGTAACCAGGATCGTCGAGTGAGAATCGGTGCTATACACCGTGTGCTGCCCCCGACGCCAGGATCCCGACACCGCACTCCGTCGGGCTGCCGACGGTTTCTTCACCGCTGCTCCGCGCCACTAAACTTCGAGGAAAGTTCTCTTACGCTTCACTGAACCAGACCACGCCCTACGAACCTACCTACCCTTTTCTGCTCAAGCTACCGGAGATCTTACCATAAATTCTTAAAACTTTTTTGAGTTTTACTTGCCACCCGGTAGGTCGTGACAGTGGCTAGTAGCTCACAAATGTGTCAAAATGAATGGAGGTGGCGTGAGCTTACATGAATCTATATACTTCTACGCAAGTGCTGTTTGTCGTTTTGCTTGTATCGCTTTCTAAGCTAAACCGATGAACCATGAACAAATAATAAAGCCTCAATGTCATTTAATTCCAAAGACCCTTTAATGAAATATGCTAGACAATTTTTCATTGCCAAAGCATCATCGTCTTTGGAATTGTTGAAATAAGATCTTAATTAACTAACACCACAAAAATTTCCGCAAGTGTCTCGTATTTTTTGTGTTAGTTAATTTCGATCTTATTTCAACACGTCCAAAGACGATGATGCTTTGGCAACGAAAAATTATCCGCACCGCGCCGGCCCTTAGGCTATTACGCCGTAGAGCTCGTTGACCGACGTCGCCTTTTATTTGTCGCGATAGTTAATAACACCGGACGCCCAGAGATGTGCCCGAGAATGTCGTTTACCGGTTACGCTAAACTCGGGAAATATCTTTATCTTTACATAGTATAAAACAAAGTCGCGCCTGCTGTCTGTTCGCTTACATCCTTTGAACTATGCAATGGATATTAGTGCGTTTTCATCAATAGAAAGAGTGATTCAAGAGGAAGGTTTTTCTGTATAATAAATTCTGGATTATAAACGGGTGTTACAGAAAACTCACATAAACGGACGCGAAGCGAGAGCGGGTCGCTAGTAATCTATAAATACTAAGAGTAGTAAAGGGCTGAGATGAAATATAAGACAAAAGTATCCTAAGTACCTTCCCTTCTTCATTGGCAGTCGAATAAAAGGGTTTTTTATAGGCTATATGGCATACAGAAGGCAAACGAATTCATAGGCCACCTGCACACATTTGCATTCTCATTTACAGTCTTAAAACTGCAATTCTAAGGGCCGTATTAATAAACTCATCTTGATGCAGATGCCAGTCACAAGATACGTCAAAGTAAACGTCAAGCCATAGAAAACTGTCATTTGTGATGCATCTTGAGACGAGCATTACAGTTGAGATCAGTTTATTAATAAGGGTCTAAGACTGCAAATTCGCTGCCAATCCTAAAGACTAAGATGGCATGCCTTTATGCTAGTACCTTCACCGGTTATCTTATCCCCACACAGGAATACAGCAATACGAACACTGCTGCTTGGGTGTAGGTTTCAGAATAAGATCGTGGTAGTGATCTGGACGGATCCTGTACAAGGTCACCACTAAACTGATTTAGTTACTGGATTGTTTATACTGTGGTTGCGGTAACGGTCAAGTTAGGTTAGTACCACGTAGAGCTCGTTGACCACGTCGCTTTTCACTTATCACGTAGGTAATAACACCGGACGTCCCGAGATGTGCCCGAGAATGTTGTTTATCACATTACTCGGAACTCTGGAAATATAAACTAGAAGTACTTAAAGTAAAGGGCCAAGAATGATACCTTTAGCTGGAGCACGAACATTTCCATTCGTCACGTTTGCCTTATTCGAAAACGGCATTGCGGCATTTATCCGTAGAACGAACCCTTATAACGATTATTTTACGTAAATCACTTTTACTATGACTATATATTATAAGTCAACGTCAATGTAAACGTGCTAGAATACATACATATATACATACCTTCAAGCCTTCATTCCAAGAGTGGGGTAGGCAGAGCTGCAGAATTACCAACAACTCTAAAAACTTGTTGTTAAATCTGTAGCCATATTTTGCAGAAACAGGCTAAGATGTTTACCAGTGGAAATTAGTGACAGGTTGTAAGCCCATCGCCTAACAATACTACAAGCCTTTATACCCTTAGTCGCCTCTTACGACTTCCACGGAAAGACATGGAGTGGCACTATTCTAGGTCTAGGTATTAATACGGATTCAGTGACGCTGATTTTAATTGCTATAGAAATTATTTCTATGAAGTTAGGTTAACGTTACTTACTCGATAGAACGAAAAAGTTCGTGCTCTAAGTACTTTTGTTTACATATATGACAGCTTAACGATAGGCAACGAGCTTAAAACTATCTTTGCATTGAATTCCATATTGATCAGTTCAGGGTATTTTTTTGAAATGTTAGTCGCGTATTTTCCGTCGCGTAATTTCTTCTGCATACAAAAGTCCAGCTGATTTGGCGGCACCGTGTGAACCATATAGGACTTTTGTATGAAACCCAATGCAGCAGAAATTACGTGGATCTGTGAAGTTAGAAAAAACAAACACACTTTTTATAAGTGAAGAAGAAACAGAAAAACTAAAAGAATTTACAAACTCACCTACCTTAAAACTACATACATTAGACTAACGAACCACTACCAGTGGGCATAGTTCCCAAAATGCTGGCAGATTAGGGCCTGTTGTTTGATCAGTAGTTATCTCAACAAATTGTTAAAATTTGACACATTTCCTTGAGATTTTAACCATTAGTTACGGTTTTTGACAATTAGTTAGTTTAACTACTGATCAAACAACAGGCCATTCATCTTTTTATCAAGTAAAGTCCAGCATTTTGGTCACGAATTGCGTTGACCAGGCGCTTTGAAAGATGTTTCAATCTGCGGCGAGCTCCTGGTCCCCACGGTGCTAAAGTTTCGACCCCAAAAGGCTCAAATACGTAACTTCGATCAAGTTGACTGTACTTGCGCCTTATGAGGGATTCCGCCGCGAAACCAGTCCTAATACTTGTTTCGAGAAGGACAGGTGTGACTGACGATGCAAGGGTGTCCTCAAAGGTGCCATCCCAATTTCTACAAAACAAGAGTTATCCCATCAGGTCTTTTACCATCGTCACTTCACCATTTGGTTCTAAAATAGCCGCACAGTAGACACATACTTTTAAATTTATTCGTTAACTCATAATAGTCATAATCATCATTATCATCATCGTTTCTGCCTTTTGTTTAGTTATGATGAGTGCTAGAGTCACAAATCATTGTTTGCTTATTAAAATAATTATCTGCCCTTAACGAAGATCGTACCCAAACGTTTACATTTAGGCAGAGTCACTAGTCACCATCTAGTAGGTAGGTACCTGGCCTAGGTTATCAGTTGTCAAAAATGTATGGAAAAAGCAACCAAAGTAGTAAGGAAAATGTTCAGTAAAAACACTTTGTAGCAAATAGCGAATTGTAATAATTGAATATGTATTAATCATTATGTTGATAACCCTGAACTCGGGTTTTACTGATTAAGTAATTAGGTACTTAGGTTCTGATTAAATTACGCTGTCAAGGATAGGTAGAAAGCATACTTTGGCAAATAAAAGCAGCTATAATATATCAGGGGGGCTATTATGATATAGCTATGGAGTTCTTTTTACAGTGAGCATAAAGGACAGAGCTATAGCAGTTATATAGCTCTGTCCTTTTCTCTCAGCGTAAACTGAGCTGCATAGCTATGTCATAATAACCCCCCAGATCAGATTTTAGCGGTGGTAGGACCTTGTGTAGGGTCCGACCGGATCGCTACCTCAATCTTGTCCTTTAACCTACTGCCAAGCAGCATTGTTCGTATTGTTGTATTCCGGTGTGGGGAAAAGACTATCGGAGAAATTACAAGCATAAAGGCATTGCATCTTGGTCCTCAGGGTTGGCAACGCATTTGCAGCCTAATGGCCGTATTAATAAAGTCGTCTTGACTGAGATGCACATCTCGAGAGACGTCAAAGTAAACGTCAATCTATAGAAAGCTGTCATTTTTGACAAGTCTTGTGACTTACATCTCAACTAAGATGAGTTAATTAATGCGGCCCTAAGGTTTGTAGTCTTGGTTGTATAGTCTTGAGAATACAAGTGTCTATGGGTCTCAGATCCCACTTACCATCAGGTGAAATGTGTGCTAGTTTACCTTATCCTTATCATAAAAAACTGTCAAAATTTATAGTTTTTGTATATGGAACGTCAAGTTATAGAGAACTGGCATCTTGCTTGAGATTAGTTTATTAATTGCACCCTAATACGGCTCTTACCCCTCACAAGGCATTGTGCTGCATTTTATTCCATCATCCGTACCCTATCCGAATGCCGTTCGATAAAATACTAGATAGTATGGAATAAAGGCTTGTAGTACTGTTAGGCGATGGGCTTGCAACCTGTCACTAATAAATACGCTGGTAAACATCTTAGGGGTACTTTCACAACAAAAAAAAACACTGGGGTAAGACTAACTCGAATTAAAATGACAGTTTTCGTATGAATCGGACGTTCACTAACTCGAGTTAGTGTCTTAACTCGGTTTAAATTTTTTGGTGCAAGTGGCTCTAATTCATTGTGCAAAACGTGGTTACAGAATTATCAAAAAGTTTTTAGAGTTGTAGGTAATTCTGTAGCTCTGCCTACCCCACGGTGGGATTAGAGGCGTGAAGGTATGTAAGTATGTATGTATGGAATAACTACTGATTAGACAACCACCTGAATTTAATGACAACCGCTACTTCCAGAGATAGTACTTCTTAAACGGGTCAACAGATTTTCAAACCTAGCTAAGAACAACGCTGCGCCTCTATTCTAGGTGGTATAATCCAAATACGAGTAGTATTTGACCAGGGGCCCGTTCCAGGCAGCCAATCTGCAACTCTGCACTCTGCACTTTGCGAATACACGATAATGCGAAGTGCAAAGTAAACGTGTTCCAGAAAACACTCTGCGTGATTCGCAAACTCTGCAAAGATTCTGTTCCTAAAAGATACTTTGCAAATCCACAAATCCACACTTTGTATTTAGGTATCTCTGCCTCTTCAACATTGCAATTGTCTTGTGGAACAGAAATACTTTGCAAATCCACAAATCCATATTCTGCATTTGACTCTGCCTCTTCAACTCTGCAATAGCTTTGTGGAACAGAAATACGTTTGAAGAGTGGGATTTGTGGAGTGCAGACTTGCAGAGTGGCTTTCTGGAACGGGCCCCTGCTATGGTTTTTAACTCCGCCGCTATTACTGTCATGTAAATAAGAGTTATCCGAACGTTGACAATACGATAACCAGTCAAAAACGATATGGTTTTTACCTTGTTGAATAGAGGCCCTTGCTTAAAAGATTCTAGCCTTTTAAATCGCCATATCTCAACAAGTTACTAAGGTCGGGTTCATTCCAAATACCCTTTACATATTTGTGTCAACGTTAAAACATTCGCTAAAAAGTAGAATTAATTTGGTAACCTTGTAATAACGGGCCCCGATACAGATCGAAGTCCACACATTGAATTTAAAAATACCGATGCAAATTTACTTTGAGACTTTGACTTAATATACATAATTAGAAATAGTTTGACGTGAACGGAATTACAATATTCTTAAGTGGCAAGCAGTTTTCTGATCAAAATTGTACCATGTTGCCAATTTCGCTCAGCAGCTTTCTCATTTTTCAAACTCTTAGCCTGGTTTCACGTGGCTTTGTACAATTTTTGAATATGTTGTACTTAGTTGTTATAAAAACTAGGATTGCAAGATTCCTTTTTTTTTATTTGTAGGTATCTTCCCAAGAAGTATTTTCTTAAAAAGGAAACGTAGACTTAGTTTTTCATAATTCCTATCTACAATATATTCAAAAATCGTAAAAATCGGACTATACTCGAAAATCTAATTAAAGACCAAAATCTGACAGTTCCCATCTTGATTATTTCGTTATTTTAACATTATTTCATAAAAATATGAGAACTCGTGTAACCAGTAATATTAGGGTAAGTTTTATTGATAACAAAAACGCAAAAAATAACTTCTTTAAAATTGTAGGCACCTAATAGGTTAGTCCAACTGATGTCGGCTTTTTGTTGAAAATGTTGTGGTCGCCGACTTCAGTTGGACTAACATATTAGGTGCCTACAATTTTAAAGAGTTATTTTTTGCGTTTTTGAAGGCGGTTTTTTGTTTTTAAAACATTTATTTTATTTTATACTTTTTAGTGATCATAATACGCTGTTACGTAGTCCCACTTCTTAGTTGAAATGAAACTTTAACTTATATCAAGCGCGCCGCAAGCAACGCCGCGGGAAAGTCATAGTCATATTTGAACAAGTAAATAATCTTCGTTGTAGTCGCTCAACTATCTTAATCGAGATATCTTATCGCCACCCTTGAAATCGGTACCATTAAGGAGTTCCGGTGGCCATCTGTGGTCTTCATCATCAGTTCCACTTCACCAAATGATACTTTCTGAATGCAAATGCTGGATTTGTTAATAAAAATACTAAAATCGCTATATGTTTGCCTACAATATTTGAGGAGTTCCCTCAATTCCTCACGGATCTTCTCATTAGATTCAGATTTGGTGACAATGGGACCACCTCGAAAGTATACTTTATCAAACCAAATGGTCGACAATTGACGGAGTAATCGGTGAACATAAAAAAAAACATGCAGTGGAACGTATAACCTCCTCCTTTTTTGAAGTCGGTTAAAAATACCTACACTTAAACCAAAATGCAGAAATCACAGCGAATGTGCGCCGGTTGAGGTTAGGATTTTGGTCTTAAATTACATTTTCGAGTATAGATTTAAGGAGAGAGAAACGTTATCGCGTTGTGTATGTTTTTTTTGCTCACAATCCTCTTAATTATAAGATTTCACACATTTATTTAGGTAAAGATTTTGGACTGTCAGGCGTCCTGAAAGACTCGGAACTGCAAGTATACTATTAATCTGTGGGAGTCTTTATATGCTCGGAAGAGTGGTGACAGTCGCCACAGTGAGAAACAGGGTTAGGAGTTTAAAATAGCTAACTAATTAGTTTTACTACAGTTAGATCTAAAGTTAGATTTGAAACCGAGTGAACAACTAACTCTGTGCTGAAATAAAGTTATTCTGACCACGATGTGTTGTTTTTTTTTATTGTCAACTCGTGCGCCCGCAGCTTGTTTTGCGCAGAATTCGTTTATCGTTTTCGTTTTTCTAATAACTATCAATTTCAAACGAAAAAGTAATATTTTCAATAGCTGCTCTATTGTATAAAATAAGAATAAAAAAGTTAAAATGTGCTTTATTCTTATTCTTATTTAATCTGTGCTAAGGGTGTGTTTAGAAACAATAAAAGACCAAGATTGTCCGTCACAAAAACAACGAAACCATCTGTTTATTTCGAAAAATCTTCTTTAGTTATTCATTGTCGTGCTCAGTCGAAACAAAACCTAACCTAAGGGTATTTCGGTACGCGAAAAGTAAACCTGCTACGCATTTTTTATGTTACGCACCCCCTTTATAGATACATCACATTCCCCAAGCAAACGTATCGCTACTATCTCGCTCGCTAACGAAGCCCGCGGCAGTTTTAGAATAATGACAAATAAAATAAATGCATGATTTTAATCTCGGCCTGGAGGCGGGTCGTAAACAGTTTACGAGCGGGCGACCACTTACGAGCGGGCGTAAGGGACGGCGGATAGCGGGCTCAGTATTGTAAGGACTCGTTCACATTAAGAGAATTGTGAAATGACGCTTAACCCTTTATAAGGCCCCGTTAAAGTAGAAATACTAGACCAAAATGAAATACAGTCATGGAATTGCAAGTCTCTAAAGAGTAATTATAATAGATGTTATATTTCAGGAAAATACAATCAAAAAAGTATCATAAAATGAAGGTAGTAAAGTTCAATTTCAGCTTATTGTAATGTGGCCAATATAGAGCCTCTGTCTTATAAAGGGTTAAATAGCTTAGGTGTCAAAACAATTGCAGACAAAGTTAGCTCCGTCCGATAACATTTCTCACCCCCTTAATCAAGTCCAATGTCCACGATTTTTGAATATGTTGTAGTGATTATGAAAAACTAGGTCCGAATGTTTTCGTTTTTTTTTAAATTTGTCTTTCCAAGAATTATTATTTCATAATATCTACAACATACAAAAAACATAAAAATCGGATTAGATTTAAGGGAGAAGATACAAAATGCGATGACTCTTAACCTCGTGCCGCCCAAGCAAAAAACACGAGGTCAGCTAAACGCCGAGTGTACAATTTAATGTGCAAAACATTTTTATGTCCAAACCGCCCATGAGTACAGTGTAATGTATGGCCTTTAGTTCAATTATTAATTTTTTAAGTCTTGGCGGTTATGCTAAGTGTCACTTTGTACAATGTGATGTACATTGGGTGGCACGAGGTTAAAGCAGCAAACGGCAGAGGGAGGCGGCGCGTTGTATAGCTTAAAATTATCTGACTGTCTGAAAGACAATGCACAGCCTTTACTCGTAAGCTAGAAATTTGGAGGAAATATTGCTTGAACAACCTAAGGGAGTATTAAGGAAGCATTTCCGAAAATCGAAAATCGGTGTATAGGGGGAAAATAATTCTACGCGTACGAATACGCGGGCGTCCTTTAGTAAAAGAGATGGTCATGGCAAATTTAAAGCATACTATAGCTATTATAATATAAGGAAATTAGACTTAGGTACGGTCACGAGCGTTCATATGGGACCCATTTCAAGAAAATTATGCTTGAAGTCGTCAATGTCATTAGAGATGTCAAGTCATTTGTAACGTTTAGGAAACTCAACCTTATTGTTGTAGAATGACAGATTGACTTTAGACCTAAGGTGGGTACCAAATTTAATCTCGTGACTGTACTCTTCCGCTTACCGCTTGCACCCTTCACCCCGTGACACTGCTCGCGTCAACTTCAGTTGCCCAACCCTTTGCTAATGCGATTTGTGTTTTATGACTTACGTAACGCTCCCGAGTGTCAAGGAACGTAGTTGGTTGATTACGACTGGGTGTAGCACACAGTTTTACGGAAATTAGAATGTTTCCGCTGAGAATATTCTCAAAGGCAACGTATTTGCGATTTCTCTGGTATTGCGAGCGATTATGGGTCGCGGTGTGTCTTAAACAAGCGTGTTTAAATTCAACGCATCAAATACTAACCGTCGCTTTGAAGTTGTCCCAAAAAAAACATATTTTTGTACCTACTCGTCGATTAAAATCTGTGTATTAAGATTTCATAGAGAATACTACAACGTCACTGTTTTCATCGTTAAATAGTCTATGTTACTTCCGAAATAATTGTTTCGATACGCTGTAGACAACCGAAAAAAAATTTAAAATAGAACTTCGTATTTCAATAATAATTGACCTTGTTTAAGAAGACACGATCCGATACAAAATTGCCAATCTATGGAGTTTCGGAACGTAGCAGCGTCGCGTCATCTGTCAAAAATCTACTTAAACTTGCTGCTGTATCCAGGGCATAAAAAAAATAAAAACTACGCTTTGTATTTAGCCAATCACAGCACAGTACTGCAACATTACGGACGCCGGTGGTGTGATAACTTTTCTTATCAAAGCTAAGCTTAAAAAGTTAAAATAAAAACTAACCAATTACTCGTACAAAAAGTATTGTTCTCAATAGTGTCATAATCAAGCTTTTTAATCTCGTACCTTACTTAGGCCACTCAGCAAGCTTCGTGGCCTAAACACGGTACTCGACTGAAAAGCTCTCTATTATAACACGATTGTGAAAACTACTATTAAAGGTGTGAATTGGCAGCTTCTTTTTGAACATTTTTGAGGGCTATGTTGAGTGAAAAACATGAAGAGGAAGACCTAGGCTCACTTACTTTAACCAAATAAGACAGAAGGCCAATGTCGTGTCGTATCAGGTGAAAAAGCTGTCTGAACCGTCTCGAACGCGTCATAACGCGTTTACGTCCGTGTAATTTATACGAGAAATGTAAACGCGTTCGAGACGTTTTTTACATTAGTAACTTACACTAAGACATGAGTGCCTTACGATCACGAGTTTACCCTTAAGCCCAGGCCAGGTATCCTATCGCAAACACTAAAAACGTTTGCCAGCTGTATCATTACCCATAATTTTCATTTCCCATAATTTTCATTTTATTCTGAACCCAATAACTTTTCAAAATGATTAATGATATAAACTTACAGAACCTGTAGGTTAGGTTAGGTTTATTTTATAACTATTCAGGAAAGTTAAACGGTTTCAGAGAAAAATTACTTTCGGACGAATGAAAATTATGGCAAATGAAACAGCTGGCAAACGTTTTTTAGTGTTTCAGATAGGTAACCCCAGGCCACCGACGCTCTTGGAGGCCACGCTTACTGTTCTCACCAAGCTACTGCGTCAGCCCTGCACAATTTACAAGCTCTCAGGGAATCATTTTTATTGTGACTTTATTTACAAGTGTTTACGTCCACAGTTTTAGTGTGGACATTTTGTTGCGTCATACGATTTTGATGACGGTTCAGTTACCTAGTCAAAGGGTTCTAGTGTGTTGGGTTAATTGATGCACTGAGCATGTACAGAATTAATGTAGCTGCAAATTAAAAGATACGGTTGGTCTTTGATTCGAAATAACTTAAAATTGAATCTTAGTTCAAGGGTTCTGGGTTCAGGGCCAAGATCCTCTAGACGAGTAAATTTTTAGGGTTCCGTACAAAAAATGAAAAAAAAACGGAACCCTTATAGGATCACTCGAACGTCTGTCTTTCTGTCCGTTCGTCTGTCACAGTCAATTTGCTCCGAATCTACCGGAGCAAATCAGGTGAAATTTGGTAGGATAGTGTAATCCTATGACCTAAACTCAGATGTGCAAAGTAAATAAACAGTTTTTTTAAAATAAGGGTCATTTTCGGGGGACAAATTAGGAAATAAAAAAAAGTGTTATGCAAACCTTACTGTGTCATATATCAAATGAAAGGGCTCGTTATGAGGATCTCAAATATATTTTTGTGATTATTGTAAAATAAATAGTTTTGATTTTATTAATGAAAGAAGACGAAAATTGACCCCCCCCTGACCTCCGAAACTACTGAGCATAAAATTTTGAAAAAAATACAAAATATACCTAGTTCATTACTTGTAGATTACAGGAAAACCTATAAGAATTCTATAAAAAATAAAAGTTCAATTCGCACTTGGCCGGTTTTTTTTTATTGATTTTTGCTGTTTACGCTGTGCCTTGAGAAGTCAGTTGTTTGTTCGATTGTTCATATAAGAAAATGAAATAAAGCTACGTTTGTCAAAATATAAGTATTTAGGTAATAGCGTATTCTGGGTCCCTATTTAACTCGGTAAAACCATATCGCCTTACACAAGTTACTGTATTGTCAACGTAACGATATAGCTCTTATTTACTTGACAGTAAGGACGGCCGCGTTAAAAGCAATGCGATAACATGTTTTACCCCATAGAATCTCTATTCTAGCCCAACGCTAGTTTTCTTTATTTTAAACAACTACCTAGATCTTTTCAAAAAGAGTTAAAAACACTTCCCACTTTTTTAAGCAGTCGGCTTTTTTTTTATTCGAGTTGTGTTTTTAATTCATTATTTAAGTTTAGAGAAGTTATTTCAGGTATAGTCCGTTCTACGCGGGTTTATTAAAACGTATCAATTTCTGATTAATAAATACGCGGGTGCAGCGATACGTGACACGGGTACGGAATAACGTATTTATACCCGTACCGTCCTTAGTGAAAACGAGACATCTGTTATACAAACCGTCTTTTATTAGCAACCTTATATTTAACTGAAGAAGGTTTGGTGTTATTTGGGTAGTATATTGTAGATATGACCTTTTTATTGTCAGTAGCGTACGAATACGAGTATTTTGCGGGTATATTAATTAGGTGCGAGTCGACGCTCACGTACGACACAAAGTAGATTATCTATGTTCCACGGAACTGTGCATTGTTGCTTCAAACGCGTATTTATTTTGCCTCTTCGTTATGTTGGCCAATTGTGTTTTGCTGTTATGTCATATTATGACGTGGATATATCTTGGGAAGACATGTCTAGTGGACGTCTTATGTGATAAGATGACAATCAATGACGTTATTAATGCTGGTTTGAGATGCGACGTCTTGCTGGTGTCATATAAAAAACTGTAAAATAGAATAAATGTGGGGCTTGAGAATGTTTGTTAAATGAGTCCTAATTGTAAAAAAATACTTTATTTAGCCATGGAGGAATCAAACGAGCATATAGCTAATGCTGCTTGGTGGTAGAAAGGATAAGATGGTGGTAGCTATACGGATGGACCCTGCACGCACAAGGTCTTGATACCACTAAATTAAAATTTGTGCCGCCACAGCACAGCATTGTCCGTTATATGACCAACATTTGAATAAATAAATACCTTAATAATAAAATGTTGTTTTGTTGAGAACAAGCATACAAGCAACAAAGCGTACAAAATAACTTTGTTCCCTATTCCTTAGCAATGGGTGTCGATCTTAATATACACTAGAGCTGGGAAGCCTAGCGTTGGTTATCAGATCGCTTAGGGGTGTTATTCTCTTAAAAACGGCGTTCACTTGGTCGGTCGGTCGACCGAGTGACCGCACTAAACCGGCGAGTTTAAGTAGTCCCGTCAGAGCGTAGGTACAAAACAATCTCAATTAGGCAGCGTTATACGTTCGATCTTAACGGCAGAAGCCCTGCTGTCTAATTGAGAATGCCCTCGCTAAAATGTGTTTTGTACGCTCTGACTACTTAAACTCGCCGGTTTAGTGCATTCACTCGTTCACTCGTTTTTAAGAGAATCAACACCCCATTTCTTTTTAGTGAAATGGTCACATCGCATTTGAAAAAGATGCAAGAAAAGAAATGTATGAGCTTGCGCGATTGCGGCTGTCTGAGTCACATTCTGTGTCCTTACTTTAAACTTGAATTTAACTCAGCGTAATTTATTAAATTCAATAGTTTCCCAACGTCAAGCAAAAACAGTAGACATTATCAAAAAACAAAGCAAGCATTTATTTTTCTAGACGCAATAAATAAGGGTCTGCTGCAAAGGTACACAAAGCGTTTCGTTAAACGTTAGTCCGCGAAAACAGGAAGCGGCAAATCATTCGCGGGCCAGACCGGAAGAGCCCGGAGACGCGCGCGCCGACCGAAAAACTACCCACGACTCAATTAATTACAACAAAATGGAAAAAAAACAGCCAAGTTCGAGCGTTTTTGGGAAAGGTTCTGTTAAGCAAAAAATAGAATATTATCTTTGAGTTTTATCCCACTTATCTTCACGTTATAAGTGTGACGAAACGTTTTTGTAATGCTATTTACATTACAGGACGAGTGTGGCGATATTTTTCCAAAAACCTTTTATTCTAATAGCAATTTTTCCAGTCGCGATTGTTCCGATACGTGATTTTTCCTTATGTCTTTTTTTCCCATCCTTAATTTTTCGGTCGCATAGGTATTTACCATTCTGTTTATTTTCCGGTCGCAAATTTCACCATCGTAATTAGGCCGAAATAGGTAGGTAGGTTTAGGTTATGTTAGTTTTGCAGCAGGCCCGGAGGGCCAAACCACCCAAAAGGAGGAGCTCCGCGCTAGCGGAGCTCCTTCGACTCTGTGAAAATGATATAACTATTCAGATAAATACAGATTGGGAAATTATGATTATGATAATGGAATTATTTCTACTGAGATAAAAATCTTTGGCAAAATAAGCTACCTATTGAAAAAAATAAAGACTAGTAAATTGTGCGAATGGAAATATCGCTTGCAGCAAAATATGATTTTCGGAAAGTCATCGCCACACTCTACAGGACACATACTCGTAGGTATCTGTGAATCCCAAATCTGATTCTGACTCCGAGTTTGACTGTCTTAACAAACTTAAAAATAGAAAATAAATTAAATGTCTTACTTTCGTATTACATTTCTTTCTTCACTCATGTTATTTAAATGTTTTTATATTGATGCTGAGGAACCCTAACCGTACGATGGAATTGAATCCTTTTCACCAAGATTCGGGAGATTGAAGATTTTTCCATTGGATATTTTTGGAAATAATGAGACGGCGCCGCTTTGTTCTTAATCATTTCAATAGGATTTGGACTTCTGAAAGACATTCGCAAATGTAAAGAAAAGAAAATGGTGTTTTGGACAAATGAAAGGAAAATTATTGAGTTAATCTCACATTATTAAACTAGCAACATTTGTTTGTATATTTATTTGTGATTACTATCTCGAAAAAAGAGTTTTAGAATACTTAAGGTTTTAATGAGAATATTAGAATACTTCTTCCATACATAATGCGCTTCTCTCCCCTTAAACCTAGACAGATTTTAACGATTTTAGAATATGTTGTAGATATTATAATTAAGTCAGAGGGCCCTGCCAAGATGCATTGCGCTACTGACGTTTCTATTCGTTTCATTTTTAACCCAATCGCGTCACTGGTAGATCACGTGACTTTTCGTATCACGTCATCGACCAGTGACGCGATTGGTTTAAAAATGAAACGAATAGAAACGTTAGTTAGCGCAATGCATCTTGGCAGGGCCCTCAGGTCGCGTTATCCACTGAGACCACCTGGTTAGAAAATATTTCTTGGAAAAAAATGGAAAGTATAATTAAATATAGTTTTTCATACAACATAAGTATTCAAAAATGGTAGAAATCGGAATTGATTTAGGAGCTAAATTTGAATGGATTTTTTTTAAAGCTACTCCATTTAAGCAGGGGTTCACAATCCTCTCGAGGGATTTCCGGGTCAAGAAATGGATATTTTAACATTCCACCTTCGTAAAAACTTACGTATTTTAGTTACTTCAGAAAAACTTTGGTATTAGGTTCATTAACACGTATAAAAACGCAAGGGTTAACTGATTTAGCTGTAATAAAACTTTTAACAATCGATGTTGACGGCGGATTTGGGTCAGGTAGAGTTTGTCCGTTTTGTGTGTAACGCAATGTAGGTCTGTTGTTTCCAGTTTTTCCTCTCAAAGGCTTGTTGGTTTAGGACGAACTTCATCAATTTTACCAGCTCCGTGTTTAGGGTAAATACTCGGGTACAGCCAACGAGAAATGTACGAGTAGTACTTAATGTTTTTTTTAACTTAAATGGTGAAAATTATTATGATGATGCTTGCAACTTTTAGTTTCTTTTTAGTGTTACTTTTTAAATTTTGGAAAACGTAACATATCACAAGGTCTAAATTTCATTTCCAACTATTTCATTTGTCCGAAAAATCATAAGTTTGAAGTGCATTTTTTCTAAATATTTACATTAAAAATGTTTAACCTATAGGTAAGTTCAGGTTTGTTGTTTAATCGTTATAAAACAATCCTGGATAATTAAACGGTTTCAGAAAGAATGAATTTAAAACTTAAGAAAATTCGTATATATTAAAAATTTAGGAACGAAAATTCGATTTGTGATATTATTATGTAACTTTGGATATTTAACACCTGTTTTTTCATGCCAGTGTAATAAAATGCCCATGAATTCGACAGTACAGTCAACATCATAAATAAGTAATCATTTATTTACCTTGTCACTTTAACGTCGTGTTTGAAATGTCATACAAAATTGTGAAACGATTGAAAGCGACAAGGTACATAAATGATCACTTATTTATGCTGTTGACTGTACCTATCCAATATTTTCACATTTGCGCACGATCGGATATTTTGGCTACATCGAACACTTACACTTTTTACCGCTGACTGTACCGTGAAAAACAAATGAGCCCGCCAGCGCTTTATTCGTTTTGGGTCATTCTCGTCAGTTCATTAGAGTCGGCTTAGCCCCGACAATCCGTTTGTCTACACCGGCCGACATAATTACGTTGAGTTTTAATAAATCAGAGGGCCCTGCCAAGATGCACTACGCTAACTAGCGTTTCTATTCGATTCATTTTTAAATCAACGCGTCACTGGTAGACCACGTGACTTCGTATCACGTCATCTACCAGTGACGCGATTGGTTTAAAAACGAATCGAATAGAAACGTTAGTTAGCGTAGTGCATCTAGGCAGGGACCTCTGGGGACTTACAGAAACCGTGAGAGCCGGACTCGAGCACCGAGGGTTCCACGCTTAAGGTAGGAGAGGCAACATATTATGCTGTCACACCCGGATAAAAATTAAGAGGTATGGCTTTATGTTATTCGGGGCTAAGAACGTGAGATTAAGATAGTTTCCGCTCTTAATGATTAAGTACTATTTATTCAAACATCATCTTTAAAAATCGGTTCGTAGGAATTAGAAGATATTATCAAAAACATGCGAAAAATGTGTCATGTTAAAAAAAAAAATCTAATGGCATGGCATAACAAGGAAAAAATATCGAGTTTAATATATCTATAGAACAGACGTCACATAGGCGATATATGTTAATGAGATCCAGTACCCCACGCACGAACTTCTACCTTCTATCAAACTTATGTATAGTCCAGGAAATATTAATTGGCCGTCTTTAATCTTCACTATGATCTTCTTGTTAATATCAAACAAAAGGTAACCGTAAAACTGCCCTCGTTCTTCAAACAGCATAGTGGGTTGAAAGGTTAAGGTTAAGGTTAGGTTCGGTAAGTCTTAACGCAGAAAAAAAGATCGCGAAGTAGGTAACAAACGGCCAAATCACATTTCCTGAACTATACTTACCTACATATTACAAGTTGTCCCGTCAGTAGCACGACAAACTTAAGGGGGAGATAGTTTGGCGGGTCACCTACCAAACATGAACACTATGGGTACTCGACAACAATAAACATACACATACATAGTCATAGAAAACATCCAGAACTCAGAAACAATACTCACGCTCATACAAAGCATCATTTGTAGTGGTAGGACCTTGAGCAGAATCCGTCTCTTATCCGAGAACTTCATTTTTATAGTCACGCCGTTATAAAAGACCTGATTTGAAACATGTATTTGACATTTTTGAAGTTACATTATGTACTGCGTTGACAGCTGTCAGATCGGGCCTCTTAAAACGGCGCGACTATAGTAGTAATATGGGGATCAAGCACCCACAGACGGCTAATTGAAAAGGCACCAAGGCAACATTAAGTTTCATGTCGGCCATTGACCTGAGCCACTAATGGTAATGTCAATGACCTCTCGTTATGGCCAAGTTTATTTTCACTATTAATTATTTTGAATCACCCGGAGGGGAGGAATAGGAATAGTTTGCGGGGACGCAGTCTTGGATGTAAACAGTGTGTAGAATTCTGGATTAAACTTGTTAATAACATTTAAATAAGTAAATAAACATCTGGGGGCCTAATACGGCTGCGTTTATCGCGTGACAAAATGTGGATAAAATATCCGTCACTTTCTGACACTTAAATAAGCACGAAAGTGACGGATGCTTTATCCACATTTTGTCACGCGATAAACGCAACTATACTAGGCCCGCAAGGCAGAATCACTGACAAATCCAGCGGGCCTATTTATGGTGGATAAACCATCTGTCACTTACTGATCCATACGTAAGTGTGAGAGTGACAGATGCTTTATCCACTGCAATAAAGGCGACCATAATACGGAACCAGGCACGTTTTAATAAACTGGTCATGGCTGGAGATGTCTGTTTCAAGATACATCAGAAATGACTGTTTTTAACTTTGACGTATCTTGAAACGAGCATATTAGCAAATATAAGTTTATTAATAATGTCCTTAGGATCTTCAGATTTTAGTCTTAAAATTGCAAATAAGTATCTGTAGGTCTCAAATCCCGCGCACCATCAGAAGGCATACCTACATTCATTTATTTACCTTCTCCATGCCTTAAAAAAACTTTAGGTACTCTGTCTTTAATTGAAAATATATGGTGATGTATTTGTCAAAAAAAAAACGATTTTTTAAACAGTATAAGTATATAACTGTTTTCAGTTCACAAAGTCGCGCCCTACTTCTTATAGGTACCTAAAGTACATTGACGCACCGCCACATATTGGCGAGAAGACACACATTTCCTGTTGCCTTCATTGCGTTTTTATTTTTGTATGTGTGCTTTATGGTTTTGTAAATAAAATTTATTTCTTCTTCTTCTTTTTCACCCGTACAATGTCAATTGGAGTGGCGCGATGAGCCGTCGTAGATATGCTATTACATCGCCTTTAACTTTTTAGCTGATTGCCAAAGAAGATTTTTTTTTTATCCTGTATCTACGGGTATATATATATTTATCGAAACACCTTTCAACGAACGTATCGTTACGCCGAATTTCATTTCATCGAAAAGCATTTCTCGTTGCATTGCATGAGTTTTATTTTTTTGGTTTTCACATGTGTAACCTTACTCTACTCGTACGTAATAATGCTTAAGATATCTTGAGAACATCATGATCAGAAGAAAATAGCGTTCGATGAAATTACATTCAATGAAATGATACAATATTTGTATGTATGCTTCTCCTGTCTTTCGTACAGGCGGAACGGATAGCCAGATTTCGACGAAAAAGTACAGTCCGTGAGCACTAAGAAAAACATTCGGTTTGTACATGTCTTTCACTCGCTCTCATACGCTCTTATTGAGAGCGAGTGAGAGACAAGTACAAACCGAATGGTATTCTAAGTGCTCACGGACCGTCATATATTTAACATACGTAGACGACTATATCAACACGATTTGTGTTTGACCATTAAACCAAAATAGCGCTAATCGAGAATTTTCTTGATGGAACAATATTTTTTTTGTACAGTCGAGTTCATAAATATGTATATGTATCACTTTAGAACCTTGTCTATTTAATGTCTTGTTTAAACTGCCATACATGAATTGTCACAGCGTTTAAAGTGACAAGGTACTAAAGTGAACACATATTTATAAACTCTACTGTATTCAGCAACCAATTTTTTTTTTCCGTTAGCAAAATTCTCGATTAGCGCAACTTGATGTAAATATCGGTTAAACTAACAAGTAGTTTCTCTCAGTGTATGGAAAAAACCGGTTATACAGCCCCTGTTTTGAATTCAGTTATCAACCACTTGATATAAATCTTTCCCCCTCTTTCTCAAAGCCATATTAAACTTCATAAGGCTCATAAAACCATACTTAAGTCTCAACATGCATGATATAACCCGAGCCTTGATAACATAGATTGATGATGCTCTAAGTTAAAAGGGCTTATAGAAAAAACACCCCTTTTTATAAAAGGTTACCAATTATTGTAAGGGTTTCATCCCTTTTACTTAAAAGCTCAAGAGTACCTCAATTACGTTGTTAGTTCGTTTTAAGATTTATATGTCGCAAATGGTATAGGTACCATTATTTCATCGAAACTTCTTTCAACAAACGTATCACTAGGTACGCAGAATTTTCATAACATCGAAAGGCATTTCATGCCGCATTAGCTAATTTTTTTTGTAAGTCATAAGTGTAACCTAACCTAACCTACGTAATTCATGTTTACGATATCCTGAAAACGTCATGGTTTTAGTAGAAAATAGCTTAAGATATAGTTAAATTTTATGAGATGATACAATCGATGAAGTGTGATTCGATGTAATAATGGGTTACCATTGTAAATACCGTTTCGTCATAACATAAGTATATCTAAACATGTAATGTAAGAAAATTTGTCTTTAACTTACCAGGCCATGAGTTATTGGGTCTATATCTGGTGTTTGGCTAAGAATTCTAAATTCAAATTTATTTCAAATTTTAGCTCATGTATTTTCACAACACTGCTCAGAAATATGGCCATAGATGGTCTTGTTTGGGGTCACAAAACGTCACTTATAAGGACAGACGAAGAATGTTTTTGTCGGCGTGTTTGCTGATTGGTCGAGAACATTGTTGTCCAACTTTAAGAACCAATGAAAATCAATCAATCAATTTTTGTGTCATTGCTCCTTAAAATGAAAAATTGAAACCGACCAATCAGAACACACCATTTTGTGTCGTAAAATATTAGGTGTATTGTTGCTAAAAGATACAAAAATTAAAAACTATGTCACTGCTTTTTTTTTTAATGTAATCCAAACTTGGCCCCTAATCTCGAACCACTAGAGATGAAATTACATGGTAGATATGGCGAAACAAATACAATTTTATATGGAGTTGACATCTTCATCTCGCATGTTAGTTTATTAATCTCAAGTGCCACGAAAATAGGAGTCCAGATTTAAAAAAAAGTTATCTATGGTAAAATTGGCGGTGATGTCACATTAACATGAATTAAAATTTGAGTTTTGTATATGATTTTTTATTTTATTTCCTCTTAGTAGTTGTGAAAAGCACTATGTCTGCCTTGGTAGAAAGTGCAATTTATGGACTCGTACACTAGAGGGCCTCAACTACGTTTCGGCCCTCTGTATGATTAGTCCAAAAATCGCGTACTTTCTATCCTCTGCAACAATGTACTATTGTGCTTCAAATTTAGCGATTCATTTGTTATCGCGTCATTTGTTTTTCTTTGACATCATTCTGCTCACAATATGGAGAACTTAAAATATCGCGTTATTTACGGATACGAGTTCTACCGTGGCACCAGTGCTGCAGAAACGGCTCGATGGATTAATTATGTGTATGAGGCAGCTCCTGTAAAAGAAAATACGGTACGTTTTTGGTTCCGTTCCAATGTTTTAATTCTGGAGATGGTGACCTTCAAAACAAGCCCCAAGCCGGAGACCCAAGTGAATTAAAAGTGATTGTGGAAGCGGATCCATTGCAAACTTCGTCAGAGTTAGCGGCGGCGGCGGTGAGTGATAAAACAGTTTTAATTCACCTGAAACAAATTGGCATATTATCGGTATACTTTTGCCATATAAAACGCCTACATAAATACATCCAAAAACATTGCTTTTACTCTTGGGCAGTCGGCCAAAATAGGCTGTAGTAATGGCTAAAACTGGAGCTCACATTGAAACCGTAACATTCTGGCGACGCGGTTAGCCTACTTTGGTAGTTAGCCTGCCTACAAAAGTACGAAGCTAGCAACCCCTGGTTCTAAAATATTTGTGGATGAGCACGAGTACTCGTTCCTGAGTCTTTTTTATGTTTTTTCCTTCATGCGTATGTTATATATAGGGGTCTATATTGACTGAAATAATTATTTTTAGTCATAATGTGCTTTAGGTCATAACTATCGCAAGTTACAACGTGTTTTTTTAAAGAAACTGTTACTTTTCAGGATTTTTATAAATCAAACCTAACCTAACCTATCCTTGTCTACACGTTAGATATTTCAGAACTTCTAAAAAGTTTACAGTTTCAGCGATATAAAAAATTATGACTATCAAAAATTATGTCAACAATTACATTATGACCAATAAAATTATGGGAAAGAAAGGGCTCCCTATATATAGATATAGTAAGCAGTAGAAGTAAGAGGATAGTCGAAAAGCTCAAATAAAAATCAACCTGTAGGAGGAAACCTCCACAAACAATACGCCGAGGAGCACTGATTCCTTGATTCAGCCATCTAGCGGGAGTCTCTTGAGGTGTTGGTCGAGACTCTTCACTATGAGACCATTCGCCGAAACAACTATCGGGACGATGATCGTCGAGTCAATATCCCACACATACGTTCTTATTCTCTTGACGATATAATCGTGTATTGATAATTTTAGGTTACCTATCTGAAACACTAAAAAACGTTTGCCAGCTGTTTCATTTGCCATAATTTTCATTTGTCCGAAAGTCATTTTTCTCTGAAACCCAACTTTCCAGAATTGTTATAAAATAAACCTAACCTAACCTACAGGTTCTGTAAGTATACCTATCTCATTGAACATTTTGAAAAGTTATTGGGTTCGGAATAAAATTAAAATTATGGGAAATGAAAATTATGGCAAATGAAACAGCTGGCAAACGTTTTTAGTGTTAGCGATAGGATACCATAATTTTGACCTCTTCTACTGTCCACCTATATTTTGCTGCTCATTGTACAAGACTGGAGCTCAGTTCGGGACTAGGTAAATTAGTCCCCTGATATTTATTATATTTATTTACACACTAAGCTCACTCACAATCAACTCTCATCTGACAGATTAGTTTTAGGCTCTACATTAACTAAGACAATCTGATCAATCAATTCCATCCTGATCACTCTTTTGTAGCACAGTTAGAGAACAAAAGGGACAGCACTAAGTTTCCAATTTCCTATTTCTAAGCAGGGTCTGTTGACGAACGTTGGTAGTCAAGGACCATGAGAGCACTCGAAAAGCGATATTTTGATGTCAAAGTAAACTCAGTGTGGGTTCGTGTAACTCGAAACGTTTGAGGGTTCTGTAAGTGAAGCATACAATTCATGAAGTTGGCATATTAGTTATTTATGCAACTGTCACATAATGAAGCATCTTGTGAGATGAGTGGCGAATTGAGGACGCGAGTGTACCTACAGTTACTATTAAGTTACTGTTCACTTTTAAAGTAATTTTCATTATTTTGGGTAGCAATTTAGATATTCTAACATTTAAACAAACAAATTTATCTTTATTATTCCTTAATTGCGAGTATGGTATACTTTGAAGAGTCCAATAAGAACATGCTAAAAAAATGTTACATGATTTGAAATATTTATACCGCATTTAATGTTATAGACTACCGTTTACCGTATATACATATGTACCAGCAACGCTTACTGTAAGTAAGTGTAATTAATTAATTAAAATACTAGAACATTATCTGTTATTATCACTATTCAATTGTGTTATGGTCCTTACAGATCTGTTAATGCTATGGCAACACTTATTATCAAACTGTCATTACCATGACAACATTGATGTCAATGTACCTCCGTTATGGATATCTCATTAGTAGTTTAGATAGAAAACATAAGTCTGATGAAATGAAAGCTATGAAATGTCGAATCAAAGTGCTTAATATAATGCTTTAGCTTAGTTGATAGTGACCCTGCATTAGGGATTGCAATCCCGCAGCTCATTCAATCCCGCGGGATTGATACGCGGGATCACTCAATCCCGCGCGGGATTGAAATTATATGATTATATGATAAAATCAAATTTAAACTACAGATTTATGTGTAAAAATCAACTTTTATTGAACATTTCTTACAGCAACAGAAATGATTTCTTTTATATTAATTAAGTAGGTATAAGTAATTAGTTATCTGTTTTATTAGATTCATCTTTAAATGTTTGGCATAGTTTAATAGTTTTGTTTAACTTTACCCGTACTCCTAACAACAGTTTTATATTTTTAATTGAGTCTTATTCATATAATGATAATAATCAAATAACAACTTTCTCTTAGATGCTATTACGCAAAAGTTTTAGCGCTAATTTTTAATTTGCGGGATCCGCGGATCCGCGCTTTGAAGGTGCGGGATCCAGCAGATTAATAAAAGCAGCGGGATCCCGCGGGAATGCGTGATCCCGTTTTGCAGGATTGCAATCCCTGCCCTGCATACAAAGGTAGCGGTTCCGGGTTCGACTCCCGATAGGGGAAAACATTAGTGTGGTGACCACTATAATATTATACATTAGTATTTTGCTCATTCAGGAATTAATTTCATAGTGTCGACGGAGTTCCGTTTCTATTTCTAGGCACCTTAGGTAGGTTTAGGTTAGTTTCGCAATATTTGCGTATTTCGACCTAATACTAAATGGAAAAAAATTGCGATTGGAAGAAATACGGATGGGAAAATATGCAACTGGAAAAAATTAAGATCGAGAAAAAATATGAATGATACAGAAATAGAAAACAAATTAAATTCAACACTCCATAAAATAGTAATCTGGCTAGAAAAACATAACCTACAACTAAATCTAGGCAAAACTAAGTTAATTCAATTTAAACCTTACCAAAAACCTGCATTACCCTTGAGCTACAGTTTCAATAATACAAGCCTAGAAAACGTCACGTCCGCGACTTTACTAGGTATAGATCTAGATTCAAATATAAATTGGAAGCCTCATATACAGAAGTTAACCAAAAAACTATCGTCATTTATCTATGCTCTCTATAACCTAAAGCGCGTAACTGACTTCCAATCGGCTCTTACAGCATACTACGCGTACGCCTACTCGCGAATGTCCTACGGTATTGTGCTGTGGGGAAACAGCTGCGAGGTAGGTGCAATCTTTACCCTCCAGAAAAAGTTCATTAAGATATTAGCCAACATTGACCATATGGAGTCATGCAAGCCATACTTCATAAAATTCCAACTACTCACCCTTACCTCTATTTACATATTAGAAACAAGCAAATTTGCCAGAAAACATGAAAAATTATACACACCGAATTTAAGTATCAAAAGAAATGACCGATATTTATTTAAACTTAAACTTCCCTTTTCCAAATTAAAATTAGTCTCATCCAGCCCCCATCACATGTTAATTAAAATTTACAACCACTTACCAAACTATATTAAATGCATAGAAGATACCAAGATCTTTAATAAAACCTTAAAACTATTTCTAATAAATAATTGCTTTTATAATTTGAAAGAATTCTTTGATGTCGCATACACATAATTATAATCCAACACGACCGCAATTAGTATAAGTAGTTTTAGAAAATAATTAGTAACTAGATATTATATTGTATTGTATTGTATAGCTGCTCTCTGTCTGATGTTGCTGTGCCCTTGCAGGGCGTCACATGCAAACCTCCTATTACGTTCCACCTATAAATATGTTAATGTGACATGCAATAAAATATTTTGATTTTGATTTTGAATGGAAATTTGTTTTTTAGAAATTAACGAACTCCAACGGGAAGAAATAGGGGACATATCTACAGGGGAAAACAACGGGGGGACAACTACAAGTAATTCTACGCGTACGAAGACGACGTGGGCTTCCTCCAGTATTGTCCAATTTCCTACTACAGTTTCACAGCATATTCAAAGTCTAAGGAAACAAATAATCATAATTCATAACTAAAATATTAAAATACTTTCCACCAATCCAATTTACCATTGAATGGCAAACGTTCACGCTCGAGGCGAATAAAAATTAAGCCAGTCTCGTAAGATGACTTGAACCAAACTGATTTTCTATTCCTTTCCATCCTACACCATTTATAACCAGCCAAAAGGAGACAGAGAATAAAATCTGCAAGGGGAAATGAAAGGATTGTTCAGTAATTGGAAAATACCTTTGCATTGAGTGGTGCCGTGGTTTCGTTTTCAAATGGAGATCGCCGCGGTATTTCACTAGTTTACCTCTATTCTGAGCGGTAATTGGAATTTGTATTGTCTGTTGAAATCTTGGCAGGAAAATTTCGATTTAGATTAAAATTGCGTTACTTATAACTAAAATAAATCGTGTAAGGGAAAAATATTAGCTTCGGGAAAATTTATCGTAGATTTCCTATACTTCTTGCTAAAAAAAATACATTAGGAAATACACATATATATTTACATAGTACATAGTATAGTATTATGAATGACAAGTCAGGTCTGGTTAACTGGAAGAGATATCTTAAATGGATAAGTTTGCGATTGTTTTTTTTGTGAAATTAAGAGATTTTTGCCGCTTACCTAAAAAAAAGTGCTTAAAGATCCAAACAAACTTCCAACTACTTACCTACCCTAACACTCGTGCAATTCTGCGTGCCATTTACCTATCATAAAAAATAATTACCATCGCTTCCCTCTCCGATTCTCCCTAAAACTTTCAGAAACATTGAACAAAACACCTAAATGAACCCTTTTATTGCTTACTATCAATTGTAAGGCCTTCTGCCTGAATTATTTAGCAAGTTCGTCCCTTTGATTCCCCAAGGGTGCAGTCTGGGTCCTCCACACTAACCGCCGTGGTCAAAGGTATTCTCGTTTTCTCACGCACAGACGTTATTTACGGATGGAGTTATTGATTTCGATGGGGTAGTGTAAAAATATGTGGAAAGTATTGAATGTTTCATAGTTATTTGTTTATTTCACAAATGGAAAAGTTTTTACTATTTAATTCGGTTTGCTTTAAGCATGACATTATTGAGAGCGCGCAACTTAAAGAGCTAATAGCTATGGCTGTTATCCAGCTGAACGAGAAAGCGGCATATCATCCGAAACATCCATAGTGTGTGCATGTACAATGTGTAGTATGTTTAATATGTGTAGGAGAACCGAATCTGCTTGAGCTATTGAATTTAGAAGCTACGTTTTGGCTAAGGAGGGACTGTACAGTTTTGCACAGTTCTGGTGCTGAAAAAACATGTCATTTTAAATATTTTTTTGCTTTTTTGTCGCATCCCAATCTTTGTTAATATATTAGCACATTTCGTTAGTAGTGACCCTGCCTTCTGAGCCAGAGGTCCCGGATCTGATCCCCAATCAGGCTAACTACTTATTTGGGCGATGAGCATTTGTTCCCGGCTTGGCTCTTTTGTATATATTTTAGTATTTATTTATCTATTTAAGTACGTATGTTTATCATTGTCTAACGTCCACTTTAAGTTTAGTTTATGAGTGGTTAAATTGCGTAATATTGTTCCAGAATAATATTTTTAAAATAATTAACAGTAAATAATACAAATCAATAGGCACCAATAATTTGTAATCTACATCATCATACCATGGCTCTTACCTCAAGTACGCTCAAATAATCCACCGGAGCAGAATAAAATAAATGTAAGTCACGTCAAAGAAGATCGTAACGCTAATTAATACGGGAAAATCCTCTCCCGGGGGCGTCCTCAGGCCGAGACGCGTCTTGTAATAATTATCAATGGACCCTAAGGGCATAACCGTGCCCGGTGCCGTCCTACTTACAAACGGCTACCAGATCAAAAAAGGATCCGGAGAAAACTGGATCATTTTGAAAAAAAACGGACGTTTTTGTTTGCGGTAGCTGGAAGGTATTTTCTCATAGCATGTAAGTATGTCCTATTGCTGGGCAACGGTTTTTCTTTCGTCTTTCTCTTTTCCTTGTACTGTTTATACACACATCAAAAGTGCCTACGGATATTTTTTATCCGTAGACAGTTTTGAACATCTCAATATAGGCATATTACTACTGAGTCAAAACATCAAATTTGTCTAGGGATTACTGATGTGCCAAAGGAAACTTTCCAAAATTGCGGAACATTTCATGTAGGAAAATTGCGGAAACTTCCCACAATTTTGTATGCGGATTCAAACTTTCCGTTTCTTAAATTTAAATTTCCTATGTTTCTCATGAAAGTTTCCGGAAATTTCTTAGAATTTTTCAAACTTTTTGGAAAGTTTCCGCAACTTGCACATCAGTCATTTCGTTGGGCCTCCCAAGACTTTTTTGATGTTTGTATTTCAGACAATCTCTTTGAATGTAATTTCCGTTCATCCCGCTATGGAATGAATTATTTATACTTTCGAAGAAATGTATGTTCTTAGTAGGGAATGCAATTTAACCGGTTATTAACCGGTTTTGTATGAAAATAACCGGTTAAAACCGGTTATAACCGGTTATTTGCATTCCCTAGTTCTTAGAATTATTAGTATTATCAATGCGAAAGTGTGTGTATTAACTATCTCTGCGGGGCTAGTATGGCTGCGTCTATATCGCGTGTCAAATGTGGATAAAGCATCCGTCACTCTCGTACTTATATACGTGTCAGAAGGTGACGGATGCCTTATCCAAACTTTGTCACGAGATGAACGCAGCAATATTAGGACCCCAGTACCACAATCGTTTATCGGTTGAGGTGTTAGACAGTGAAGCCGTATGAATCAAACGGGTCTATATTGACTGACATAATTATTTTTAGTCTAAATGTGCTTTAGGTCATAATCATCGCAAGTTATAACGTGTTTTTATAAAGAAACTGTTACTTTTTCAGGATTTTTATAAATCAAACCTAACCTAACCTAGCCTTGTCTACACGTTAGATATTTGAGAACTTCTGAAAAGTTTACAGTTTCAGCGATATAAAAAATTATGACTACCAAAAATTATGTCAGCGACCAATAAAATTATGGGGAACAAAGGGCTCCCAGTTATATATATACCTCGTAGGCGAAGGCATGATAATGGAAACCGATCACAAGTCCCAAAAACATTTGCCCTCGTTTGTCCTAATTCTCATAAGTTAGATTTTTTTTTTTAAACCCTTGAACTTTATAAAATGTCATAGGTATAACTTTAGGACGTGTAGGTGAGGTTAGGTATATTTCATAATAATCCAGGAAAACTACACTGTTTCAGAAAAAACTTATGAAAATGCGGGTAAATAAAACGACGGCCAATCGTTTTCGGACTACGATAGGTAACCCATGAAAAAAGTTGTTGAGTTAATAGTGCTAAAACAATTCTATGCAGACGAAGTCGTGGGAAACATCTACACCCGTATTTATAGTCAAGAAAAGTAATTACTTGAGTTTTAGTAATGTCAAAAGTCATATAAAAATCGTTACTTTAGTCATTACTTTTACTCAAGTAATTACTTTTCTTGACTATAAATACGGGTTTTATCACATTATATTGACGACGATTTAATTTAACCCAGGGCCTGTATTATGGTCGCCTATATCGCGGTGGATAGAGCTACCGTCACTCTCGCACTCCCATACTGGTCAGAAAGTGACGGATGTTTTATCCACGCTTATCTACGTCGATAAACAGGACAATAATCGGCCCGCAGTTCTTTCATTATGTTTTATCAATTTTATCATTCATATTCCCTCATTTGTTATAAATTCGAACGCCTAAGAATTTATACCGTATTCCGGACAAAGGAAGTTCCAGACATTTCCAGAAAATACCGGACGTACTTATGACAATCCTATACTTACGTCGTACCTTTTATTTGCATCTACGAACTTTGCTGGACCCTTATGGACTTTGTAGCGATTTTAATTTGACGCGTATCGTGTGTGGCCGAGATGCGGGTCGGTCCGGAAAGGTTCATTACGGAAATTTGGGGAAGCATTTCGTATTGTGTGAGTTTTTCCTGGTTTTAGTGCCGGTTTCAGGTTTGCTAAGTGTTGCTCCTGACAAAATTATTGTAGCAATGTTTTATGAGATGAACGTTGCTCATGAAGAAAATGTAGGCGCTTTTATCTAAAACTTACTACTATTGTGCAGTGTGAGAGAAAATTGTTATTAATGTGTTAAAAATCAGCTACTAGCCTATAGCTGTCATCTTAGAAATGTTTAGAAAATAATACATACATACATACATAATCTCACGCCTTCGTTCCCAGAGTGGGGTAGGCAGAGCTACAGAATTACAAACATCTCTAAAAACTTGTTGATAATTCTATAACCACAATTTGCACAATTAGGCTAAGATGATTACCAGCGTATTAGTGACAGGTTGCAAGCCCATCGCCTAACAGTACTACAAGCCTTTATTCCCTTAGTCGTCTCTTACGACATCCACGGGAAGACATGGAGTGGCACTATTCTAACTCGGCAACCACACGAGGCAAAGAAAATAATAATAACGCTTAATTAAAGTCGTAAAAACATTGAATACCCTAATTCTAAGGCAGTCGCGAAAAAAATTGGCCTAAATGGTGTAGTTTACAGTGACAGAGGCATTTATAACGTTAGGATTTAATAATAGTAACAACATGGTGATATCATCCATGTAAATATCTTCCCCAGATTATGTTTAGAAGCATAGGTATTTGGAAAATGGAAAACTAAAAACCTTAGCAGGTACAGATTGTTTCAATATTTGTGATTAGCGCAAGTATTTGTTTCTGTTTCTCGGAGGTTTTGTACGTCTAAATATATTACAATACTCAAGTTCAACGTTGTCTTGTACTTAGGTATATTACTCGTAGGTACCTATAGAACAAGGCAAAAGCTTAGTTCGGTATTTGGTCACTTTATGTTAGATTGCCCCTTGATACTACTTCTAAAAAAACGGAGATTTAATTGTATACTCCGCGACTCCGCGTGCATTCATTCGACGTCAAATATATCAGAGCAGACAGGATTGCTAAATATGTCTTAACCTGCTATAACGCGTTTAACAATAGACTACCTACATTTTACCAATAGATATCTTTGAGCAGTTCGGCGCATAGCATAGAATTAACCAAAAATCTACAACAACCAAATTAGAAATATTACAATTGTTCTCCTAAAAGCAACAAAATATTAATATTAACAATTCCTTTCTACATCGGCCAGATCGGTTTCAGACAAAATGGAAACGACATTACTTTTGAATCCCCCGTGACGTTCGGTCGTATTCATAAAAAGGTAAAATTTCATTACACATTTTTAAGGATCGCGTAACTTAGTTGACCCAAATTTTATCTTTCGGGCCCTCGGGGTTTATATGAAGATGGGTTTTTGGAGAAAAAGTGACAACGTTTTGAGTTCGATATACAACCCTTCTGTGGCATTCGGGTGAAAAAGAGTATGACGTGGTGACTGGTGTAACTAAGTAGAGTATTCTAAAGTGGCGACTGCCATCCATATTTAGCAGCAGTTTTTGTCAATCATGTAATCATGTTCAATATTCAATCCGGGTTAGTTTTGTTTGTTTCCAAAGTTTGGAAGTTTACGTACTCGTTTACCAAGCTATTACTTTAATTTACATAATATGCCAATTAAAAAAAATATCCCCAACAAGCATCGTCAAACATGTATAAAGAAAACAGATATAAATACACATAGATAACGTAAACACCTCAATCTGTATGAAAACCACCGTGTCACTTTTTGCTACCAACTGGGACACACCAAGAAAAGATAATTTTCCGTTTTCCGCGCAAAATCGATTCAAAGTCGTCGCTTTTTTGGGCTATTGCAGTTTATTATCACGCAATGAGGCACTTTCATAATTTTCACGGCCGATCGGTTGCAACAACATCGCGTGGAACGTCAGTAGCTATCGCCAACCACGACGCTTTGTCGGGGTTCCAGTTCGGATGCGGACACGCGAAGTAGATGCATTTGCGTTATCTATGTGTATTTATAAAGAATCATCAGTAACATGCTTCGTCGATACTTATAATATAAGTATGCATTGTTTAATCACAAGATGCGTAACGCTAACGTAAACGATTTTCGAAAACTGACAAAATGTATGGAACATAAGCGTTCGACGCGACCGTTTGGCAGCTTACTACAACTCTATACATTTTCGATAACGATAACGTTCTCTACGGCCACTAGTAGTTTTTAATAGGTTATTGTGTGGATGACCTACGCTTTATTTTAGGGAACCTGATTAAATATTTACTACAGATAACACACAGTACACACAAATACAAAAAATACTGCGTAGAAATTTTGACTAGATTTTTTTCACTTCATAGGGTTAGTTGAAATGAGGAGTAGGTAGGGCAGCTCCGTCATCGAAGCCGAACAGAGATGTCCATTTGTGGTGAGTACCACGAATGCACATGCTGGTGGCAAGGATAATGGAAATGATGATGCGTGCCCTTAGCCATTATGACAGTGCATAAGGGTCGGTCTCAGTGAAAGTTGCGTGACGCATCTCACAGATATTCTGAGAACTTCCTTTTCTAAGTTTTATTGTCAATAACTATCAAATTAAAAGGTTTTAATGAATGTTAATGATAGCGGCGAGCTATCCCGTGATCAAAAAGAAGGGATCGATATTATATCGGGTTTTTTTATGTACCTATACAGGGTGATAAGTAGGTATTCAATGCACTCCTTTTATCCCAACAACCCCTTCCCAACAACAACAATCCCTTGTTCGCAAATCAGAAGTCACTTACGTCATTATTTAACAATTCATTATAAAATGTATAAATAACATGTAAAACGAATAATTGAACTTGATTTTGTAAAACTAAATGTTACACATGCAGCGCACATATTGTTTAACTAAAACCTTTGTGCTGATATTACTTTCTTTGTTTACCAGCTGTCGAATGACTTATCAGAACATAGCAAAAATTAAGGATAACTATTGCAAATGATAAAGATTATACGAGGGGCGGCTGATAAGTAATCTCCTTGGTCAGAAATATATACAAAAATAATGCTGGGTGGTATGGATTTATATTCGTTTGTTATTCTATTTTCAAAATGTATTACATTCATTTGTTTATTGCATCACGTTTATTTGTCTCCTACAATTGTTTCAAACATGTCGGTAGAAAAAGTGAAAATGGATAAAATCGAGCAGCGTGCGGTGATTAAGTTTTTGACTAAAGAAGGGAATACGCCTTCGGAGATCAGACAGCGTATGTTACGTGTGTTTGGCAGTTTGTGTTCTTCCGAATTTGTTATAAAGTTTTGGTCAAAGCAGTTTAAGTTAGGTCGTGAGAGTCTGGAAGATGATCCTCGTAGCGGAAGACCAGTTTCGGCCGTCACCGATGAAAATGTAGCCAGGGTGAAAAAAATTATATTAGAGGACCGACGAGTGAAGCAGTGGGAGATAGCTAGAGATGTGGGCGTCAGTAAAGAGCGAGTCAATGAAATAATTCATGAGCATTTGAACATGTCCAAGGTTAGTGCACGTTGGGTCCCCAGAATGTTGACTGCATTTGACATGGAGAGGCGTGTCAAATGTTGCGAAGAGTTTTTGGAGATGAGTCGAGGGAAAGAGGAAGAAATAATTTCTAGAATTGTAACATGTGATGAGACTTGGATTCGACAATGGGACCCGGAAAGTAAGCAAGAGTCGTTACAGTGGAAATTTAAGGATGAGAAGCCGCCTCGGAAATTCAAGGTCTGTCCATCGGCAGGTAAACTTATGGCTACAATCTTTTGGGACACAGAAGGGATTTTGCTCATAGATTATTTACCGAAGAAAACTACAATGAATGCTGATTATTACTCAAACTTACTATACCAACTAAGAGAGACAATAAAAGAAAAACGGCGAGGTAAACTAAACAAAGGTATTCTGATTTTGCACGATAACGCACCAGTGCATACCGCCCGCACAACGAAGCTAGCAATTAAAGACAATGGCTTCGAAACCATTGACCACCCCCCTTATAGTCCAGATTTAGCCCCCTGTGACTATTTTCTGTTTAGACTTCTCAAGAAAGACCTCAGGGGACGAAGGTTTATGACCGATGACGAAATGAAGGCTGCGGTTACTGACTTTTTTGACGACAAACCGAAAGATTTTTTTTTTAATGGCTTAAATTCAATATTTGAAAAATTTTATAAGTGCATTTTACTAGCAGGGGACTATATAGAAAAATAAAAAAAAATTAGCCACGACAGTCTTTTGTTTCATTGTTAGGTAGATTACTTTTCAGCCGCCCCTCGTATGTAACAATTTTTTCAAGTCAAATTTATTAAAATCCATTTTTTTAATTACCTTGCTGCAAATGAGCCCTACCATGCCGTCCTAAGAGGAATTCAGGGATCGAATAGAGAAAATTTTGTAAGTTTATACATACATACCAATCTCCCTATATAACCGCTGACCGTTGTTCCCTTACACCATCTCAAGAACACATCATTAACTCTGCGACCCCATAACTGCGGTCTCAAACTGTTTTATTGCTCCCATGATTTAATGAAATCTTTAATACAAAAGATAAGGCCGCATTGCTCTCATAAATTGCCCGAGGCAATATTCTCTCGTCTTAACGCTTGAAATATACTCAAGAGCTATGAAAACGGGTCACTGTTTGTACTAATTTGAACCTACTGTGACCTGATAAAACTGCTTTTGAAATCATACGCCCCTCGACTTTGGTGTATATACGCTTTTGTTATTGCGTTTTTAAAGGTTTGTGATGGTCGTTGAGTTTAAAATAAGGTTGTTACTGAGTTATGATAGCATTACAAACGTTTAAAATTCTACGTTTGTTTCGTTTTGGCGAAAATTTCTTAGGGTTTTTCGTGTAGCATTTTTGATCGTTTTTTAAACCCTTTAAGGACTCGCATTATTATAATCGCAACTTGTAATTTCAACATCTGTTTTAATTTTAAGTATCCAACCACTTACAAACTTAAACAAAACTTTTTTTGACGTAATCAGACCTTCCGTTCAGCCTTTACCTACCAGAAAAATAAGAACTTTACATAAATACATACATTACCCTACTTTTGCGTCTAAAAACTTTGAAAGGCGAAAACAGTCTGAATTCTCGAATCTAGTGTATAGATACAAAAAGTAGCACGGCCAATTCGATTACGAATTTGAACTTTATAATCTACCTTTGTTTTTTCTTGTAATACCAGAATAAAAGCAAGTCATGTGAACGAAAGTGGTCAATTTTAGGTAATAAAATGAAAAACATATTTAATCGCTACCGTTAGACTGTGACTCGCCTAAATCGAAGCATATTTTGGCAAACCTATCCATTACAACATTTTGACAAATTAACATACTTACCTACTCGCATACATCATCCGGCCTGCCAACACGCGTGCTCTACTCCGCTGCGTTACTTCTAATTCCCTTGACAGCAATACTAATTATAAATCGAGTCGAGTTACAGTTATGACGGATCGTGGCCGCGGTTCGGTCTGAGGTCGTAAAGTGCGTGAACTGAAGGCTTTGGGAATCTCGGTGTTGGAGGCAGTTGGTCTGTGGGATAGGTATCAGGCGTATCACTACAGGGTGTAATAAAACTGCGAGTAGGGTTACTGACTCTTAGCACAAGAAAAGTGTAACAATATTGAAAATGGATTTCAATGTAATGGACAAAAAAAAACTTTTAAACCTGCCTTCTTACAAAACGAATTATTATTTTAGTTTTTTTAAATCGGATTTTTGCTACACACCCTGTGCAAGTCGCATGTAAAAGGTTTCGAGATCTTTTGTACAACATTAGGCAATAAAGTATATGACTATGACTATCACTATGATTAGGCCAAGGATCTACGGTGGTTGGTACTTTAAAAAACCACCTGATTTTACTTTATATAGGGTACGAAATCCTAATTGATCCGTGTTCGACATGGACTTGATCGGTTTTCTTTACACCGTCGGTAACCCTGTCTAATCGAGTACCAGAGCAGAGCTATTAATCTTTGTATAACTACGGCAAGCATTTAGTTGAATGCTGGTATTGCTAGTACTCGATGATATAAAACGGCTTTCGAATTGGACTCTAAAATCTGTCGAACAGTCTAGACTAAACTGTGTGGGCGAGGTGAACCAACTTTTTCCAGACAAACTTATCGTGTTTTCTATATGAGCACAGTGCTATTTTCATTCGTACATTATGTCGTACATTTACGTGATTTTTAATGATTGTACCTAACCTAATAACTAAGCAGACCAACTTTTTATCGAGTATCTTTTGTCTTTCTCCAAATAGGGTTACCGGTGCTGCCTTTCGGGTCTAACGGTTTCCCAATACATTCAGATAGTAATCTGTGACACAACCCGTTTATGTTTAAATTTTAATTTTAATGGTGTAACTTACATTTTCCCGTCCCTTGCACCACCATACAACATTTGCATAGCGTCCGTACCTACCCTTCGGGTTGAACCTCGGCCAAATGTCACCGTACCTGGTTTCACTACCACATTAGCTAGATCCGCGTAATCTCAGCAAAACTACGAATTAAATCGCCCCGTGTACGTCATTCCGGGGGTCCAAGTGTCAAGTTACGCTGGTGTTTAATAATCCCGGGTTTCTGATGTTAGGGACGAGACTGTCAGCGTTTTGTGAATAAAATGGTAATATAACTAGAAATATTTGTTACGGAAGGTTTTAAAGAGGATGTTTTAGGTTGTGTTTAAATTTTTGGGCGTTTTGCTGCCTACAGAATATTATTTGATCACTTGTAGTTGTACAGAATTTAAGAAATAAAAATCCCAGGGCACCTAATCTACGGCGATAAATAATATTGCCTTTGACGTGTTTTGGTATTGTTTTTAACTCGGCCACCATTACTGTCAAGTAAATAAGAGCTATCAAAACGTTGACAATACGATAGCATGCCAAAGGCGATTGCTTTTATCCTGTAGAATAGAGATCCAGATATAAAGACGATAGCTTCTTTATAAACTTATATTCGATGACGACGCGTTAGCCTGGTTGGTAGTGACCCTGCCTATGAAGCTAGCGGTCCCGGGTTCGATTCTCGGTTTGAGCAAATATTTGTGTAATGAACGCGAGTAATTGTTTCTGAGTTTGTATTGTATTTTCTACATATTTGATAATTTATTTACAATCCCATAGTACAGTGGAGTTCATAAATATGTATATACTTCAGTACCTTGCCACTTTAATCGCTGTGACAATTCATATACTTTTGGCAGTTTAATCATGACATTAAAAAGACAAGGTACTAAAGTGGACACATTTTATGAATTCGACTGTGCAAGCCTAGCTTAGTTTGGGACTAGGTCGATATTTATATATTTATTAATATATCTTTTAAACGACCCACCGATTTTCAAGAACTATCCCTATTAAACTAGCTTACTTAAAAAAAAACATTTACACCATTAGCTTGTCGGCTCGCAACACCTTTTCCAATATTCAAGTTACATAAAGTACATTGCTACAATTTTCTATAGATTATAGAGCGTGTTTTTCTCTTTTCAGTTGATATTTTTATAGCAGTCAGCTTTTTTTTTTAATAATTTCGTTTTTGCCCTATCACTCCCTCTACCCTGTTATGCAGCAGGTTGCAGTTACGTCCTAATTGACCGGCAGACAGATGCTCTGCATTATGCACGCGGTCGATACGGCCGACGCATTTCACTATTGTTTACACTTTTAGATATTTGTCGGTGAAAATTGACGACAGTTTTAGATTTTAGCTGTTGAATAGTTTAAAAAAATGCTTGGTTTTAAATTAGTATTTATAGTAATCGATTGTTGTTAGGATCTGAAGGTGACTGTTTGATTTGTAACCCCTAACGCCTAAAGAGGGGTGTTATAGGTTTAAGGTATGTATCTGTCTGTCTGTGTGTCTGTCTGTGGTGTCGTAGCTCCCAAAGCGATGGACTGATAAGGACGCTTTTAAAAGAAAGCTAGTTTAATCGGGATGGTTCTTAGCTAGGTATCATGAATAACGGTTTAGCCGTTTAAGAGATATAAACCGCTGAAAGAAGAAGTCGTTTATACTAATGTTATCTTTTTAGGGTTCCGTACCAAAATGGTATAAAAGGAACCCTTATGGTGAGACTTCGTTGTCTGTCTGTCTGTCTGTATGTCACAGCAGTTTTTCTCAGAAACTATACAAGCTATCAATTTGAAATTTGGCATAGTTGTATGACTTGCTTGCCCGCATCTGTTTTTAGTAAAAAAAGTATGAAATTATTTTTCTAAGTATTTGTTAAGGGGTCTAGAATGGGGGGTTGAAAAATGAAAGTTATTTGATTATAGCAAACGGGGTGTCATATGAAAGGGCTCAGTCTGCACATTTCGAAACTATTTCTTTATAATTTTTCGGGACGTGCTTTTTGGTTTATAGGCAAAAATGTACAAAAAAATTACCGTTCTCTTATCTCCGAAGTTTATGGACCGAAAAATCTGAAAAAATCCTGATTTAAAGATAATTACTTATATTTTACAGGAAAAATAAAATGAAGTTGTCAAACTTTACAGTTTTGGAAAAATTATCAAAAAACTATATTAAAATTTAGGCTAATCAAAATGGGCCTTATTGCATAATAAAGTTCATATCAAAGTAAGTATTTTCTTTTGCTTTTTCCAACCATATTATCTAAATACGGAACCCTCGGTGCGCGAGTCCGACTCGCACTTGACCGGATTCTTTTTTCATCTTCGAATTGTATTTAGTAGTTATCGTAATTTAGTGTTTATTTAAGTTTAGGCATTGAAAATAGCAATGACACAATTTGATAAAGGCTAACAAACCAATGGTAGATTTTTGACGTGTAAAAGTGCCCGTGCGGCCTACGTACTGAATAAAAATCTCTCATTTAAAGTATATTTAAATAATGCATAACATTCACAGGATTACACAGTACGCATCTCAATTATAGATAAACACCGCATTCACAATTTTAAAAGAAAGCTACACAATAAAACAATACTAAGAAATATCACAGATTGAATATTTTGATAGGAAAATAGTCTTTATAAAACTTGGAACGTGAGTGATTTTTCTATCTAACTATTCGATCAGATAAGAGGTTTATAAAGTAAGTAAGGGACGCCTTTGTTGAAGTATTGTTTCTTTGTATTGCAAATACTCCCTGCCCTCATATTTAATTATCATAAAAAAATCAACCAAGCTCATACGCTTCATTGATTAATCTCAAACCGTCGACGGCACATATCATGGCACATATCATGGCACATATCCTGCCATCCATTAGTCATTCAAGTCTGTCGCAGTGCTAATCCCAAAGGCAAATCCGAGAAGATACAGACAAACAGACCGTGCGCGTGGATACGCGTGCGTAAACATGCTCAAAGAGGAATGGCAATTGGTAGGTTTGTCACAACTCGCTCGTCAAATCGACGGACCAATTATTAACTGGCGAGTTTAAGTTGTCCAACAAACAACATTTAAGGGCGTTATCAATTAGGTAGCTTACCCGTCGAACGAGCACACAGGCCAGGAGGCCCTGCCAAGATGCATTAAGTTAACTAGCGTTTCTATTCATTTCGTTTTCAAACCAATCGCGTCACTGGGATACGAAAAGTCACGTGATCTACCAGTGACGCGATTGGTTTAAAAACGAAACGAATAGAAACGGTAGTTAGCGTAATGCATCTTGGCAGGGGCTCTAGCTGATGGTAAGTGGGATCTGTGATCCATAGATATTTGCATTCTCAAGACTAGAATCACAAGACTGCGATTGTAACACCGCAAATGCGTTCTCAACGCTGAGGACCAAGGTAGATTGCCTCAATGCTAGTTACGAGGGGTGATCCATAAGTTTTGAGAATCAGTAAGCACCATCTACATAATGATATTCTTTTAATGTGGACTATACCACGGCACTAATGAAACTTAAATTAGAGAAAAAAAATGTATACATTATTCATTTGTTTTCCTGTGATGGCTAAACAAAAAACATCTGTATTAACAATTTTACAAGACGGCAAAAATAAGAGTTAGTTTTGTAATAATTTGGAGCTGTGTGGAAAAAGTTCTGGTACACTAATAAAAAATATTGTTATTGAAAATGAAACCTTGATTTATCATTATGATTTAAAGGATAAATAAGTTATCATTGCAGTAGATTTTTTTATCTCCAGCTCTGTCACAAAAATTTAGGGTGGTGGTGGATGGTCGAAAGACCTTTTCCAGGATTATTGAGGCCTACGAATAAATACTGCGACATTAGTTTTTAGCAATTGAGTTCAAATAATCTAGGAGAGTTATATAACATTATTCTATCCTAATTATGGCAAAATAATAAAAATAAGCTGAAGAAAAAAAATTACGAATTTTCGGCAGGAATTGTGCTTCAAAGCCTTCTAATTGATAAGGGTGCTGCTCGTCGACCAAAGATCAGAACTGATAACCGCTCTCCCCGTTAGTTAGCCCTAACTTTCAACTACTACTTCTCATTCACTAATGTTCAAAAACAACTACATAAAAATCACGAGCTGGTGATGACATAGTGAAGGTACAAAATTTTGACCTCCAAAAGTAAAATTATTTTTATAGTTGTAAAATAAAACAATTGAATGACGTTAAAAAGTGTTCGGAAATATAGAAAGTGTGCTCATTCCAATTAAAATATAACGGTTTACATATCTCCTATTTTTAATACCAATTATCAAAACTTATGGATCACCCCTCGTATTTCACTTATTCCCAAACCGGAACACAACAACGCGAATGCTGCTCCAAGTTATAAGCAGAAATCGGACAAATGGATATCATTACTCACAATAATATGGACATGGCTCCTGAAAAATATTTTTGATCCTTTGCCTTTGATAAATAAATAATACAAAGACGTGATGAGATTAATATTAATCCACTTAAGTTTGCTCAATTAACATACGTGGATTCTGAAAGGAGCTTTTCACCTCATTAGTTTATATTAGCCGTGAAAAGGAACAAACTAACCACGAAAAATTTATAAAAAATACCGTTTATTTGCTTTAATAAATCTACACAATAACAAGTCTTTGTATTATTTATTTATTACTGTCTTGAAAAGGATCAAAGGGCATTGGGTAAATTTGTTTGAAGAACATTGTCATGTTTTTTTTCAGCGGCCACGGATGATTCTTACATAGTTATTTAGAGGACCTCTAAATACATATAGATATATATAATTTATGGCGTTAAATAATATCGGAGCGGAGATTTTAAATATTTAAGTGTTCAGTTTTTAGTACAAAAGTACGACCAAGTATGAATATTTAAATATCTCGGCTCCGATGCACTTAAGAGTATTACATTACATAATAAAATATCTTTATTTTTAATAATTCTATCATAATTTACCACTTTTACGAATGGCCGCTCACCTTGAAAATGTATGAATTTTACAAATGACAACACTTTTACCCAAACCCCTTTGTTTTTCGGGTAAGTCATCATTTAATGTAATTTGATTTTTTTAATTAAAATCTTTGGAGTCATGTCCACATTATTGCGAGTGATGACGCTCATTTGTCCGAACTCTGGTTATAAGACAAGATGGTGGTAGAGATCCGGACAGACATCGCACAAGGTCCTAACACCACGTCTAGAGATCTACCTACAAGCTCCTTCTCATTTCTTGGCCATTGTTGTATTGTACAACACACGGAAACCGCAAGCTTTAATTGATTTACCGTTAAGCTCTGGCGTCCCTGAAGCCTATTCTCCAAAAGCTCTCAATGTCTGAAAGCGATCGGATTTCAACCGTTAACAGGAATCGAACGCGTTAGAGGATTAGTGCAGTCAAAGGATCCTAGTGGTTTGAGTTAGAATTTGACGACGCATTTAGTAGTTGATAGACACTGCCTGCGAAACTAGCGGTCCTGGGTTCGAGTCCGTAAGGATCAATATTTGTGTGATGATTGCCAGTATTTGTTTTTGAGCCTTGAAAGTGTTTTCTATGTAGTTATTTTATAATGAGATTTGTCAGGATTGTAGCAGGTGGAAAGAAGTGGTCTCTGCCTACCCCTCTGGGAAACAGGCGTGATTTAATGTATGTATGTATGTAGTATGTAGTTCTCTGTATAAGTATGTTTATCGTTGCCTATAGTACGTACCCATAGTAGAAGCCTAGAGCTTAGTTTGGGACTAGGTCAATTTGTTTAAGAATCTATCCTGATTGAAAACCGTTGAAGACCGGGTAGTTCGAAAAACTCACACGCAACATAAATAAGCACCATCTGTCTTCAGTCTGCTCGTGACTATATACTATATATATAATACTTGATAGAAGACTTGATATGATGTTTTTACACGAACATTTTTTGAACATTTGCCTCGTGTGGTTGCCGAGTTAGAATAGTGCCACTCCATGTCTTCCCGTGGATGTCGTAAGAGACGACTAAGCGAATAAAGGCTTGTAGTACTGTTAGGCGATGAGCTTGCAACCTGTCACTAATACGCTGGTAAACATCTTAGCCTAATTGTGCAAATTGTGGTTATCAACAAGTTTTTAGAGATGTTTGTAATTCTGTAGCTCTGCCTACCCCACTCTGGGAACGAAGGCGTGAGATTATGCATGTATGTATTTTTTGAAGCAAATCGGAGAAATACTGGAAAAGGGCCGAATCTTAAGTACCTACCCGAAACCGACGTGCGTGCATGACTCGATGTATGAATGTGGAAGTAGCGAAAGAGATTTTTCAGGATCGTAGCAGGTGTAAAGAAGTGGACTCTGCCTACCCCTCTGGGAAACAGGCGTGATTTAATGTATGTATGTAGTCCAGTTTTTCTTTCACAAATTGACCTTTCGTTTCCGTAATGCATATTTTTGGTGAAATAAAGTTGAATAAAAGTATTCCTAATTCACCTATGACTTGACACGAGTGAATTAAGTATTTATATAGCATCAAACACCTACAGGTGAATAAGAGTGAATTAAGTATTAAAATAAAAATATCCTTATTGACCATAAGATGAAAATGGGGTAAATAATAGTACATTGTTGCAGAGGATAGAAAGTACGCGATTTTTGGACGAGCCATATAGAGGGGCCGAAAAGTAGTTGAGGCCCTCTAGTGTACGAGTCCATAAATTGCACTTTCTACCGAGGCAGACATAGTGCTTTTCACAACTACTAAGAGGAAATAAAATAAAAAATCACATTCAAAACTGAAATTTTAATTCATGTTAATGTGACATCACTGCCAATTTTACCATAGATAACTTTTTTTTAATCTATTCTCGTGGCACTCCAGATTATCCATATAAAATTGTATTTGTTTCGCCATATCTCCCATGTAATTTCATCATCATTTCATTTTTTTGTATTTTTTTTTTAATCTCTCGTGTTTCGAGATAAGGCCAAGTTTGAATTACATTTAAAAAAAAAAACAGTGACATAGTTTTTAGCCTGTGTATATTTTAGCAAAAATACACCTAATATATTACGACACAAAATGGTGTGTTCCGATTGGTCGACTCAAATTTTTCATTTTAAGGAGCTATGACACAAAAATTTATTGATTGATTTTCATTGGTTCTTAAAGATGGACAACAATGTTCTCGACCAATCAGCAAACACGCCGACAAAAACATTCTTGTTCTATCCTTATAAGTGACATTTTGTGACCCCAAACAAGACCATCTATGGCCATATTTCCGAGCAGTGTTGTGAAAAGGATACTAATATTATACTTTTAATGGCTAGGCACACGAGCACACAGGCCACTATTGCATTCTCAAGACCTACAATTTATATCAATTGAACATTGAACAAAATTGAACACAGAGTCTTTAATAAACTGCAAGAAAAATTCTAACTAGGTACTTTATTTTTCGTAACTTGGCGTTATCATTACCACAGAGTTCCATGGATGATTATCAATTATGCTTGAGTGTGCTTTATGTGCACCATACGCCGACTGCATCGCTGTGAATAACACCTAGCCTTGCAGTATTGCATCGGTGCATCCGCTGCTGCGCGACCCCATCGATCTGGCTATTCTTACCGCGATCTATTTTTATCAGGCACTGCGTACTGCTGCCGCAAGCAATACCGCATGGGAATCATAGAGTATCATATACTTAAACGATTTCCGAAGCATTTGGATTTTATTTACAAATTATCTCTTTTTCCTGTCAATACATAAGAACCGAATAATGCACTGTAACACATAAATGCACTAAAGGATAATGATCATGACTATGACCGAATAATACAATATCGACAAAGTATAGTTGGTCTCTAGAAGGCATGAAGCTTTTCTAAGTAAAGCTGCATCGAAATCATTGATAAAGACAAAATAATCAGAATCATACTAAAATAATAAATTAAATCGGTGAAGTGCTTATTGAGATAATAGCGGAAATAGAGGAGAATAACGCGGAATATAGGATGTTTCTCCATGCGACACCGTATGAAAATGATTGAATTTTGGGGCCAATTCGAATTAGTGTGTTGTGTGTGAATCTAAAATTATGAATGAATGAATCACGCAAAAAGAGTTTTTTACAGACTTTCTATCAATACAATAATACATTATTTATAAATTAACATTTCCAAAAACAACTACACCCACAGAAACCTATTAATAAAAAGAACGTAGTAAATATCCAATTAATTAAACAAGAATTCGTCTATCGAATGAAATAAATTGTCTGAGAGCCACTGTGACGGGACAGATTTCAATTTGTTTCGTGGCGAGATGTCTCGCAGTGTTGATGGCAGTTTATTAAAAATTCTGACTGCCTTTCCCATTACGTTATTACGATACAGTGCCAGGTTACTCTGAGGAATTACTAGGTTACTCAGTCGATTGCTTCTAGCATGGGGATTGATCTGGGAAACGGTAGTGAAATGGCCCTTGCTATCCATAACGAATAACCAGATTTCTGCTATGTAGATGCAGGGCAGAGGAAGAATTGAGAGTTTTTAAAGAAAGGTCTGCATGACGTTCTGCTGCTTAGATTACAAAGTGCTTGTAAACTTTTTTTGAGCCTTAAATGCTCTTTCTTTTGCCCCTGAGTTGCCCCAGAGAATGACGCCATATCTTAACACTGAAGCCACGTACCCATAGTATGGTAGGGACTGAGAGCTGTACGCAGGATGCGCATCTTATAATGTGGTATTTATAAGGCAAATACAAATCTGTTGACCTTCTTACAAACTAAGTCAATTTAGTTTTTCCTGTGGCAGTTTTCGTCTAATGTTATACCTAAGAACATTGATGAGTCTATTTTAATTTTGTTGTTGTTGTATTTTAAGTTGAGCTGCAGTTTTTCACTTTTGTGAGTTTTAAATGTTTTATAATTTTCACGTTATTTATGTCCATCCATTTAGCTATATTTATTAATGTGCAGTTTATTTCATTTAAAAAATTATCCAAATTGTCAGCTTTATAAACGTCAAACTCGATTGTAGTCTAAGAAGAAAACCCAAATTAGCCCCATCATATACTAAAATCATCTCAAGTAGGTCAGTATAAGAATTATTATTAACGAACGTTTTTTAAATCTTTAGCTCGAGTACGGACAAACATTTTCATCATACGTCACTATTTCGAATCTCTTTAACTATTCGAAAATGTGTTCTAAACTTACGTTTTCATATATTATTTTTCGTATTCCTTTACTACTCGATAACGATACGAAAGCTAACATCAATTCTAACTTGCCTTATTTAAGTACTAGATACATCACACACACACACACACACCCGCACGCACACGCACACACACACACACACACACACGCACACACACACACACACACACACGCACACACACACACACCACACTACAAGGTGCTGATATCAATAACCATACACATCTTCTCGATGATATGTTAAGGTTACTTAATCGATAGAGGGTAAAAGTTGGTTCTCGGTGTTGTAGTTTTTGGAGTACCCACTGAGACAGAAACTGAGATGTGGGCTAGTAGGGATGTGGAATAAAAAGACATGCTGCGCTGACGGTCTATAAGTTTTGAAATAATTGTTAACACACACATACCCGACGACCCGTTGACGACGCGCTGGCCTAGTTGGTAGTGACCCTGCCTACGAAGCTAGAGGTCCTGGGTTCAAATCCCGGTAAGGGCAGATATTTGTGTGGTGAGCGTGAATATTTGTTCCCGAGTCATGGATGTTTTCTATGTATTTAAGTATATATTTCTCTATATAAGTATTTATGTCGTTGTCTAGTACTCATAGTACAAGACTAGAGCTTAGTTTGGGACTAGCTCAATTGGTGTGACATTGTCCCCTGATATTTATTATTTATTATTATTATTACCTACATAGGGGCCAATCACACAATCTTCAAAGTTTTGAAGTCAGTGTTATATTTACTTTAGTGGTTTTTTATTATATTCCCAAATTAATTTGTATGGAAAGTAATCAGATAATTGAGTCACGGTACATTTTTTTCTATAAAACCATTAAAGAGTACAAAATTCCACTTGATTTTATTCCCGAAACAAAAAATCAATTATATTTCTACGAGTTCTATTATTCCATCACTATTCGACTCAGTTAGCCTATATACCAACCTCATTTATAATTCACTCTGTAAAGCCATACAGTTCCATTCGCAACGACCCCGAACCGGGAGGAATTATTGAGCGGCTCCGCGACAATGCGAGGCAGAGTCCACAAACTGTATCAAATATTAATCCGGAAAACAATTGGTTTGGAACTAACTACTTACTTATACATTTTACGGTAGAAATTCTGCTAATGCATTTGGTCATTATATTTATTAATTTACCCATCTCGATTTGATATCGTAATCATTCGTTGACGTTTTGATTGCTCTTACTATCAAGTAAATAAGAGCAGTCATAACAATATGATTACAATGTCGAAGTACCTAATATTTGCTAAACCAAAGGTCTTAAACAGTTAGATATAAGAGATCTTAAAGATAAGATGCATTTAATGGTAATGATGCCTTATTGCCCCATTAAAAATTTTCATTAGACTGTATTTTTCCGTAAATAATAAAGTAAGTAATGTAATAATTAACAACTTTTAATGAACGATTGACCACCTGAGCAAAGCCGCAGGTAACTGTTAGTTAAATGTTATATGCCCGCTGCGCCTTTTGGGTGCAATATTTCCGTCGTTCCCAAATTTTAATTAGTCAAAAAGTTATAATGATTTTCGTGTCGTTTTCTAGATTTTTGGTATCCTAAAAATAAATACCATAAACGCTTACTTATTACTTTCGATTAGGTTAGGTAAAGTTGCTGACAGACTGGAGCATTTTCTCGAGCATTCCTTAGAATTCTAAACTGTATTAAAGCGAAAAAAATTCGTCGGTCTTAGGCAGGATTCGAACAATAAACAACGAACAATGAACAACGATAGATGGCGTCAGCATACCCTCCGAGTATGAAAAAGCAAGCGTTTGGGCCATTCTACTTTTCAGGGTACATTTTTGTTATCGTCCGATAAAAAGTATACCAATATATGTTTCCGCGTATAAATAAATAACATGAACTTAGAATGTTTAAGTTTAGCGGTTTTCAAAAAAACAACATTTAAATTACTTAATTATCGTTGAAGAATCTTGGTAACTCGGTGGTAAATTGCACTTTTTCCATAGAAAAGGCGGGGACATCAACGTCCACTGCGTTACTCACTTTATAGTTATTACGAAAAACTTTTTATGAATCAGGATCATTCTAAATATAAGCTTATTTATGTCCCTTTTCGAGTTTCAAGTCAGAAAACACAGCACTTTCCCGGTTTTTGAAATAAAACTAGTTTAGTGAGAACGTGGCTAAAACTTATGTACCTACAACGAAAAGTAGAATGGCCTATTTACTAATTTCGTGGATCTTAAGTAGGGTCTTGGTGGCATAAGTGGTAATGCGCCTGCATCGGCCCGGAGAGCCAGAGGAGATGTAGGTTCGAATCCTGCCTAAGACAGACGAATTTTTTTCGCCTTAATATAGTTTAGAATTTCGTAACAGACGTTTCTGTTAAATTTAAAAATCTTTATTCCTTAGAATGCTCGCCAAAATGAGCGTTCGATTGGGTGTTGGAAATAAAGAACCAATCGGAACGCTGATTCCGGCGCGCATTCTAGCGAATGGGCTCAAGTCTATCCGCACCATTAGACTTGTAAATACCAAAATAAAATAGAGAAATAGCTTTTTGATAAATGGAGAATATTTCCGAAAAACCGTAGACAACCTAAATATATCTTCATTACTCGTTCTTCACAAACTAACCCTCCTCATAACTGTAATCAGACTAGACGAAGCACGTGTCGAAAAAAACACGTGTATCCTCCACCTTGCTTAGATAAACTCCGCCATTATTTTCCCGATGCCTCCAAACGTGATTCCTGCGCAAAAATCATGCAGAGGCTGGATGGGACTTCAAATGCCCTCTATCAAAAAGTTGGATGTAACGATGTACGGACGGACAAATTAGATTTGTTAGTGGGTTACATCACGTATGGAAATGTCTGAGTATTCGAACGCTTTGTTTCAAACGTGGAAAATCGAAGTTTCAGGGATTTTCTATAGGGGTTCTGTAGAGTCTTTGTTAAGTATTGAAATGGGGTTGATATTAGCTTAAAATCAACTTTATATTCGTCAAGTGTATTAACCAGAAAAGTTGACCAATGCGCTCGTAGGTGCGCTAGACAGAGTTAGGTATCTGCTACTTAGGCCGAGCTCCTCTGACACTGGAACATGCGACCAAAGTCGAAATACATGCTTTAACATGGTAGTAATTCACGATGGGTCAATCTAAACGCGCCAGTTAATAATTTGGTGATGAATTGAGAAGCAAGTGGTTTATAGAATCGCCTCAAAGGAACAGGTTGTTGAAGACCTCACCAAACAGCTTTCATGGCTGTACCCAGGTTAATTTGATGCTCGGCTATCCCAGGGCCGAAGACACCGCCGCAAGCTCAAAGCTCAAGGCTCAAGTTAGGATTATCTTTATCATAATGTAATACGTGACGTACTACGTGCGGTGGTGAAGTCAAACCTAACTTGAGCCATGAGCCTCAGAACGAAATAACTCAGGAGACGTTTGAAAGCTATGAACACACACACATGGATGACACACAGACGGACTGATTTAGGCAAATCATAATACAACTTATAATATTCCTCTATTTTGGTTAAGGGTTACCCAAATGTGAATTATTATACTTTGTTTTTGAATAGTTAGGACAGTAAAGTATAACTCTGCTCTAAACGGGACCCTAAAAAGCGTTTTTACGCCTCGTTCACAGGTTAACAAACTAGTCATTTTTCTTTTGCTGGCTTTTGTCAGTGATAGGTCGAATCCTTTTTAAATTGCCTCTTGTTAATAGTTTAAGCCTTTGTAGTTTTATTTACTTGTTCGACAAACGGATTGGTACTTTAATTCAATTAAGATGGAATAGATAGTATGTGTTCGAAGTATTTATATCTTCTGCATAGTTTGAACAAGGGCATGCGAAAAACGGTTTCAAAACGGCATTGGATTTGTCGAATTTTTCACAATTTATAGGTTATCGATATTTACTAAAGCAGAGTGAAAAAACCAGATAAATATGGACTATTCTGATCATAAACAATATCGTAGATAAAAAATATAAAGATAAAAAATGTTTATTCAGTAAGTAGGCCGCACGGGCACTTTTACACGTCAAAAATCTACCAGCGCTTCGCAAGAGACCACTGCTGAGAAGAAACGCCGCAAGAAACTCAACAGTCAGTCGTTTTTACATACAGTGTGTTACCAGCACCCTGGATTTTTTTAAAGGAGGTTAAAATAACGTATATCTGTAACGTAACCATGACATTAATTTAATTAATAAACAAATTGTCAGGCTTTGTTAAAACAAATTTTAATTGCCAGCAATGTCAAGCACAGCAATTTGACGAGTGTATACAGTCGACGGATACTTTGATTATTATGATTTGCCCCCGTACCGCGACATGCCTCGTACTAAGCAACAGCGATACTGATAACGATGAACACGCAGCACATGCACTACATTAAAAAAACCCGACTGCAATAAAAAAAATAACTGAAAAGCGAAAAGCAAGCTCTATAATCTATAGAAAATTGTAAGAGCATGTACTTATTGATATTTATAACAATTTAAATTTAACTTGAATATTGGAAAAGGTGTTCCAGGCGGGGACAAGCTAGTCCAAATGTTAATTTTTTTCAAGAAATAGCTTTTGAAATTCATTGCTTGTCCCTGCCTGCAATACCTTTTCCAATATTCAAGTTAATTTTAAATTGTTATAAATATCAATAAGTACATGCTCTCACAATTTTCTATAGATTATAGAGCTTGTTTTTCGCTTTTCAGTTATTTTTTTATTGCAGTCGGGTTTTTTGTTTATTTTCAATAATTTAATTTATTTAACTCTTTTTAGTTTTTATTAATAAAATAGTGGTTTAATTAATTATTACTAAGCAATATATGAGCTCTGGAGCTTAAATTTTTAATGTCGCGAAGCTACAAGTGACAAATTACAAGCGAAACTCTCTTTCTAGCGAAATGAGTTTATTACTTAACATTTACGAATTTTTTTGACTTTCCTGTCAAAATAGTAGCATAAAAGTATTAAATGTATATATATTTGGTCTGGGCTTTTTAATAGCTTTCACTTGATACCCATATTGTTATAATAAATTTCTTTTTTTATTCCCCCTCCATATTTTTTTCCGCGGACGCCATATTGAAATATTATATACCATATGTAACTTCGGCAATTAAGACGAATCGAATGACACCTCGTATGTTAAAATGCGTCAAGCCGTTTAGGCTGCAGAGCGTGCCCAGAAATAGACATACATACATACATACATACATACGCTCGAAAAACATAACCCTCCTTCTGTCGCAGTCGGGTTATAATAAAAATGGACATTATCTAAGAAAATGAATTGTGAAGTTATTTTAATTTAGTTTTTAAGGGATAATACTTGCAAACAATGCTAAACCAACATATTATCGGCAGTTTTAATAAATGCCCGCATGCCGATAACACACTGTATTAAATTATATTAAGCACCTATGAATATAAAACCCTTGGCTCAATGGCATATTTCCTCCACAACACTGCTCTCCTGAGAAAATACAGCAATATCCCAAATTCAATAACCAAAGCAGTTTTAATTCTATTCTGTTACTAATGAGGTTGATATTGCTACAGGAGTTTTATCTGAGATACATCCTATTGACTTAGGTAGAAACAGAATACATAACAGGCTTGCTAATGACAATCGATTCCGATAAGCACGGACAGGACGACAATAGACTGCGTGAGACAGAACGCGACGGGAACTGGCCCGAGCCGGATATTGGCCTGGATTCGCCCGTCTATTTCAGATTACCTTGTTTGATATAGCTAAATCAATTAAGGTATTTGTATTTAAATTATGCTGTAACATTACATTGAGCAATACACTATCTGAATCTGTCATAGTGGTTAAAGCCTCGGTACCTGTTATTTCATCGAAATGCCTTTCAACGAACGTATCATTACGCAGAATTTTAATTTCATCGAAAGGCATTTCTCGCCGCGAGTTTTCACAAGCGAGAGAGAGAGAGAGAGTCACAAGTCTAACCTAACCTAAACTACGTAATTAGTGTTGAAGGCATCCCGAAAACATCATGGTTTCAGCAGACAATAGCGTTCGATGAAATGAAATAAGATGAAATTATACAATCGATGAAGTGAGATTCGATAAAATGATGGATTACAGTGTATTAATTTTTTTATATGAATACTTCACTAATTTCCTGGATCATGATAGTATATATTCGTATAAAAATCTGACATGGGCATTTGTTAGAACGTTGCGGAAATGCGATAAAAAATTGCGATGCGTTTTTTTTTGTTCAAATTTGTATAAGTACGAGTTTGTTTATCGTTGCTTAGTGCCCATAGAACAAGTCTAGAGCTTAGTTTGGGCCTAGGTCAATTTGTATGAGTATTCCCTGATATTTGCAGCACCTTTTCATCCAAATTACCGCAGTATCTGAAGTCAAAAGTCTTTGACCAGTGTGTGTTGCCAGTGATGACTTACTTACCGACATAGCCCGAAGAATAGCCAAACTTAAGTGGCAGTGGGCGGGGAACATTGCTCGCAGGACTGACGGCCGATGGGGCCAGAAGGTTCTTGAGTGGCGTCCGCGGACCGGGAGACGAGCTGTAGGTAGGCCTCCAACAAGATGGAGTGACGACCTTGTAAGGATCGCGGGAACGCGGTGGATGCGAAAAGCACAAGACCGGTCTGAGTGGAGAGCCCTGGGGGAGGCCTATGTCCAGCAGTGGACGTCTTTCGGCTGACATGATGATGATTCTCTGATATTTATTTATTTTTAATTATTTATCAATCAACATCATTTTGGTGGTTCTAATTATTGTAGACTTAAATATTTACTACAGTAGGTTCAGCTGCTTTATACGAGTGTACCTACATGCTTTGTTAACCGACCCTTACTTATGCCATAGAGTCGCCGCTGAAATAGAAGAACCTCCATAAGACGAGTAATGGTACGAAATATCACTTTTTAGTAAGGATTGAATGTTTATTTTATCGACTATCTAAATGTCGATGGTATTGTAGTTACTTAGAGTTATATATGTAATGTCACTGACAATGAATCAAACACAATCACTACTAAAAATATAGAAAATAATGGCATAAATAAAAGTCGCGAGTGTTCATTAGTTAAAACTGTTTATCATAGTTTTTCCACTATAATTACATCGGCCTAATATGGCTGCGTTTATCGCATGACAAAGTGTAGATAAGGCATCCGTCACCTTCTGACACGTAAATAAGTACGAGAGTGACGGATGCTTTATCCACATTTGACACGCGATATAGACGCAGTAGTATGGCTGCAGGTTATCGCATCTCGTAATATTAATGAGGTTACCCACTCATTGTTAATCAAGAAGTTTCAATACCTACGCTATATTGAAATCGAGCAGAGATTTAAAGGCAAAAAATCAATCGCATTGTACTAAAACTATAAAACGGGACTTAATCGCGTTATAAAATGAAACATTTACCTCGACGTCCCGTTTTATGGTTTTAGTATGAGTGAAAATCGTGTTAGTTTAAAGCAAAACAATCGCATTGTTGCATATTATAAACTGCAAACATCGATAGAGACTGTCGATAAAATAAACATTCAATCCCTAAAAAAAGCGATGTCACTGGAAAGATAACGGGGTCTAATAAGAAAACCGTATTTTTGAACAAGAACCCTTTGATTTGACTGAATGAATTTGAATAGGCTTTATTGATTGAACTAAAAGCCCGTCGTTGGCGCGGCGCCTAATTACCCCACCAGATAATTATCATGGCTAGACAGTACTGTGGGTTACAACTCATTTTATTCGTTAGTACCTGGAAGACCGAGTGTCGCTCGGGTTGAAAACGAATTTTCACCAAGATGACAACTTGACAGATCGATTTTTCACCCCCGCAAGCCTCTATAACGCAAATTTCATCGAAATCACTACAGCCATGTTCGAGAACATGATAGGTACAAAAATAAAAGTATCTTATATGTTACCTAAGATGCTACCTGTGTGCCAAATTTCATCTAAATACGTTTAAGCGTTTGTAAAATACAAACATCCCCACAAACTTTAGCATTTTTAGCAATAGCATAGTTTTTTTATGGCTTGGAGAATTTAAATGGGCACACAGGCCACATGATGATGAGGTCTGAGACCCATAGACCATTTGCAATCTCAAGACTACAATCTCAAGATTGGAATCCTGCTAACATGCTGTATTAGTAGCTTAAGTAAGTATAGAATAAATAGAAAGTAACTATATACGAGGACTTAGGTACTATATTTAATTTTATCAAGCGAAATCTGTGCACGTGGGTATTTCAGATTTTAATCAACGTGTTTCAGCAGATATAAAATTTTAATACACTCCCGGTGAACGCTGTCTTTAGATGCTAGGAGGATGACTTTCATTAAATAGTTTAGAGTTAAGGTTCGGTATACATTGGGTGGAGAATGAGGTTAGTTTATTTTCCTTTATATGGCATAGACATTTTTTTGTAAGATTGTAAAAGTTTTTCAAACTGATGGAAACGGAATATTATCCTGTTGTTGTTGTTGTTATTATCCTGTTGCTACTTTTTTATTAGTTTTTCAGATAGGTAATCTGTTGTATGTAACGCTAGCTTAAGTTAAGAATGTCATTGTAATAAGAGATTAATTTATCCATCTATTTTTATATGTCTTTTTTTGACAGTAAGTATTTAGGGAGCTCTTGTTAAAAAATATAAAAATATTCATAAAGCCAAACATCCATACATTTTTAACTTTTCCATTCTAACCTTGTTAAAATTAGGTGTATCCCACTTTTAATTAAATATGTAGATAAAAAACCCTAGGTTTATTGGCGATCCCTTCTTCTATTTGATATCTCTTAAACCATCCCGATTAAAGAGACTTTAAAAAAAACTACGTTCAAATTAGTCTATCTATTTACGAGCTATCATGCAATTGACACGAAACACACCCCTAACACACATACACAGATACACACACACCCCTAATTTTATATCAGAGATTAATTAATGGTTTCTGTAGGAGAATACTGCCCTCCTTAAAAAAAAGGGCGTAAGTCTCATAAAACCGCGTATGTATTAGTGACCTTATTTCTTAATATGGGGGTGTAATTTACTTTGACCATCAAATTGCGCATGCCTCCTTTTTATTAAGGAGGGAAGAATATATCGAAACTTTTTATGTGGTTGTCTTGCTCCGTCAAAGGTAAGTATAATTTGTATAATTTTTATTCTTTCATTACTACTAATTATTAGTTCTTGTGAAAATTCTGAGTCTTGCAACATTTTACTGCTCAACTACGCATGAATATATTTATTTTTTATTTTATGTTAGATTCATTGTTTTATATAATTCTAGGTTAATTTTTAATTGTATCATATCATAAGCTATTAAATATTAAAAAACGACTGACTGTTGCATTTCTTGCGGCACTTCTTCTCAGCAGGGGTCTCTTGGTAGATTTTGACGTGTAAAAGTGCCCGTGCGGCTAACTTACTGAATAAACATCTTTTTATCTTTTTTTAAATCTTTTTTTTATCTATAATTTGAAGAGATGGTACAGAGCTTCAAGATTTAAAATTGTCACATAAATCTATTTTTAAAATGTGCAAAGGGGTTTAATGTATCCCCGCCTTAGAACTGAGTTCGTTTTACGAGCCAACTCGCTCAAGATTAATAGTTGCTCAATGGACTCAGGTAGCTCAGGCTCAAAGGAAAACTTTCATGTTTCTACCTTAGCAAATTAGAAATTCACAAAAGGTGTGCTAATGGGACATTTAGTTCTTATAAACTTTAGTGCATTTGAGTAAAATTGGTTCAATATTTACAAATTATAAAAAAACGATTTTTAAAATGTGCCAAGAGGTTTAATGTATCCCCGCCTTAGAACTGAGACTGAGTTCGTTTTACGAGCCAACTCGCTCAAGATTAATAGTTGCTCAATGGACTCAGGTAGCTCAGGCTCAAAGGAAAACTTCCATAAAATGCTAATCTGCCTTCGACTTGGTCTTTTCATGTGTTTGGTTAAAAGTTTAATAAGTTTATGTCAGTTTAAATTTTTCTGTTTAGCTGGAAGTCGATATATTGCAGTGTTTTTTTGAGAATACGTTAAAAACATGTTAAAAATAGCCATTGGATATGGATGAAGATTGTAGCAAGACAAATTACTTTGCACAAACCACGAAATAAAGTTATCATAAATGTATATCAACGCTGGAAAGGATAATTGAATAAAGTCCATTTTTTCGGAAAGAAAAAAAATCATACTTATCTTTTTTATTATTGTTTGTATCGAAATATGTACTACAAACTTGGTCATAATTTTTCTCAAACATGCAATGGAATGTTGGCGTTATGTTAGTTATTTTAGGCCTCAAAGTATCACGTTGCGGGCGGAACACCTCGAGAGAACTGTAAAGGAATTTCATACAAAATTGAAGGCATGGAAGTATTATTTTTTTAATTTTTGTGTTTACATGGCGGCTGTGTTTATGAACAGCCTAAATAGCTGGTTTTTTTTAATATACTTACCCGTGCTTCCAACCACAGCGTTTGCATAAAGGCACCAGGTACCAGGAGGGTAGAGGTTATTAGGGGTGCGTCTATATGAAATCGGTCGGCAACCCCCTACTTCCCGGCCTCTGTAGTAATGTACTATTAATATATACTGATTGGTTTTTATTGTAACACTTGAAAAGTGCTCGTTCACGAAATAAATGTCCCGTAAACAATGGCTACTTTTGACCGGCGAGGAAACGGTTAACAGCCACCTGTCGAAATATTATTCGTATGACTACAGCTAACAAACCATCAATCGGTCTTCATGAATCCTATTCAAAGGTATAACACGGTCTAACGTGCATTACAAGGTCTTTTGGTCCGTAGTAAAAACGGCTAACTAACCTTTGGGTTAATAACTACAGACAGGAAATATACCTAAATGTTAAAACTCATATTAACGATGGATTAATGGACAATTTATGAAAACACGTCTGTAAGACCCTGCGTTTTACAAAAAGCTTCAACTTTATAACGCCTTGTAAACAGAGACGATATATATTAAAAAAAATATATATCGTCGCTGGAAAGGCAAAACTACTAAAGCGCCATTTTGGTCAAAATGAGTTATATATACAGTACGACTGCTTTTTTTTTTTCTGCGTCGTTTGGTCTGGGTCTCGTAGCGATCGGAGCATGTTTTTGGCGCTTTAGTAGTGAAAATTGGGTCAAAATTTCAATAATTTCTTAGGATTTTTTACTAACATCCGACTCATTTAGACATATTTTTGAATAGTTGGCGGTTAAGTATTGTGCTTGCTGTATCTAGCCGTTTCAAGCTTTATTAGTAATTTTAGATAACATAACTGAGGATACTCGGTGGTGATTATGTAAATTTCGCTTGTAGTACATACTAAATGAAATGTATTTTAGTCAATAACGTTTACGCAATAACCGTCAGTTGTAGTAATTTAGTATTTTTTCTCTTTTGAAATCATGTGAAGTCATGTTTGTTAGTAAATAATCTTATAGCAGGAATCGACGATTGTGGCGCTTTAGTATTTTTACCTTACTCAATAAACAAAGTAAAAAGGATATTAGTATATTTCAATGCGGGACTTCTATCTGTTACATCTGTTAAGAAACTTTGAACTACATACTTAAAGAATATTACGAGATATTAGTAATTATTAAGTTATAAAATAAATTAGAAAAGTATAGGTAAGGCGTTATGCGATTCATAAATTTGTAACAAATTCGACCTTTAGTCTATTTCTCAAATTGTTTTCGGGTGACATCAAGCGTATTAGACGCGCAAGCAATGTCAAAACAATATCTTTTGACATTATGCGCGCCAGTTTATAATTATTATTTATGCTAGTTACCTCAGAACTCCGTCATTTATTAACCGATCTGGAAAATTCGTTTTTGGTTTTATAGGGCATACTTCTGGAGTAGGCTTACTGTCATCAGGTTAGAATCTGATGATGGGGTCCTGGAGAAATTGAGGGAAATCTTCAAATATTTTAGGTGCACCTATAGCGATTTGGGTATTTTGTATGTATAAATAGCATATGGTAACTCGTACATTTGCTCTTGAAAAGCACCATTTGGTGAAGTAGAACTGATGATAATTAATGAAGATCACAGATTCACCAGAACTACCTACTTACTCAATAATTTAATAATTTCATGGGTTGGGATTTAATGAATATCATTTAATGCCAATTTATTTAATATTAATACTATTTATTTATTTATGGAAACGCATACCTATTTATTTGATAAAAAAGAATGATGTCCCGTCAAAAACATAAATGTGAAAATGGGAGCCAAGTTCAATATTTTAAGAATATGCGATGCATGGTTATCGCCTTCACCGACATAAGAATTGAGATTTAAATGGGTGCCAAGTTCCGTAGATAATCCTGATATTTATTTATTAAGAACGTACAACATTCTAAAATTAATTAAATAGGTACACAATTTCTTATTTTTTCTCATACGATAATGTATGCTTGATCTGGCCGTTGGTCCAGACATCTAGCGAGAGTCTCCTGAGGTGTTGGTCGAGCCTCTTCGCTATATGACCGTTTACCGAAACAACTATCGGGACAATGATCATCGACTCAATATCCCACATGGCGGTCACCTCGTGAGACAAGTCAAGGTACTTGCTTGTCCTTATCGGCCTTCACGAGGTTCTCGTCATGCGGGATGGTGACGTCGACGAGCACTGCCCGTCGTTGAGATCGATCTGTCAATACGATATCAGGCTTATTGGCGACAATAGTCCTGTCCGTGATGACAGATCGATCCCAATAGAGCGTAGCACGACCATTTTCGAGAACTGGCGCCGGTGTGTACTTATAGTACGGCACTTCAGACTCAACAAGACCATATTGAAGAGCAAGTTGCTGATGGATGATCCTGGCCACGAGGTGATACTCGTATCTGTGCAAGTACTCGCCGTTGGCCAAATGCGAACAACCGGAAATTATATGACTGAGGGACTCGCCGGGCAACGGCATGCTCGACAAATGTCGACCGTGCCATCCCTCAGAATATATTTCCGGTAATTATTCGTCATTATGACCATGCCAGCAATTGCACAGACAAAACCTTCGGTTTCCCCAAAGAGGTCACCAAATCGCAGCCAGTTCACGGACGCTAAAAAGTCTACCTCGGGTCTTGTTAGGGCCCCGTAGAAGCGTCCGTGTAGCTCGTTGCTCTTCCACACCTTCTTGCGGTCTTCAGTGCTCAACACCGTTGGTCTGTGCCAGTTTTCGTTTGCCAAGGAGAGAGGCGTGAGGCTCTTGTCTAATGCAACCACATCTCGATGCATCCCACACTCATTGCTAAGGAAATAATCCCTGAGATTGCACACCTCGCGGTTGTGGAGATTCTTAGCATTTAAAATGCCTCGACCACCACATTTCCTCGGGATGTACAATCTCATAACAGATGAGCGTGGGTGCAACATGCGATTTGATTTAAGCAGTAGACGGACCCTCCTACCCAGGGCGTTCAGCTCAGTCTGAGTCCACCTTAGTATGCCAAAGAAATATGTGAGCAGCGGTATCACCCAGCCATTGAAGGCGCGCACCTTATTGCCACCCGACAAAAGACTGCTAAGAACTTTTGTCAAGCGGCAGAAGAAGCGCTCTTTCACTGACTGCTTGACATTGCCGTCCACAATACCCAAAGACTGTGACATACCAAGATATTTGTAGGTTTCAATTTCGGAGAGAGATCTGAGAGTCATCGTCTCAGAAAGCTGCAAATTCGACCGCACACTTATCTACACCGAATTCCATCTTGATCGCATTACTGAACTCTTGTGTGATTTTCAATAATGCGATAAGATCTTGGCGCTTCGATACAAACAGTGAAAAATGACTTCAGCTTCTCTACGAAGTCAATAGCCAAGCCCAGAATCCGTCAGCAAAGATCTGAGAGGATTCAAGGCTAGGCAAAACCACAAAGGACTACTGTCACAGAAAGCTGCAAATTCGACCGCACACTTATCTACACCGAATTCCATCTTGATCGCATTACTGAACTCTTGTGTGATTTTCAATAATGCGATAAGATCTTGGCGCTTCGATGCAAACAGTGAGAAATGACTTCAGCTTCTCTACGAAGTCAATCCAAGCCCAGAATCCGTCAGGAAAGATCTGAGAGGATTCAAGGCTAGGCAAAACCACAAAGGACTACTGTCACCCTGAAAGATGCCTCTTTCAATCCTTAGGCGAATCAAAGGGGACTTCTCGACCACCTGGTTGACGAAGGACTGTGACCCACTGCCTCATACACACACCTAAAAAGGACCTCAAAGTTGCATCAACTTTATACAACTCTAAGATCCTTTCGAGCCATGAGTGAGGCACCGAGTCGTAAGCCTTCTTGTAGTCAATCCAAGCAGCCAAAAGGGCCGCCTTGCTATGCCTGACTAGCTGACAAATCGTTATGTCTATGAGGAGGAGCTCCTTAGTACCTACCCCGGGACCCAACCTTACATCCGTTTTGAGCAGAGGCCAAAACATTATTTGCAATAAAATGTACATTTAATTTTGTGCTCAAAATGGATGTAAGGAGCTTGTAGATGGTAGGCAAGCATGTAATGGGTCGGTAGGTAGTTCTTTGGATCCGCGGTACTACGGGACTCGTGGAGCAGAAAGGTGACACCAGTTGTTAATAGGTAAAGGTGGCAAGGAACCTATCTCAAGGGAATTTCAAAGTAATTCATGTTTTATTTATTTCTTGGTCTATTAATTTCAACTGACATTCATGCGTAAGTAATATTGTTAAGGCTGAAACAAGAAAAAAGTCCTACAAAAGGTAAATCATCAGGATGGTTAATTGATCATTCTGCCCTTTAAGTAACATACATTTGAAATTTAACTTATCTTAAATGCTAAATTCATATTTGCTTTATGGCTTTGCAAAGTATTTTTGACAATAAGTCATTTCCGCTTATGATTAACATATTTTTTATACATGTAAGTATTTTTTTCTCGAGAGTAAGTAAAAGGAGACAAGTCCTTAGTATTTATTGACTCCTTACCTAAAACTTTAATGTGGAGGTTAGTAATTTTATCTTACCAGCATTTTTTTAGGATTGAGAGCATTAATGCTAAAGCGACACGTAACTCCGTAAATACTGAACACACGTACAATACGATAAATGAATCGTGCAGATAAAAAAAAAACATGATATGTCACCATTTACAGCCTCCATTTTCATTCAAAAGAAAAAAAGTTATGACATTGTAAAGACAAAAAAAACATTAAAAATGCTTTTTCTCGAAATGACCCTTTTGGATGTTAGTAGTTTTGCCATTCCAGCGACGATATATATATATTAAATTCATTATTTGAATAAAAAATAATTCGTAATATTTTTATTCGCTAATAATTTATTCGTCGAATAATTTATTTGCGAATGATTTATTCGCGAAAAATTTATCCCCGAATGAATCATTCGACTACTTTTCGAATAACGAACAATTTATTCATTTATTTGACGACGCGCTGGCCTAGTTGGTAGTGACCCTGCCTACGAAACTAGCGGTCCTGGGTTCAAATCCCGGTAAGGGCAGATATTTGTGTGATGAGCGCGAATATTTGTTCCCGAGTCATGGATGTTTTCTATGTATTTAAGTATATATTTCTCTATTTAAGTATGTATATCGTTGTCTAGTACCCATAGTACAAGCTTAGAGCTTAGTTTGGGACTAGGTCAATTGGTGTGACATTGTCCCCTGATATTTATTTATTTATTTATTAGAGAAAAATGGAGAAGGTATAAAAGTAGTACATAATAATTATTCGTGGCAATTCATTCAACGAATAAATTATCCGCGAATAAATTATTCGGAAATGAATTATTCGAAGAATAATTTATTCGAATAAGAATATTCATTCGAGAATTTCATTCGTTATTCGCGAATAATTTGGTTATTCTTATTCGTTATTCGTCATTCGAATAAATATTGCCCATCTCTGCTTGTATCCCGGTTCGTTAGACGTAAAAAAATTCGCCGATTCTATCGATGTACATAAGTCAATATGCCTCAAAATGTCCCGTTAGCAATTTACCTTTCCAGCGTCGATACACAGTGTGTTACCAGCTGCCTTTTTTTAAAGGAGGTTAAAATAACGTAACGTAACCATGACATTAATTTAATTAATAAACAAATTTTCAGGCCTTGTAACTTTATAACAAAATTTTAATTGCCAGCAATGTAAAGCACAGCAATTTGACAAGTGTAAATGACAGTCGACGGATACTTTGATTATTATGATTTGCCCCCGTACCACGACATGCCTTGTACTAAGCAACAGCGATACTGATAACGATGAACACGCAGCACATGCACTACATTAATGTAATTAGAAGGGATTTTTGGAAATTTATCCCCTAAGGGGTTAAAATAGGGGGGAGTAGCGGGAAATTAATTCTACGCGTACGAAGTCACGGGCGTCCAGTAGACTAATAAACTAAGACAAGGGTATAATTGTAGCAATTGTTACGATCTTTTCATTTATAAAAAACCGGTCAAGTGCGAGTCGGACTCGCGCACCGAGGGTTCCGTATTTAAGATAATATGCTTGGTAACCGCAAAAAAATACTCATTTTGTTATGAACTTTATTTACTCTGCAATAAGGTCCATTTTGACTAGCCTAAATTTTAATACGGATTTTCAAAGATGTTTTGTTATTTTTCAAAAACTGTAAATACTTAACACTTCATTTTTTTTCCCATAAAATGTCATCAGGACTTTTTCAGTTTTTTTTATTAATAAACTTTTTATAAATTTTTGGCTATAATCAAAAAATTACATCACTAAAAATAAATAACAAATAGTTTTGAAATGTGCAGATTAAGCCCTTTCATATGACACCGCATTTGCTATAATCAAACCACTTTTATTTTTCAACCCCCCATTCTAGACCCCTTCTCAATTATTTATAAAATTAATTTCATTATTTTTTATAAAAATCAGTTGTGGCAAGCAAGTTATACAACTATGCAAAATTTCAAGTTAATAGCATTTGTAGTTGCTGATACAACCTGCTGTGACATACAGACAGACAGACAACGAAGTCTCACCATAAGGGTTCCTTTTTTACCATTTTGGTACGGAACCCTAAAAACCATAAAACGTAGGAGATTTAATAATACCAAAGCGTGACGTCACGGTTCGGTATTTCATACAAAACTCCATGCTAAACATGAAAACTCGCGATTTAATGACTACTCCTTTTCAGCGTTGATATCTCTTAACTGAAACCTAGATAAAAACCGTCCCGATTACTCTAGCTTTCTTTAAAAAAACGCGATCATATCCTACTACCCTTTAGAAGCTACGATGCCGAGAGAGACACACAGACACACGTTACCCTTCTAACGGTACGTTTCCACCTAATCCGTTGTCGGCCGAAGTATGTTCGGGCGTCGTCGTCCGAACACGGCCGATCGAATCAAACGTATGAAAAGGAACGAGAGTGCCTACACTGCTACCGTCGGTCGGTCGGTCGTCTTCGGTCGTCTTCTCTCGTTCCTTTACATACGTTTGATTCGATCGGCCGAGTTCGGAAGACGACGCCCGAACATACTTCGGCCGACAATGGATTAGGTGGACGCCTACCATAAAGCTGTCATTCCGCAGCCTACCGCAGACGGTATCAGCAGTCTGGGTCTGCGGTCGGGCGCGAGCGACGCCTGCCGTAACCGTCTGCGATTGGCTACGGAATGTATCTATTTCATAGAAATACAATGGAAATACATCGAAGCCAGTAGTAACGCCTTCCGTTGCGGTCTCCCGATGCCGTCTGCGGTCGGCTGCGGAATGACACCTAAACACTCTTTTTTGGCGGGGATTTAAATAAAAGTAAAGCCTTATAAGTTAAGGGCAATATATGTAATGCAAGTCAAGCGTTGCAGTTTTTCCTCAACCGTCTGAGTGACGTTTTAATGTAGTCGAACGGATTTATTCACAGCTTCCCTCTGATGCTGACGTATCGGCCGCGGGAACTGAAGTGGAATGGACCGGTATTGAGATAAATAAAAAAAATAACATTGTTTTTTATTAGAATAACATTTTTTTAAAGTTTGTATTGGATCCAGTAGGTTTATTTGTTAAATTCTTCATTTTTCATTTTCATTATCATTTTATGAATGATAATGAAAATGAAGTTAGTCTAAAGGCCATTTGCAAAAAAAATATTATCCTAGTTTTAGTCATAGATCTAGATTTAAGACAGTTTCATACATTTTGAGACAGAGAAACTGTTCTTAAGACTTAACTAGATTAAGCTTTTTGCTACAGGAAGCCATAATTGTCTGTAATAATTGAGTTCACATACATACACGAAAGTAATTAAAACATAATGAAAACAAAAAAAATGACTAGTGACTAGTATGAAAAGCCTACGAATCACAATCCCAACATCCCATTTATTAAAATCGGTCTTATAGTTATGTACCATGGACTCAAAAAGCTTCACGCAGTGGGGTAAAGGTTAGTTCTATTGTTGTGTCGTAATTGGTACACCGGACGTCGAAACTTTTTGTTTTAAAATATTTCTCAATCCGCCGTCTCTAAGCACGCCGCTGTCATAAAAAGACATAAGTTTCCAGCCGACCGCGTCGATAAGGCCGGGTCCACACTTGAGCAGGGTCCGCTTCAAAGGGATAACAAGTCACTTTGATAACTCGCCCTATTGTTATTAAAATATGAGGTTATATTTTAAGTTTGAAGAGGTTGTAGGTATCTTTATCTTTACATAGAATAAAACAAAGTTTCTCCCGCTGTCTGTTCGCTTAGATCTTTTGAACTATGAAACGGATATTGAAAAATGAAAAATGAAGAATAAAAAATTGTTTATTGGTTATCACAGGCTATAGCCGAGTTTCCATAGTAAGTCGGCTTTTACATCAAATGGACCCGGGGTTTTTTTTTTAGTACCTCTTGTAATGAAGAATATTTTAGCTGAGTATGAACATCCTACTTGCAATAGTTTTTGACTTATGATTTTTTCAAGTTTTTTTAAATGTTTGTTTTTTCTGGATGTACTCAAGCGATTTGCTTTAAATTTTGAAATGATGTTCTTTAGATAGATTTGCATCGCCACCCAAAAAACGAATAGTAATTATCTTATAAAAAAAAGAACGGCGGTACTTCCTACAAAAAATCAGCAGAATGTGTGGCCAAGTTGTGTATTCAATCGGTGTTTTTCAATGTAGTATTCAAACTATTCGATTATGTTTGAGTTTTCTTATCAGTTTGTTGTATTTAAGAGTAAAATGCTAATGACAACTTAATGTCATCGTGATGCAAGATGTTAATCGCATTATTTACTATATACTATATTATTCGGTTAATAACCGTTAGTTTTTCGTATTAATTAACACCGTTCCATTTACTCCCCAAACTACCCTATTGTGACGTCAATGCCACAAAAATCCGCGGTCGACTTATAACTATTTGATATATAAAAACCCTCGATATAATGGCGACCCCTTCTTTCAGAGCTGATATCTCTGAAACGGCCTAACCGATTTTCATGAAACCTAGCTAAGAACCACAGCTAGAAAACCTACTTTCAAATAAAAAAAACACAATCCAAATCAGTTTACCCGTTTAGGAGCTACGATGCTACAGACAGATACACAGATACACACGTCAAACTTATAACACCCCTCTTTTTGCGTCGGTTGTTAAAAATAAATAAATTGGATTAATATATTCTGGGATGTCATACAGTTTTTTTTCAAATACCTTGTACTCCCAAATTCAAATACCTTGTACAAATAATCGTTACTGTTTCTACTTATATTGTAAATAAAAAATGTGTCTGTTTGTACGTTCATCGTTCATCGCTTTACCCTATCCATGTGTATTTTCAAATCAAATCAAATTCATTTATTTCATTACATTTTAGATATTTCCAATCTGTGCAATCTATGCACAGATTGCGGTAATGAAAAGGGCGTGAGCACAGCTAAGCTAAATTTGAGCTCACCCGTGGTCAGCCATGGAGAGATCATCGGTACATTATTAATTATTTACATACATAACATCTAGAACCGTTGGGGGGAAAATGCCGTAGTCGCCACGCTTGGCAGGCGGGTTGGCGACCGCAGTTATACCATGTAGTCCGCGGAAGACGCTGCTGCCCATCCTCCGGTTTATCCCTTAGTCGCCTCGTACGACACCCACGGGAAGAGATGGGGTGGTGCTATTCTCGACCGGCACCGGCACCAACACGGCCTTGGGGGAGGCCTATGTCCAGCAGTGGACGTCTTTCGGCTGACATGATGATGATGATGATGATACATAACATAATCTCTCACGCCTTCGTTCCCAGAGTGGGGTAGGCAGAGCTACAGAATTACAACATCTCTAAAAACTTGTTGATAATTCTATAACCACAATTTGCACAATTAGGCTAAGATGTTTACCAGCGTATTAGTGACAGGTTGCAAGCCCATCGCCTAACAGTACTACAAGCCTTTATTCCCTTAGTCGTCTCAAAAACTAAGCTTATTTATCAATATAAATGTGAAATGTTATACTTGACAAACCATTCTTACAATTGTGTTTTTTTTTAAAATTAAATTTAAAATTTTTACTTTGGCAAATAGATAACCAGAAGACGGATGTAGGGAATGTTTCGAAATTAGTCAATTTCTAAGGGAATAGCGATAAACAATTGCTACATGGACAGAATAGGGGCCAAGAGCAATGAAAATGGGTCACTTTGTAAATAATTTCCATAAAAAGTGCCCCGTTTTCATTGATTTTGAGTGCAGTTCACCTATAATCGATTTGCAATACATACATTCAGCTTTATATTTTACTGGATAAAACAATGATTGTCTTTGAAATGTTATCGTGTTTTTAACTCAGCCGCCATTAGCGTCAAGTAAATAAGATCTATTTGTAACTTTGACAATAAGATTCAAATTTCAAATTTCAAAATTCAAAATATTTATTCAGTAAATTGGTCACATGAGGGCTCTTTTACACGTCGGTAACATGGAGTGAATCTACTAGCGCTTCGGACAAGACCATCATTGCGGAGAAGAAGCGCCGCAAGAAACTCCAGCAGAAGGTCATTTTTATGATAAAAAGCAAAGGTAATATGATTTTATCTACACTCATATCATAAGTCCTCTATTATGCGTTCAAAAACCGTAGACAATGACCAGCATTACCTGTGGTAGTAGGTGACAGCGATGACAGCTGTTAATTTTGGAAGATGTTCCGAATTTGGATCTCATTACCGTACAATATTCGATAACGTAATGAAATTACGTTACATCTGTCATCGCTGTCAGCTACTACCACAGGTAAGGTAATGCTGGTCATTTGCCTTTCGGCTTCTGAACCCATCTTAGAGTACTTATAATATGTGTGTAGATAAAGTATTGTACGCGACTCTGCGTAATTGGCATTACGCAACCGTCACGTAAACTACTATTATCGATCATTCTAATAAGCATAGTGCCACCATTATAAAACAATATCGTGTTCGCATCCAACCGACTTTACACCTGAAAGTCAGCAAGTCTTTTATTCCCAACTATTACTTTCAAGGCATTACTTTCTCAACCTCGTACCTGATCGAATAGTTAGATAGGAAAAACACTCATGTTCCCTAAAGAATAAAGACTATATTCCTATCTAACTATTCGATCAGATACGAGCTTGAGACAGTAAAGAGACGAAATGCAAAGGTTCGATCGAAGATTCAATCCCACACACTGGCCAGAGTGTGCTGACTCTCAAACGGGGTAGAAAGGTCTGTGGTTACTATTTCTTAACCTACGCGTTTATAATAAACCAGTATACTTTGAGCCTTGAACTGGAGGTGACTGCATAAAATGGCAGATCTAATATTTCTGGTCATAACTCTGAATTAACCAGTGTATTTGATGAGTATGAAACTGTTGCTAAAAGTTTAGAGTTCTAAATAAAATGGTTTAGACGATGATAATTAAATTGTGTTAGAGAATAGCCAATGTATGTAGAGCTAAGGCTGTGGCCAGAAGTGAGCGTTACTTTTTCCACAACGCCTACTATTAGGGAATAAGCAGAAGGCATTTTGAATACTATTCAATTGCCGGGGACAAAGGAGACGCAAAGTACCAATCTAATTGGAGCGACAAATTATGCACCCAGAAGTAATACAACATTGGATGGCCGAACCCTTTGCAGAATTGCTACCGAACCATTAACTTTTGGAGTGAAAACAATTAGATGGATAAGATAAAGGGATCGCATTTTGCTCGCGCTTATGACTTAAAGTTAATACTCAAACTCATAATTAGAGCTGATCAGTCGGCAGCAGAAGGTGGGCAGTCCAAGAGCTCACAATAATGTACACACGTACCTATCTTATCTCTTGATAATAGAATCGTGTTTAGATAATTTTGAGCTCTTCGAATGTATTATGATGTAATAATAAACTACGCCCTCGTAGTATATCATACGCAACAAAATACATTATCCTATGCTATTAGACATACGAGCAATATTTATTAAAGAGGATAGGCAGAACTGTTCGGACCCCGGCCTGGGAACCAATAGCAATTGTTATCTTACGTATTTTCATATTCTACAACTTTTTTACGGCGGGAAATGTCAAATCGCTGTGAGAAATTTCATTGACCGAACAAGAATGTCACAAAAACATGTGGTTATGTTTGAACTCTCCCACTGCCTTTATGTGGTGATAACTTTTGTTAAAACAAATATGTATATATAATACCTGCCATAGTAAAATTTTTACAATTTAAAATAACCTGTGTGGTGATATCACTTGTACTTTGGCTAATTTACCCAACCCACTTTGTTCGCTATCGAGAACGGCTCGAAGGTTTTTGCCGTTGAATAACGTTGCGGGAAAATTTTTTTACTACTCAAACATTCGGGTTGAGTTTCGGTCTGAGTAGGTACTAATATTAAAACTTTCACACATCACCATCCCGCTATCGTCAACACGTGGCTTTACTCGGTCGTTATCTAAATCAAGAGACCGCCGTCGCTCGCAGGTTTTAAAGGATTTGCACTAAATGAGGAGAAGGGTCAAGATATTGGGTCGCAGTATAGGCATCCCTTTTACTCGTCCTTCGAAACTAAATCTAAAGAACGAGATAGAAATAATGTGATGTAAAATAATGATTTAACTTTTGTGTTAATGAGACCCGATATTTAGGGCCGTATTATTAAACTAATCTTAACTCTAATGCTCGTCTCGAGATGCGTCAAAAATGACAGTGTTCTGTGGTTTGACGTTTACTTTGACGTATCTTGTGACGGGCATCTCGGCCAAGATGAGTGTATTAATACGGCCCTTAGAAATCTTGGTTTTGAATTATGATATTTTTAAATCAGTCAAAGTCAAAGTTATAAATAAAAACCCAGTAAGGAAAACAGTCACTTATGATTCAGTTTTTTAAATTTTCATTCTACAAAATTACATTTATTACAATTTTTAATCGACTTCTAACAAATAAAAAAGAAAAGAAGGAGAAGAGTCTTCTTTTGGTTAAAATATTGTTGGACGCCGACTTCAGTTGGACTGACCTATTTACCTACCATTTTAAAGAAGTTATTTTTTGCTTTTTGAAGGCGGGTTTTTGTTTTTTTAAACTTTTTTTTTATTTTATACTTTTTAGTGATCATAATTATGCTGTTATTCTCCCATTTCTCAAGAAACAATAGAACATTTCAATCTCGCCGCAAGCAACGCCGTGGGAAAGTCATAGTCATATATTTAAACCTAAATATGCTTCGTCATAGTCGCTCAACTATCTTAATCGAAATATCTTGTCGCCACCCTCGAAATATATACCGTTTAGGAGTTCCGGTGGCCATCTGTGGTCTTCATCATCAGTTCCACTTCACCAAATAGTGGTTTCCAAGACCAAATACACGAGTTACAATGAAAAATACCAAAATCGCTATAGGTGTGCCTATAAATTTTGAAGAGTTCCGTCGATTCCTCATGGATTCCACCATCAGATCTTCATTTTGAAAAAATGGGACCAATCTGGAAGCACCAGCTTTCAAATAAAAAAAGAATCTTCAAAATCGGTTCACCCAGTCGAAAGTTCTGAGGTAACAAACATTCAAAAAAATAAAAAAAAATACAGACGAATTGAGAACCTCCTCCTTTTTTTGAAGTCGGTTAAAAAGGAGGATGTCATTCATAAGTTTGTCGCGATTGTTTTTTTGGACTGGATCGTGCGCGAATGAATACAAATTATGCGATAGAGAGGGATGCACAGAGTAAGAGCACTGTCTGTAAGTACTTATACTATTATTATATTCTTTGACTTGGCCCATGCACTATCTAGGAATGCGCATGTCATATCTGCTACGACGGCGTCGTAGCATTTTGGCGTAGCGCTACAACTAAACAAGAAGCATTCTACGAAAGTATTTAATAGATCTAGCCTGGCAGTACCAAAGATGTATAAAATTTACATAAGCTGTTTTGTTTATAAGCACAGACAAAAAACCATAAACACACCTAAAAACCAAACAAACACTAAAACTAATAGTAGGAGATCCGAATAGGAGACGACCTTCACCGGGCTATTTATTCGAAAAAAGTATTTATTCTTCTTTCTTCTGAAAAATTTCAGTCCAGTACATAATTAATTAAAAATTTAAAAAATAACTTTGTTTAAAAAAAATATAAGAGCTTGTTTAATGGACAAATTACATACCAATCGAAAGTATGAAGCCTATAGAATATGCAAACGTTAGGTTGACTATTTTTTTCCCCCTAAACTATTGGGTAGGCAGGTATAAACAGGTAAGTCGGTACTAATAATTTGCACCAAACCTAACGTTTGCATATTCTACAGACTTCATACTTTCGATTAGTAGGTATGTAATTTGTCTATTAAACAAGCATTTGCAATTTAAAAAATTAGTTCATTTTTAATATTTTTTTTAATTATATAAGTACTGGACTGAAATTTTTCAGCCTACCTATTCGCCACATATTATTTAGCGTATTAAATTTGATATAAAATACGTTTCATCAAATAAACAGCCCGGTGAAAATTGTCTCCTATTCGGACCATAATGAAATTATCGTAATCTAGGTAAATACTCGTATTAGTTAAAGCACTACCACCGGCAATTTTTCGTTATCGTTATCAAAAAGGGATTGAAGTAAGCTTTCAGACAGCTTCGTCGAAAGTCTACGTCAAATCCATACATTTTGTCAATTTTCGAAAATCGTTTACGTTAGTTAGGCTTCATAGTACGTTCTTAATCTTTGACAAAGACATTTCCAATTTGTACGGTCAGCGTCATAAATATACGTTAACAAGGTTCCAGAAATATATATACACCCTTATTCCTACGCAACAGAGTCGTGTTTACATATTTTTGCAAGTTTTATTGTGTCTATATATTTGATGCTGACTGTACCCATAATATTGCGCTGGATAGTCTGTTAGTACGCGGAAGTTGTGTGTGTGTGCTGTGCGTGTGTGTCTAGTAGACAACCGCTTGGCGGGAGATTTCCACGACCACATAATGCACTCGTACGGGATAAACGCTGTAATGTGAATGGAGACTTACCGCAGCACAGAGAAGGGACAGAAGGGGAAGTTATTTATCAAACCTTATATTTATTAATATTCAATCTTCATACAGTATAAAATTACCTTATTATAGCACAAGACAAAAAACTACACACACATGCTGAAATCGTCACAAAAATAACGATACCTAAACGAGTTTATAATTTATCGCCATGACCACGGGTCCGTCTGTCCGTGGTTTAACTCGAAGACTCTTGGTTCTACAAAGCTGTGATTTGGTATAGTTATACATTTAAATTATGCAGTTGTAATATAAAATCTTGAATACAAAATATATTTCGAGTATCTTCCATACAAGTAAAGCAAAGGCTTTTTTTTAAATTATAATATCTAATGAGGTTAAGTATCAAGGATAGCTCTTAAAAAAATATTATAAGTATAATTTACTATAAATTTGTAGATTTAGGAAATTTTGAGCTCGAAAAGTGTCATTTTCGCTAAAGTTGCATCCCCACCCTGCAGAAAAAACTACAAGTGATAAAAATCAGAAAAAAATCTTAAATAAAAGCAAATATAACGGATTTAAAAGAAAATCTATCACGATTTGATTGGTTACTCGTACTAAAAATCATCTAAGATCGCATCAAAAAACTTTAAATAGAAAATTTGTTCATACATTTTTCGGGATAGTTTTTTTAGGTTATTCAAAATAGTATTTTGTGTTTGTAGTAACGGTGTTGGAACCTTACACTGTGCATGGTCGGACATGCTCTTACCCTGTTTTTTATCCAGCACTTTAGATAACTCTACTGCGCCAGCGCACCCTGTGGCTTATCGCACATCGTTCACTCGATACATCGGGCGCGCACGTGTGCAATCGCCCTAACTTTCGGGCTTTCAGAGAGACGTGCTTTAAGGGCCTATTTTGGAGATTGTAGCCTTTTTTGTCTTATTTGTGGGGACATGCTTAAATAAATCCAAATGGGGCTTTGGATTCTGAGGTTTTCAATGGTTTCGTTTGACACCTTTTGGGCGAACGTAATATCTCTCAATCTGTCAGTGTGTATAATGTTCTCTTTATTCTTTGCTTTTTTTTGGTTTATCAAGAGTAGGATAAAATATAGGTAGCGATGTACAGGATGATTGGAATTATTGTTTTGGCGATTACATTAGAGCCCTAGGTTTATGTCAACTGTATGAATATTAATTTTGTCATCGAAATTGGGCTTTGTTTCAAGAATTGTATTTTAGCGTGTTTTTTTACCTGAGTGCCCAAGAATAATGATTTTTCGTGTGTATAATAAGATTATTATTATTATTATTATTATTATAATGGATCATTTTCTAGGAGTGACTTTTTCCTATAAACTAAAACAGCCCCATGAAAATGTTATAAAGTAGTATAACAAGCTTTTGTTTAATTTTCCTGTTAGACATTGCAAAGGATATTGCAAGTCAATTTTAAACCGCTTTCCGTAATTGTAATGCATGGGCTGAAAGGAATTAGAAATAGAAATAGAAACATTTATTCGAAAAAACAGAACAGAGAAAACATAATGAAAAGGACGGCAACACAGAAACAAAAAATAAAAATGGTATCCCAGTAATTATCTGATGGTGGAGAAAAAAAAAGCACAGTCAGTATCAAAAGCCTGTCCCAAAAATGAATTTCTTTACAGAAACATTAAAGTTTGAGTCTGGTTACACTTTATTTACTTGTTAGCTTAAGGTGTAACGAAACTTGCACAAATAAAAAACATACACAGCTAACTCAAACACATAGAGGGACCAATAAAACAGGAAAAAAAGGAAAGGTTAATGTGGATAAAATATAAGGTGAAGGGTCGCAGGGCCGCAGCTGGTGTCTCGCAAGGCATTTGGATTGCACCCTACATGTATACCTGCTCTCCATAGTACGCAGTATCTCAAATTCAATAACCGACGCAGTTTTAATTCTCTTCTGTTAGTAATAAGGTTGATATTGCTACAGGAGTTTTATCTGACATATTGCCTATTGGTTTAGCAGGGCAGTATAACAGCCTTAAGTTGTATATTTTTAAAGGTACGAGGAACTACTTTTAAAACTTTGCTCTATCCCTTTTGCTCGCCATATAAGACCAATCAAAAGAAAGGAATGGAGCTAACGTAGCTTTGAACTTAGATTTTTAAAGGATTTGCGTTTGCAAACGTGTAAGCATGGTAAGTAATTTTTTTTAGCTGTTTTGCAGTATTTTTTTTGAAACTTTACAATCAATTTTAAAATGTTTTATTGTACATCATACTGAAATATTACAAAAAAACAGCTCAAGTAAAACAGGTAAACAACGGGTGGTTTTATCACTAGATAGCGATATCTTTGAGACAGCCGATGACGATGTTTTGTTACCGAGTCGAGTGTACAGTCGATACTATCACATATTCAACATCTGTTTATTGAGATTAAATTAACGAGTCCAAAGTCGGTGTCTGCTTTAACCCTGTAATGCTCGAATTATAAAAAGTCAAAGAAAAAAAAAACAGTACTTACTGCAAATATAGGTACCTACTTATCAATTCGTTAAAAACGCGTCAATAAATGTTTATTGCTTTTTAAAAGCTTTTTTCGAAGCTATTTATGGCACCGTAAGGTAACGACTTAGTTGTGGCCCTGACAATGTGACGGTGACCGCTAACCATCAGGTAACCCGTCAGTTTTAAACTTACAAAATTTGCTCTAAACATTTGCAATAAACAAGCAAACAATAAATTTAAAAAAAAACTTGCAATCAATGGTGTAAGTGACGTCACTCCAAATTCAAGACAACCTTGACAACCAGAAGTACCATTTAGGTCCTTGTCATACAAACTGTATACAAATTACGGGCCGTAAGAGTTTCATGGCATGTGACATCAAGAGATAGGCGAGATCGGATAGGACGGGGTCGGTAGCTTGCAGGGTGGCCATGGCTTTGGCATTGAGTGAGATTTGAGAGTTATTAACACTTCTATTATAAATAAAAGAGGTTTGTGTAATATAATCGTCAATGTGTGTTGGTGTTTATGTGTCGCGATTATCATTATGATCACTTACCATCAGGCGACTCGCTTTCTCGTGTGCCTCCTTTTTCACATATAAAGAAAGAAAAAAAAAATACAAACGTCAAATAGGATTAAGTAGAAAACAACTCCCAGGTTTCAGTAACAGGTAGGTACATGGTCTCGTTGCATGCTCTTGTTGTTAGTACTCGATTAAAAGAAACCACTTCCAAAAGAGATCCTTATATCAGATAGACTAAACTATCGTATGGTTTTTACTCGGCCGCCATTACTGTCAAGTAAATAAGAGTATTAATAATAAGATATAATGTCAAAAAGAATATGTTTTTACGGAGTAGAATAGACCTTCTGGTTCCTGACTTTGTGCTGTCAACTTATCATGAGGTTTAATAGTTATATTAAAACTGTATCCTATTCGCGGGTTTTGTAAAAAACAGTACACAGCAAAAGACAAAGGACTAAAGTCCAATCACATCATCTTGATGAATGTCATATGCGCTTCAATAAGCACTATTTGCTTCGTATGGTGAAAATGTGGAACCAAGTCCCCGTTGCTGTGTTTCTCTTTACCTAAGAGGGAAATGCAGCAGCTAAGAGCTTTAATTTACCTGAAAGCCTGGAGTTATCATCGGCGACAGTGAGCACTACTAATCAGGTAACTCGCATCACATAATAATTATATTATAGTACATTTGGCCTTATGACTGCACACTTAGGTTTTTTTATGGCATGGGTAAGGCACACGAGCACTCAGGCCACCTGATGGTAAGTGAGATAGACTTTTGAAACCTCAAGACTACAGTCTCAAAACTGCAATCCTAAGACTTCAAATGCGTTGCCAACCCTGAGGACTAAGATGGAATGCCTCTATGCTAGTAATATCACCGATTGTCTTATCCTCACACCGGAACACAGCAATGCGAACACTACTGCTTGGCGGTGGGTTAATGGATAAGATGGTGGTAGCTATCCGGACGGACCCTGCACAAGGTCCTACCACCACTAGGTATACCTTGCTTTAACGCGTTTGAAAAATTACTGCAGCAGTTCAAACATGACGTTACTATAAGTGTGCAGTTACTTTTGCTAACAAAACAGCGTGCATTTAGGTACCTCGAACGTGCCTACTCAGTGCTATCGTATAAACATTTGCTCGTTCGTATTCATTCGTACGCAATCTAGCCCATACAAAAGTCACACCAAGGCCAACATATCCTCGTAAGGCCCAGTTTGCAATAGAATGTACATAATCAAGGCAATTTAATTTGAACTGTGTTGCAATGGGAATAAGGCTTATTTTCCTAACTTCATACACTGATAATGGCATTATGGAACAAACGTAATTGAACTTAATTACCTTGATGGTAGATTCAAAGTCGCACAAAAAACTCCCTGTTTATAGTATGGGCCATACGAGGTCCGCGCCTAAAGTGCTGTACCTATGCGACCGCGCCTGCCCGCATGAAATGACTAGAATACCGGCATTTCTATCTTAGTCCTCAAGGTTGCCAACACATTTCCAGTCTTAAGACTGCAATCTTGGGACTGTACTCTTGAGATAGCAAATGTCTATGCGTCACAGATTTCCCTTACCATCAAATCGACTGTATGTCAAAAAAAAAGTCGACTCTACTTTACACTGCAGCATGGCCACCCTATTTCCAAGGTGGCCGCTTTTCTTTCCCATTTGACGAGGGGCACCTCCGAACCTTTTTTAAAGATATAAACCCACTCAAAGGCTCCTTTATTTTGTTACATTGCGATTTATTTACTTCATTGCACAATATAAAACCTCAAGTTTTGTGTTTTTGGTTTGTAGCGATGGACTAAAGCACATGCGACATTGCGGGTTTTAAGGAGATTGATCATCTATGGGAATTGGACCAAGTGCTGCCCAGAATGCTCATAATAGGGCATTACGAGTGTGTACCATAGGCTACTAACAATAGACTGTACATTAAAATTCTTCAAGATCTATCCCGGGAGTATTGAAAAAAACCCTTTTGTGAGAACTAAATCATCAATCAAATCAATTTCATAGTTCATTAGTCATTACTTACTAAGGTCGTTATCGTCATTGATCATAGTTCTATCAAGGAATGGAGCAGAGCGCCTAACAATGTCTTGGTCCATTCTAAAACAGACAGACAGACAGACACCGAAGTCACACCATAAGGGTTCCTTTTTTACAATTTTGGTAAGGAACCTTAAAACTACATAACGTGCGCACAACAGCCCCATTGGCTGTTTGTTTGGCTGCACGTTTTTAGCGTGATTGTTTTAATATTCATCAACAACAACATCTATATTCGTCAGTGGCGTTGTGGGCGTGAAAGCTTGTGACCACAATAGGCGTTGTTGGCGCTTAAAGGTTGCATTTGATACTCGTATATTCGTAATATCTCCCAGAAAAACCTTTAAAAACAATAAGTGCAAAAAAAACACTAAACAAAACGTTTTGTTTCTTTTTTTACTATACCAATTTCGAAACTATGGTTATTCTAAGATATAGTAACGTAACGAAATCCGCGAAAGGCCGCCGACTCAGCTTTTACTAAGACTGAAATAAAATCTATTTTCACTTCTGGCCAGCATTTGGTCCAAACCTTGTCAATCTCCTTTAGGGTAAATATTAACTTGTTACGCAGAGGGTTATCTTCGGGTTTATATATTGATGACAGTAATGACGGGTGGTTTTCACCTTTCTATGGTTTCAGCAATTGACCCACATCAAATTTAATTAAGGAAGTATTCCACTTTTCATTGAGTATGCCTCGCGGTATAATTGAAGGAATCTCTTGTTATTTTGTTTTGTTCCCTTTGTTCCTTTATGAAGACCAGAGATGGGCATTATTCGAATAATTATTTATTCGAATAATCATTCGAAAAAAAAAAAACGTAATATTTTTATTCGCGAATAATTTATTCGTCGAATAATTTATTTGCGAATGATTTATTCGCGAATAATTTATCCACGAATGAATCTTTCGAATAACGAATAATTTATTAATTTATTAGAGAACAATGGAGAAGGTACAAAAGTGGTACATAATAATTATTCGTGGCAATTCATTCAACGAATAAATTATCCGCGAATAAATTATTCGCAAATGAATTATTCGACGAATAATTTATTCGAATAAGAATAATCATTCGAGAATTTCATTCGTTATTCGCGAATAATTTGGTTATTCTTATTCGTTATTCATCATTCGAATAAATATTGCCCATCTCTGATGAAGAATAAATGGATGCCCTGCGTGACGAGTATGGCTGCGTCTATCGCGTGTCAAATGTGGATAAAGCATCCGTCACTCTCGTACTTATTTACGTGTCAAAAGGTGACGGATGCCTTATCCAAATTTTGTCTCGCGATAAACGCAGCCATATTTACGTTACAACTCTTTTAACGATATCATTTATTTTATCATTTGTTGTTCTTAGTTCAGTGTTTCGTAATCGCAATTCAATTCAACGATGATTATGCTGAATTTCACCAACCACTTAACAGACGATTAGAGTGTTAATATCTATCAAAATGTATTAACTAACAGTCGATTAACATTGGTTATCATTTAACATCGTTTGGTCAAATTGGTACGTAACCTGTTAGTGTATTAAGTTGTAGCGTCAGAGCATTAGTTATTAACATTTTAGAGTGAGTAGTTTTAAGTGATAGCGATTTAGTTTTCACACATTTGCAGTCTTAGGATTGCAGTCTTAGGTAGTCTTAGGCATATGAGAGCGACTGAGAGAGAAGTACAAACCAGAAGGCCTTTCTAAGAGCTATTGCATTGTACAAGCATATACAGGTTTAAGTTATATACTCCCTGTTTACATCGGGGTTAGTACCCTTACTAACCTTACCTATTATTTTATCGAAACATCTTTCAACGAACGTATCATTACGCAGAATTTTCATTTCATCGAAAGGCAATTCTCACTGCATAAGTCTAATCTAGCCAAACCTAAGTAATTAATGTTCAAGTTATCCTGAAAACGTCTTGGTTTCATCAGAAAATAGCGTTTCATGAAATAAAATTCTATGAAATGATACAACCGATGAAGTAAAATTCGATGTAATTTATGAGTTACCCGTTTGACCTATTGACCGGTCATTTTTTTGTAAACCATTCATTCATAATATAAAAAGGTCATAAAACCAATATAATAACGTGACCTAAAGCCCCTATGTCCACTGGGGTCCTACTAAGCAAGTCATCGTTATATCCCTCGCGTTCGATAATAGAGTTCGCCAGATGATTTGTCGAATCGATCCCTATTTTAGGAAATTGGATTTGTAGATCGCAGGCGATAAGGCGGGATGGGATAGCGGGATAGGGGGGAAACGGGAAATAAACGGTAAGAAGTTTCCTGAGACCCGGCTGTTATCACTGATTTGCGTATATCGATTTTGTACGCGACGCGGATTTATTTCTTTTTTTAATGGGATGGAAGGGGATGGTGTTAAGGAAACGGAAAGCTAAAATGAGTGGCTTGTGTTTAGAGTTACCTACTTGAACTACACATTGTATTGTATTTTAGAACATTTTGACCTTCGTGACCCCGGCTGTGTTGATCATTGTTGTTGTTGTTGTTGTTGTTGTTGTTGTTGTTGTTGTTGTTGTTGTTGTTGTTGTTGTTGTTGTTGTTGTTGTTGTTGTTGTGTTGTGTTGTTGTTTGTCGCGATAAGTATCTTATGTTTCCTCATAGATGCAAAGCCTAGTTCCCAAAGCAAAAGGTCAAAAACAATGAAACATTTTATTTTTGAACCTTACAAACAGAATGATATTTAATATACGTTGCGAAAAATGCTTAAATCTTTTTTATTATTTTTGTAATTATTGAAATTACATTAAGTACCATAAAACACGAAATTTATCCTTTTTATTCGTTTCATGATAAAAATATTTACTTTACAACTGTCTACTTATTATTTTTTTACTGTAACTCTAATACACAATTTACTTATAGGGTATATGACATAACTTAATAACAATTGAACTATGAGAGACTTATCGGAAAAAAATTGCCACTTTTTTCCGATAAGTTGACTACTTTGTCATAAATGTCCAACAAAAAACGATCCTTTGATTTCAAGAATAGTACATTGTTGCAGAGGATAGAAAGTACGCGATTTTTGGACGAGTCATATAGAGGGCCGAAACGTAGTTAAGGCCCTCTAGTGTACGAGTCCATAAATTGCACTTTCTACCGAGGCAAACATAGTGCTTTTCACAACTACTGAGAGGTAATAAAATAAAAATTCATATTCAAAACTCAAATTTTAATTCATGTTAATATGACATCACCGCCAATTTTACCATAGATAACTTTTTTTTAATCTGGACCCCTATTCTCGTGGCACTCGAGATTAATAAACTAACATGCGAGATGAAAATGTCAACTCCATATAAAATTTGTTTCGCCATATCTCCCATGTAATTTCATCTCTAGTGGTTCGAGATTAGGGGCCATGTTTGAATTACATTAAAAAAAAAAGCAGTGCCATGCTTTTTAGTCTGTGTATCTTTTAGCAAAAATACACCTAATATTTTGAGACACAAAATGGTGTGTTCTGATTGGTGGATTTCAATTTTTCATTTTAAGGAGCTATGCCACAAAAATTGATTGATTGATTTTCATTGGTTCTTAAAGTTGGACAACAATGTTCTCGACCAATCAGCAAACACGCCGACAAAAACATTCTTGGTCTGTCCTTATAAGTGACGTTTTGTGACCCCAAACAAGACCACCTATGGCTATATTTCCGAGCAGTGTTGTGAAAAGTTTATTAGAAAACATAAAAAGTAATGAGGACGCTCGACATAGTCTTAAATAACTCGACATCGGCGAAATACATCTTAACAAGAGTGAAAGCCATTGATTAAGAAAAATAAACAGAAAAAATTACGGTTTCAGCAATATAAAACTTATGACTGCCAATAATCATGTAAAAAAAGAACCACCAAAAAAATATAGGAAACAACTAGCTTCCCATTTTCCACCAAACATTCACAGAAACCTTAAAAATGTTACAATGACATCGTACGATATTAAGTGGCGTCACTATTGTCGAGTGATTTGGCAGACGCCCGAAGGGGTCTACTCGGATTACCCAAAGTGTTCGACATTGGCCATTATCGCGCGACATGACAAAACGAATAGGCTGCCTCCGGCAATCGATATGCATCCGTTGGGCCTGTTTAATTTTATTCGACTAGTTTAAAATAACACTTAATTGCTTTGTTTTAGGGGTGTTTTTTGCAAATACATGTTAAGGATGCATATGGAATTTAAGCCTTATTAGCATCAAATTTATTTTCATAGTTTCTGTTGGGATTCGATTTGGAAGATAATAAAGCCCATTAGTTTAATATAAACAAGGGCATATACAGGGTGTCCCAGAAACCGATGTCAACCCGTCTAAGTCTGATAGAGCAGGTAAAAAGCTATCGATTTAACCCCTATGTATGTTCAGCGATTTTTACTAGTTTCGGAGATATTGATCATTTTAATCTTAATTTTTGTAATTTTCCCTTACGTCCATGTCACGAAAAATCATTATTTTCATGTTCTGTTACATAAGTTTTAAGTTTTTCAGTGGTATCTTACATACCTAATTAGAATCATTACAAATCAGTGAAGTTTTTAAACCTATTGGCCCGTTTTTTAAATAATTTTTTTAAGTAATCACATATTTCCTGTACCACGAATCACGCAACGACAGCCTTCATCGACCAACTGAAGATATTGCGTACGAGAAATAAGGACTGATATAATAATCGCTCGCTATCGCAATATAACTCAGTAACGGTCAGTTTGTTTACATTCTTTGGCCGTACTTTAGCTAAATTGCATGTTTATTTGTACAAAAAAAAAACATTCTTCGACTTCAAGACAATACGTTAGTTAATTAGAAAACAGAATAAAAGTAATGAGGGCGCCACTGGACGCTCGGCTTAGATGTTTAAAAAAAACAATTTGAAGGTACTTTACGTTGTTACTTTTTGCTGGATCCATGTCAAGAAGGGAACAAGTTCATTGTGTATTTTAACAATCACTTCACCATATGATTTAACTCCTAATTTAAAACACTAAAATTAACTTGACGACACGCTAGCCTAGTTGGTAGTAACCCTACCTACGAAGCTAGCCATCCTGGGTTCAAATCCCGGTCAGGGCAAATATTTGGGTGATGAGCGTGAGTATGTATTTGTTCCTGAGTCTCGGCAATGATATTTTATATTAAGATACGTTATGCTCATACTAAACGCATTCAAAGCCTGTGACCAATTACTGACTGAGACAAAGACGGCAATCCATAGCGAACGCTATTGTAAGGCAATTTGCCTTCCTTTTTGAGGAACGTTTTTGCGCGCAAATGACGTATCTTTATATAAAATATCATTGAGTCTTGGATGTTTTCTATGTATTAAATTATCCACAGATCTAGTGAATAATCCTTTCACATCGTGAAAGCTCGGAATTCACGTCTACTTCCGAATGATACCGACGTGTCTATGAATTATTAAATTATTAAGTGACATGTTTGTATTAAATAAATAGAGTACTTTAGTTATCAGTGTCAAATGTCAAACCACGAGTTTGAAGCATATAACACCGAGATGTTAAAACCACCACGATCAAATATATAGAAATTAGGTGTAGGTAAACAAGAAGAAATATAAATAAATGTTGAAAATAATTTCAGAGGCTTGTTGATCTAAACGTTTCCCAGGTCTTAATGCTTTCGGCATGACTATTAAAAAGAACTGAAAACAAACTTAATCTTAATTAACAAAAAAATAGTCTGGTATTAATCACTCTATATCGATTATCACTCTCGCGATGCGACGTTCCCCCACGTTGTCTTGATGGGTACTGAGTCAGACTAAAGTAGCATGACAAATACAAAACATTTCCGAGAAAATACGATATGAATGGATATTTCACTACACCTGTATTTATGTATGTATGTTTATCGTTGTCTAGTAGCGATAGTACAAGCCTAGAACTTAGTTTGGGACTAGGTCAATTTGTGTGACTGTATTGTACTGTACTGACATATTTTTTTTTTCCTTTATTAACCAAACGTTAGATGGAAGAGATAAATTGAATACTTCGTAAACGGATCCCTGAACAGAAAAATGATTTTCACATACACCCACTATTTAAAAAAAGTTCATTCAATGACATCCCGCACTATGAAATAAATAGATGAGTAAAAAAGATATCCCCGTTTTACGTAATGGGAGGTAGGATGATGGCACCAGTAATGGACAAAGCACCAATAATGGACACTTGATTCTTATTTTAAAGAAGCTAAGGGTTATTCATTTGTTTTGCAACAATCAATTTTGGAGCGTATGAAATTTGAAGAGTCCCTTACTGGTGCCTGTCAGCTAACAGCGTCCATTATTGGTGCCGTGACCCTACCTTTTTTTATTCAACTTTTTTTTTTGCAACCTGTTCGTGGTATTTAATATTATGTACCATGTTATGTATATAATGTAGTGTCTCTGAACTAATTGGGAGGTAGGTACAGTCAACAGCATAAATAAGTGATCATTTATGTACCTTGTCGCTTTCAAACACTTCACAATTTTGTATGACACTTCAAACACGACGTTAAAGTGACAAGGTACGTAAATTATCACTTATTTATGATGTTGACTGTACTACAGACTGACGTGGCGACATTATAAGCGTTCCATGTCGACTACTGAACTTTACAAATCGCCCCAAATCATCAAAGACACTAGTATCCTCAATTTATTTATGAACATTGAACCTACACGCGAATTAGCTGGCTCTTATGGCGAATTACATCGAGACGGCGTCTGCGGCCAAGAAACGTCGCCAGCCAACAAGTAACGACCCACAATAGGCCATTATGCCGGCTGGCTAGCAATTGTGCTGTGCTTACCATATATTAACCCCGCTGAGTCGTGACAAGATGGTCTTTGGGAGTTGTTTACTACTCACTGGGAAAGATCTACTGGGTTGCTTGAGTTTAAAGTCAATAAAAGATTGTTTTCAAATAGATTGGCCGATTTTGGAATCAGTGCTATGATCAGTTTGGTAAAGGATGTTTAATGTTTATTGAAACCCCTTTTATGTATGACGCTGTAAGGCTGCGGCTCCACTGAGGCGGAGACGAGCGGAGCGGAGCCGAGCTGTGCCAATATTAACCAATAGAAGGCGCATGCGGTCACGTCGAGCGTGAGTTGCGAACGTTAGTTTAGATTCTATTGGTTAATATTGGCACAGCTCCGCTCCACTCTGCTCATCTCCGCCTCAGTGGAGCCGCAGCCTAAGGGTTTATAGCCGTAAAAACACACGTTGTTGACAAATATGACACCTCATTTATTTACATCGGTTAATTAGTTCAGGAACTATTTAACAACTAGGAAAAAAATTATAGACTCAAATAGCAGTTGGCTGAGGTCGAAGATTTCTCAAGTGGCGTCCGCGTACCGAAGACGCAGCGTGGGTAGGCCTCCAACAAGGTGGACTGACGAGACGTGGCTAGGGTTGAGGGAAACCAATGGATGCAAGCGGCGCAGGACCGATCCTTGTGGCAAACCTTGGGGGTTCTGTGACGGAATTAAGTGGAACATTCGATCACACGTCCTAACCTACATTATTATCCTTTCTTTTACCTTCATGAAATAGGGTGAAAATGTTTCTGATCCGTGTCTCATAATGATAATAGTACATTACTGCACAGACCGGGAAATAGGCCGTTGCGGGACGAGTAGAGTTAGCGTGGCCGAGACGTAGTCGAGGCCGCGCTATATACGAGTCCAGCAACCGCCCTTCTCGGTCGAGGCTTGTATAGTGTTTTTCTCCAACAATGTGAGGAAATTTAACACAATTGTTAATAATATTAAACACAGTCCCAACATTTCCTTGAAAAAAAGAACAGAAACGTATGATTTAGTATAACACTGAAATAAAGCATTACATAAAATCACCAATTTAAAAGTAATAAATTCAATTTGAATAAAATATAGTTAAAACTATAACATTTGTTACGCGTTTATGTTATTTCGGAAATTTATTTTGTTTATGAACGCAATTTATATTTAAAAAAGTCAAACTATTTGACACACTCTTAAATACGTTGTAAACGCTGTTTGAAAAGGCTTAACTTTTTGGTGTACCTATGACATTTAAAAAGTATACAAGGAAGAATTTTGATTGCACGAGTGTTTGGCTGTTTGGAGATAGTTATCCTAGTCCGAACATGGTTTTTAAAAGTAAAACACCAGGTACGTAATGAAATTTCATACATTTTCGCGGCCGCTGCCGTTGGTAAATAATACCTTGTTTTTTTTTAATTTTGCCTGGACCTGGAACTCAGAACTTCGCGGACTGATTTTACAACAGTAAGGTTAACATTTCCGAGCATGTGGGAGAAAAAATATTTACATTATTCTGATCTCTACATTGCAATTGCACGTACGTATTGATCATAAACTAGCGAGATTGTATTTTCCAACCACGAAAAATATCGTCAGCAAACTTAAACCCCAAATGTATTGGGATCCAATATTTCCAAAACATTGCAGCCCAAGAAAAACCATTAAGCCATAACTAACGGTTGGATTTCAAGTCACGTTCGTAAGTAATTTTAAAGGATATAGGGGGACCGCGGGACCTTGTCTATTACAATAGCATCGGGTTTGGAACAGATGCCATCATTTACTGGGATTTTACGTGCATTTGAATCTTATTGCTGTATCCGAACAGGATTAGCATTTACCTATTTCTCTCACGAAAACTGGTTCAATTATTTTGATACAATAGTAGGTATGTATGCATCTTTGTTTTGTGGCATATGTCATTTGTGTTGCCACTATGATATCGCTAATGTCAGGTTTAAGGAAAGCACACGTTTTTGGTACAATAGTAAAAACGAGTTGCCTTTGTTATATCGCCTTTCATTTCATGGCAACCAGGTCAATCCATATCGTGATCCGAACAATATCGCGGATCGCAGGAGATTTCATAAAATCTATATAATGTGTGATCGGATTTTACAATCCATCAATCTAGCACGTGACGTCACCCAGACAATCTGAATCGAGATCACTTTATCGAACTTCACTTCATCGATTGTATTATTTCATCGAACGCCTAACCATTCATTACGTAGGATAGGTTAGGTTAGACTTGTGACTACCAATAACTTTAACAAAAAGCAAGCTTTCAAAACCCAACTGTTCAGTTGCTAACCAACTTTAAATCGTTATGAAGCCTAAATGATCATTAAAACTGAAAAATGATGAAAGAAACCTAAAGATGATTTTTAAATCCCTATTCAATGATACCCCGCTTATCATACTTGGTCGACATGTTTTTTTTTTTGCATAATATGGCGTCTGGTTGCCGCCATATTGAATTTTGATTACTGTCATATCTTCAGTGACACTCACCAGATTCAGACAAATCGATTGAAATAAGAATCATCAAAATCGGACAACGGGTTTAGTTTTTATAGTGCCACAACGGAACAAACATACATATATAGGCTGTGAAACACATTACCCTCCTCCTTCGGCAGTCGGGTAAAAATACTGATGCCGTGAGAATTGCATTTCGATGTAATGAAAATTCTGCGTAGGTATAATAGGTACCCCAAGTAGAAGTTTAATTTAGACAGGTATTTTTCATCACGGGCCACAGTGTGGCTAGACCAGATGCTTAAAGCTACCGTAAATGATTTTTTGAAAACTACCGAAATGTGTGGAACTTGCGCTAATCGCGACCGTCCTCACAGCTTACGTCAATCCTATTATTTTATTTATTATACATTTTCGATAGCAATAACGTTTGCTGAATGCATCTTTTCTAGGGCTACTGGGACGTCAAGATGAAACTTGAATATATTACGAAAAATTTAAATTAGCATCGGGATGATAAGGTCCCTAAAGAGGCAAAACTCACTAAGTTAAGTCTAAGTTAGAGGTATACAGTAATTGGTGTTTTTTTTCTCTATACAAACAGGGTGTCTGGAAAACCTTTTGAGATATTTGGCGGGGTAATAGTTCGCACGATTCTGACCACGGGGGTATGGTAAATAGCCCTTAACAGAGACCGTTTTTATTCACATTTCAGTATAATATGTCAGTTTTATAAACGCCATGGAGCTTTTGACCATGATTAGAAACATTGTTCATTATAAGGAACAACTTGTTTATTTACATTACGTCGTGACACACACTATGAATGATATTAGTTAAGATGGGGCACACTGAGAGCATCGTCAAGAAAGGCGATGATAAATCCGTCTGTAACTCTCAACTATTAACTTTTACAAAAGTTACCAATATAGGGATGATCCAAATCATCCACCCTATCTACTGTTAACATTTCTTAAAAGGTTTTCCAGACACCCTGTATAGACAATAATACTGAGGACATACATCGCTAAGAATTCGGTGACACCCTCAAGCATGCTACTGACACACTCCCAAAGTATACTTACTCTGACAACAAACCTACATTTAATTTTAAAGAGAACGCACAACTCCTGGGGGGCACGTAACGTCGACTTTTGTTTCGTATTAATTGCCCCAAGCGGGGGAGAAAGTTAAAAAGTTAATTAGCTTTAATTTTAACGGCCGGGGGCGAAATGTTTGAATCTAGATGGACCATAATGGCTGACGTTTCACTTTTTTCCGGTGAAATGCTGAGTCATTGCGTCTGTAGGGACCAAACCCTTGTTTTGGATTTGTGAGTATTAGGAGTTGGGAACTTGCTGAACCTCGTAATTAAAAGAAAGTAAAAGTTGGTTGCATAATTTTAACCAAATTTTGTAATGGACAACTTGTATTTTCTCGCTCATTGTTCAGGGTCTCTATTCTAGTAACCTAAACCATATTGCCTAGGACATTTTGGCACACACGCCACCTGATGGTAAGTGGGATCCGTGACCCATAGACGTTTACAGTCTCAAGACTACAATCTTCTGCAATCCTAAGACCGCAAATGTGTTGCCAGCCATGAGGACTAAGAAAGACTGCTGAACAGACACTGCTGCTTCGCGGTAGGTTAAAGGTACGGTAATAGCGGTCCGGACGGACCCCGCACAAGGTCCTACCATCGGGTACCTATTATTTTTCCCGAAACACTTCAACAAACGTATCTTTACGTAGAATTTCATCGAAACGCATTTCTCACCGCATGAGTGTATTTTTACTTGGTAGTCAGTTTAACCTAACATAAACTACGTAATTAATGTCTAAAATATCCTGAAAAAATCATGGTTTCAGCAGAAAATAGCGTTCGATGAAATTAAATACAATTGATGAAGTTAAATTCGATAAAACATTGGTAACCCTTACCACTACTAAGAGCTAAATAAGAGCTATGATATCTTTGACAATACGATAACATGTCAAACCGGCATGCGGGCATTTATTAAAACTGCCGATAATATGTTGCTTTAGCAATTGTTTGCAAGAATTATCAATTAAAAATAATGTAAATAACTTCACAATTAATTTTCTTAGATAATGTCAATTTTTAATGTAGTGCATGTGCTGCGTGTTCATCGTTATCAGTATCGCTGTTGCTTAGTACAAGGCATGTCGTGGTACGGGGGCAAATCATAATAATCAAAGTATCCGTCGACTGTCATTTACACTTGTCAAATTGCTCTGCTTTACATTGCTGGCAATTAAAATTTTGTTAGAAAGTTAACAAAGCCTGAAATCTTGTTTATTAATTAAATTAATGTCATGGTTACACACTGTATATGGTTTTACCCAGTCAAATAGAGACTTATTGCATCTCTCTCTCGTAATAGACTAGTTACAGTACTTGAGCACATATAATATGATTCGGTTTTAAAAATAGTCTTCGGTTATTGCCGGGTGCACGCGAATATAAAAACTGAAAACTGACAAAATGTATGGAATTGACGTAGGCGCTCGACGCGACCGTTTGACAGCTCACGTCAATCGTATAGGTACAGTTCGATTCACAAGAGCTGGCACGAATGGTTAGAAGGAAAGTAATGTCACCTATCACTGTGCGAGTGCCGTCCTTTGAACCGATGTTCCAAACCGAAATCCTGTTATTATTTTACACATAGTAGGGGATACGAATAGGAGACGACCTTCACCTAGCTGTTTATTCGATAAAAAGTATTTTATATCAAATTTAATATGCTAAGTAATATATTTATAGGTTGTCTGGAAAAATTCAGCCCAGTCCTTATATCATTTAAAAAAAAAACTGAAAGTTAACTTTGTTTTAAAATTGCTATTGCTTGTTTAATAGACCAATTACATACTAATAGAAAGTATGTTGCCTATAGAATTAGTATTTTCCCATCTTAACTATTGGGTAGGTAGGTAAGTCGGTACTAATAATTTGCACTAAACCTAACGTTTGCATATTCTATAGGCTTCATGCTTTCGATTAGTATGTAATTGGTCTATTAAACATGCTATAGCAATTAAAAAAAAAAACAATATCAGTTTATTTTTTAAATCATATAAGGACTGGACTGAAATTTTCCAGTCAACCTATTATAAATATATTACTTAGCATATTCAATTTGATATAAAATACTTTTTATGGAATAAACAGGTGAAGGTCGTCTCCTATTCGGATCTTAGACCAACACTTGGATACTTTCGATCACTCATTCAATCCATTCGTGCCAGCTCTTGTGAATCGACTTGCATTTTGATAACGATAAGATAACGAACGCCGAATGCATCTTTTCTAGGGCCTGGGCCATCTGTATACTATATACTGTACACAACTTCACGCAAAGTTTTTTACCTATTCTTTACTTAGGCTTATAAAATAGTTATGAACTTAAATTTTATTTACTAACTAAAACAAGCATCGTTTAGGTCCTAAAAAATAGCCCTCCAACGACAATTTTCGATTTCTCCGCAGTTTCCGTGCTTTCTTTTTCCTTTCTGCGCACTTTTCCAATTAATATGCAAAAACGTATTCGAATGTTGTCTTATCTTTGCTGCAGCAGAAGGCCTTTGTTAATTTGGATTTGACTTTCAACCGAGTTTCATATTTATATTTCTTATTTCTGTTTAATAAACTTTGAATATGCTTGCACAAATAATTTTTTGATGGTATTTTTGTTGATGTTACGTTTAGAACATGATGTGCAATCGTTTATATTGTCTTAATAAAAGTAAATCAATAAAATATAAATGTTTTGAAAATATAAAAGATAAAAGATGTATATTTGGTAAGTAACTAACTAACTATTCAAAACTAAAACTAAAAACTTAAAACTTTTAACTCATATATTGTGATTAATGTGCATAGGCGTCTTGATTCCATACGAGCCTAACAAGACGTTTGGTGCACCAACTAAGATGTAAGTTGAATCACTAAAGAACTTGCTGTTGTTACTAAAAGATTTGGTTGATATAACTAATATCATAACCATTGTATTCATTTTATGCCAACTAAGAGAAAATCTCTCTTGGTTGGCTCACATTTTTTTGAGTGTACTCGTCCAGGAAGGCTCACTTACTGGTCTCTGCAGTAATGTACTATAAGGTCAAAAAATACCGCTAATCCAGCGTGTACAGTAAGCCAACTAAAATGTTAAGCACTTATCATAATCAATTACTAACTGAACATCAAAAGACAAGAAAATGGCAATGAAAATTACATTCATAAAGTTCCAAGTACGCTCAACATTTTTATTGACTGTAATTACAGTTCTTTTTAGATTATAATAAATAATTTTCTTCTAAGAAAAAGTGCGTAGGTATATAATATATCTTCAACGTTTATAAAGGTATTTCCGAACCGTTTGGACTGTGAATCTTCATGAGAAGAGCATACTCTTCTTAAAGGCATCTGCGATTCCTCTCCTAGTGTTGCAGGTGTCCATGGGCGGCGGTGATCACATTTCATCAGGTGACCCTATAACACTTTTGCCTCCTCTAGCAAAAAAACAAAGAATAACAAAATAATATTATCAATTACACTTCCAATATTTTTCCAGTCCCCTGAGGGACATATTTTCGTCCTGTAAAACGGAATCCCTCTCGCACCCTACAATGGTAATTCTTTGCATAGATAAGTAAACTTCCATGTACACAATGAAAATGTGAAGGTTTTATTCTTCTGAATATTGAGTAGGTACCCAGGAACAGCTTGTGCTCGTCTTCTTAGTGGTATAAGTGAAGGGACGAAGCGATTTTAAAAATGATCGTAAAAGAAATGGTATTTGTAAATCGCTCGTTCCATTTAATCCTTTTAGGTTTTACAACATTTTAAATTCTAATCAGATAAAATTGTTCTCAAATGCTTGAAGAACATTAATTGTTTAGCCATTTGTGACATAATGTCGTTTCGTAATGTGACTTGTAAGTCTTAAGGTTACCGCGTTACCAGAAGAATACAAAAATACGTTCAATTGTTCTGAATTATAAGAAGTTATTTCCATGATAAAATGTGAAATATGTCAGAAAAATCTTATTGTGTGATACAATCATGCACTCTAGCTATCAGCCAATGACGTATTGTCGTTATGACCAAAGATGATCCACAAGAGGATTTTTCTTCTTACCCTCTAAATCCTCTTACCAAGTGATTTAACTATTCAAAACATGGCCTTATTTTCTTTCCTCTTCCCTATAGTAACGAAAACCCTATATTAACAGAAATAAAGTGAAAAACCTAAACTGAATGCGTGTCGTAAAATGTGTCAGTTTTTTACCCGCTGCCGCTGCCTCCTGTGCATTAGCGCATAGTTACAGAGGGTGGTACCAGATGTCGCAAGAGTGACGATAAATTTTATCGCCGCTCAGTGCGTATTCTCAACTACAACCTTACGCTGCGATCTAACCGTATATTTTATTTAAATTGACTTTATTTACGATTCTATTATATAGCCCTACCCCTTATTTCGGCGATTTTGCGACAAAGCGAAGTAACTCGTTGATAATATTAGAACAAATATTGAAATTTAAATTATTCCAACTAATACTATAAATCGATAAAGTCTCAACGACGTACGCAGGGATATTCTGGGCATAGTTAATTTGTTCCTTTTGGTCTAAGATCCGAATAGGAGACGATTTGCACCGGGCTGTTTATTCGATGAAAAGTATTTTATATCAAATTTAATACGATAAATATTATGTGGCGAATAGGTAGGCTGAAAAATTTCAGTCCAATACTTATATCATTAAAAAAATAAGTAAAAATGAACTTTTTTTTTTAAACTGCAAATACTTGTTTAATAGGCAAATTACATACTAATCGAAAGTATGAATATGCAAACGTTAGGTTTGGTGCAAATTATTAGTACCGACTTACCTGTTTATACCTGCCTGCCCAATAGCATAAGAATAAATAATAACTACACGTACTAGCGAAACTCACGGCTTCCGACGCGCTCTCCGCGCGTTAGATACCTACCGCCTGGCGACACCTGAGGTGTCTAGTCAGTCAGGGGTGTCACAGACGGAATATATATTAATATGCAAAAATATTCAAAGTAATGGGGGTACATTACTTTGAATTTTGATTAAGTTGAAAAAGCTTTATTGCAAAATACTATTCTTATCTATTAATATTTTTTTGTCACTTTTACAGCCAAATTGACTGCAGTAATGTTTTCCCATGGCTAATTTAATATATTTAATAGCTGCGTGTGTGGACTCTGTCAACTAGTACGGAAAATATATCGTAAGATGTATTGCCGAAAGGAACGTAAAAAGTAAATCTGGATCCCAGACTATAAAACTTATTGAGCTTAATTATTATTTTAAAATTTGTTTATAGACTCGATTCCTTGTTTTATATAGATGATTAATAGCCACATAAGCCATGTAATTTTCTGGAGATAATCTTAATATCATCAAAAAATATTATTACCTAATTGAACGTAAATGTAAAAAACTCATTTTGCTACAATGTTTCCACGTTAAAGAAAAACATAAATAACATTTCGTGACTAAACTTGTATAACACATCCATAAACCGATTATAATATTTCGCAAGTGACAGCCATAACTTTGGGCGCGGAAGACAAAGGGGCGTAGCGGGGTGAAGGGGGAAGTAGGTATTTAAACCGCGGCATTTGGGGCCTGCATAAAGGAGATTCGCTTCTACGTGTAGTTATTGTTTATTCTTATGCCAATAGTTTGACGGGAAAAAAATAGTCAACCTAACGTTTGCATATTCTATCATGTTTGGCTTCATACTTTCGATTGGTATGTAATTTGTCCATTAAACAAGCTATTAGAATTTTTTTAAACGTAGTTAATTTTTACATTTTTAATTATTTATGTACGGGACTGAAATTTTTCAGCCTACGTCAGTTATAGTGACGTCATCAGCAGAATTATAGGGAGAAATTGTTGATTGGTCTCTTTTACACTTCAGATTTCAAACAGGGACGTTGTGTGTGCTTTTAAAATGATATATAGAGGGCACAGTTGATAACTCTACCCTTGTATAATGAAATCGTCAATATACCCAATGATAAAATAGGTTGGATAGAAAAACTGCTAAACTAAGGACCGGCAAACCAGGGGATTACATAATAGGTTGGTCAAGGCCATAATAAAACGTTTGTTGCATGATAATATCGCTGGTACTGAATGACATAAAACGGCTCCTGAACAAGTCCCTAAAAAGACTCGGACAGACCTAACTGCTAAGTCGGGGTGTAGCAGATCAAGGTTTTGTAGCCATGTTTATAGTTTAATAGGGAGCCCGTTGTTTCTCTTTTTTTTGGTCTTTGTGTAATAATTATACATACATAATCTCACTCCGTCGTTCCCAGAGTGGGGTAGGCAGAGCTACAGAATTAAAAACATCTCTAAAAACTTGTTGATAATTCTATAACCACAATTTGCACAATTAGGCTAAGATGTTTACCAGCGTATTAGTGACAGGTTGCAAGCCCATCGCCTAACAGTACTACAAGCCTTTATTCCCTTAGTCGTCTCTTACGACATCCACGGGAAGACATGGAGTGGCACTATTCTAACTCGGCAACCACACGAGGCACGGGGGTGTGTAATAATTATTCGTAATCAAAAGTAATTGTTTAATCGCTGGAACCGTAAACTTGTCTTTGTTTATTTATATCTCATGTAAATATAGGACAAGTTTATGTTAGGTTTGATTTTAAAAAAAACCCTGAATAATGAAATATCTTCTTGAAAAACTCCGTATGTTTTGCGATAATTATATCGATACTTTAGTGCACAATCGTACTAAATGATTTTTTTTGCCAGTAAAGTTACGAACTTATTATTTGTGCACAAACATACTCATTACAATAACTTTTAAAATGTAATTAGTACAATTTGTGAACTAAGGCTAAAACACATTATGCCTACAAAAATAATTATGGCAGACAACAAATACCCGTTTAACCGAATTAACAACGTAAGCCATGATGCATTCGCGAAACGCTGACGACGATGACGCGTCGAAAATGACAGTACCTACCTACCTATTTTATGGCGACGTATTTATTGTTTCTAAATTTTTTCCTTAACCAACCTATCGAAAAGTAGGTAACTTATAGTTCTTGCATAATTTTCATTCTTTTTTCTGATGTGATTATTGGTATTTACGACTTTTTTATTATGATTGCTAATAAATATGTATGACTTTTATTCCTTTCTATTCAACTTAATGGCTTTGTGGTATCCGGGGGTTGTGGTAGAATAACCAGTGTTTTGCTCACTAGAGAGCTATACCTACTATAAACTGAGCCATGACTTTTTTGTACTGCTGTAAGTTCGTACTTTGATATTGTTTATTTTATACTTTTTTATTATTTATTTACTATAACATATTAACAAACAATTGTACAACAACGTCCCGCAAAACTGTTTTCACAGTTTTACTGTGGGATCCGTGATTCTTCGTATATATCACAGTTGTTAAAAAATCCTTAAATTTAAATAATACTAAGGTAGTGCTTAAATAAGGCTCTCTTAAACCTATTTTTGTTAGGCTCCAGGTCTCAGAGCCGCAGGTAAGCTGTTGAGGATGTAAGGCAAGCGCTTCTCAATAAGCCTGTCCCCATAGTAATTGCTCACTCTGGGTACAGCATCTTTACCAGCGGCTACTGACCTGGTGCCATGTTCTTGGCTCAGTTGCGATTAGTTAATCTCTTTTTGACAATTGATGTTTTAATGATGAAGCATCAAATAGTTTATCTATCTATCTTGTGACGGGCATCTCAGCCAAGTTTTTTTTTTTTAATACGGCCCTAATTTAACTTCTGTATCCTTATGTAAGAGTTCTTTTATGAGTTCAAAATTGAGTTTAGAATCTATTTACCTGCAAACTCAATAACAACCGTCCTCATAAATATTTATTAACATATTTCCGAACTGATTGCACCGAGTTTAACGGTAATCTCTTTTTACAGCAAATGCCTACATTAAACTTTATAGGCCATCTCCTTTTTTTATTGGAGACAATAAGGGAGACGTAGTAAAAGAATGATGAGCTTCGTAGAAATAACGAGGTCTTTCGGAATACCACCCGTAAATTTAATGTATACCCGAGTCGGCTGTCTTAACCAGCCTCCTTTTATTTGGTGGAATCAGAGATCTGTGTCGCTATTGCCTAACGCACACGCAATCGCAATTGTTTTCAGTTTGAAAAGTCGAAGGCTTGTCTGCATACTGATTATACCAATCCTATACATCTTTGAAGTGTCAGTCTTTGTTAAATCAAATCCAGGTCTATTTCCACTTAAAAGCGGAAGAGCATAAATAAGTATAAAATAAATGGGGTCCCTGGCAAAACTGTATTTTTAAGAAAAAGTATTTTGGGAATGGCAACAAAAATTTATAACTTTTTACCAGATGCTCTTAAATGTCATAACTTCACATATTTAAGAAGGACCTGAAAAGCAAACTGGTCGAAAGAGCTTATTACACGCACGATGAATTTTTTAATGACAAAGTCTGAATGTAAATGTTTATTTGTGATATTCTTAATTCTTATTCTCTGCTAAATCTATTTACTATGGTTGACATTTTTAAATCCGTTTCGATATTTATTTAATATGTACTATGCTATAATCTAACCATTTAGTAATTTAATAATTGTTTTCTAATCACTCTAATTGTTTTCTCTTTTTGTACGCCGCAAGGCAGAGCATAAAGGACGCTTAACCTAAACTAAGAACTATTATGTATACTTACCTATGTTTCACAAAATAAATTACTTACTTACTTACAAAATGAAAACAGTTGTTCCGCTTTGAAACCGATTGCGATTGCGATTGCGTTAGGCAATAGTCCTTCTGGTTTAAAACTGGAATAAACCTTTTACAGGAATGGTTTTGCGTACTTTTAACTCAGACAAAAATGTGTAAACGTGTGTATGTTTGTGTTTGTGTATCTGTGTATCTGTGTGTCTGTCTGTGGCATTGTAGCTCTCACGTGAATGGATCGATTTGGATGCGTTTTTTTAAGATAGCTACGTTATTCGGGTTGGTTTTAACTATCATTTAAGATAGTCGGCTAGATAGTTCAAGAGATATCATCTCTCAAACAAGTTTAGGGTAAAAATAAACACACAATTCTAATCGCCATGCAATTTTTCTCGATGGCGATACGTTAACGTTACTTTACTTAGGTACTCGATAGAAAAAGTTGTGCTCAAGGTACCATGGTTTCAAAGAAACTTATCAATAACTTACCTTTTCACAACACTGCTCGGAAATATGGCCATAGATGGTCTTGTTTGGGGTCACAAAACGTCACTTATAAGGACAGACCAAGAATGTTTTTGTCGGCGCGTTCGCTGATTGGTCGAGAACATTGTTGTCCAACTTTAAGAACCAATGAAAATCAATCAATCAATTTTTGTGTCATAGCCCCTTAAAATGAAAAATTTAAATCGACCAATCAGAACACACCATTTTGTGTCGTAAAATATTCGGTGTATTTTTGCTAAAAGATACACAGGCTAAAAACTATGTAACTGCTGTTTTTTAAATGTAAACTTGGCCCCTAATCTCGAACCACTAGAGATGAAATTACATGGGAGATATGGCGAAACAAATACAATTTTATATGGAGTTGACATCTTCATCTCGCATGTTAGTTTATTAATCTCGAGTGCCACGAGAATAGGGGTCCAGATTAAAAAAAGTTATCTATGGTAAAATTGGCGGTGATGTCATATTAACATGAATTAAAATTTGAGTTTTGAATATGAATTTTTATTTTATTTCCTCTCAGTAGTTGTGAAAAGCACTATGTCGGCCTCGGTAGAAAGTGCAATTTATGGACTCGTACACTAGAGGGCCGAAACGTAGTGATGACTCGTCCAAAAATCGCGTACTTTCTATCCTCTGTAACAATGTACTATTTCCTCACATACCTGCTTTTCCAAATAGGAATTTATATTTCCATCTCGTCAGCCGTAATTTCCAGAACATTCGCGACGCATTTAGTAAAAATCCAACCGAGTCGCGAGACGACATATTTTGTCAAATCCGACGATCACGGTACGACAGCCGCAAATCGAATTTCTTAGGCCTGAGTCGAATCAATCTGCATTATCCCTTCGCTAAATGGTACAAGCCAAAGGAGACAACGTTTAACTACACAAGTACATGAGGGGTATCTACTATTTAATCGGAACACCTTGTAACGAACGGCATTTCACAGCGCTTTTTTTTTTTGGTAGTTACATGTCTAACCTAACATAATCTACGTAATTAATGTTCAAGATATCCTGAAATAAACATGGTTTAGCAGAAAATAGCGATCGATCAAGTGAAATTCTATGAAACAATTGATGAAGTAATGATAGCTTACCATACCTTAATGTGCAAGTTGCAGAAAACTGCTAGGAGTTTTTTTTCCCAAGAAATTACTAAGAGAATTCTCGGGAACATTTTAAAGCCTCAAGATCAAAATTAAACAATCTTAAGCAGAAATGACCGATTTTTTTTCAAAATAAACTTTCACAATTTGAGAAGTTTCTCGTCGGTAAAGTGTTAGTTGGGTGAAAACTAATTTTAAAGTTAACTTACTGGCTTTGCAAAAAAGTGATTGACGTGATCATAGAAGAAATCGAAAAAGGTGTCATCAAGGTGACACCATTTTGGCATGTTTTTAGTACAATCTTCAAAATCATACGATCTTAAACGGATGGTTTGTTTTTGTTTCAACAGTTGAGTACTTAACCTCTTAATTCTGGTAAACCATTTTTTTATGTGATTTAAGCAATTATTTGAATTTGGCGGTGCAATCAAGGCGCACGCAAACTATCCCCATCTCACGTTCTTCCCGCGGAAGCACATAATACACCAAGATCGCTTCGCATCGCTTTTGATTATTGTGCGAGCGTGGCGGCATATTGTGACCTCTTACCGCGAACGCTGGTCACTTGCACCACCTCAGTGTCGAAAGGCGACAGGAGCCGCGATTTCTCAAGCTTTAGCGTTCCTAAACTTACCGCAATTTGCTGGCGGCTTACGTTCGTTACAAGTGACGCTGTCACCAAGGGTGAATGTATGACCCATTTAGTTTACAGCCTCGGCCAAAAGTATTGAGCACTCCACTTTTTCCTTTGTAAACTTATAAATAAAGTATTATTTTCTAATATCAAAAATACACAAAGATGTAAAATATAAAATGTGTTTGTACATGTGCAAAATTATTAGTAGATTTTTTGAAGTAACTATTTGCGTGTGAAATCTGGAGCTAAAAAATCGGGTTTTACAACAAAATGATTTATTGTATTTTTTTCCACGGAATTACGCTTAACGTCAATAAATATGACTATTTTTTCCGATAGATATACAACTTTCTATAATATAAGACATAAAAGCACCTTTTGAAATTTGACTTTTATATGAAAAACGTATGGGTGCTCAATACTTTTGGCCGAGGTATATGTTACTGTTGACGACGAGACCAGCCCGGTTGGTAGTGACCGCGCCTATGAAGCTAAAGGTCGTGGATTCGATTCACGGCAGGGGCAAGTTTGGTTAGAGGGGGAGGGTCGCATCGACGCGCATGGCCTTGACCTGCGTTAATAAACTTCATTCATATCTAGTCCCAAAACTACACGTGATCTTGTACGGGAGGGGGGGTCAAAATTAGGCTAAATATGATCACATGATTTCTGGACGAGATATAAAATAAGAGCTAACAAAACATGGACAATAAGATAACAAGTCAAAAGCAATGTTGGTACTCGTTGAATAGATCCGGGCTGGCCTATTGACTAACGCACTCGCAATCGACTTCAAAATGGAACAATTCTTTTCATTTTGAAATCAGACTCGTCTTCGGACTGTCAAAATGAAAACGATTGCGATTGCGAGTACGTTAAGCAATAAGTCTGTTGGTCTAAAGGCTACCGGACACCCGATCAACACCGCCTCACGCGGTTAATATACTTCTATTATTAACGCGCACTACATTTTTTTTTATTATTGCCGTCGACGGGCAAACAGGCAGACAGCCCACCTGATGGAAAGTGGTCACCACCGCCTATGGACATTTGCAACACCGGAGGCGTCACCAATACGTTACCGGTCTCGAAGAAATTTAATGATATCCAACATACATCAATACACATTCAAACATCAATTCCGTAGCGTGTAGCGTCACACTCAGCAACAGGAGCCCTAGCTAAGATGCATTACGCTATTTAGCGCTTCTATTCGTTTCGTTTTTAAACCAATCGCATCACTGGTAGAACACGTGACTCTTCGTATCGCTCTTCGTACTTATACGCTTGTAAATAAACATCTTAGCCTAATTGTGCAAAAGGTGGTTACAGAATTATCAACAAGTTTTTAGAGTTGTTGGTAATTCTGTAGCTCTGCCTACCCCTCTCTGGGAACGAACGCGTGAGTTTATGTATGAATGTATGAATAGAAACGCTAGTTAGCGTACCTAATGAATCTTGAGTAGCCCCTGAAGCTTGTCCCATAAATGAAAAGTGTTTGGGTGTTGTCATTTTTAAAAGTCCTTTTGTCAGTAAATACTTTCTTCATTTTGTACCATAAAGTCTAATTTTCTTACAGTTCATACGAGTAAGTACCTATATTCAAACTTCTTGGAAAAGTCAACAGTGCACATTTTCTTTACATGCATGGGCTGTATTCAGGGCTGGGTGGTGATTCTCTCAACAAGCAAAGGTGATCGTTCGCTCGAGTGAAGGTCCAAGCGGCGAGGTTAAGTAGTCCCGACAGAGCGAACAAAACATATTTTAGCGCGTGTATTCAATTTTGCAGCATGACTTCTCGAACGTATAAGGCTAATTGACAATGCACGCGCTAAAATGTGTTTTGTTCGGTCGGCCGGGACTACTTAAACTCGCCGCTTTTATTCGCTCGTCCGTCCGACCGGCCGCCGTTTTTTGAGAGAATAACACACCTGGGCAAAATACATGCTTGCTTTAATTGAAATACAAATTACAAAATACTATATCGCAAGTAAGTATTTAAAATACGAAATACAAAATATCTTTAAGTAATGTATTTAAAATATAAAATACAAAATACAGTATTTTAGCTATTTTTATTTGAAATACAAAATACAAATTACAAAATACCTACTATTAAGAATAAGAGGTAATCCAGCCCATGGGCTAAACAGCAGAGTAAAAGAAGATTGACGTACAGTAACAGGTGCAGTGTTGCCATCTCAACTCTAAAGATCGATATATTTAGCGGTCGCCATTTTGCTTACGAAAGCTATCGAGCGGTATTTTCTTCAGAACGGATCCATTAATAAGATCGTTAAATTAAGGTTAAATGTATTTATATTAAATGTATTTTAAAGCCAAAAGTATTTGAAACACTAACTACAAAATACCTCGGCGTCAGGTATTTTAAATACGAATTAAAAATTACATTTTAAGCAAGTAATTGAAATACAAATACCAAATACGTGTTTGTATTTCAATTACGTATTTTAAATACAAGTAATTCAAATACTGCCCAACACTGGCTGTATTAGTGTGATCTTTATGAACCTGTATTGCTTCCCCAATCTTTACTTTGCTGAAGCATTTCTAAGAGATACATAAGCAAATATACGTACACGTTGGCTCGCAGCGTGGGCAAGATCTGTGCGGATCACCGCGGCACCGGCGCGCGAATAATGACGCACGCGCCGCCGCGGATAAGAATTAACGACGGCGGCGATACCATCGGAACTCTCACTGACTCTATTACCCTTTACACACGAGCTTTGTGTGAAGTGAAGTTTAAAAATAAACCAAATTAACCCTTAAATGATCTCTCTACGTTTCAGTGGTTGTTTTTTTTAAACTATAACTTCAGTAAGAAATTAAGGTTAGAAAAGAAAAATATCATTTTTAATTTGCTCGCGTCTTGTTCTCGTCTCGTGCATAGCCGTTCTTAATGTATAAGTGGGAAAGAGATAAATTAATTACACTTGGTGCTGAATCTATGCGACAGTTCGTTGAAATTAGAAGGTTGAGCATTTAATTGATGTGTCTTTTAAAAAGGACAAAATCCGTTTAAGGGTTAACGCTTCATTTTCCTATGGACGGATTTAGCCAATATTTTTTTAAGTACATCAATATTTTTTTTTAATTTTGGGGGTGTTAACTACAAACACTAAAAATTTAAAATTAAATCTTTTCATTTCGTTATCCAAAGAGAAAATAACTAACAATAAGAGCCAAATTTAATCAGAGAAAACCGTCACAATCGTATCGATAAAACCTTTTGCCATGACATTGCCATTGGCTTTTGACATAACGTTTTGTGAAGTAAAAATAAGAGCTATCATAACGTTGAAAATACGATAACATGTCAAAAGAGATATGGTTTTACCTAGTAGAAGATACTGCCTTAACATTCTAATGTAATAAAGGTTTTTTTTATATTAGGGACGTATTTAAGGAGAAACTTGAGACAAAGTAAAATTTCTTTCATTGTGTAACCTGCAAATTATTTGGATAATTTTCTTTACACAAAGGTTTTTTTTGTTAAGCCTATTTGTGTGTCCCACTGCTGGGCAAAGGCCTACCCTCTTATCTGCCATTCGTCCCGATTGAGTGCATGCTCCCGCCATTCGCTTTGAAACGCGTCTAAGTCATCCCGCCATCTCCTTTTTGGTCTGCCAAATATTTTTTAATTGAGTTAAATTTTCAATTTCATCCACACGACAGAATCGACTTCCCAACTTCTAAATGGCGATCGTCTGGCTTTTGTTATCACATTTGTACTCGCTACTACAACTGACAGTCGTGTTTCTAAACTTAGATGGCAGATAAATACCATTAAATATTAAGGAACTGTTTGTACTGTACGTAAGAAAATAAAAAAGGCATTGCAATTTTCTGTAAACTTGATCGAGAATCGAGTGCGTTCCTTTCCAACAAAATCCATAGTTACGCACCAAAGCTGCACTTTGTTAGTATTAGCCACACTTTTATTGCGATCCCTCCTTTATACGGATTACTAGTATTTTATTATTATAATCGGCACTACTAGTGTTTGCTTTTCTATCTTATTGGTGATAACGCTGGCTAATAGCAAATAAGACAGGATTAGGTTGTATGCGTTATTGTGATTGGATGTATTGAATTTGATTATGAAATGTTTGTATTTGGTTTTATTATGAACTTTGTAAGAGACTTAGCATCAATGTTACGTTACTTATGTAAGGTCTGTGTAAATTCAAATTAATATACAAGTTGTCCTATAAACCGACGTCACCCCGCATAGGGCTGATGAGCAGCTAAAAAAGCTATCGATTTAATAGTAGGGGATCCGAATAGGAGACGACCTTCACCTAGCTGTTTATTCGATAAAAAGTATTTTATATCAAATTTAATATGCTAAGTAATATAATTATAATAGGTTGACTGGAAAATTTCAGTCCAGTTGTTATATGATTAAAAAAAAAGACTGAAAATGTTTTTTTTTTAATTGCTATTGCTTGTTTAATAGACCAATTACATACTAATCGAAAGTATGATAGAATATGCAAACGTTAGGTTGACTATTTTTTGCCATTTTAACTATTGGGTAGGTAGGTAAGTCGGTACTAATAATTTGCACTACAGCTAACGTTTGCATATTCTATAGGCTTCATGCTTAGTTATAATTGGTATATTAAACAAGCAATAGCAATTAAAAAAAAGTTCATTTTCAGTCTTTTTTTATCATATAAGGACTGGACTGAAATTTTCCAGTCAATCTATTATAAATATATTACTTAGCATATTATAGTAGTTTATGCAACAGTTGTATAAGAGAGGTCAAAAAAGACGAGTGGTGTGGTTACGCAAGACGCCACGAGTATTTTTTTACTTAGTTATACACCGTTGCATACAATACTTTTTCTACGACTAGGTTTCAAATAAAATGCAAAATTAAATTAACAAAATTTTATTAATATACCTAGGTTAGAATACGAACGAACGAAGCACAGAACAACAAACGAGCGAGAAACATTCGAAAACAATAAAATATGTGTCTATGGTTAACTTTGTTTTTAAATTGATGTGCACTTGCCAGGTTTCATATTTTTTTTAAAAGTTGCACAATCGATTTAACTTGTGAAATAGGGACTAAAAAACACCTAATGATTTGAGAAATGAATTCTTTTACCTGATTGGTCGATTTTAATATAGCTGCGTTCTGGTTGGTTGATACCAAATAAAATGTTTTTTTTAAAGAGTTAAATTAGTAAAAGAGTTTACATACCAAAGAGAACCTAACGTTCCGATTGACAGTCAATGTGTATTGTGATTGGTGGTTTAATTTGGTGAAGTATTTTGATTGGTCAAATTAACCTAGGTGTAAGCTTTGGCAGCTAGGCATATCGTTTTGGCTCAAAAAAGCACAAGTGCTGTTAAGGGGAATAGACTAGATAGACTTTTCTACGGAATGTTCTGCGGACATATTATCTATATTCTTATATTAGTGTTCGTGACTATATAAATGACAGATAAAAGTACAGGAGTAGGAAAAATTTGATATAAAATACTTTTTATCGAATAAACAGCTAGGTAAAGGTCGTCTCCTATTCGGATCTTAGACCATAACCCCTATGTATTCAGCGATTTTTACTAGTTTCGGAGATATTGATCATTTTAATCTGTTTTTTTATAAACCCAGCGATACTCCCTCCATATCGCTGTTGGTGATGGCCACAGACTTTGTTTGCGCATTTGAATACGACTGCAGGCCTTTCGCGTAGCACACTCGCAATCACAATCGTTTTCATTTTGACAATCGAAGGTTTGTCTGCATACAAAATGAAACCAATCGTTTTGTTTGAAGCCGATCGCGATTGCGAGTGAGTTACGCGAAAGGCCTGCCGGAGAAAGCTTATACCTTGGATTAACACAGGCTACTTTACGTCACAGAAAATTCTTAAGTTCCCGAGGGAACGGTAATCGAAATCTACGCGGACGAAGTCGCAGGCAGAAGTAGGTTGAAATATAATAATACTGTGTGTACGGAACCCTCAGTGCGGCAGTCGAATTCGCACTTGGCCGGTTTTTTCTAACCCGTTGACAACCGCAGACTAATAAATATGCACGGCCGTTAGAATGCAGGACGTTTATCGAGCGGCGGCTGTACGTCTCGCGCTTTATCGATTGCGTGAAATATCGCCAATAGACGACGCAGCGGTAAATATTCGCAGTCAAATATTAAGCTAAGGCCATACCAGGGGTTCCGTTCATCTATTTGTCCGTCCATCTATCCGTTTATTTTATCGAAATTTTGTGCAATTAATCCTAACTGACCATAGTTTAAAGTGTCATATCTCTGTAAATAGTTATTTGAGACGGCTATCTATGAAAAGGGACCTTATTGTCGATGGCGCTTCCGCCATTATTAACGATGCTCCGATAGCAACAATATAAATACAACGTCGCGTGACGCAGTCCGGCGTAAGCGCCATCGACAATAAGGTCCCTTTTCATAGATAATTCCACATTTAGTAGGTATATACCTACCTACAAATGATTAAATAATCAAATCGTAGCGCAAAACCTCTCGAAAATAACTTTGCTCTAAAACCCAAAAACTTGCATTTATTTTATCAAAATTGTAAAAACGTCAGCACTTCTAAATTGCCACGACGTCAAGCTCTTTTTTTCCTATACTATATAACTACATAATATTATCAGTTTGGTTAAATACGACATACATAAAAAAAGTTTGAAGAATCACAAATCTACTGAACGTGTTAATATTGCTTGGTAAAAGTTTATTCAAACCAAATTATTACTTTGGACAGGACAACATCATTTTTCTTTCAAAAAGTAACAAAATATCTTTCAAAGAACCAACAAAACAAGCCAAGTTCCGAGAACAATACATAGTGTTGTCAAAATAAATGAAACCCACCTATTTCAAGTTCTAAGTTCCCGTCCATAAAGCCTAACCAGCCAATTTATCCCGGCAGGGGGCGTATCGGTTACATTGGAGACTAGAGTTGTACTTCAACGATACCAACTGATAAAATTGAGGTAGAAAAAGGCCCATTTATACCAAAAGTGTACAAAAATATGACATACGTGACACATAATCAATAATCAGTAATTCGTTCGTGTGTCACGTTGGCGCCACTGAAAATCAGCGTCGCGGTTCATGCCGTGACATAGTGCTGAGTGGTGTCAATTTCGACGTCACAGAATCACCCATGGCAACATTATGTTACAATTGTATTTTATTCCTTTTCTTAATTGTTTAATTTTGTTTTCTGTGTTGCCATTGTTTGTTTTATGTTCAATTTATTTTGTTTTTTTTTCTTGTGATCGTCGAATAAATGTTTCTATTTCTATTTCTATTTCTATAATCAATTCTGTGTTGGAGACTGGATCACTTTAAGTGAGACATATTTCCTTAAGCTACCAGTCTACTTCGTAATGCAGCTATAGAAAGTATAAAGTGCTTTAATGTCTAAAGAATATTGAGTTAAAAATATACATTAAGTTTAGGAGAATAGATATAAAAGGCGTTGTAAATATTGGATAGAACATAATACTCGTTATATCGATTCGCTCAACGCGTAAGTTGAACTATTCAGCGAGGAAATGCTGCCAGCATCAGGACAATGCCGCAGGGGTCTTCTTTAAATAAGTATAGCTTTTAGGTGTACTCGTAGGTATCTTAGTTTTACTTTTAGTTTTAAAGTTGTTTAGACATTGTCTTACTTAAAGTAGTTCAGCTGTGGTACAATAAAGTACGAGATTTCAGTTCAACCTAACATTCCTCGTCACTTATGTATTCAATTAAATCATTTATATTTGTAAAATATAACGTTTTGATACTTTACAGAAAAATAAACAATGGCAATCACCAAAAGCAACCTCAAAATTGATACCGAAAACGCGGACATAATATCGAAACCAAATAAAGGCGCTGACACATCTCTACCGCGACAACCCTTGAGTATTCGCGCCACGTGCGACGTCGCCTTAATGTTTCCCGGATGGCCTTTTTAAAGAACAAAACTTGAACAATACAACTTGGCCCACTCCACTACATAGCCTAATGTATTTTCTATTACGAGGTTAGTTTACTTTATGGTGTTGGCAACGTTTTGGCGAACATTTAAATGCTAATTGCTTCGTATGTTTTAGTTTAACTGAGTATATGTACTAAGTTGGTATAAAAATGCCTTGCTTAGTGGGTGTTTATTGTTTTCACAAGAAGTTTTCAGTGTCGCGATATCGTGGCTGAGTCAGAATCTGCGCAATTTCCAGACAGTTTATAATTACTACACAGTTCCAACTGTGGGATATAAATTACTATATTATGGGTAAAAACCTCTCAAAAACAGCAACTAACTAAAGTATGGTTTATTCCATTTCAACGCGGGAAGATGTTCTTAATCGGAATATGTTTTATTGAGATTCTAAAAATATCGTATAAATAAATGAGTATAAACATTTGTAAAGTTTTATAAATTCAGGATCTAAAAAATAAAAAATACCTACGCTTGCAAAAAGCCATGAAATTAAATGATTGAATGAACTTTCTTTCGAGCTATTCTTATATCATAGCGTTTTTGAAATTTAGCTATTGAAGCCTATTTGAAATATATATTTTCTATTATAATAATGCGTAATATATAGATTGTGTACACGTTGTTGATGACCTTTAAAAGATAGCTATGACGCGTATCAATTTTCGATTTTCAATTCAAGTGGTTTCATAATGAGAATTTGCCTTTATAAAACCGTAGTTTTTACTAGGCAAACTTTTAGCTCGCATCTTCTCCAGACGTCGCGTCAACCCGTTGCACTATGATATTATAACATTGTTATTAATGTTTAACTTCATAGTGTTGTACATTCGTATTGTCTTAGACGCTGCAGCACAAACTCATTATGAACATAAAACCAACTCTAAACACACTTTAAGTTTTTTATCATTTAACGATACCTTATTCTACCTCATGCATGATAAATAAACCTTAAGGTAGACGTGTTAACGTTCGATTTTGAGTGTCGTTGGCTAGTATCGGTTTTCGATATGTCTCGTCTGTCGGTTTGGCGTTCTCGTCACGTAGTGGTTCCGATCCAGGGTGGGTTCGGTTTGTGGTATTATTTTACTGTTGTTTAGCGTCATGTAGCAGTTAAGTGGAAACTCGTTTGACGGTTGCATTCTTTGAGCGTGTTGGTAAAGGTCACACCAACTACCAAGGGACATATTTATTTTAGTCAGAATGTTTTTTAGGTCATACATATCGCCAGTTATAACATTTTCTATGTTTTTAAGCTTGTCACGTGATATTTATTTATTTTATACAAAACTGTTATTTTTTAGGATTATTAGAGTACCGTACCAAATAATGATTATTCATTAAAAGAAGACTTTGTTGTCCATCTGTCCGTCAATCTGCCATTACCCTTTCTTTCAGGAATGGCTAAAGCAATCAGGCTGAAATTTGGAATAGATAGTATTTAATGGCGTGGACAAGGCCTCATTGAAATTTAAACTTTGAAACTATTTATTAAAGGAGTAAAAAAAATACTTACAAAAAATCGCTGGAACATATCATGAGAGGTATCATTTGAAAGCTCTCAATCTCCAATTACACGGGATCGAGACTTTTTTTAAGTCGACTATCTTTGAGGTATTTGGGCAATTAGCTAAAAAAACATTACTGAATCAGATGTCATTACTTTTTGTGAATATTATTTATTGTATTTTGTATGTCAATATTTCATTTTCTTACATGATATTGAAACTTTTTTCGCGTGTATTTCGTTATTGTCGTTTTGAAAGTCAGTAGTTCCGGTTAATTCCTAAACTACACTATATTATAACTCTATTGTTTGCAGGTTACTCAAACGTGACATTATTTAACTAAAGCAATCTCGTGGCGATGCGTATCTATAACGCTAAGCTATTTCGTAAAGCTTATCGACAAAGTTGACATTTGAATTAAAGAACAAAAGAAACAAAGCCATAAATATTGAAAATATAAAAGCCCTCGATATACGGCTAACTAGGCTACTTTCAGAGCTAATTTCTCTTAAACGGCTGAACCGATTTTCATAAAACCTACAAAGCTAGCGGTCCCGGGTTCTATCCCCAGTCGGGGCAAATATTTGTGTGATAATCGCGATAATTTGTTTCTGAGTTTTGGGTGTTTACAAGTATTTATTTCTGCATATAAGTATGTTTATCGTTGCCTAGTACCTGCCCATGGTACAGTCAAGTGCAAAAATATGTATCGAAAGAATACTCTCATAAATATGTTACGAAATTCTTTTTACACTGGAATAAGGTGCATTGGGGCAATTTTAGAGATGTTGCGCTCTTCCATATTTTAACAGTTGATTTTACAAGCCTAGCTTTATTAATCTATTTAATTAAGTCGATCGTTATAAAATTTGGTAGAGAGATAGTGTATACCTCAATGACGGCCATAGGGTGGTTGCCTATCTGAAACACTAAAAAACGTTTGCCAGCTGTTTCATTTGCCATAATTTTCATTTGTCCGAAAGTCATTTTTCTCTGAAACCGTTTAACTTTCCTGATTTTTTATAAAATAAACCTAACCTTACTACAGGTTCTGTAAGTATATCTCATTAAACATTTTGAAAAGTTATTGGGTTCAGAATAAAATGAAAATTATGGCAAATGAAACAGCTGGCAAACGTTTTTAGTGTTTGCGATAGGATACCCCATAGGGTATCTCGAAATTTTAACAATCTCCGATAAAATCGATAAACCAAGTCGCAAAAGCTAGTACTAAATAATTTACAGACCAAGTAGCTGAACGAGTAATATCGTCGAACAAAAAGACAAGTCGCGTGCCCTTATAATCCCCCTCCTAAAGCCGTCTGTCCGACCGTCATATATCATGAAGCTTGCGGCTAGACCGTGGTTTCGCCTACATTTGTGTTGAGAGGCTCTTATTAAGGAATTCAATCAGAATAGTCTGTGAATATGTCTGTGTTAATGTTGTTTATAACTTTAGGTAGACATATTTTATCCTTTGACCTTTAAATCATTACTAGCGATCCGCCATGGCTTTGGCTAGCCTAGGTGATATCTATTGGTCTTATGTTATCTTACAGATGGGCCCTTTCCGATACACTTCGACTGTTTAGGATATTTTGTGCAATTACCCTCTTACACACTCAGCTGTTCGAATGTGCAGGTTTCCTCATGATGTTTTTCCTTCACCGTAATAGCATCGGGTAATGCACTTAGGTTAGAAAAACTCATTGGTACATGGTGACCGCGGGGGTTCGAACTCGGTACCTTACGATCACGAGCCGACCCCCGAAGCCACTTGGCCAGCGACTCTCTTGATATCTATTGATAATTACTCATAAAACTTCCGGAAGAAGTTTTCTTATTGATAAAAACGTCATCAAAAATGTATTGCGTAGTTTATAAGCACTGAGCTGGGTGCCCGGCGTTGCCTGGGTTTTATTTCATACACCTTGTCCTGACCATTACGAACACATGTTTTTTATTCTAATCGGTCGAGCCGTTCTCGGTTTTTTGCAAGACTCACGAACGCTAATTATTTTTTATATAACAAAAGAATAAGCATAATATAATACGGGATTGTTTCGGCATATTTTGATTGATTTACGGAGACTTTTAAAGGCTTGATTTAGAAAACATTAACTTTTTTATTGTATAAAATAAGTGACATAATTTATATGTATGGGTTATTTTCGTTACACAAATTAATAAAATACTGTTTTCTGAATTGAGTCCTCCATACGTATAATACTTTCGAAGTTCTGGGTGTTTATTGTTTTTTTCCCAAGGACAGAGTAATAAATGACAACAATTTGTTGCTGCCTTTTTAGTACTCAGTATAAAATTGCCTTAAAATTCGTGAAAATTCCATAAATTACCAACGCCCACAAATTGCCATCTAGAGCAATATTTCTTTTCCCTTTCCAATTTCCTAAAGATTACCTTGTAAAAACATAAAAAGGGAAATCTTTTTAGCACCCGATAAGCGTTATGGGCTAAGCAGCTGCCACTTTAACAAATTATTGGGGGATTTCCAAAAAAAGTTGTCACCCCTAAAAGAGGGTAAACGTCTTATTTGATGGCATGATTTTCTCGGGGCGCACAGAGAATGCTAAATTACTGGAGAAATGAAGGATAATATAGCGCCCCCTAGCGGGGAAACTTGCTCCCAGCTTCGAGGAAAAAGTTCTGCCCCAAAAGATTTTGAAATTCTACCCTAGGGGTGATGGAAGTTTTGAGTTTCATGTTATTTATTCATAGGTTTACTATAAGTACTTATTGCATTACGGGATTATGGGAGACCTGCTGTTGGGGCGATTATCTCCTTAGCCGTTTGTAAAAATTGGGGCAGAACTTTGATCTTTTGTGAGGTTTTGAATAATGATTAATGACACACAGTTTTCAGTTGAAATTGAACAATTTATTGTGAACTAATACGAACGCATAGTAAAATTTAGGATAAATATTTGTAATATTAATCGTACTATAACAAAACATTGACGATATAAGCATTAACTAAGTTCACCAACATTAGATAAAGCCACAATAATTAGAATCAAGTGTAATCAAGTCTTATTTACATACGGACATGCCGCCAGTGAACGTTTAATAATTACATTATCAAAATATATTAAAGCTATACAAAACATGGCCGAAGACAACAGTCTTAACACTAGAACATGATTTCAGTAACACTTCACTCCACCTGAACAAAGTTAATACAAAGTAGATAAAGTCGATACGATAAAATTGGTGGGAATGAAGGTAATAATAGCAATTATTTACTTATGAGGATAGTGCCAATCTGGGAAGAGAAAATGTCTTTAAAAACATCGATATGAACTGTCACGGAGGAAGACGAAGGAAGACTCTAGATCTTGCATCAAGTTTACAATCAAGTTAGTACAAAAGCTACATTTAACAATTTCAAATGAAGTCGCTCTCACGTGAATCAAGATGCCAGTATAAAAGTACAAAAATGAGCCAAAGTTCAAGATTATCGAGAATTAATTGTAACAGAATTACATTCAACACTTGATTATTTACATCGAGCACATAAGAAGCAACGTTTAGAAAAATACAACGGCAACCTCATTGGATTAGTGCAAAAGCCTTAATTGTATAAAAACGAGTATATCTAGAGTACAAAAGCAGTCTCCAGATTAAATTCGGTAACGTTAAGGATACGTAAACGCTATTAGAAATTTAACACTATTAGTACGCTCATCACATTAAAAGTCACTGATTTCAGGATCAGTATCGGCGTACTTGCAGGCGAAAGGGTTTCTAAGCCACGAGCAGAAGGAACGGTCGCTGTGCTGTTTGTATTTGGCTGTCGTATGCTTTTTGGCGTGAGCTCGAGCCACAGCCGCGCGCCTAGTAGGATACGAGTCTAATGAAGATGCATCTGAATCCCTCGGGACGGAATCGTAACCTGATTCTGCTCGTCTAGACGTAGCCGCTGGACTATGCTTCCCAGTACGCGGTGTAGATTCATGACCGCTATCATAACCATCAGGTTTCGAACTTGCAACAATCCTTGCTACACCTTTATCTTTCTCATTTTTCTCCGATCGAGGTTCAGTAGTTACTACGGGAGGTGTAACCTCGAGATGTAAATTTGATTTCAACTCTCGAAAGGTACTAGATGGAGCGCCATTACCTGGTATCCGTTTTTCTTCCCTTAGATTAGGATTCGATGCACCGTCTGGATGCCGTAGTGATGCTATTCGAGCGTCAGTAATATCATTGCCTCTATACCTCTCAAAAGGGCCGTATGCATCATTTTGCGTACATTCTAAATCTTGATATGCACCGCATTCACCTATAGCACTGCCTGGTCTAGACATTGTTCTCTTGCAACTATCACATATTTTGTCACTAGGTCGATATGCAGGTTCACTATAAACTGAACCGTCCCCATGAAATTCTTCTGTATCTCTTACATTGCAAAGAGACAATGATTGGAACTGTGGAGCGATTTTTGTAGCGGGCAAATCATCATTGTCTATCATTTTACGAGACCCATAAAGTTCTGCTAGTCCCAGCATATCATCAATTCGTGAGCGAGATGATGGTAAGCTCTCATGCGGATTTACGTCAGCAAGAGCATATTCGTAGCAAAAGTTTTCTGTATAAAATCCAAGTGTCTGCCTAAGATATGCTTCGTTTCTTATTTGTCGTTCAACTTCACTATACAATGATAAAGTGTCGGTGAACGTTGATGCTACTGTTAAATTTTCTTGACTAAGGATTCTAAGAGGGTGATCGTCATTATCTTCTTGATCAGCGTCTAGTAGATGATTATCTAAATATCCCATGCAAAGAGCTATGTCTTCTTCAGTTACTTGAAGACAGCTATCTTGCATTGGAACTGGCTCCAATAGTTCTTCTATTTCAATTATTTCTAGAATCTCATCATCGTCCTCAGCAAGTCTACTTAAACCATGGGGATCTATATCTCTACTATGATTAGAAACTAATTCATCATCCATTCTCATCCTCTCCTTATATTTATTATCTAAGCTCTCCATTGATACCTCTCTACTACTTAGACTACTAGGTTGAATAAGAGGAAGAGCAGGAGGTATTTCCGCTAATTCCTCACTATCATCATCGTCATCTACTTCATTTTTCACTGGAGCTTTGCTTGTATTAGCTTTTTTAGGAGTTTGATTTTCAGTGACTGGAGGACCTAAGTTTTCTTCTTCAATTGCACTTCCTTTTGAACCTGCTTTTAAACCAGTTCGAATTGTAGATTCTTCGACATGAATTCGCCGAACAGAATCTTTTAACAATGGCTCCATTTTATGCGGCGTTTCCGTTTCTTCCGGGACTTTTTGCTGTGAATTTTTATGACTGGATTGTGATTTATGGCTGGGTGAGTTATGTTTCGATTTGTGAATTTGAGAAGTTTGATTTTCTACCCATTTTCTTATCATATTTTTCTTATGATTGTCCATATAACCGTAGCCTACGTTTTCAGCACCATGTGCTCCTAGAACTCCGATTTGAAGAGGCAATTGATTTGGTTGGATGGGTACTGACTCAAATTGTAAGGGTAGTTTTGTCTCCTGCATTGGTCCGTCAATCCATGTCTCCCTTTGCTTTTCTTGCGTCTCTTTTATAATATGTCTCACTTCCACTAATTTTGATTTCGATATTCGAGGACCATCTATCCATTGTTCTTCACTGTTGCTCTTAGTATCTTCTGTAAATTGTTTCGGACAGGCTTTTTTCACAGGTGTTAGTTTCGATGTCGCAGAGTGAACTGGTGAAGATTTTGGAGTATAATTTGCTTGAAATGCAGCTTTCATAGGGGAAGATTTAGGAGAAGAATGCAGTTTATGTACAGGACTTTTCTCTTCAATCACTTTAGACAGTGATGATTTATGTTTATGTTCTAATGCGGAGCCTCTTAAAGCTTTACTTATTACTCCTCTATTGTCACCAGAGTTCATATGTGGTATATAAACTGGAGGATGCTCTCCATCTGTTGCGTCGTCTAATGGCCCCACGTAAATGACAGTGTCAGCAGACAAGTCACTACTCGAAGGATCGGGTTCACTGCTGCTTGGCTTCGACACCTCTTCCCCTGAGCTACCCCCAGAGCCAGCATTATTATTAGCAGAATATTTAATCTTTCTTCTCCTAAGTCTATGTATTCTGGAAGCCAATTGTAAAGTCGTCAACGTATCAGAATAGTTTTGCACGGTTGGTGATACATGTACTATCATAGCTGTGTGGCAGGTTAATGAGCCTAGGCATTCTTTCAAGACATGCGTCAGGTTATGATCTCGATAAGGTAAGTGCCTTTGTCCATTAAATATTGCAAGTAATATATTTCCTAGGCCAGAGAGCGGTATTCCTCCGCTAGCTTTGCCTCGTTCCGAGTTTCCTAAGTCAATTAAATGCAGGCGGCTGCGACCTCCAGCAACTGTGGACAAGAAAGTTTAATTAGTTTATTCATTTAAGTCATCTTCACTGTGATCTGTCGTGGTTTTGCAATACGGAATAAGTTAAGAGTCGAATACGAGTGTATTCAAAAGATTTTGTTGAAGTTCGATTTCATACTTTAGACTAGTTTGATGTAAATGGCGTTACCACACTTAAGCTAAAAATAACCAGCGTAGACCAACGAGGTCTGATAAAGATGAAAAATCGGAACTACTACCTATATTTTTATTTCAGTAATTTTTATCTCTTCTTTTTATCAACATTGGTATCCTCTTGGGAAGCGCTAGTAGATTTTGACTTGTGAAAGTGTCCATGCGGCCTTCTTATGGAAAAAACCCATGTATTTTTTTTAATAGTATTTTTAATGCGAGGGATTTGAAATGTTACTTTATCCTTCTTGCAAGCAATAATGGAGCAACAGATCGACGTATTTTTTGTTACTACGATAGCTCCTCTGGCCTTCCAGAGGACGAAAAAGTGAAGAATTCATTTTGCTGACAAAGACAATGAGTATCTTAATAATAACTAACCAATTGCATACTCTTCATCATCATCATCATCGTCATCAAGTCAGATAAAATAGATTTAAGATTAAAAATAATTGAAATCCACCAACCTGCGCCTTTCCCGCCAACACTGTACTGGTACACATGCAATGTGTACAAGAGATGGCTGTCCTTCCCCTCCTCCCTCGCCCCTCGCGTCGCAAGCGCAGCGTCGAGGTAGAACGCTGCCTTCTCCGCGCTGTGGACCCTCAGCTCCGACTGGTTCTGGAGATGGGTGCCGAAGAGCGGATCGTCCCGTAGGTAGACGCCTGGAGACTGTTCTGTGTCTGTTGAGGTATTTGGTCTTGTTAGATTTTAAGAACATAATAATTTTAAAACTAAACATGATTTTTCAGTAAGTGCACGGGCACTTTTACTCGTCAAAAATCTACCAGCGCTTCTCTAGAGAAGACCGCTGCTGTCAGTCATTTTCTTAAATATTGGCTTATGGCAACGATAATGCTTTACCTAGCATTAGTATATAAAATAATAAATAACTTAAAATGACGTGTCAAAACTCAGAATAAAAAGAGCAAATAAATAAAATAATTAAATGTAAGGTGACCCTATTGTATTTACGACGTGTAACTGTGACTTTTGGTGTGAATATATCATCATACTATAGCTATCGATGTATAGTGATACTAAGAGCTATTTGCCTGTTTTGCTTCTCCATAACGTGAACGATATTGAAACAAGATTGGCACTGATAGGATAGGAGACTGATAAACAAACATAAGTCGACATCACGGAATTAATAGCCTTAGTTTTTATGCCATCAAATTTTCATTCTATCAATTTTAATACAAATATATCAAAAACAGAAAACAAATGCAGAAAAGTCTGCAGTTTATTCACGCCTACTTCTAGAACTGCTTAACTCAACGGCATTGACCTGTGAATTTTCAATTTCTTATACAAATTAATTATACAGAGAGCTGTTTTCAGCTGGAACCAGTGTTGTTTCCATGAAATTCTAGACATTGATTATATGTAAGTTAGACTTATGACTATCACAATTTATGATTTATGATTTTCTATAAAATTAGTGTACCTAGTAGTATTTGGTCTATAAGTACCCAGAGTATAATGTTTTTAATCCATGAATTCGCGTTTAACAACTTAGTTGTGTGTCAATTTAAGCGAATGGAAAACACTGTAAAAGTTGCGTTTAAGGCACGAAAAATCTCAGAAGACCACTTACCATTCTGATAAGGCGCCAGCAGATCTCTAATCTGGTTTGTGTTAGTGCACAGTTCCACAGCTGACACGCGCACAGAGAAGCGTGTGCCACACTTGTGCCGCTGCTCGGCTATGCCACGGAAAAGCCAGGCGATGGCACATGGCACCGCGCCCAGTGACGCTGGAGAGTCCGGCCGCCCCAACATGGTGTAGGATTTACCTGGGGACAAAAGGAAGCATTCAAAAGCTGACTGCGTTTATATGGTTTGGCCTGCAGCATCAGGATTGAGGAGTTGAAACTAGAAAAATGGGAAAGATAATAAAATCTTCAGTATAGAATTCAAATCAAAAAACTTTCGACTTATATAATCAATTCACCCTGTATACTCGTATACCATGGTATTTACCAAAACATAGGGTTCTTTCCATGATAAAGACCCGTCGCCCATCTTAAGTACAGTACCTACCTATACCTGAGCTAACTTATAATGGTGATCGAATTTCTACCGGATGGTTAGGAAAACAAAAACAGAGAATGACAGCTCAATACTACTAAAATCTTAGACACACTGTACGTATAAAGTCAGAAGTAGCTGTATAATTTTTAAGGCCTTGTCGCAGCTCTGCTATTGATATACTAATTCTGCCCACATTCACTTCTATACGTAACTGCGACAAGGTATTAATTCGATTTTACTTAAATAGTCAGGAAAACTCTAATACCTACTTTCTCTTTAACCGAAGATTGATATAGGGGTGTTTTTTTCTGACAGCAGTGTTCCCGAATTCATCGGCAATTTGCCAGTGAAAGCTCGATGTTTTACTCAAATAACGCCACTGCTATTTAAACTAGTTAACACTTTATCATTAAATCAACGTCCACATTTTCCATTTCCGAAAAACTTTTACTATTCAAAGCTGTGGCGACAAAGCGGGCCGCGAGTTATTTTCCTACTTATCAACCCAACTACAAGCAGCATTGAAAAAGGGTCACTGTACGTACAAAATACGTGTATTCTGACCCGTTTTCTTTGCCATCAAGTGTATAAAGTGTTTCGAAGTTGCCCGACGCCGCACGAATTTGCATCGAAATGGGAAAGAGTCGGGCTCTTAATTGAAAGTTTGATAAACGGAGGTGAGACTTCGCAGTAAATAGCCGTAACTTATATTACTCTCGGCGAACTTATGGCATGCCATTTGAAATGAGAACGTCCTGTATAGCAGTATAATAAATAGTAGCTAAATAAGAGCACGATGAAAAATCTGTATCTTAATAATTATTATGGAACTGTTATTACCATGACAACGCTTATTATAGAATTGTTTTCACGCTTCGGTTATGCTATAGGTGGTATTCTGATACCATTAACGACATCAATATTAGCGGTTTATAGTACGCTAGTATAAAAAATAACTTTGGTGTTCATTTACTCAGTGTTTATGTAACGAGTTCAAACTCAGTTCGGGTGCTACGTGTTTATTATAACAGGAATTTTATTTAATATTCAGCAGATAAAACCGTAAGTAGACAAATGAGGGACCGTTTTACATGGGGTGTAAAAATATACAGCTCATTTTGGTAATGAAAACTAGTAAAATAGATCTGCTTATCGACATTCAAGAATTTGTACTGATATTTCAAAATATATTTATTATTTGTGACCCCTAACTTTTTGACATTTAAAAGATGTCAACCACTTACATATTTATAAAAAGATCAACTAATAAATGAAGGCAAATAGGTCAAAGTATTAAATGTTATTTAAGTTGCATTGATAAGCCTCGTGTGGTTGCCGAGTTAGAATAGTGCCACTCCATGTCTTCCCGTGGATGTCGTAAGAGACGACTAAGGGAATAAAGGCTTGTAGTACTGTTAGGCGATGGGCTTGCAACCTGTCACTAATACGCTGGTAAACATCTTAGCCTAATTGTGCAAATTGTGGTTATAGAATTATCAACAAGTTTTTAGAGATGTTTGTAATTCTGTAGCTCTGCCTACCCCACTCTGGGAACGAAGGCATGAGATTATGTATGTATGATAAGTTGAGATTTTGCTTCTTATTTCTAGAATTTAATATTTACATACGTGTTGTTGAAATGTAGCGATGTCACTTTCATTAATAAAACCAGAAAACGAAGCAATAATTACTATATATTAACCGAATTAGGCCAAGATTTAATACTCTGCAAATCGCTTCCCGGCATCTCCCAGTAATCGCTCTCAGGATAATAATCCACAGGAACAATAAGGAGGCTTATATTTTCATTACCGCGATAATTCAGAACGAGGTAAAGCAACAATTTCTTACCCCTACCTCAGGGCTTATGGTTTTAAATGCAAATTGAATGAAAGCTTCGCCAAATGAAACTTCAGCGGGGGCAGATCCGACTAAACCAGGCTTAGTGAACACGCCGCTTTCGGGATAGTCATATCGAGTGAGTAATTCGCCATCTTGTTTTAATTATAGGCACGTTCTTTGATTTTAAGTTGTGGTTCATTGTGAAATAGCACGTTATTTTTACATTCTTTTATTTAACTTTAATAGGGGATCCGAATAGGAGACGACCTTCACCGGGCTGTTTATTCGATAAAAAGTGTTTTATATCAAATTTAATATGTTAAGTAATATATGGCGAATAGGTAGGCTGAAAAATTTCAATCCAGTATATAATTACTTAATTAAAAATTGATTTGACTGATTTTTTTCAGCCTACCTATTCGCCATATATATGTATTACTTAACATACTAAATTTGATATAAAATTATTTTTATCGTATAAACAGCTGGGTGAAGGTGATCTCCTATTCGGATCTTAGACCATTATTTTTACAAGTTTTTATATAATTTGCTTTGTTTGTGTGCAAGTTGTCCGCCATTTGCAAAGCAATTTTGAACCAGTTCCCGTTAAGTGAATAGGCTGAAAGAACAATGCCAGGTCTCCATACAAGACTGGTCCTAAGAAAAAAATGTGACGGATAATTATAGAATTGGGTGTATTTGATGTAGAAGAATATTTAAAACAAACAGGTGACAGTTTTTCTGAAGAAAAATATCTAAATAAACTATTTAGAAAGAATCGTAACAAGACGTTACTCGTAAGATGTCTTATACTGACCCCCTTACCAATAAACGTTGAGTAACGGTGGTATAGCTATACAATGTTTTGTCCTTATCTGTCAAATTCAAATGTCACGATGACAGATAACTCAACGTTTATTAGTAAGGGGGTTTGTAAATAAGACATCTTGCGAGAGTTGCGAGTAACGTGTTGTTACGGTTCTTTCTAAATATTTTTTTATTAGGAAGGGAGAAAGTATCTTAATGGATGGCTCCATTTTTCGTATAAGATCGCTAAATGTGTACTTAATAAAATACTGAATTTAAATCTCACACAAAACAGGTCATATCATAATCAATATCCTTTGTATCCGCTGGCTTTTTTTAAAAAGTGTTTTAAGCCGAGATCTGGCATTGTTCTTTGGACCAAATAATTATGTACGGTCATGGAAGTTAATTTGCTACCCATTTCGAAGAAAATCTGCTTGAAGATGTCATTGTCAATAGAGATGCCAAGTCATTTGTAATTGATAGGAAACTCAACCTTATTGCTGTAGAATGTCAGATTGACTTTGGACCTAATGTGGGTACCAAATTAAATTCCTTGACTGTACCGGTGACAATGCAATATTATGGGATCTAAGAGCTGATCTGATGATGGAGTCAGGTGGCGGCAAGCCTTTGTTCTACGCCTGCCTAAAATGCATTATATCTGTGTTGCGTTTTACCTAAACTTCATTCTTTGGTAACATTTAGGCTATATGGTTAATTCGTCTATTTCGCTGTTGATCTATTGAGTATAAAGTCTATTTCGGTAATGTACCGACTCCGCCATTTAACTAAGTTTTGCCTAAACTTCAGGTAATGCAATTTTATTACATTTGGATTGATTTTGCTTGAGAAGGCTTATATGGTGAAAATTGAAAATAAATATTCTAATATTTTTTGACATTAAATGACATTAGCAAAAGTACAAAAGTGATTGACGCAGAAAATAGTTGCTTTGTTTAATATTGCAGTATTTATTGTATGGACGCAAGTGCCTATAATTCCCGGCCGATAAAAAATCAATTCTGACACATTATACAACCATGGAGTTTCTTTATATTGATAAAGTTCACAGCAAAAAAAAACAGGAGAGAATGATGATCATCTTTCATACTCGCGGTAGTGGATTTTTATTTATACTCGTGTAGATAATTTAATTGGTATAAGTACGTAGATTAACCTCGTAAGGCCCAGTGTGCAATAGTGTACATAATCAAGGCAATTAAATTTGAACTGTGTTGCAATGAGGATAAAGTTTATTTTCCTATTTTCAAAAACTGCAAATGGCATTATAGAACAAAGATAATTGAACTTTATTGCCTTAATAGTAGATTCAAAGTCCCACTCACAAAAAACGCCCTGTTTGTAGTATGGTGGGCCTTACGAGGTTAAGTTAAAACGATGAGCAATATTAACTTGAATCGTAAAACTACGTTCGGAATGTGAAAATTCGGAATTTCGATCAATCCGGAATTATGTAGTAGGTACCCATGTTTTAGAGTAATGTATCGTGATTCATACAAGTTAGTGTATATGTAGATAGTATAAAACAAAGTCACTTCACGCCGTCTGTCCCTCAGTATGTATATACACGTAGATATTTTTGACTAAGCAACGGATTCAAATCTGGTTTTCATCAATAGATAGAGTGATTCACGAGGATGTTTTTCATGAAGGTAATAAATTCTGATCCGTTACAGAAAACTCACATAAACCGAAGCGAAGCGAGGGCGGGTCGCTAGTTTTAGATGAACGTTACCTAGTCCTGCGTGTCCGAAGCAGAAGAGGCAGCCGTCCGTCCCGTTGATGACAGCGTGGATGACATCTGTCAGTGCGCTCGAGCAGATCTCCGTCTGTAACAAATGTCATAGGGTTTATATCTCTGAATAACTATTAGATAGATACACCCCCGAGAAAATGGTTACCCATTTTTCAGAACTAATATCTCTTAAACGGCCGAACCGATTTTCATGGACCCTAGCTAAGAACCACCGCTAAAAAACCTGTTATCAAAAACCGCATCCAAATGGAATCACCCGTTTAAGAGCTACGGTGCCATAGACAGACACACACACACATAGCAGTCAAACTAACACCATTTTTACATCGGGGCTTAAAAAGCGAGTGTATTGATTAAGTTTAAGATAAGTCTTCTTATTCATAAACGCGCAATAGCTAAATTGTGCTTGAAATATGCTCTGTCCTTATCCGTCATAATAACATTTGAATTTGGTAGAAAGAGCCAAAGAATACAATAACTAAAATAGGTTTATGACTAAGAGAGTTACACTTTGAGTTAATTAATTATCTAATATGTCACTCTAATTTGAAACAATACAGGGGGATTTCATTGCTAACATATAAACATACAACTTCTAAACACTTTATATACTTAATGGCAATGAAAACGGGTCAGAATACACGTACATTGAAAATGTTCCTGCAATTACTTAAAAAAGGAGAAGGAGAGTTCCTAGCGATTAGTATAAAACTATAAACTAAAGAGGTTTCAAACACGCTTCGACGTGTTCAGCATAGTTGGTAGTGACCCTGCCTACGAAGCCGGCCGCTCCGGCTTCAATTCCCGGTATGGGTAAATATTAAGCGCGAGTATTTTATTTGTTTCTATGTATTTCAGTGTGTATTTCTCTATAAACGAATGTTTGTCTTGTTACTTTTTTAAATAATCGGAAAGAAAAACAGAATCACGCAACACTCTACGATGTTTCAAGCTGGCCGCAAGCAATGCCGGGTCATAGTCATTGTGTATCCTTGCACCATCTCAGAAGGTACAAGGTAAATACCTTCTGAAAAGAATTTCGCAAATCAGTGCCGATTTTTAGGGTTCCGTACCCAAAGGGTAACTTTAACAAAAAGCAAGCTTTCAAAACCCGACTGTTGCTAACCAACTTTAAATCGGTATAAATTCTAAATGATCATTCAAAATGAAAAATGATGACAGAAACATACAGATGATTTTTAAATCCCTATTCAATGATACCCCACTTGGCATACTTGGTCGACTTTTTTTCTTTAAATTGCGCAATATGGCGTCTCGTGGCCGCCATATTGAATTTTGATTACTGTCATATCTTCAGTGACAATCACCAGATTAAGACAAATCGATTGACATAAGAATCATCAAAATCGGACAACGGGTTTAGTTTTTATAGTGCCACAAAGGAACAAACATACATAATATAGGCTGTGAAACACATTACTCTCCTCCTTCGGCAGTCGGGTAAAAACGGGACCCTATTACTAAGACTGCACTATCGGTCTGTTTGTCACCAGGCCGTACCTCATGAACGGTAGTAGCTAGACAGTTTAAATTTTCACAGATGATATATTTATGTTGCCGCTATATCAACAAATACTCAAAACAGAATAAAATAAATATTTAAGTGGGGCTCCCATACAACAAACGTGTTTTTTTTTTTTTTGCTGTTTTTTGCTCGATATTAATTACAGCAACAGGTAGACGCTTGAAATATTCACATTATTAAATTGTATATTCACTTTAAAAATAAATAATTAATTTAAAATAAAATATTTATACCCATACAACATATGTGATTTTTGATAGACTCCTGTTCATCATCATTTGAGGTCTATTTTTGTTAATAAATAAATAAAGATAGATACGCTTCGTAAATATAACTTATCGATAGTCGATAAAAATTAACATTTTAACTCTATTGACGTTTGATTTTTGCCATGAAAATTCCGCCCTCTGTTTATAACGTTTAGATACTGTATTAAACCTACTTCTACCTTCCATTAAATGAAACATCCTACACCCCGCATCGGTAGCTAGAGGTAAACCATAGAATAATTTAAGCAAATCTGCCACTTACATGGTGTTTACGTAGCAAATCCTTGCTGAGCCTTCGGGGGCCCTCGGCGAACCTCGGGCGAGATCGTGTTTTCTTTTAGATAATTAAAAGGGCTTAAGGTGCGGCAAGATTATGCCGTGGGTTGAGAGCGAGCCCTTAGGTTGCCGTATTGTTGGCGTTGTTATATTATTATTTAATTAGGATGGAGGTGTATCGTACGCATGTATATTATTATAGCAGTTTTTTTTTAATATGTCTATTTTCGGATAAATGTACCATTTGTTATTTTCTGTTATTTTGAAAATTTGCTTATCCTCTATTATTATTTATTAAGATACAATAAATGTTTTATTTACATCCAACTAAGTACAAATTCAACATTAATACATTAAAAATTAAAACTAAACGTAATTAAATTAAAATTAAACTAAGCTACTCAAATATTAAAGTTATAAATAATATTCACCACTATAAAAAGAACACCCCCTCTAGCAGGTCCGCTCGCGGCGTGGTCCCCATGACACTGGCTGCATTACCTCTCTGGATAGCTAGCCCAATCCTTTGGGAGAGGTAAGCACCAGCTCTAGGATCTCCGGAGGATTCTATGAGCCGGGAGGACAGGGCCTTAATAAAGCTTTTCATATCAGCTGACCAACGTCCCATGGTTTCCACTGCAAGCGCCACAAATTCGTAATTATTTAATAATGACGAATATTTGCGGCGCTTGAGTGTTTGGGCCTGATCAGCTGCTGCACCGGCCCGATTACGGGTTGACTGGACGTGGGAATTGGCGAATGTGTCAACGCACGTCGCGTCCCACACCAGTGCCCTACCCAGTTTCCACGGCACCAATGTAGCTCCGTCTGGTCGCTTGCCATCGTCTCTATGCAATCCTGCAGGTTCCAGGGCAGCTGGTACAGAGGCAGTGGCAAGCGAACGACGGATCAGATCATTAATTGTGCCCTGACGGTAAATTATCATTATCCTCTTGTTACGATGCACGGCATGATGGTACAGGTAGTGAAGATGGCCTAGATTTCGAGCCCGACAGCCCTGCAGACCCTGATTTTGTATCATACTTTTTGATCTCATAACTAAGTATTAAAAAAGAAAACCCACGTATTTTATTTCTTTGTTTTCAACTCAAATATTTATAATTATAAAAAACGAGTTCATGAGTGACAGAGGGATAATCTTACTTTAAAAGGCCCAGAAACTACGAGTATGGGCGAGCAAATGCTCTATCAAACGAATAAAAAGTAAGGCAGCAATTGTTGCCAGCTATACATTGCCGTGATGTTAATAACTTTAACAAAAAGCAAGCTTTTAAAACCCGACTGTACAGTCAGCATCAAATATATAGACACAATAAAACTTTCAATAATATGTAAACACGACTCTGCTGCGAGGGAATAAGGGTGTATATTATTTCTGAAACCTTGTTAACGTATATATATTTACTAGCTTTTGCCCGCGACTTCGTCCGCGTAGAACTCGTTTATTGCAGTTAAGTAAATTAATAGTTTTAAGTAATTCTATAGTTTGACGTCCTCCCTGGCAAGAATGATCTTTCAAACACATGTAATATTGAGCTCGAAATTTACCGGGACACCAACTTTAACCATTAACTCTTACGGGAGGGCACTCCCGATACCTCGAAAGAGTTCAGGAACTCTAAGGGTAGGACGTGACTTGCTCTGTGTCTATGACATTGTCTACCAAGAGATACTCCACAACATCGCCTTCTACATGAGACATATTTTTATATTTATCCGCCCGACAATTTCGTTTGTGGGTGCTAATATCGCCCTCTCGCACAAACATTCTCTATTCTTTATATTGTTTTTTAGATCGGGGTACACGTTATTTTTTAGATCATCTGTGTTTTATACAATATTACAGAATTCGCGGGTTAATTTATTCAAATCGTTACTATCTCTCGCCATACGATCTTCGACAATTTTTAGTAGAGCTGCGGCATATATTGCCCCGACTGTGTATCATGGTGTACTCGTAGTTCCTGGCATATTTGTAGTGAGGTATATTTTTTATATTTATATACTCATATCGTAGATGCCGAAATGCATTTATTTTATCCGCTGGTGTGCGTTATCACCGGTAGATGAGAATCTGTCTAAATTCGCCGTCTCAAAGCACCATCCCTCCCATGATAGTTTGGTTACTCTTAAAATATCCATCATAGTTCAATATTACATATATTATATTATGAGTCTTAATACTAATTATAATGTAGGTATCTATCATTATAAATGGTGGAACTCCCAAACATCATCCGTGGCCGCTGAAAAAAAACATACAATATTCTTCAAACAAATTTACCCCCATTAATCTAATTCGGTTCCGCGGTTTATCCGTGAAAGCGTAACAAACAGACAGACGACAGATATAATTGAATTGCCATTTTGAATTTCTACCTATACTTTCACATCATTTTCGAAATCTGCGTCCTCAAAATCTAAGAAAATGACAATTATGTCCACTTTTTAAAAAAGATCATGGCCTCCATCTTGAATTCTAACTTTGACATAATTTTCATAATCTGCGTCCACAAAATGTAAGAAAATGATACCAATGACGACTTTTTCAATAAACATCATGACGACCGATAACCGACCAATTCGCCGAAAAATTCAATGCCTGTGCGTAATTATTTTCAAATGATCATAATAACCGCCCTAATATTAAATAACAGCCGTAGAATTAATACGCCGTGAATAGTGAATAGTATTGAAAATAGCGGAAAAAATGTTAAAATCTGGATATGTCAACACTGACAACTTCAATCTAACACAGCTCCTTTTGATATAGACTAACAAAACTGAATGTAGGTACAAAGCCTGTCTCATGTTGTCACACTGGATGGCAAAAGCCATAGGAGAAATAAATTATTCAATTGCGCAATTTTGTCAAATAATTACTAATCTTATTCTATATTAGTAATTATTTGCGTCCCCAAAAACTAAGAAAATGTTATCCGTGACAACTTTTTCAAAAAACATCATTGCCGCCAGCTTGAATTCTAAATTTGACATCATTTTCATAATCTGCGTCCCCAAAATGTAAGAAAATTATACCAATGACGACTTTTTCAATAAACATCATGGCGGCCATTTTGAATCCCAAATTTGATATCATTTTCGAAATCTGCGTCAACGCAACCATAGAAAACGACACCCATGATGACTTTTAAAAAAAACACCAATGATATTGTCGTTATTCCCTCGGGAACCTTTAAATTTTCCGGGATGGGATTTCCCTATGTGTTCATCAAGGGTATAAGCTATCTCCATTCTAAATTTCATCCAAATCCATCCAGCGCCATTGCAGCGTGAAGGAGGAACAAACTAAAACTCCCTTTTACCCCCCTTAGGGGTAGTTTTTTCTAAATCGCTGAAAGAAGTATTTTTTATTAATAAACAGTAGCCTAAATACCAATTTCCAAATTGCTTACTTTAAAAATAACTAATCTCCTATACTAATTTCTACCCCCTTTTTTAACCCTTTAGGGGATGAATTTCCAAAAATCCTTTCTTAGTGTACTCTTAGGGTACCCAAGGAATATTCCCTTCAAATTTCAAGTCCCTAGGTCCAGCGGTTTAGGCTGTGCGTTGATCAATCAGTCAGTCAGTTTTACCCCTTTCCATCCCTTCGGGGATGAAATTATCAAAAACGCTGGAACACGTATAAATTAATTCTCAATTTTCAACCTAAACACAAAATTTGAATAGTCTAACTTAAACTAAAACTGACGGACTTTCATACAAATTTTCATCCCTTTAGGGGTGGAATTTCCAAAAATCCTTCCTTAGTGGATCTTTACACTATATAAGGTATCTATGTGCGAAATGTCAAGTCTCTAGGTTCTAAGGTTTGGGCTGTGCGTTGATATATCAACAATCCGTTTTACCCCTTTTCATCCCTTCGGGGTTGAAATTATCATAAACGCTGAGACACGTATAAGTTATAATTCAATCGCCAACCTAAATGCAAAATTTGAAGCGTCTAACTTCAAAACTGACGGACTTTCATACAAATGTTTTTCCCCTATTTTACCCCCTTAGGGGTGGAATTTCCAAAAATCCTTCCTTAGTGGATCTCTACACTATATAAGGTATCTATGTGCAAAATTTCAAGTCTCTAGGTCTAGCGGTCTGGGCTGTGCGTTGATATATCAACAATCAGCTTAGCATTTTATATAATAGATGACGCTGACCGTACAGTTGCTAACCAACTTTAAATCATTATAAAACCTAAATGATCATTAAAAATGAAAAATGATGAAAGAAACAAGATCGCGGATCGCAGGAGATTTCATAAAATCTATATAATCACCCAGACAATCTGAATCGAGATCACTTTATCGAACTTCACTTCATCGATTGTATTATTTCATCGAACGCCTAACCATTCATTACGTAGGATAGGTTAGGTTAGACTTGTGACTACCAATAACTTTAACAAAAAGCAAGCTTTCAAAACCCAACTGTTCAGTTGCTAACCAACTTTAAATCGTTATGAAGCCTAAATGATCATTAAAACTGAAAAATGATGAAAGAAACCTAAAGATGATTTTTAAATCCCTATTCAATGATACCCCACTTGTCTTACTTGGTCGACTTTTTTTTTTGAATTTGCAAAATATGGCGTCTGGTTGCCGCCATATTGATTTTTGATTACTGTCATATCTTCAGTGACACTCGCCAGATTCAGATCAATCGATTGACATAAGAATCATCTAAATTGGACAACGGGCTTGGTTTTTATAGTGCCACAAATGAACAAACATACATATATAGGCTGTGAAACACATTACCCTCCTCCTTCGGCAGTCGGGTAAAAAGCAATACGCCGATAGTTTCCGGCCACACATTGCTGTAATTTTTTTATTATTTTGCAGCCCCTTGAGACAAAATCTAGATTTATCTAAATTTAAAGTAAATAAATCTATATAAAGACAAAGACAAAGTATATTTAATGTGTCTTTAATACCCCATGTCTCATCCGGTCTTGAGCACATCATTAAAGTTTGAATTTAACGAGAGTAGTTTGGAGCATTAATTAGTAATGCGCTGGTCAGGTAGCCGATCTCGTAAATAGTTTACGAGCTAAATCTGTCCTTAGAGAGTCGTTTAATGCATTTTATGAATATTGTTACTCTTATAGCAGTTTCATTTTTTAAGGATTTATTCTAGCGGTGATTTTTAGCTACGTTTTAATTAACAGTTCTTTTCAGGCACAACTCTACACAAATCGACCTAGTCCACAACTACGCTTTACGCTTGTATTATGGGTAGGTACTAGACAAAGATTTACATACCAATTTATGTATGTATGTATGTACGTAAATACTTTATCGTACGAACGGGAAAATAACAAACAACAAAATAGACGGAACACAAAAGGTATGTACAAAGGCGAACTTATCCCTTTAAGGGATCTCTTCCAGTTAACCTTTGAGCGATTGGGATTTGGTTCTTATATATATAGGTTGACTGCTGGGTCTTGTAGCAACAAAGTAAACTGCCTAGCTGCCTACACCATTAGGAACATAACGTAATAGTTTTAAAAGCGTTAAGACAATTACTTTGTTTTTTATTCAAATAAACATTGAATAAATTCATTTTATTCGGGATCATGGCCACCCTACATACTCAATTTACTCGTCTGATCGTTCGATTTTCAAATAGGTTTTAAGTTTTTAACATGAAAACGTTAGGTGACCATAATTTTAGTAAATTAGGGAAACATAATATTATTTTAATAAAATGCTAAACTTTAACTGTTTCAAAAACAACTATACTAATAGAATCTCAATCATGTACTGAGTTGGGAAAATTAAGTTAGCATCACGACTCCGCTGTCACCCTGTATAAATAGAAAACATCTAAGTCTCAGTATCAAATCATCGTGTTCATAATATAAATATTTACCCTAATCGGGGATCGAACCCAGCACAAGTAGCTTCAAAGACAGGGTCACTCCAACTAGAACCACGTTGTACATCTACAGTTAAATACAGTAATATCAGTTTCTTTATAGCGAGCGGTAATCTTCGTGTTTCAGAGACAAATATACAGGCAGCTGCGAGTGCAAGTGTGATAGCGATATCCAAGCGAAGCTGTGAGTACAGTCAACAGCATAAATAAGTGATCATTTATATACCTTGAAACTTTAACGTCGTGTTTGAAATGTCATACAAAATTGTGAAACGATTGAAAGCGACAAGGTACATAAATGATCACTTATTTATGCTGTTGACTGTACATTCAGCAACACAGTTAACTGACCATTTTTGAATCTCGTCTACTTACAATAAGGCCAGTGGTTAGTTAGCAGTGCTGCTAGTACTGTACAGGTACTAAAATGAAGTACACTTTTGCACGATTGAGTACAGTCTTCATTAATTTGTTAAATTCTTCCACACTTAGTTGAAGGATTCATTTGGAGTATTGAAATTGTTGTGAATAAAATATTATGTTAGTACCATAACGCCACAACTCCAAATAAAACACAACTCAAATTCAGATTTATGTTAGGAGGCATAGGGTGGTAAATGTTTTGTCTTTGGGTCCGAGTTAAATTCGTTTTTTAGGTACAGAATTATAACGGCCCCTCGTTCGCTAATTGAGAGCATTTAGATCTTAAACGCAATAAATAAGAGCGTAACTCCAAGTTGAAAACAACCTATGTTCGGCTTTATGGCTTGGTGTTTAAAGTTTGAAGTGGTGAGTCTTTCGTTCAAATTTCGATGTTTAGATTGTTTGGTACATAGTTAATGATTTAAAAAACATCATTAAAATAACAGGTGTCTAATTCTATCGTTGGAAAATTTAATTGAGTGTAATAATTAAAATATTTTGGAAGTTCAGATAATAAAGTTCTGAATAAAGCTTTCTTATTTTACTGCTTTACAATGTAATAGGCAACGATGCTAGCGACGTGTATGTTATACGTCAAATAATCTACGAAATATCGTAGAGGCTCTACGGCAAAAACTACGGCGTTCGTAGCGCATACAGGGGGATACCGAGGTATTTATAAATGTCCAACAACATAAGGTACAATAATAATTATAATGAAAAAAAAATACAAAAAAAAATTACAAAAATAATGACTTATTTATAAACAATCATAAGTCAATATACAAAACTGGTTTTCATAGATCAAATTTCATTTAGCTTTACTACTATAATGATCACAGGGTGTTCTAAAATTAATGACTTGAGCAAGGGAGCGGAAGGGTCGCTATGGACGGCTCTATACCAGCGTTATGTTTATGGGAATCCATTACTACACGAACTGGTATTAGCTGGCAGGTCAGTCCCTGAGACCTTAAGCCTCTGTCAGCCCCATAGGACATTCAGCTGAATTATTGCTTAGTATAGTGCGCATCAAAAGCGAAGTCAGTAAAGCCAATATGACATGATAAATAAACGTAGTGGGAGATGCTTGTTTTGTAATTTCTGTTTATACAATGGTTTGGTTGTATAAAGGGCATTGAGTAAATTTGTTTGAACATTATTGTCATTTTTTTTTCAGCGGCCACGGATTTTTACATAGTTATTTAAAGGACCTCTAAATACACATAGATTTTAAGAGAATTTAAAGATATAACTATTCAGTTTTTAGTACAAAAGTACGCCCAAGTATGAATATTTAAATATCTCGGCTCCGATGCACTTAAGAGTATTACATTATTTAACAAAATATGTTTATTTTTAATCATTTTATCATATTTAACCACTTTTACGGATGGCCGCTCACCTTGAAAATGTATGAATTTTTAATTTTTTTTTGTATGAATGTACAAATGACAACACTTTTACCCAAACCCCTTTAGGTAATGTAAAATTTAATACATTTTTTTTTACAATAATATGAGTAATACGATTATACTAAAAAAAAAAAAAAAAACTTCGCAAAAAGAGTCACAGGACAAACCTGCCAAAAACAACCATTGTAGAACCAATAATAATTCCACAAATTCACTACAAACAACGAACCATTACTCACAGTTCTCTCATTATTAACTCTAATATGTACAAATGTGATTCCAATACACACTCAACCCAATGAAACCAGGCTATCAAATCCGCATTCAATATAGACTCTAAAACGAGTTCACGGCACCGAATAGGTTCCATATCGAATGCCCGTGACGCCTCTAGTATGTTCAAATTACATACAACTGCTATTTGTTGGTACTGAATATGTTAAGCCAGTGTCTAAAGCGCGAGATAAAGGGGATTACACACTATTAATGGCTGCGGAATGCGGGCCCAGCGCGGAATTTATGTCTAATTAGATGCAGGTAGGAAATTCCGAGTTTTGTGCGGCGGATGCGGAAAATTCCGAATTTGAAATTCGTTGCGGACATCTGGGCTATTGGTGTTCTATAGAATATTTTAGGTAATGCGACACGTGCTTGAATTGGTACCTTTTGCTATAGAATATCGTGGAATTATATTTTCAGTTCATCGTTTTATCTTTACAAAATTACAAACTTGAACAATTATCACTATATAGAGGATGTTTGCGACTTTGTACGCGTAGAATTTGTTTTTCGCTACAGCCCCTATTTCTTCTTGTTGGAGATCGAATTCCAAAGATCCTTTCGTCCTGCTCTTTAGGCTTAGCGTTGTGTGTCAATCAGTTAGTCAGTCAGTCAATCACGGAAGTTTTATATTAATGCCTAATTAGATGCAGGTTTTCCGAGATTGGAGATTGCTGATACCGAATTTTGAATTCGATGGGTACACCTGGGTTATCGGTGTTTTATAAATTTTAGGGACACGTCGGCATTACGAAAGTAAACCCTCGTATCTCATAATTCGTGACGTACGATTTTAAACTTAAACGTGAAGAGAATTAAGTTCAAACTAATACATCTCAAAATAACAGATACGAGTTTTTTCTAAAGTACTAACGACGTTGCTTGAACGAATTCCACCTTTGTTTTTCTTTAGAGAAGCGTGCAAATATTTTTGTTTAGTTCCATCCTGATGTAGTAAAATTAATATCAACTTGAATCAGTTTATCATGTACCTACAGTTTATATGTATAAACAGTACTTGAATCGTTTTTTTAATTATACAGCTTATGTGTTTAAACTCCACCGGGGATAATTAATTTATAAACTTTTTACAAACTTGGTTAATATATTTTAATATATGTTTTGATTATTTACCATGTTTTTATTTGCGATAAAACGATTTTCTCCAAACATTACGAAGCTAAAAACAACTTTGACTTTAACATAATTGCACGAGTTTCAATTTAAAAAAAAAGAAGCAAATAACGTACCTACCTACACCTTAATATTTTTTTTGTTTTCCAACTCAATATTAATGAATCCAAAACGTAACAATACCTTTCTCTATCCAAAAATTTAGCCCTCACGGTCTCCATATTTTATCCATTGCAGAAAATTTCAAAAGCTTTGTTCCATAACGGAAAAATTCCGATAAGAACGCAAAACTTGCAAATACCCGAACAGCGTCCCGCTTAACAATTTAAACATGTGAATTCCCCTCCTGACTAGACATTTTTGGTGCATGAAATTTTTCATGAAAAATGCTAGTTTGAAATGTGAAAATTTTCCTTACTTAAACGTAGATCTTAGAATTTTCTAAAATGAAAACAAGTCAGTCTGTAATATCTCCGAGACTCTAAAAATATATTATTCTAGTTTTGAAATTACTGTCCTGTAGTAGTAGAGAATTATAAGTACAAAGTATGAACACAAAAAATATCTACAGGATGTTTTTATATGGTAAGGAGATGCCAACAGTACCTTTTCATGTCACGAGACAGTAAGTGGGTTCTGAGGTCGATAAAGATTTCCAAAATTCAAGACTGTCAATGCGTTGTCAATCGTGATTCAATGCTACACAAAAAGGTGAATAATCTTACATAAATTCGCTGTATTACACAAAGTTTGATGGCGGAACGATCTAATGTACCTCTGCTTAGGGTTTCTATATTATTATGTAGATAACAAAAACCTAAAAAACGTCCTAGATCAATCAAAAAGTCTTGACATTTCACGCAACAACAGAGATTTTGCGACTTACGTGTTTATTCCACTATTTCTTTGCGTTTGCATTTTGTTGATTAGTCGCTACACCTATCTTATTTTTTGCATAAATGAATCGTAAAGATGAGTATTTAGTTTTTTTGTATAGGATACTTGTTTTCCATTAGGCATTAAGCCCGCCATTTCATTTTTTTTTGTGTATCATTAACAAAAATCCCGACATTTGCCGAGTCCGGGCGCAATTCCGACAGAAAAAAATATCTAAAATCTTGACATATCATGACAAATCCTGACGTATCTAAGGCAACGCTATCTCTTACTTACCATGCGTATAAAACTAGAACTCACTCACTCATTACGTCAAAATAACATCTCAGTTGAAGTCTTTAACTCAAAACCTAGCTAGACAAAGTAAAACGCGTCCGTTACTTTATTTCCATCATTTCAAGCACCTTAAATTCAACTAAGATAATGAAAAATTCAAGCAACGTGTCGAGGGAGGATTCTTTAGAGTTCATAACATTTTCACGGCTTCAAAATAGCTGGAGAAATTCCATTTTAACTACAAATTGCTGAAATGACGGCTGGCGTGAGATACTGTGACGGAATATTATTATACAGCTTGCGACTTTTTAAATAAAGGACGTGCTTTTTCATTCCTGCTGCCTATTTGCAGTCTATGAGTAGTTATTTCGGTTGAAAAATAAATACAGTCAAGTTCATAAATATGTATACACTTTAGTACCTTGTCACTTTAATTGTTGTGACAATTCATATATGGCAGTTTAAACATGACATTAAATAGACAAGGTACTTAATTGTATAATTATTTATAAACTCGACTGTACGATCTTTGTTGTCTTCATCAAAATTATTGACAACTCTTATAACTAGTTTCTTGATCAATATTACATGTATAGAATAGAATGAATAGGTAATTTAGTGTTTGTAACTATTCAAGTTTTCTCTGTATTTAATTAGCTATCTCTCTTCTATAGAAGTATGTTTTTCGATATCTACAAACTATTATAGCGTCTGTTACGTTTGTTTCTTTCTGATATATATTTATTCAATAATAAAAACTTATGTAGTATTTACCTGAGGGTCATCTTGAGAGAAAATGGCGTCAAACGCGAACATTTTGGGCGCCGCTACGCCAACTTTTCTATCTTCTGGCGGAGCGGCGGTGTTTGTGGCGTTTTCACACAAGCTCACTTGCTTCTTGCGTTTGTCGAGCGAGAACGTCTGCGTGCCGCTTGTGAAGGGGCCTTCGCCTGACGCGCCCACCCGAAGCATCACTTTAACCTGAAACAATTAATAATTAAAATTAAAATTTGGTCATTCATTAAATAGCTTTTCAATACGTAAACGAATTATAAACAACTGCAACTAGCCTAATTCTTAAATAAAGATTTTGAGTTGCCTTGATAGTTAGGTATTGTTTTTTGCGTCCTAAAACCTATGTAGCGGATGCTTCAGTATTCAACAGCAAAAATATTTTTTAATTTAATTTTTTATAATTCCATGGAGAAGGCAATCGAGCGCACAGGCCACCTGGTAACATTTGAATTCTCAAGACCCATAGACATTTGAATTCCCAAGACTACAATCCTAAGACCGCAAATGAGGGCTAAGATTGAATGCTATGCTAGTTATTTCACCGCACTTAAAAAAATGTGAGCAAACCAAGAGAGGTTTTCTCTTAGTTGACATAAAATGAATACAATATTTAATTTTATGATATAAGTTATACATATCATACAAAACTGATCGTAAAAACAGCAAGTTCTTTAGCGATTCAACTAACATCTTAGTTGATACGTCTAACGTGTTGTTAGGCTCGTATGGACTCAAGACGCTTATGCACAACAAACACAACCTAATTAGAAGCTTGGTAGCTTTTCTTTTTTCAATGCGGTTGTCTTATCCCCCCACACCCAAAATTACACACTTAAGACGTAAAAATATTCAGGACACCCTATGTCTAATGTTCATAAATAGGTAGCTTGTAATAAACGGTATTGCATTGTAAACTAATAAGTGGGGTCCCGTGACCCACATGGCTGACAGGCGTGCGTGAGCCCCACGGAACCAATATTTGAACTCGCGAACAAATATTTCCTTAAGGTCTGCGTGCCTTCCACCCCTCTTCCTTATAACAAAGAATTATCATTCTACGTGATTTTCTGTTACTTATGCTGCTTTGTGTAAGATTAGATAGAGAATAGATAGCTTAGACCAACTTATTATTAAATAATTTATTTATTATGGTGGTAGGTTAATGGATAACACCCTATATAACAAACTAATATTATAAAGAGGTAAAGTTTTAACGTTGTAAGGGGTAATCTCTAGGGCTACTGAACCTTTTTTTTGAATTCTTTTACCACTAGAAAGCCACGATATTTGTGAGTGTCATAGGCTATATATATTAATCCAAAAAAAAACGCCCAACGAAGTGGGAACGGGAACAGCCAGTTTAAATATAAATTGCTAGATTGCTTTTTACAAAAGTCTTATGAAACGCCAGAGCCGCTTACGTTTGGCCAACTACATAATCCATACTTATGTCAAAACCTTGACATTCTAATTACCTACTAAGCCAGCCTTCTCGATAGTTCGATGTCTACGTTGGTAGCGCTTTAGGTTCGATCCTCAGAAAGAGCAAATATTTGTGAGATCTCTGACCCATAGACACTTAGTTTGCATTCTGAAGACTCCAATTTGAAGACTGCAATCCAAAAAGTTTTTTTTTTACAAATTATCTAAAGATAGGTAGTTAAACACGTTCTTTTTACGTTGCCCTCAGGTGCCAAAAAAGACATCAAGTATTGTATCTTAACTTTCAAAGGTCAGAAACTTTAAAATCACCCTGTAAGTCGAGTACCGAGTTCTTGGATAGGGTTTAAGTTAATATCGACGTTTTTGCGAGACAGTCGGGAAGGCTTCACTTCACAGCGTTCTTATTTGAGCATGGTTCGTTTAACACAGATGCAGGGTCTTTGAAATGTTTTGATTTCCGTTGTTTGTAAAAAAAGTAGTTTAAAAGGTAGAAATAGTCACAAAGGCGAATACGAGAGCTTAATGGTTTATTTCGGGGAAAACTTGAGATGTAGACTTAAGACTTAGGATGTTTTTCACGCAAATAATCGATCGTTGCCTAACAATGTACCTAGAAATTGAAGAAAAAAAAAGTTTTGTGATTAGGAAAGAACACAATTTACTGATACATTTTGATTTTTAAAAGTTATTTGTAAAAAGTACGTATGTATAGATTTTTTTAAAACCACGACGTCTCACCCCATGACGTACTTAGTTTTTTATTAATGGACGCAACCGTGCAATGTCAAATTGACTGGCGGGCCGTCGCGTATTAAAAACACTTTAAATGCCTAACGTTCGCGTAAATTTAATTAAAAGTAAAGCTGTAACGTATTAAATTAACTGTCGTATTAGTTTAACTAGTTAGCGTGAGTTATGCGCGAGATGTCTGGCAAATCACGATTCGCGTAATTATTCTCAAATTAATTACGCGAGACGTCGACTTGAATCACTAAGTTGCGACTTAGTGGATTACCGTACACCCTGTACTGTATCACGTGTGTAAATAAAAATCAACCTGTAGTTCCATCGTATCCGCAATGTACTAAATAACAGAGGAAGTATAGGTATATTGTTATAGGTATATTGTAGTATTTTTAAATTGTTTAATTCAGTTTGCACCGCCTGCCTATTTCTATTGTTTATATTTAACCATCTCTTCTTTGTAAGGTTGTCTGGAAGAGATCGCTATTTAGCGATAAGACCGCCTGTTGACTCACTATGTAATCTATATTTTAGTTTCTTGTATATTCGTTACTTGGTGTATGTGGTGTTTCAATAAAGTATTTTGTATTGTATTGTATTGTATTGTTTGATGAAATACTTAACTAAAATAACAGATAAGTTTCCATACATTCGTTTTACCTTTTTCAAGGGTTAATAAATAATTTTTGAAGGTGAAATTTGATGTAAATGGCATTATTAGAAAATTTTGGCAATTCAATAGAAACGTCTATAAAAATGTATTTGTTTATCTATACACTCATATCATAAGTCCTCTATTTTGCGTTCAAAACCCGTAGGCAATGACCAGCATTACCTGTGGTAGTAGGTGACAGCGATGACAGCTGTTCATTTTGGAAGATGTTCCAAATTTGGATCTCATTACCTTACAATATTCGATAACGTAATTTCAAAATTACGTCACAGCTGTCATGGCTGTCACCTACTACCACAGGTAAGGTAATACTGGTCATTTGCCTTTCGGCTTCTGAACCCATCTTAGAATACTTATAATATGAGTGTAGATAACGTATTGTACGAGACTCTGCGTGATTAGCATTACGCAACCGTCACGTAAACTACTATTGGTTTATTGCATTATGTTCTAATATTGTTTAATAACATACAAGCGTGTGTTATACAGAATGAGGTTACACATTGTGTCACGTACGATTTAACACGTGTACAACTAGAGATGCGATGGGGGTGAATACTTAGGTATATCAGGTAGTTGTATTTGAAAATTATGTATTCACTAAGGTACAAAGGTCCGCCCATCTCTATATACAACCAAAACTACAAACTTCACCAATCTCAGGTGCAGATCACTTGTTCCAAATAATGGCGGACTGTCATTGTAAAGCCTCTTCCACACGGGCGGGCCGTCGGCGCGATACCGCGCGGTCCGTCAGTCACTCGGCTTAGGCCCGGCTTTCGGCAGTCGGCGAATCAAGCGCTTCATTGAATTTAAACTCACTGGCTAATTGAAAGCGAATTTTTTTGACAGCTTTCTTTCATCGTAGATGTATTGTTGTGGTGTGTCATTTTGCGGTTGAATTTGTATCGTTTTGATACTGGCCTTCTATTCTGCTCGGTAAAATGATATTACTTTTGGTATTGTTTTAACTCCGCCGCCATTACAGTTAAGTAAATAAGAGCTATCATTACGTTGACAATATGGTGACATGTGTAAAGCAATATGGTTCTACCGAGTAGGTAGAATAGAATCCCTGTTTTGATGTTTTTGTTGTGAATAGCTTTATAAAAATTTATTGAAACAACCAAAAGTCCTATTAGTAAAGTGATTTTTACTAAGATGACCGCGTCAAAACGCGTTAGATATCACAGTTTTCTATGCCTTGATGCATCTTACCTACATATATACATACATAATTTCACGCCTTCGTTCCCAGAGTGGGGTAGGCAGAGCTACAGAATTACAAACATCTCTAAAAACTTGTTGATAATTCTATAACCACAATTTGCACAATTAGGCTAAGATGTTTACCAGCGTATTAGTGACAGGTTGCAAGCCCATCGCCTAACAGTACTACAAGCCTTTATTCCCTTAGTCGTCTCTTACGACATCCACGGGAAGACATGGAGTGGCACTATTCTAACTCGGCAACCACACGAGTCTCTAACTCGGCATCTTACCTAAAATCACTATATTCACATGAAAACAAATAGAACTACGGTATTTTCGAGTTGCCTTTTCCTTTTTTTACCGAAGTTACAATACAATCTCTCCTCTAAAGTGTCTGCAGTACATACTAGCAGTAATAGCCACTGATACATTCAGCGCCAACGACCCGATATCGGGTCCACCGCTCGTAGCAAACGCTACAGAGCGGAAAAATGCTGCTACAGGCTACAGCGTAGCGCTCCTAGCATTGGGTGGGGCCTTTTTTATAAAGCTACAAATTGCAATTTCACAGGTCTAAACTGGCACCACTGTTCAAATGGCTGGTCGTCATTGGTCGAGGTTGTGTCAAAAACTTGTAAATTGTAATTTGTAGCTTTATAAAACAGGCCCCTGGTGGTGAATGTGTGCACTTGCTTCGAGAGTAATAGCAACTATCGACTCCTGAGCTTGTAGGCATTATCCCACATTTAGTAGGACGGGACGTAGTTAGTGACATGCGCCATCGTGTACTTTGAACGCTTCAGGTACGATCGATTCTTTGATTCTCGATGAGCTCGCTGGCAAGGACTTTTTTAAAGACAATACATGCATTTCCAGACAATAATTAACCTGCACGGCTAGCACATGTCATGTTGTCCGCGTCTTGTTTCTATAGCGATAGAGACGCACTGAGCGACAAGCAAGACAATAGGTACAACTTGTGCTCCCCGTGCAGTGTAAGCTATAGCATTAGAGTTATGGAAATGCAAGAGAAAAACTTTAGCAAAAATAACAAACCGACTTAGATGGAATTAAGCCTGCTTTTCCCAAAATAACACGAAAATATTACACGTTAATGGTGAAAACAAATTAAATTTCCCTTTTACAAATTGAATGGCTGTTCAACCGTCTGCGTATCAGCTGATGAGTAAATCCGTTAAATCCTGACTGACGTACGGTCGTCTGACGCCGATATCGCTTGGACGCACGCGCCGGTTGTGTTTAAGTGCCTTTACAACCGCAAAGGGATACCCGCTGTATATCAACTAGTGAGAGTTTAATACAGGTTGATGATTTTTAACTAAATAGAGAAATTCAAAGGTTTTAAAGTAGTTTTAAAAGAATTGAGATAATCAAAATAGTGTGTCAACTGGTAATATTATAAGTCAAACAAGCTTTGTAACCCAACTGCATGAGTTTTGATACTAAGAATGAATTTTGGAAGCCGTTTATTTTTATAAAAAAGCTATGGGTTTTGAAGAGTTTGAAGATTTGAAGTCCGCCATTTTTTTAATTAATTTATGTCACTATAACTTATACTATAAATACACATACAGATAAATATATTACCCTTCTTTACAGTTGGGTGAAATAACATAATTGCAATCCTAGCGTCCATCGTGTCATGTCGTCCAACATTTTAATGTAAAATCAAAGTAAGTTGACACATAATTGCTAATTTACATCAAAGCAAAAATGTCACTGTCAAAGGTTTATTTATTTATTTAAGAACCATCTCGATCTTTCTCTCTCTCACAGAGCTTTTGATCACGTTTTTTTCAAGACGCTCCTTTAATTATTTCCATGTTTTCCCTGTAACGCACAAACGTGTGGCATTCTTTGAAATAATAACACAAATTCCATTACGACACAGCATAGATGTTAAATAATTCCATTGCAGATGACAAAAAGCCTCGGGAATAGAGGAAAAAAACTCAAATCGCAGAGGCACATTCAGAAGGAAAACGGAGTAAGTCCACTTTTTGAGATATCAAGTAAATTGAACTTTATATAAATGGATGAGGGTTTAATATTCAATGGCTTAGCTGGGGAGTTGTAGCCTTATAGTTTTTCAACGAGTAAAATCTCGCTGTCAACAAGCGAAATGGCTCGGCAGCGGCCATATTGCTTTCGTCTTTAACAAGAAATTTTAAATTGTTAACGGGAGCTCATGGATTAAAGGCAGTTGGTATAAAATATTTAAACACCTTGTATATTTTAAAAAGAATTTCGTTTTGTATTAAAAACATGGTGAACGTGAGAGCCGAATAGTTAAGTAGGTAGTTTCAGCTTTGTGATTGCATACGTGTGGGGGTGGGCGATAGGCATGTATAGAAGGTACATGTAACTGATATACATTCATGGGATTTACTTCAATTAACCTTAGAATAAATAAGTGTCGACAAACCATACTTGTTTCCTAAATACTTACGTAAAAAAGAAACAGTAATCTATTTTTAAAATTAATGTTATACACTTATCATCGTCTAAGAATCTAACAATAAAATAACTATATGAAAAGAAAGCTTTTAAAACCCGACTGCATTTTTTATACCGTCGTCGATATACCTACATATATTAATAATTGTCATTTTGCCATTGTTTTTATTTCAATTTTAACAGTTTAGGTACCCTATGCCACCCGGGATGATGAAAAGATTCTAATGATACCTCACACATCTAAATCGGTCAAGGGATTTAGAAGTTATACTGGAATAAAGAAACTCACATACATACATACATACATACAAACATGAACCCTGAAAACATTACACTCCTTTTTTGGGGCAGTCGTGTAAAAAGATTATAAAGTAGAAAAAATCAGATACTAAATAATTCACATCTCAATGGCGTACGTTGAACAAATTCTTGTGGCAGTTTTAGGGAAAGCAAATTACCGGTTATAACCGGTTTTAATCGGTTATTTTCATACAGAGACGCCTAATAACCGGTTAAATTACAATTAGGCAGTATCAACTTGACTTCAAATCGAAAATGTACAAAATTCTTTAGCATTTTATGATTCTCTGTGCATAAACCAATTCAGAACACCCACAAATAGAAGACCCACGTACATTATTCTAATCAAAAATAACAGATCGATTTGCAAAAACACCAAATCTTATTCCTCAGGTGGATAACTTCTCACTTCCCCCCCATTTATTCCGTCACCCCTATAATAATTCCAGGAGCCCACGAATGATCTTTTACAGCATACCTATGATTTCGAATTACAATAACCAGACAACCGCAGTAAGGGTGCAAAGGGGACTTGCACCCTTGTTCGGCAATGCTTGGGCGGGGGCAAAATTTAAATTTCCGTAAAATTGGGCCAAAGAAGTTGAACCGAAGACGTGATCATCGGAGTGGAAAATTAAACAAGATAATGAAGCGTTGGAGTCGAATGTGCTAAACTGGGATATTTATATAATACACTTGGGGTGTAAATGATTGGCATTATGACACCGGTGTTTTAGGACTTTGGAGGTAATATTCAGAGCAATGAAATTGGGTAGGTATATAAATTATAATGAGTTAAGTTTTTATTGCACTCGTGTGTATTAGAAATAATTTTGATTGAGTATAACCTAAATCCGATATTTACTTACATGAATGTTTACATGAAAATGTATTTGCTTACTAAGGTTTTTGTTGTTGCGTTTAGTAAAAAAAATATTGTAATAATTTAGTATTATTTCCAAGTTTAATTATTATGCGCGGTTGTTCTCTGTGTAAAACTAAGAACAATAAAGTTGTAATAACGCAAAAGCTGAATCATATCTAAGGACAAAATGTGACTTTTTATCGTGTAATTAGTAACAAAAGTCAAGTTGTAACAATCTTTAACTAAAAACTGAACCCTTTCTGTATACTCATACTTTATTTTCCTATCATACAGATAAGATAAAATGTTACAGTTAAAAGTATGTACAAACTTAAGTTATCCTTTTCTAACTCTATGTCACCAGAGAAAACAAAAAGACTTGACTGTGGTCTTTCTTATTAAAAATGTCAGCTCCAACCATCTTAATTAGGTATTTTAATCTTGACCTGACACCAAAAAAGTCAATATATTTTCATCAAAAATTCAATAATTTAACAGCGCTCCTTGTTTGTCAAGCCATCTTTCAAAATATGCAAAACGTGCCGAGATTTCCATTCACCATAAAACACCTTTTTTATGGAACATTCGGGAATTTGTCGGCGAAATGACAGTTTTCGTGGAAAATGAAGTTTATCGGCCAAACCCACTTTGGATTTATCGGTAAACCCGAGATGTTTACCTTCGCCGAGCTTACTGAAACGCTTTGTGAAGAGGTCTCCGGTTTACGCGTGGTTTTATGCCTTGAAGTTTTTTGTGCAATAGCATACGTGTAAGATAAGTAATCATATCTAGGTTAAAGATGTGTAAAGGAGGGATAAAAGTTCGATTTTCCGTAAGTTTTCAACCGAACTAATAGTAGGGGATCCGAATAGGAGACGACCTTCACCGGGCTGTTTATTCGATAAAAAGTATTTTATATCAAATTTAATATGCTAAGTAATATATGGCGAATAGGTTGACTGAAAAAAATCAGTCCAGTCTTTATAAAATTAAAAAAAATCTGAAAATGAACTTTTTTTATAATTGCTATTGCTTGTTAAATAGACCAATTAGAAGCCTATAGAATATGCAAACGTTAGGTTTTGTGCAAATTATTAGTACCGACTTACCTACCCAATAGTTACGACGGGAAAAAATAGTCAATCTAGCCGGTGAAGGTCGACTCCTATTCGGATCTTAGACCATAAGTAAGGTCATTTCAGTAACCGCATTCACGTGTTTTTTGTTATGGCATAGAGAAACAAACAAGCACACAGGCCACCTGATGGTAAGTGGGATCTGAGACTCATAGACATTTTCATTCTCAAGACTACAATCTTAAGACTGCAAATGCATTGCCAACCTTGAGGACTAAGATGGAATGACTCTACGCTAGTAATTTTACCGATTGTCTTATCCCCACACCGGAACACAACAATGCGAGTGCTGCTTGGCGGTAGGTTAAAGGATAAAATGGTAACGATCCGGACGGATCCGGATGTGTGTTTGTCCGACAATAGCTTGTGTATTGTTAATCCGATCTTTAACTAATTTCGCACTGCTAGATCAAAACAGTATTAACTCAAAATCCTTGCTAGTTTTGTTTCAAGTTTATAGAAGTTGTAATAAAGTTGATTTTAGAATACAGTTGTATTTTGAGTTACTACTGTTTTGATCTAGCAGTGTGATTTAATGACATGAAAACCCGGATCAGTCAATAGTAGGAAAATCATGGGTACACTACATAATTCCGAAGAGTCATAATTCCGAATTGATCAAAATTCCGAATTTTCATAATTCCGAATGCAATTTTGTTAGAAGACTTTATTTTTTGATATCGTTTATAAATCAAACTTAACCTAAACAACGTATAGCAATTAAATTATGCATTTAATTTAGAAAAGCTATGTTATGCTGGAGCTCCAGCATAACATAGCTTTCGGAGAAATGAAAATTTGGACAAATGAATAGTCGGAAAAAAATAACTCGGAATTTTGAGGTTTTCCCGGAAAATCATATTTAGAATTTGAAGTTGACACCCCCCCACACTTTAGCTATTTCGTGTTTATGAATGAGGGGGCAAACCTCTAAACAAGATAAAACAATATCATCACGTATACAAGGATATACAGGGTGTTATGAAATCTCAGCCTAACCAGTTTAGTTAAAGGGCAATAAGGGAGTGTCACCTGCGGACATAGGGGGCCAGAATGGGCTGCGAAATATTGCTATACAGCCTAACATGAAGGCTTTTATGAGTTTCGCCAAATTTATGACTAGCACAGCACGCGACTTGCTTTTATGATTGCACGGTACTGATTTTCAGGGTGTTTGGGAATTTGTAGACATTGATGTTGAGATTGAAATTTGAAGATGGATTTGGTATTATGTTTCAATTGTTTAGGGAGCAGGCTTAGTTTATATTTTATTGATTGTTTTAGACATATACATATCTTGTTATTTTACATCTTGTCATTATTGAAGTACTTGTAGCAAATGGTTGTAGCTCGATAAAAATACAGGGAGTTGCTATTTTTTTGAGGAATTAAGAACATCATATTATTAACGTTAAACATAGGTAAATAAAACTAGATTAATATTTTATTCCGTTTATCTTGTAAGTTAAATTATATCAAATTCAACCCCCTGTACGTTTGCAAGACACTGTCTTAGAAACAATGAATATTTTTCAGAATCTCAGTTTCAGCTTAGCCACCCTTAAAGTGATCTACCGTCATACAAACGAGTGACTTACGTTTTTCCCCCGAGAGGGGGTGGGGGTGAGATTATCTCTGTATGAATAATGTATGTTTTGTCACCGCGTCATTGTTATACGTGACGTCACGAAACTTAAGCATTTCAAGTTAGGTTTATTTGACATCTTTTCTGTTACTCGGACAAAAGTTAGGATAAAAAAAACATCCTGTTTTTGGTCTGTAATTTACACGTTGGAAAAGAAGAAAGAGTTTACATGCTTTAGATTAAAGGCCATGGTTTCTTAGAAATACTGCCGCAAGAAGCTAAATGTAAGAGAGCGCATAGTTAAAAGTAACGATGACACCTAGTAGTTACCTACTTAGAATATAATAGAATAGAATAGAAAAAAACCTTTTCCTTTTTTTGTGCACCAAAAATGCGTGGTGGCTTTAAATTAATAATTTTCCTTTAGTGCAAAGAACACTGATCAGAAGTTCCAAAAAATGTGTGTGTGTGTATGTTGATGTTTTTGTTTTTAACCAAACAAAACCGCAAACAAAAAAAAGACAGAATTGGAGGCGACCATTCCAACATAAAAAACATAACCTCCAGAAGCTTCCTTAAAAAAAAAGATAAAAAAAAGATAAAAGATGTTTATTCAGTAAGTAGGCCGCACGGGCACTTTTACACGTCAAAAATCTACCAGCGCTTCGCAAGAGACCACTGCTGAGAAGAAACGCCGCAAGAAACTCAACAGTCAGTCGTTTTTTTTAAAAATTACTTATACAATTATAGAACTTAACCTAGCATTATATAAAACAATGAATTTAACATTAAAATATATATATCATGCGTAGTTGAGCAGGAAAATGTGTCAAAACTCAGTATGTTCAGATGAACTCTTAAATTGTAATAATAATAGTATACATATACTTACCCATGACGGTGCAAAACAACCACATAGTTTTGATACATTCTCCTACAGAAACCGTGTCCCCTAGACAATAATTATACCTACAATGTTTAGATATTTTCCTGACTAAGCTATTACTAAGTTATTTAGGTGTTTAATTTAGGCCAAGCATTTTTATCTGTTAGATAGTCCTCGACCCTATAATAAGCTTTCGACATCAACGACTTTTTCAAGTAATTTTTAAGTGCTGGAAATGATAACTTTAAAACTTCGTCAGGTAATTTATTATAGAAATGAATGCATTGACCAACAAATGATTTATATACCTTACGGACACGAAATTTTTTAATAGCAATTTTATTTTTATTTCTTGTATTCAAATTATGTATATCACAATTCTTAACAAAAGAGTCTTGATTTTTAATGACATAAATAATATTCTCATAAATAAATTGTGACGCTACTGTCAAAATACTAATTTCTTTAAATAGTAATCTTAAGGAATCACGGGAGTTTAGGTTATATATGGAACGAATGGCTCTTTTTTGTAACACGAATATAGTCTGTATGTCAGCAGCTTTTCCCCAAACCAGAATACCGTACGACATAACACTATGAAAATAACTATAATAAACTAAGCGAGCTGTCTCAACATTGGTAAGTTGCCTGATTTTCCTAACAGCATAAGCTGCCGAACTTAATTTACCTGCTAGTACTGCTATATGGGGACTCCATTGCAAGTTTTTGTCTATAGTTATCCCTAAGAAAAGCGCCTTGTCCACCATCTCCAAACACTCATCATTTAGAAATATACTAGATTTTACCGGTCTAACATTAGGCAAAACGAACCTAACACATTTAGTTTTCTTAGCGTTAAGTAGCAAATTGTTAATAGTAAACCAATTAAGTACTTTAACCAGCGTGGCGTTTATCCTACTGTAATCGACGGATTTTCGGTCCACCTTGCACAAAACAAGCATTGAGCCGCGATATTAAATCAAAGCATACGTTCCAATAGAGGGCGCTGATGAATTATGTAAATCGCCGTAAGCGGTTAACATCGTAATATTGTAAACGACACTTCGCCCCGGACTAGAGTTGCGATGTAGAAAATGTGGAAGGAACATTTGGGGAGTTTAAAAAAAGTTTATTTACAGTAAAAACGATTCCTATTGACTTGTCCGTTTTGTTACCAACATCCACACATTTCTTGGTAACAAACCGGAATTTCATGTGTTTTTTGGGGATATATCGCGAATTAATTTTTCTTGTCCTAAGTGTAAGGAGTGGTTCAGTAAAAAAGTAGCAATGTATTATCTGGTTATTTTTTATATATTCCTAATTATGAAGGTTTTTTTAATAAATAATAATACAATCATATTGAAATGTATGAGATTCTTTAAGTTTTCTCAATATTTATTGCAGGTACTTTATAACTTTTTGAACAACACAATTTGACAATCTTCGCTTGCCGTTTTCTACCATGCCACAATTGAATTTCCATTTCCACAACTTGTTTCATGCTTTTAGAAATATCATCTTACGGATAAGTTATACTAATAAACTTGATTTTAATTTTGGTAGTAAGGAAGTCTCTCCAATCTAACCTCTGACAGAGGTTTTTCTATGGGAGACAAATTTCTATAAAAATAGTAAAAACACCAATGTTGAAATTCCATGTAACTACCTCAAAGTGAAGTCAAATCAAAAAAGTTAACTATTGATCAAAAGACAATTTAATAAGGTATTAAGTAGCCTATCAAACTTAAAGGAAAAACTATGTTTATGACAAACACCTCATAAATTCTCCAGAAGACGCTGTTCAAAAAGTTTTAGGTGAGATGTAATATAAAAGGCGAAAACTTGGAATCGCCCGTTCGTTTTTACGATTGTTATTTTTTATTTTATTGAATAGTATCTACAGATTACTATAACAAATGCACTGCTTAAAAATTACAACATAATAAAAATATAATCCATATAATGTGCTGCTACTTTTTTTCCGGACCACTCTTTAGGTTGGTTGTTTGGTGTTTGCTGTCTTGTATGTATGTAGCCTTGGGGGAGGCCTATGTCCAGCAGTGGACGTCTTTCGGCTGACATGATGATGATGATGATGATGTATGTAGCTTCCGAGGAGTTTTGTGCTGTATTTTGTATAAATGTTGCTGGGGACATGTCATATATTTCCAAAAAAGACAAAAAAAAACATTTTTCATTTAAACTCCCCATTAAATATATATGTGTAATAAACAAAAATCACCCAATTAATCTACAATCTACATTATAATATTGTTGTTTTTATTCATATTAATACTTTAATGTAAGCTTTTGAAATGCTCATCATATTATTACACTTGACAGTAGGTTAACCATTCTTAGAAAACGTAAACACGAACATTTTCTGGCAAACTTTCAACATTTCAAATAAAAAGTAATCTGCCAGAAACGTATCTGTAAGAAATTATTAGGTGTTTCCAGAAACTTAGCTCCGTAAAATCAAACCCCAAATTCTTCCGGCGGAGATGCTATCTCAGGCGGCATAAATTCGGGGGAGGCAGGTGAAAATTATCAAAGGGGGGCAGACAAACCAAACAGAACGCGGCGGCGAGAACATTCGTCTCGGCTAATGCGAGACTTGAAATATAATATTTGGATACAGGGTGATTTTGGTGGTATGTTGGGAATTGATTGAAATGATGCTCGTCACCGTATGTCTGGTTTGAATCGTATGAGTTGTTGTTGAAAAATCATCAGGGCATCAACAGGTCATTCTGTATACTGTGGTTTTTGTCCGCAACTCCGACAATACAATCATTTATGGCTTTAGGAACTGTTTGATCCGGGATAGAACAACTTCCATTCTAATTATCCTTACGTTTTGGCGATTTATAAAAATACTGAAATGCAACGTCACAAATCATTGTCTATTGAGGTCGACTGCTGGATATAGGGATATAGGACATAGGTTTTGTGCATCCGCATCCCATCGGTTAGTGTAAAATAATCTTCGCATAATGTAATCGGTTGGGTATTTACAAAAACCGGCCAAGTGCTAGTCGACCTCGCACACAAAGGTAGTGTGGAGACCCCGTATATTCATACTAAACACTGTGAAAATTTCAACTGGCTACGTATTACGGTTTAGAGATACAGCCTGCTAACAGACAGACAGACGGACGGCCAACGGAGGCTTATTAATTAGGGTCTTGTTGGCACCGTTTAGGTATGAAACCTTAAAAATATTCTGTAAAGGCTCAATATATATTTACCCCCTTACTTATAAACGTGGAATAACCATGGAGTAGCTAAACCATGTTTTGTCCTTATCTGTCATTGTGACATATGAATTTGACAGATAAGGACAAAACATGGTTTAGCTAATACAAGGTTATTCCACGTTTATAAGTAAGGGGGTACGTGGCAAAAATTAGACTGACAGTCAACAATCCAGTGCCAAAGGCACCTTTTTAGATATTCCTACTTATATTGAACGAGATATATCGCACATGACATTCAATACCGTATTAACTCAAAAATAAATAGTAATGCATAATTATTTGCACAAGTTTGAAATAAGAATAAAATTTTCAACACCGTCACATTTCGAGTTAAGACGGTATTGATTGTCATGTGCGATATTATATTTCATGTTTTGGCGGGATTACTCGTTACTGTTAACATTCCTGTGATCGGCTCGCACGTTGTCGCACTGCTAACCGAGGCACAATTTAGTCGAGTGCCGTTTTTATTCCACACTTTACGAGATCGTTTGCGGCGATTCCTCCCTTTAGATTTACAGCCACTATCAATTTAACTGGCACGGTTAAACAGCCTTAACTGTTCCATGGGACTTAATTTTCTGCAATTGCTTCAGAGCCTGTGTCGGATGAATAAAATTTTAATTGAATTTTACCCTTTTTTGTACAAATTACGTTTGTTGCTTGATTGTTCTTGGAAGAATTTGTGGAGTGACAGTAAAAATTCCGTTTAAACTGATCAAGTTACATGGTAAAATTATGTAATGTGTCATAAGTAAAGGTATAACAACGACCATTAAAAAAACATAAAGACAAAGATGTAAACAAAATCAAACGAACCAATTTACTAACGAACTTTTGAAGATCAAGTAAGGAATTTTTAATGATTTATACAACGAACAGTACTTTGTTTACATCTTTTCCTATTTGAATTGACTTTAGTATTATTATGGTACGGAGAAGACAAACAAGCACAGGGGTAAGTGGGACCTGTGACCCATAGACATTTGAATTTCCAAGACTACAATCTTAAGATTACAATCGTAAGATCTCTTATGAGTTGCCAACTCTGAAGACTAAGATGAAATGCCTCTATGGTAACTAATTTCACCAGTCAGAAATAATAGTAGTTTCAGACATTACCATAAATAGCTACATAAAAATATCAAAGCACATTCAGTTGCGTTTCTAAAGCTATCTGTCTTAGAGATGTCTTAATTAAAACAGTCCCATAACTTATTCAAATCCCCCAAGCCTTAAACCAACTTCCCACCTCCGACCTGCTATAAATCACAGTGAAAACAAACTTAAAAAAGCCCTTCAGACTATTACAAGTTAAAAGGAAAATCTGTTTTAAAACTTGGACTGATCATTAAAATCGCAAGTGTAGAGATATGGCGTAAGTTGTAAATTTAAATCACTAAGTCTACCGAGTTGCGGAAAGTTAGCGAACTTACTGCGAACTTACTGCAAACTTACTGCAAATTGGATTACTAGTGGCCCGGCTAGTTTGACACGGCGCAAACCGCTTGCAGGGCGCTGTGCATGCTTAGACTTGCGTAAACAAAATGTACGTTTATTTCTGGATGTCTTGTTTGTAATCTTTGGGTTTTTTTAAATTAACCTTCAATACATGGCTAGTTAACTAGCAACACCAACTTTTTTTTCTGTTATTAATTATTTAAGGCTTTAGGTTATATTTGACCATGTCAACCCCATTATTAAAACACATTTTAACAAAAGAAAAAAAACTAAACATAAGAGGAGAAAGGATTGCTTGTTCAACATTTTACAAACTACTTTAACAGCACGTTTTGCTAGTGTTTCTAAAATGGATTGAAACAATCCAGTAATCAAATTGATCTCAATAAATAATCCTTCCCTCGTTCTGCACTTTCTTGCTCTCATTAAATAGAGCAAACTTAAATGAAAAAGACAATAAAAATGTGAACGATGCTGCAGAAAAACCAAAGACATGATCATAAATTAGAAGAGAATTTAATATGAGGGTCATACACACGCGCAAAAACAAAAGTTGTCTCTCCTGTAGACAATAAAGGCTTGTGTGCATATAAGTTATGTTTTTATTTGCTAGGACTAAAGTAGACCTGACGGCGCTTGTGAGCATGTGGGATTAGACCTTAAAAACGTTTACTTCGGGCATGACCACAGGAAAGACGGTAACCTAAATCTGTCTATGACCCATGAATGTACATGTGTGTTGAAACGAGACACCTGAGACCTGTTCACCTCTTAAAATGTCCGATCAAATATCATTAAAACAGACCGAAAAAACACTTTAGCAAAAAAACAAATCTGTTCATTTATACTTTAATCATATCGCATCCACAAAGTTAGGAAACAAATGCGATCTAACTGAGGCAGTATAAGCAGTACTTGAGCTACGAATTTTACTAAGTAAGACAGTAAATTCGACTGCCTTAGAGTTGCATCAGCTAAGTTCGGTGCAACATCAGGTATGCAAGCGATACAGTACTTGTAAAACTAATTTGAGTTGCGAATCTGAGTTACCGGGTTTAGAGCATGTCTTGTTGTATTATGAATAGCAAGTTGTAGAACGTACCACGGAGTTTTGGATATATTTCCAAGAAATTATTGAGATTCTTGAAATTATTTGGGGGTGTTGAGAATTTTCTCTTGTTTATAAAAATTGGAAATGTTTTGGAAATTTCAGAGAACTTCTCATAACGATTTGAGAAGTTCCTTTTTAGTACATACAATGTTAAGCTAACGACATTATTTAAAAAAATAAAAAATAAAATAACAGTGAAACATTTTACCACTTTGTCGCAGCTGTTGATAAACTCCACTGAAACCACTCTCACTTTAAAACGTTATTGTGACAAGGTACAAGTGTACACCTACTGATTGAGCTGAACTGTTTTGAGCTAAAACACTCGTACGCACGCTTATCATCAGTTGTATAGTTGTATACTAAGTAATATTAAAAACAAGCTAAAGCTTTAAGGGCAATAATTTCTAATATATGGCCACTGCTTGCACTGTAAATACTGCGTTCGACTCCAAGAATACCGCTTTGTATTTTACTTAAAATTTAAACGTTTCTCTAAGTCACGGATGAAGCTCGTTAAACACGAACTCAGTCAAACTCTTGAGATCTTTCAACGCCAAAAACTCACTTTTGAACCATTTTATTTGCAATTAAAGTTGCACTGGGCACCAAATGTTTATACAAATTCAGCGCCGTCATTTGTCAAATTGTATTAAATGTTGATGCGCTAACGGGTCACGGGGCATGGAATGAGTTAATGATTCGCCCGTTGTCTAGTCGGCCGGCTACTAACTTTTTGTCGAACGCCCTCCGAGCGCCATCGACGCGTAATGAGGCACTTTACTCCCCCATTGCTCAAATGTTTTGCCTTTTGCACTTTTAAATTTCCAATCTGGCGTTTTGCGTATGCAGTTTAAATCGAAATAATGCTGAATATTTTTTCAATGGACTCTGTACTAGTCTACTAGTACATTGTGTAAAACGGAGTGTAGTCGATCGATTTTATTAATTTGTGGTGTCCGGTCTGTTCACGTTTGCAAAGACTTGTTGTTCAGTTAATTATTCTAGCTTACCTTTGACGTAGAGGCCTCGTTGTGTTGTTCTCCTAGTCATTAAGTATTGTTAGGTTAATGTTATTGACTTTACATTTGTAATGATTTTATTTATGCTAGTTTTTACAATTAATACAGATTGAAAAAATGACCTTCTATTGGAGTTTCTTGCGGGGCTGTTTCTCCGCAATGATGGTCTTGTCCGAAGCGCTAGTAGATTCACTACATACCGACTTGTAAAAGAGCCCTCATGTGACCAATAGGTAACTAAAACAAGTTCTTGCAAGCGCAAACAGACCGGACAGACAGCACCCGTTCACGAGCATGACACGTATCTCAGCCATCGCCCCCCTCAACCATGTGTTCGGGAAGGTGGCGACCCGATCAAGTTATATTCTGCGAACGTTAACTTTATAGACATTTTATCGAATTGACGTAAACTGCCAGACGGTCACGTCGCACGCTTAGATCAACTGACAGTTTTCGAAAAAACTTTGCGTTAACGTTACGCATCTTGTCTAGTTCTGGATTCTAACCGACCTAAAACCGGTGCACGGTGGTACACAAGTTAGTAGAAACCCATTATAGAATAACGCCAGAATAGGCTCGTCGAGGACCCCCTGAATGTCACACAGTAAGTTTTAAGAGCGATTACGTGACTAAGCAGTACGGTCTTCACGCCGCAAATTAAACAACTTTTGGATTTCCACTTGTCGAGGGAAAGTTTATTATTAGTTAAGCGTTGCACAATTGTTTTTGTGATTTGTAAAGTTTGACAATTTTTACATTATGTATGAGTAATTTGAGTTTATTAGTTAGTTTGTAGGGTTCTGTCTCCGCTGTCTATCTGTCATAAGATACAGCCAGACAGGTTGTATCTTATGAACCGTAAGTCCCCTGCCTCACCGGGACGCTATGGCGACGTCGCCGGCCAGTACACCTACAGAAAAGTAGACAGCCTCACTCACTTGGCGACGATTTGGCTACGTTTATTTGTATGGGATACGTGGCCAGCGACGTCGCCATGGCATCCCGGTGAGGCTGGGGCCTTATAGGTAGACAGTTGCAATTTTCAGCGCTTCTATTTCCGCTATGACAACAAATAATAAAAATCAAATATAAATTAAAGATTAAACGAGCGCCCCATACTACAATGAAACGTAACCCTTCGTTTCTGTTTGAACTGAAATTTAGCGAAATTATTAAATGTAATATTTTAATTTTGTACATCTAGCGTAGGTATTTGTATAGCCTATATTTAGACAATTCTTTAAGAAATTATATCTTTTAATCAGCCCTACCGACCGATTTTCATTAAACTTTCTTTAAAGTACGCGTCCAATTCGGTCCATTGGTTTGGGAGCTACGATGATGCGGATGCAGATGATGATGCACGTAGATGCTGGTGTTCAGTCATCCTAACAGGAGTTCAGAACCTCTGAGGGTCTACTCCAAACTGGCTGGCTTTACGGTCAAACAGATGTTAATTAAAATGAAATTAAAACACAGACACCACACAATATAGGGTGGAAAAAACGAGCGCCACATGGACGGCAATTACCTTAAATATTGGATGAATTCTACGCAAAGGAGAATTACTAAAGGAATTCATTCAATACCTGCTACAATTATGGATTTTTGAAAATTCGTCTGCCTTAACCGGGAATCAAACTGGTTGAATATGACAATAAAGTAGGGTTTTTTACGGTCTTTATTTAATTTCAAGGTGTATTTGTTATAGATATAAAGGAAATGATTACTATAAATGACGCTTTAGATCTGTATCATAAAACACGACATTATTGTTTTGTCATATTCGACCAGTTCGATTCCCGGTTAAGGAAGAGGATTTTGTTCATAAATCCAATAATGCAATATTTATTGTTTTTAAAAATAAAATATGGTCTCCTTTGCGTATAATTTCCTGCTTCCAATATTTAAGGCAGTTGCCGTCCATGTGGCATTCGTTTTTTCCACCCTGTATACGTTCAACTTATATCACCACTGTATTTAGTATAGGTTAAAAAAAAACGGGAAGCCAACTCCAAAACAAAGAAATAATGCCTTCAACCTTCAACACTTCGACACAAAGTGGATTCCAAGTTTTTCTCCTATAAGAATTATTCCCTAACTTGCTACTTTGACAACTTGGGTGCACACGTTGACAAAAATACGTGACGTGAGTTGGGAAACGCCCAAAGTTGGGCAAAGGGCCTAATTTGGCGTATACCAATTGTGGAAAAGTTATTGTTAACGTATTTGCTAGCGGTTTATTATAGCCGCAGAATACCGGTCTCTTAGAAGTCGTCTAATCCATAATGACACAACAAGACAAAACTTTACACGCGTATACCTACGTAGAGGACGCCCACGACTTAGTATGCGTACAATTAGTTACTATGCTAGGTTTATACTAGGCTTGTATTATCTAGTAAACATCGATAAACATACTCGCATACATAGAAAACAACTAAGACGCACACACACACACACATGCGAGTATTAGCCTCCACTGGGTATCGAAACCGGGACACCTAGCTTCATAGGCTACCAACCAACCAACCAACCACCAACTACCAACCACCACCACCAACCACCAACTACCAACCACCACCACCAACCAACCACCAACCACCAACTAGGCTAACCACGTCCTTTAATAAGGAGGTAGTTAAAAGCATATTAGATCACTCGTTATCCCGTAAAAAAAGATGATAACAATATTATATTATAATAACAATAATGACGACGCGTTGGCCTAGTTGTTAGTAACCCTGCCTATGAAGCTAGCGGTCTAGGGTTCAAATTCCGGTAAGGGCAGATATTGGTGTGATGAGCGCGAATATTTGTTCCTGATTCATGGATGATTTCTATGTATTTAAGTATTATATTTCTCTATGTAAGTATATATGTCGTTGTCTAGTAACTACCCATAGTACAAGCCTAGAGTTCATTCATTATTTATTTATTTATAATAATCGAGTTTTTGCGTAAGAAGTTGCAGGCAGACTCTTTCAATAAAAAAGTTTTTTTAATATTACAATTGATATACTTTAGCAAATAGATTCTTTACGAACACTTGCAGGCAAAAGCTGCCAAACGAATAAACCAAGCGCAAACTAGAACAATCATTAGGCGGTTCGCACACGATCCGCGTAAGGGCGCCTACACACGTGCACAAGATTTACGCTCAAAAACTTTGCCCGTTAATAAGTTGTGTCGTATATCGCGGCAATTCGCGTTGACGCGCGGCTGTCGCAGATAGCGAGGTCGCTACAGCCTACCAATTGTATGTGTGTATGTTCAGTTCCAACACGGGAATATTAAGTTACTTGCTTACTCTTCGTAAGTTAGCTGCGTAATACAAACGAGATATATGAGTATACCCGACTAAACCAAATTTGCATTACACGGCCAAAATAAGAACGTGTTGTGACTGATGAGTATACCTAGATATTTTTCTAGCAGGAACAACATGTGGTTAATGCTTGACATAGGTAATTAAAATATCGACAAACCTGTTATCGATAAACACTACTTCAACGTCATCGAGAATATATTCGTACGTCATTATATAGTTATTAAGAAAATATTCCCAATTTCCTGAGGGCCCTGCCAAGATGCATTGCGCTAAATAGCGTTTCTATTCGTTTCGTTTTTAATCTAATCGGGTCACTGGTAGATCACGTGACTTTTCGTATCACGTCATCTTCCAGCGACGTGATTGGTTTAAAAACGAATCGAATAGAAACGCTAGTTAGCGCAATGCATCTTGACAGGGCCCTCTGAAACTCATTGAAGTACTTAATAAGAAAACGGCGAAATCCTTCCATCAAGAAAAAAATGACAATCATATTATGTCCAAACACCGGATTGATGGGGGCAAAAATGTACCAGTGCTAGTGATTCATTAAATGGCGACTAAGCTTATCGACATCGATAAAAATATATTTTTTATCATCATTATCATAAGTAATGGCCAAGTTTGAATACCTTTTAATTATGTGCAAACCTCTTTTATTTATGCTTATCGCAACTATAAGCAACCGGTATCTGACATTGACTCTGGACTCGAGTCACTTTTGACAACTATTGAAATTACAATGAATAACAAATTCATTCAGTATAACAATAGGTATTCTTTAGCATTCCGACGAATTAAGAACCTTTTTGTTTTTTGTCGAAAGAAAAAATATCGTTTGTCTTCATGGAAAGCTGATCATACAGATATAGAAGTTAAAGGTACGACTTACTTTTGCAAGAAATGTAAGATCCATATGTCACGAAAAAAGTTGTCGATAACTTAGTCGACATTTAATGAATAACCTAGCACTGGTACATTTTTGCCCCCGTCAATCCGGTGTATGATTATGTCATACGATTCATAATAACAATGCTGTGTGTTATAAAACTTATAAGATAAAAATTGGAGAGGACCAAAAATGTACGGATTATGTCCATTTCTACATAATCGGTGGCCCGCGAAATGGCTGTGTTTGCTGCATCTACCAATATAGTTCTGTGGTTTTCCTGACGTTGAAGTGGTACTTATCGATACCAAGATTGTCGATGTTTTTAACAACACGACGTTCATGCTAGTAAAATCTCTAGGTATACTGATGAGTCACTGACTGAGACGGTATGTCATGAAAAAAATTGTTACCTTTTACTGATATATTTCATTACTGGATTGTTTTTATAGCTTGTTGAACTTGGTTAACTTTTGCTTTTAATAAAAATCTAAGTTGGAGTGATACAGCGGGCTCTGCTACGTCGGTTAAACAAAAACTAGTATTATTTGTATTTGGTTTTCATTAAGTAAACGTATAAGTTGTGTTTTAGAGCAAAGTTGATTTTTAAAGTTATATTTTTTTTTAGCGTTAGGTATAAAATGAGATGAGGAATAACTTATTAATAAATAAATAAATGCGTTCAAAGCTTTAGACCTACTTACAGAGAAACAACACTTCAAACTATGGATAGTTAAAATTAATTCTACAAAATACCGAACGATAATTATTCAGCGGCCACAATGAAGAGAAACAAATGATCAAAAGTAACAAATACACTTGATTGCATCCTTTCAAACTAAAAGGAGTAAAATTTCTCGACAAGTATTAATATTTCAAGTCTCTGAGGCTTACTTCGCTAGCAAGTAATTACCTTTTATTTGAAATCGCGAACCAATTCAAAATTAACTTGCTGTTTTTATTCTCTGGTTTGTAATACTCTTGGTAGAGATTTTTGAATTCATTAGTTTAATCATTTAAATACTAATTTAAATAGAAACGAATAATCTATGACATATGTTAAAAAGTAACTTTTATAAAGGTGGATATCATGAACAGTAAATTTAGGACAACCTGTATAAAAAAAAAAGTACATGTATAAGGTTTGCTCTGGACCCTACCAAGACCGACATGGTCCATGATCAAACGAGCTTACAAAGAAGGTTCCTATTAATGCCACAGTATAAACTTTATGAACTACTCAAAAAAAAGTAAGTAAAAGAAAGTATATCGCGCTGCTACGCACCGCGGCCCGCGAGCCAATAAGAGCAAGCTCAACAGGACGCAACAAGCCGGTTTAGACAGACCGCGCCGTCATAGCCTTTAGTTGCTTGCGTATTAAGTATCGAGCGCCGCGCATCGACGCAACCCTTGAGCCCGAGCGGAAATAGGTAATCGAAACGGGTCCATACTGACTGACATAATTATTTTTTGTCATAATGTGCTTTAGGTCATAACGTGTTTTTTTTAAAAAACTTTTGCTTTTTCAGGATTTTTATAAATCAAACCTAACCTAACCTAGCATTGTCTACATGCTAGATATTTCAGAACTTCCGAAAAGTTTGCAGTTTCAGCGATATAAAACATTATGACTATCAAAAATTATGTCAACAATTACATTATGACCAGTAAAATTATGGGAAACAAAGGGCTCCCAATAGAAACTCCTAAAGGGCCGGGAAAAAAGTAATTTTCTATTTATACTATGAGGATAGGATCTGTGTAAATTTACTTAGAAAACATCTTATTAAACTGGCTTGCACTATATTGCACTATCCTCGACGATAGGTTATTTTACTGGCACCAACCAAAACGTCCATTTACACCACATGGCACGAAAAACTGCACACAAAAAGAAAACCGCTCCCAGTTTCAACTCGCGCATTATTAGTTTCACTCGGGAGCTGCGGCCGCAAAGTTCAGGGACCCTGGAGACTCGCTATATTAAAGTGCAGAACAATAAATTTAAATAAAGCATAGTTATGGCGTTTTCGTGTCCGCCACTGTATTAATGTAACTAATAGCGGTCGTGTAATGAGGTGGGTTTTGTTTGGTACACTATATAATTCGCAACTGATCAAAATCGCGAATTTTGATTATTCAGTATGCAATGTTTTAATAGAAGAATTTGTTTTTACACGACTGCCCAAAAATAGGAGTGCAATGTTTTCAGCTTAGGGTCATGTACGATTCTTTATTCCACCATAACTTCTAAACGCCTGAGCCGATGTAGATGTGTGTGGTATCGTTGGAATCCTTTCACTATAGCGGGTGACATAGGATACCTAAACTGTTAAAATTGAAATAACAAACAATGGCATGTCAATTATTAACATATAAATATAAATTATATGTATATCGACGACAGTATAAAAATGCAATCGGATTATTAAAGCTTGCTTTTCATTTAATTATATGATATCGCTTTTAAATAAAACCTAACCTAACCTATGTATAGAAATTGAATTACGCCTTCAATCTAATATAGCTCCAGCATAACATAGCTTTTGGACAAATTAATCGAAAAAAAAACAGTATTTCAAGGTGTTGCCGTTTTTGTTCATCATTATCATCATCATTTCAGCCAAACGACGTCCACTGCAGGACATAGGCCTCCTCCAAGGATCGCCACAACGACCGGTCACGTGCTACCTGCATCCACCGGGTTCCCGCAACCTTCACGAGGTCGTCGGACCATCTCGTGGGAGGTCTACCCACGCTGCGTCTTCCGATATGTGTTTGCCATTCGAGAGGCTTGTGGCCCCATCGGCCATCAGTTCTACGAGCAATGTGCCCCACCCACTGCCACGTCAGTTAGGCAATTCTTCGGGCTATGTCGGTGACCCTAGTTCTCCTGCGATCCTCATTCCTGATTCCATTACGCAGAGTTACTCCGAGCATAGCCCTCTCCATCGCCCTTTGAGTGACCTTGAGCTTTCTTATGAGGCCCATTGTAAACGGCACGTTTTTGTTAGTTAAATAGTAATGAGACCAGAGGCTCTATTCTACTCGTCAAAGACATATTGCTTTTGAAATTTTATCGTATTTTCAACGTTACGATAGCTCTTATTTACTTGACAGCCGAGTTTTAACAATACGGTAACATGTCAAACGAAATATATTTTTACCTAGTAGAATAGAGAATTCTCTCAGAGAGACTCTTTGTTTCGATATTTTAATCACATTTTTAACGAAACTCTTACTGTAATTGATTAAGATTCATCATAAAGTCATCGATATAGTTACCCTATCGAAACATAAAGCCATTACTGTCAAGTAAATATGAGTTGTCAAAACATTGACAAGTAAAATGAGTCCCTGATTGCGGCCGGATAATGCTTTTATTTTAAATTATTAACATCCCGTGACCCAAGAATGCTCTGAAACGATCATTCAAAGAATTTTACAACACAATGGAACCAAGCAGATTTTCAAAAGGCGACCTGTTTTCAGTTGCTTTCTTTTACAATACGGGAGATGTAGAGCGACGTTTTATTGTTGGTATTTCAGTCATTTACATTGTTGTTTTAATTCACAATGAATACGGGTTGTACTGTCGATAATATCTCGGAAACATTGTGATGTTAAAAAGGACGTATCGTATGTCGTAATCTTGTAAATCGGACGTATTGTTATGTAAAATTATATTTATGAACGCTGTTTGAGTCTGTTGTGACGCGAAGTCATTGGCAGTTTATTTCATATTATTTTTGAGCTGATGAAATGAATAGAGAAGAACATTTATTTTTTGAGCACACAGGAGACCTGGTGGTACTGAGACCTATAAATCTTAAAACTGGAACCCTGAGGACTAAGATGGTAAGGCATTCCATGATGGTAAGGACGACGGAATGACTTAAGATGCAACGACGGGTCGTTAGTTAGAGATAAAGTTACAATTAGAAGGTATGTGCATACCTACTTAACCATCGTTAGTTTTTATCGCGTCAAGAACTGATTTTATTTCTAACTGTCGGATGTCTAAGTAATAGGTATGAAGATCTAAACTCGAAAATCTTATTCAAGACCAAAATCTTAACGTGAACGCACATTCACTGTGATGCCTGCATTTTGGTTTAGGTGTATCTTATCTTATCTTACCTTATTTTTTGGGGTCCTTACGGATACACTTCGACCCTATGGGATCTTTTGTGTAATTACCCCTGTTTTAGCGCTTAACCTCGTAAGGCCCACCGTACTACAAACAGGAAGATTTTTGTGAGTGGGACTTTGAATCTACCATCAAGGCAATAAAGTTCAATTACGTTTGTTCGATTATGCCATTTTCAGTTTATGAAAATAGGAAAATAAACCTTATTCCTATAGCAACACAGTTCAAATTAAATTGCCTTGATTATGTATATTGCACACTGGGTCTTACGAGGTTAATCCAATGCAGCCTCCACCCCTTCCAAAAAGCGGACAGTGGAGTGCAATGGCAGAGCCTTGAAATCGTTCGGTTCTGGGTAGCCACAACCGAGGATTTTCATTCTTACTCCGGCGAGGGCATCACATTCACACAGTAAGTGGTTTAGGTGTAGGTATTTTTATCAATAAAACCTACTCTAATATTACTGGTTACACGAGTTCGCATTCATGTTTCTATGAAATAATTTATAACTAAATAATCAAGATGGGAACCGTCAGATTTTGGTCTTGAATTAGATTTTCGAGTTCAGTAATAGCATGTTTAAAATACACTCAATTCAAAAGCGAGAAGTAAATCCAACCTTTTCCCATGAATACTAAACTCTTTATCAAATGCGCCTTTTTCCTAATAAAGGCTAGAATGGCCGATTCGCGTTTAAAAAATGTAGTTATATCAGCTGATGTACGATTATAGTAATGCTGATTGTACTTGGCTTAAAGTATTTATTATTATTAAGCTAATTGAATAAATGTTGTCCAGTCACGGAACCGCGCCCTGACAGCCAATGGGTTATAAATATGGTTGTTAACACGTTCACTGCCACAAACTAGGTGTTGTATGGAACTTGAACACGCCAGGGGGTCAGCGGCACTGATGACGACTGTGTCTTAAAGAACTGCTATTATATTTGTAGCCTTATTACTAACGATAAAGGATCGGAATCTGTTGGTTCGATTTAATAACGCATGTGCCCTTTTAACTTCGTATCGGGTACGTTGACTTTGAATATAATTGAGAATTAGAATGTAAAATAATCTCCTTTATAGCTCCACAGGTTTTTTATCAAGTATAAGTAGGCATAATTCCAGTCAATTCCAATACAGGTTTCAAATACAACTTCTTTATCCGTTCCAACTTCGATATCCTCTCTAGATCTAAGGGCCCTGCCTTGATGCCCTACGCTAACTAGCGTTTCTATTCGATTCGTTTTTAAACCAATCGCGTCACTGGTAGACCACGTGACTTTTCATATCACGTCATCGCCGAGTGACGCGATTGGTTTAAAAAACGAATCGAATAGAAACGCTAGTTAGCGTAGTGCATCTTGGCAGGGCCCTCTACTGTCAGGTTGCAACTTTTGTAACCAAGCGTTGAAAAATAGGTAGGTAATAAATAATCTCAACTTTCAAGTACCTACGGCTAAATACCAGCTAGAATACGTGCCTCGTGTATTCTCGTTATGCGTTTTTTTATCGTCTTCATATTTTCTATGAGTACATGTAGTATGTATGTTACCGCTCGTGTTTAGCAGACATTACCATAACCTTTATTTAATTTACATTTATTCACTGGCATAATGTTGCAAAATAATAGCGAAACTGGTGAATATGTGGCATTATTAAATAAACTTTATGATAACTTTGCCACGATATCAAAACAATGCAAACTACGAGGACAGGTTTACCTATTTATTTATATATTTATGTATTACTGATTAAGAAACAAGTTGTATCTAAGTTGTTGCATTCTTTTTAAACATTTGAGAGGGAAAAGTCGCGGGAAAAGGAGAAAGACGAAGACCTAGGCTGACTTGCTTAAGCCAAATAAGACAAGGCCAAAGTCGTGTCGTATCAGGAGTTGAAAAATCCAGCAGAGAACAGCAGAGAGGGCAATTACTCCGCTGACAAGAGCATAGATAAATAAATTGAAATGATAATGATATACATTTATATTTCTTAATATTTATTTGATTAATGTTAATTAGTGGCAACCCTTTTTCGTAAAGATACTCGTAATTTCACGAAATTCAATTTACTGTTGCGACAGAAACTAGTTATAGCATATAAATTATGTCTATAAAACCATATCGTTAATCTTTGATTTTGAGCAAATACTAGAATCTATTACAATATAAATACAACAAATAGGAATTAGGTTATGGGCGCCACTGTACGGTTGTATGCTTGGTATTGTTTTAACACAAAGACTTGCCATAAGATATATAATTTTAAATGAACACATGTGCATCCTACATTCGCAATCCAAGTTAATTAACCATAAGCCCCCGCCACATTAGCACTCGTCGTGCAAAGATACCGTATCTGTGCAGTAAATAAAGATGCGGCCACACTACTTCCATTAGTCGAAGCGTATCTTGTTCTTATGTAGGTACATAATAATTGGATTTTTAATCATGTCAAATAAAAAAGGCAAAGGAATTGATTTCTTGGTGTTTACACTCAACTGTATGGTTAAAAGTGTTTTGATATACCATTTGAGTTAAAAAGGTTTTTGTTGGAATCTAGTTTGTGAGTCTGATTAATAGCCTAAGAACATGATTGCTTGGAACAATAAATTATTAACCTGATTAAGTACATTAATGTGCGTGTTATATAGAAAAAAATAGTAAATAAAGCAGGTTAATAAAGGGATAAAGAAAACATGCTACGCTAATTCCAGATAAATGAAGCCAAGGGCAAATATAATTATATTGTAAGACAACATATTAAAAAAGAAACAAGGAAAGGAAATTTTAAGGCCTTGAACTAAGGACAAACTTAACAAACTAAAAATAAAACATGCGTCTGATCAGATGTCGGATTACGTAAGACCAGCTTAGCGTGTTGCTAGTTGTGAAAAATTGTATTACCGGACCTCAAAAAATAGAGTTCTGTCCATGATTTAAATATTTCTCAAGGTATACTAATGAAAGAAACGTGCTCTTAAGGGTGATTATTCGGCGTTTCAACCGCCGTCATTATTGTCTTCGCATATTTTTCAGGATAAACTTAACAACTTTCTTTTTCTTTTAATTAGAATGGATACTACCTCCAGGTCCGCTGTTTTTGACATCAAAAGTTGCTGGAAGTTATCATTATTTTCGTCAATATTTTGAAGACAACAATGACGGCGGTTGAAACGCCCGAATATTCACCCTCAAGCTCAAACAAGTCTAAGAAAATAACAAACTTTTGAATCCAACTGTATACGTATTGATATTTTCATGCACTGAAATAAAAATGTAATAAACTACACACAGTAGAGAAATAAAAACGAGTCACTAATTACGAAAGTTCATCATCAAGTGCTTGAAAATCAGTAAAAGACATAACGTTCATAATTATAGATTGAACATTACTATTCATTTTTCATTTCATTTCATTTTAACAGGGGACAATGACACCAATTGACCTAGTCCCAAACTAAGCTCTAGGCTTGTACTATGGGTACTAGACAACGATATACATACTTATATAGATAAATATATACTTATATACATAGAAAACATTCAAGACTCTGGAACAAATATACGCGCTCATGACAAAATATTTTTTATACACAAGGATTTGAACCCAAATAAAAAGTGTACATAGTTAAAGGCTAAAACTAAGGCACCGTTCATTTTGGTCAGGTGAGTCACGAAAAATAATTAATTAATTAACAATATTTATAATGCTGTACATATTTCAATTTACTGTCGAGACGGTAAAATTTAGCCGCAAGTTTTTGAACCAGTTCCGATCGTTAAGTTCATATAAGTATTATGAAAAAAATAATAGGAAAAATTCAGTGAGTATAAATATGAGGGGACAATGTCACACCAATTGACCTAGTCCCAAACTAAGCTCTAGGCTTGTACTAAGGGTACTAGACAACGATATAGATACTTATATAGAGAAGTATATACTTAAATACATAGAAAACATCCATGACTCGGGGACAAATATTCGCGCTCAACACACAAATATCTGCCCTTACCGGGATTTGAACCCAGGACCGCAAGCTTCGTAGGCAGGGTCACTACCGACTAGGCCAACGCGTCGTCAATGGAGCAAATGTTCATTTTTTTTGGGTTAAACCTAGGTAGGTACTTTTAGGGTGTGGCTTTTATTTCCAGTGTGTAGTTCAAGACCTACCTCTAGTATCTATTTTTGGAAGTTTTGTTTAGTGCTCTTCATTTGATTCCTTACGTAAGATCGCACATCCGCTATTTCACCATTAAATTAAATTGCCACGCAAGACAAATCTAACCTCTTTTTCACTTCGTTCATCAAAATTGGTACAGCCTCATGGAAACAAATGGGACTTGCATATGCATGTCAGAAACATAATTCTCTTTCTAAGGCACTCAAGTAAAAAAATGACAATCGCATCTAGCATTAAATCTGGCACAAACACCGTGACGTGTGTGCGTCAATTTTATTCTACGTCATTGTTGCGTTGGTATTACCACTACACATAATAACCGCATTCCTCAAGTGATTTACTAATACTAAATCGTACCAATCCAGTATGTGGCTCCCCTAAAAACTCGACTTCCGTGTCGCGACCCAATAACCACTAAGGAAAGCACCTTTTTATCAACAACACATTGATTTAAAAGGCAAATAACAGTAGCTCACAAATTTCACCTGGAACCATTATGGGCTCATATCTTAGACTGTGGAGCGAGGGATAAGCGACGTGGGGTTTGATTTTCATTACCATCATACTTTTTTTATGGAATGGAGACGGCGAATGAGCACACAGGCCACCTGGAGCACGTTTTATAAAGATACAAGTTACAATTTAACAGGTCTAAACTGGCAACACTGCTCAAATGGCTGGTCGTCATTGGTCGAGGTTGTGTCAAATGGAAACTTGTAACCTGTAAATTGTAATTTTTAGCTTTATAAAACAGGCCCCTGATGGTAAGTGTAATCTGTTATGACTAGACATCGGATTATAATTGCATTTGCATATTTGCATATGTAATTGCATATAATTGTATTTTATAGCGTTTTTGCATATTTTGGTACTTTTTCATTAACTGTGCTTATTTCAGTAGTTATACGTGTTAGGCGTGTTGTATTATGCCCGATGCAATTGAAAAACTAGAAACTAAAAACCTTCCTTTGTGCCAGTCCTTGGAAATATTAGAAAAAATATTGAACAGAGTAACGCCCTTCCGAGTTCAATATCGCAAAAGGTTCGTGGCAAATTAAATGCAGTTTTGTATAAAAAACCCAGTCTTGACGGAATAAAGAAAATTGACGCATTTATCAACGGCACCGGACAAACTCTTCCTGGAGAGGTCTCTGCAGGAATGGCGCCAAATTTCAAGTTCTGTCCGGTAACGTCAGTTGACGTCGAAAGGTCATTTTCAGCCTATAAATTGATATTAAGTGGCAAACGTCACAAGTAATTTTATTTGAGAAGGTCTTCTGAAGAATGGTTTTTGGCACAGACAAAGATTAAAGGGAAGGTTCCGTGAATGCCTGGGAGCGTAAACTGGACACAGGAAACGGTGGGCCTAATAATACTAGAGAAACAGTCATGGACCAGTCGAAGCGCACTGAAAGTTCCAATAACCTTAAGTTACCAACAGTGACTCAACTTACAAAAATGACGTCAGCGATCATCATTATGACTCACTTGGAAAAAGAAATGGATAACCGCAAGCAAATGTTTATTGATTTATTTATTATAATAAGTCAACGGGGAATATTCTACATTATACTTACCAAGATCTTTATACGAGTTTAGACGAGTGACTTCGTTAGCAGCAAATTATGTGGCATTAACGACAATATATTGTAATGGCGTCGTCTATAAAGCTTGAATTTTTCACACTTTAAACCTATTTAAACTAACTCTACACGTTCTTGAGAAAAAGGGCCTTTACAATCCAACTGACAGATATGAACAAGCCAGCGATGGCATGGGTAGGACAGGTGTCCACGAACTTTAACAAACCCCGCGTTCTCTTGTCCATTAGACCACACCAAAATGGACCGTTTGGTCGGGACTAATTAATTTCGTGGACATTTGCGGCGTAATAAGCCTATCAAATGGACATTCAAACAACACCGGCGCAGCAAACGGCGTCCAAAACGATTTAACACATTAGGAACCGAGAACTCCATATCGAGACCAATTTGTACTGGAGTTGTGGGAGCTGGTACTGAATACGTTTGTGGTATTGCGTTTATCGGTAGCTATTAAGGGTAATTATTGAAAATGGTGACTTTAGTTAGTATTCAGCTTAATAGGTTTGGTAAAATTATAGTTATTAATTCACTGAAGGATGCGAATATTCAAGTGGGATGTTTTTTCAATGATACTTGCTTGGATACGCTGGTCAATCCGATTTTCATGAACTTTAGTAAGAAACCGACTAATTTTTAATTTGTTTCTTTGTTCAGCTTTCACATTGAATATTTCCATCCAAAAATTCATTTGTTTAATATACTGCTGAACCAAATCGAATGCATTGTGAAATGGAGAATATCCGCCGTGAAATCGTAACAAAGAAACAAACAAAAATATAAGTAGGTCCGGATAAACCAAACAAAAATCTCGCTAGTTTATTTTGAAACATGACAATACTGAAAGTCAAAATCAAGGCAAATCAAATAAAAAATAGGAAATAGCGACTCCATGTTTTTTTAGAACAAGACGTGTGCTACAAAATATTCTATTCTTAGCTATAACGCAACCAACAGACATAAGGACCGCTTGTATTTTTCTATCTAATTTAATTCATGAGCCAATATCAAAAAGCGAGCGACAAAAGCGGCCGAAGTGGCGGTGACAATCAGAAATGGGAAAACGGAATCAATCAAGCCGAAACCGGAATAAAAATAAACGCGTTTTGTGTTTGAGGGCCGTGATTTGGAACCGTGGGGCCATAAGAGGAGCGATTTTATTTTTACTAGCTTTTACACTACTTAAAGTTGCATTCCGAGTGAATTCGTTCAAGTATATTTACTCGTAAATGAATAATAATTAAGTAATTTTGGCGTAACACAACCAGTGGATTACTAGAGTTATTCCTAGGTTGGCGACGCGTTTGCAGTCTTAGGATCGCAGTCTTAAGATAACACTTGTCTATGGGTCACAAATCCCACTTACTAACAGCTTTTCTGTTCTTCTCAAATCGTATTCGTCTATGGTAGGTATTGTTTTTAATTCTGCCGCCATTACTGTCAAGTAAATAAGAGCTACCGAAACGTTTACAATACGATAGCGTCAAAAACAATATAGTTTTTCGAGTGCGCGATTACAAATAACACAAATATAATTATATTTCTCGTATAATATTATACAGTGCGATAGCTCTTAAAAGGTGCTTCGGGTTTGTACTTGTCTCTCACTCGCTCTCCTACGCTCTTATTAAGAGCAAGTGAGAGAGAAGTACAAACCAGAAGCTCTAAGTGCTCACAGACTGTACAATAGATCGACACACCGATTGATTGCAGAAGAAAATGACTATTGTAATTCGAACAAGTTATTCGCTGGTTTAATGGCCCCACTGAGTGGGAAGGAGTGGGTGTTAAATCGCATGAAAACAAGCGAGTAATTGATTAACGAGCGGCGCCGGCGCCGACCTTGCACTCGTTCGATTCCCGAACAAAACCATTTTGTTTTCTACTTGCTAATTGAGCTGTTCCAGGGTTTTACATAAAGTATCCTATTCTTTTGATTCCGCACTAAAACGCCCGGTTGCATAAACTTCTTTTAAATTTAATGTCACCTTATAATATGTCACGTGCTGTTTCTACGTTGGCGAATTAAAAATAGACAGATGTCAATTTCAATCTATATGAATACTAATGTTATAAGGAGGTAAAACTGGGGGCCTAATATGGCTGCTTTTATCGCGTGACAAAATGTGGTTAAAACATCCGTCACTTTCTGACATTTATATAAGTACGAGACACGAGAGTGACGGATGCTTTATCGACATTTTGTCACGCATAAACGCAACCATACTAGGCCCGCTGTTTGTTTGTTTATCTAAGGAACTACTACATCGCACAATGTACGTAGGTAATTTGTTGAAACCCGGGTTAAGCAAAGGCGGGTCGTTAGTCATACATAAAGCTACTCATCATTTAATTTAAGTGCTAGATCGGTTTGACTCATAAAGTTACTAGAAATGATAAAAATTAAAAAAACTCAATGTTTTCTGGCAATCACCCGTCCTTTTAGGGACTTGTGGTTGCATAATTTTGGTAATTGGACTGTTTTCTAACCGAGTCCCCTAATTGTGTTAGTACCTATTCTATCTTTTCCTTTACCATTTTAATAGTGTTCCAATTGTTAGATGGTACGGAACTGTCAGTGCGCGAGTGTGCCTCGCGCTTAACTGTTTTTTTAAATATCGGATCAACGCTATTGCAAATTATTGCATAACTACGAAGATTCAAAATTGATAAAACTCTGAAAATGCCTTAGCCCCTTATTGATTAAAGAGGGTAGAAATAACCCCAGAAACTACTTAACCACGCGATAATTAACAGCAATACTTTGCAGAATAGTTTTCGATGCATTTGTTGGTATAAACTGCATTGTTTTCTGTTGTTCAACTTGTTGTTGAAAATATCTTGGTGGTTTCGTTGTTAGGTATTAATTTATTTTTTAAACTAGAAGTCCGTTTTGAGACAAGTAGGATTATCTGAAATCAATTATTTTGGTCCTTTCGGATCGCTACCGCCATCTTATCCTTTAACCTTCCGCCAAGCAGTAGTATTCGCATTGTTTTGTTCCGGTGTGGCGATAAGACAACCGATAAAATTACTAAAGATAAAAAAAAAAAAAACTCCCATATGCTCGGAAATATTAACCTTACTGTTGTCAAATCAGCCCGCGAAGTTCTAAGTTCCAGGCCCAGGCAAAATAAAAAAAACAAAGTTATTATTTACCAACGGCAGCGGCCGCGAAAAATGTATGAAATTTCATTACGTACCTGGTGATTTACTTTTTAAAACCATGTTTGGACTAGGATAACTATCTCCAAACAGCCAAACACTCGTGCAATCAAAATTCTTCCTTGTATATTTTACTTTTTAAATGTCATAGACTAAAAAGTTAAGCCTTTTCAAACAGCATTTACAACGTATTTAAAAGTGTGTCAAATAGTTTGACTTTTTTTAATAGAAATTGCGTTCATATCGAAATAAATTGCGGAAAAAACATATTTAAATGTTATAGTTTAAACTATATTTTATTCAAATTGAATTTATGACGTTTAAACAATTTGTGATTTTATTTAATGCTTTATTTCAGTGTCATACTAAATCGTACGTTTCTGTTCTTTTTTTCAAGGAAATGTTGGGACTGTGTTTAATATTATTAACAATTCTGCTAAATTTCCTCACATCTTGGAGAAAAGCGCTATACAAGCCTCGACCGGGAAGGGCGGTTGCTGGACTCGTATATATCGCGGCCTCGACTGCGTCTCGGCCCCGCTAACTCTACTCGTCCCGCAACGGCCTATTTCCCGGTCTGTGCAGTAATGTGCTGTATTCAGTTAGTAGGCCGCACGGGCACTTTTAAACGTCAAAAATCTACCAGTGCTTCCCAAGAGGAGACCTTTTTTCCCTGAGAAGAAACGCCGCAAGAAGCTGAGCAGTCAGTCATTTCAATCAGCAGTTATTTTTCAGTCAACCTATTCGCCATACATTATTTAGGGTTCTCCTATGGAAGCCCTAATCGTCATTTGTCCTAATGTATCGTTTGTCCGAATTTTCATTTATCCTAACGCCATTTCCGCTGAAATTTTAAAACTTTTTAGTATTGTTATAATACAACCCTAACCTAACCAAACCGAAGATATAATTGGAAAACTTAAAAAGTTGCCTGTCTCATCAGAAAACCAGTTTAGGGCAAATGGAAATTCGGGCAAACGATGTGTTAGGACAAACGTTGTTAGGGATTGTGAGGGACACCCTTAGTTAGCATAATTATTAAATTTGATATATATTACTTTTTATCGAGTAAACAGCCCGGTGTAGGTCATCTCCTATTCAGATACCCTTCTACATAGGATTGACGTAAACTGCCAGACGGTCGCGTTAAACGCTTATGTAAATTCCATACATTATTTGTCAGTTTTCGAAAATTGATTACGTTTGCGCTATGCGTCTTATTCATAGCTTTTACTATAAGAGTTTGCCTTCTCCATCCAAAAAAACAAAGTAGGTAAGTATGCAAGTAAGCCCTCTGTTTAACATAGTTGCGACGTCGTTGTTTACGTTTAGCCGTTGTTAAACCCGAGTGAAACTAGGTGTAATACCTTACATTAGCGCGCTGCGAACTAGACGGTAGACGGTACCGCCGACTAAACTGTTTTATAGTTTAATTACGCGTTCGCGGTAACTGAACTTTAGTGCGTTGACCAGTCTGAATCACAAAGTGCTATTTGACTACGTCAACGGGGTACGTGCGATAAACCATATATTATTTAGGAGATATTGTTGGTTAAACTTAAAAATGTACAATCCGACGAAGCATTTAAACATCAGCTTAGAGACCTTTTACTGGATAATCCATTATACTCTGTGGATGAATATATGGAGCTAAAATTGTAAATTTATTTATTATTGTATTGACAGTTATTAATCCTTGTATATTGACATCGGACGAGTGACCATTTATTTGATGTTTAATTGTTGTTGTTTTAATTAATTATTTTTATATCCTTGATTATTAGTATTTATGTTTTGACGACCTCAATGTAATTTCGTATTTTTTGACATGCAATGCAACTTATATTGTAATATTACATTGATTAATAAATAAACTAAACTAACTAATTTAAACTAAACGGACTTGCCCCGTAGACGCACTAACCCCATCAGGTGGGGGAAGAGCGTCAACGGAGTAAGTGCGACAAACCATATATTTTGTAGGATATATTGTTGGTTAAACGGACTTGCCCCGTAGACGCACTTACCCCATCAGGTGGGGGAAGAGCGTCAATGGAGTAAGTGCGGCAAACCATATATTTCTTAGGAGATATTTTTGGTTAGACGGACTTGCCCCGTAGACGTACTTGCCCTACCTTACCTTATTTAACTTGCACTTTTCGTATTTAAGTTGTCCGCTTCAAAATTTACAAGTAAATTAGGCTAGTCAAGGTGCTTAACGCTAACGTAAAGAATTGTCGAAAAGTGTCAAAATGGATGGAATGGAAGCTTACGTCAATCCTAAACATTCGATAACGATAATGTTCTTGCAATGGAACTAAGGCAAAATGCCACAGTTCTCTTTAATGTAATCCCGATAACAATGAAATATTATGATATCAAAGAGCTGATTTGATGATGGAGTAGGAAGATGTGTAGACCCACCGTGTTTGGACTCAATAGTTTGGTCTTAATAAGCAGCTAATGACTTTGTAAAAAGGACCAATACACAATCATTTAACCATAGTTACGTAAAATTGCGCCAATTGCCTATTTCATAAATTAAATAACACGAAATGTAAAACAGTAACGAAATTCAGTTTCAGAAGTGGTTTAATGACGCATTTATTTACCTAGAGGTTTACTTTTCAAATTCACTGCAATAACTTTAAACCTCCCAAATATCTTTCATCCATTAGGTTATCCAACAAATAAAACGGCCAGTTACTTTACCAACGAAAGCAACAAAAATGCCGCCATAACACTTCAAACACCAGTATTTTTCACCTACCCGCAGGTATGGAGATTACGCACACGACTGCGCTGCCCTCTGTTGCCAAAAGAAACATAAAATAAAATCTGCTCTAGTAAACGCAACCTAATTACCAACAAAAAAGAATATAATTTGCTAGAGCTTCAGATTCAAAGATACGGTCTTTTAGCTTTAGTAGGTAGTGCTGGCTATCCGCCAAACGCGAATAATTTGATAAAATGCCCACCGTCCGTTTATTGCGGGATTTTATGCGCTCTTCATTACCTTTTTTGTGTACAGAAGGGCTATAATGCCTTGCAATGTGGCAGCTTTGTAATAAATGTTACAGTAAGTTAGTCAAGCGACTAAGTACTTAGTTACTTGTGCTGTTCACGTAGTGTGGCGTTTGCTAACGAGTTGTGTATAAGACTAAAAATTATGTTCTTACACCCATTAAGTCTAGGGAAGATTGCTCTAGTAACTCTAATCTAGTTCAGTTTGTAACTGTTATCTTTTCCAAGTACAGTTGAACCCGCTTAAGACGATTCTGAGGGGACCTAGCAAAAAAAGCGTCTTAAACGGGAAATCGTATTAAACGTGAAAATAAAACTAGTATTATTTCATGTACATACATTTACAAGACACAACAAATTATGTTTATGTAAAAGTATATTAATAACAATTGTTTTACTTAAGTAATTATTTATTTTAGTTTGACGTAACGATTCGGATGCATTTGTTATAACAAGATTTTCAATCTAATTTAATTTATGGATCGCTTCTTCGCTTCTCTTCACTCCTCCCAACCTGCATATTTCTTTAATATCTTCTCTGTTTTTTTTTTAAATTAGTGAATGCAATTTAAGATCGCTTAGTCATAACACACAAACCTATCTGGACAGGCGGGTGTCGCTAGACTCGCGTCCCTTTGCGTAATATTAGTACGATATGCTTAGTCGCAACTCTTTGTCACCCGCGTACATAACTTGGTATTATGGATTTAGATGTCGTATTTATTATGCGGGACGCGAGTCGAATTAACCGTGAAAAAATGTATGAAAACAGGGCTTAAGTTGCAGGGACCGGCAGAAAATGGCGGGTTTCGGCGGGTTCTACTGTATTATTGTAAAACCATTGTTAAAAAATGTGTATGTCTAGCACCTACGTTTGTTTTCTTGTAGGACTACGCAACTTTTTTATAAGAGTGTAAGGTTATGGTAATCAAAATATATAATGGCAAAGTAGTGACATAGCAGTATTCGCAGTGTTGTGTTCCTGTGTGGTGATAAGACAACCGCGGTGGTGAAATTATTAGCATAGAGGCATTCCAACTTAGTGCTCGGGGTCGGGAACGCTTTTGCGGTCTTAGGATTGCAATTTTAAGATTACAGTCTTGAGAATTCAAAAATCTATGGTTCACTGATCTCACATACCACCAAGAGACCTGTGTGCTCGTTCGCTATACAAAAAAAAGTTACATCTTAACTCAAATGAGACCACGATTAAAACGTCAATTAAATTCATTTAAAAGTTATAGCAGTACATTATAGCTCCACCTGTCACCACTTCGAACTTTTTACAATAATAAACTACTTCGATGCCTCATCCTAATTAAGCTGAAGTTTATTGTATAGCGAGCTTTATTCCATATTTCATGCCTTGAAGCAAAACAGTGCAAAATGACACCATTGTAACACCTAATCAAATTGCTATACACCATAAACAGTGAAAATTTGTCGTGTTTTCAAAGTCTACGTCGATAACATAAACGTTGTAAAATCATTTTCGTCATATTCAAAGTATTTCGTAGCGCTAGCGAGATATGACACAGTTTTGAAAAGCAACGGTCGGGGACATAGACTATTTTGTATTTTAACTAAAGTACATTTTCCCCGCACCACGGTGCTAATAGATTGGTGTTGTGTGAAACTGTCCAACTTGTTCGTAGATAATTGAATTTTGTTAACCAGCCAACTATTGGTCTGCAAAAATATGAGGCAATAACGGAACCAATTTTCGAGGAGACGAACTTTACATGCATAAAAGGTGTGTGAGATTTTTCAGGCATAAAGAACCGTGGGCAAATATGTATGTATGGTATCCGCCCTAAAGACTTTTTCAATAGGATCATCTTTTTCAATAGGGTCAGGGGTATCTGACAGCCGATGGCAGCCATATTTGATTTTCTATTGGCTCGAGTGTTTGACAGGTCAGTCGGTGAATGTTCGGCATTCCACAAGATTATTATTAATTACAGTTTAAGAGCGTATTGAATTGGGTAAAATTTACTATAAAATGGCTTTTACAACCACTCTATGTTGACTCTAATAAGTTAAGCCATTAAGGAGTTTTTACTTTTAAGATTTTTAAATGAATAAAATTGTCGGATTTAGACAAAAATTACAATGCTAGAGAGATACAAAAGAGGCTATTGAATTCTAAAAGAGTGACTGTCTGGTGCGCATTTTGGGCTGACGGCATACTTGGTCCTTATGTTTTAGAGAATGAGGCGTGTGCCGTCGTAACATTTAATGGTGAACGTTACCGGCATATGATATGACTCGTAGTTTTCTGTAGCCAAAATTGCAAGGATTAGTCATTAATGGATCCGACAGACATCTGGTTTCAATAAGACGGCGGCGCCACTTGTCAAACTCTAGAGAAACTATCGATTTGCTCAAATACAAATCGAACGGGTTCTTGGATCACAAGATTCGGGAAAAAGACTTGGCCTACAAGATCATGTGCTTTAACGCACTTTGTTGTTTTTTGGGATTGTGTAAAATACCAACAAATTAACATAACAGGTGTCTTTTTATCAAGGGATAGAAGTTTCATTATATCTTAAAGTGACGGACAAACTCGAGACTATTGCTATATTGGATCGGGTACCTTAACTCCCATTGTCCTTTTTTAATGAATTTCAGTTTTGTGTTCTCTACATAGTCGCTTCCCGCCGTATGTACGCTTAGATCATTAAAACTAAGCATCGAATTTTAAACGGGGTTTTCATCAATAGATAGAGTGAGAAGGGTTAAAAGAGAGGAAGGTGTATGAGTATTTATAATAAGTTCTGGTTTATGTACGAATATTAAAGAAAATCACGTAAACGTCAAAGCGAGGGCGGTTAGTATTTTTTTTTCTTGTTCGCGCCATAAAGCACCCAATATATTCTGTTCATTTCTTCATCACACATCTTTTTCAATTATTTGTTGTCTATTTTGTTCCATTTCTATAGACAAATAATCTGAACTAATTTTATGGGACATTCAAATTATAATAAGAAATTGTATAAATAACTGAAGTAAGTAAATATAAGTTATATTTTAAATATAATAATAATTACAAAATACTGTACAATTATAAAATGCCTAAAAAAAAGTGTATTTTTTTATTATTCTTGATAAAATAATCAGTGAACAGTCATCATTTGGCTGACTTATATTCTTTAAAAAAAAACTATTCTACGCAACAAAATAGAAACCTCACTTCTGTATCGATCTCAGTGGACGTCCTGCTCGTATCTTTACAGAGTGGACATCAAAGGAAGTAGGTCTGTAGTATCAATAACGTGTGCTGTATAAATCATCTATACGCAATGAGGGATGTGTGGTCGCTTGGAGCAAGTTATAGGCGGTCGACAGAATGACAAATAACTTTAACAAAAAGCAAGCTTTCAAAACCCGACTGTTGCTAACCAACTTTACACCGTTATAAATCCTAAATGATCATTCAAAATGAAAAATGATGAAAGAAACCTAAAGATGATTTTTAAATCCCTATTCAATGATACCCCACATGTCATACTTGGTCGATTTTTTTTTTATTTGTACAATATGGCGTCCGGTTGCCGCCATATTGAATTTTGATTACTGTCATATCTTCAGTGACACTCACCAGATTAAGACAAATTGATTGACATAAGAATCATCAAAATCGGACTACGGGTTTAGTTTTTATAGTGACACAAAGGAACAAACATACATATATAGGCTGTGAAACACATTACCCTCCTCCTTCGGCAGTCGGGTAAAAATAAAATAAGACGAACACTGCCTTCCTAAGCTAATAAGCAGTATCTCAAATTCAATAACCAAAGCAGTTTTAATTCACTTCCATTAGTAATAAGGTTGATATTGCTACAGGAGTTTTATCTGACATACTGCCTATTGGCTTAGCATTGTTTGTAGCATAACATTTACCCCCTTACTAATAAACGTTGAGTAACGGTGGTATAGCTATACAATGTTTTGTCCTTATCTGTCATTGTGACATTTGAATTTGACAGATGAGGACAAAACATTGTATAGCTATACCACCGTTACTCATCGTTTATTAGTAAGTTGGTTACAGTTTTCTTATTCTTATTCCTTTTTTTAAATCTATAACTAGATTAATATAAAGTGGGTTTAAAAATCTCCGTTGTTGAATAAAACTTATAAAAAAAAACGATCGAGAAGCAATGGTATGTGCTTTTAAAATATTTTGGTCCCATTAATATCGTGTTTTTCGGGGTTGAGGTCCTGTCAGGTACACTTTGACCTTATGAGGTCTTTTATGTAATTATCAGGGGTCGGAATATGTAAAAAAATGGACGCATTTTCATTTATGTGTGTGTACAATGGGCATACGTAATTGAATGAACATCAGGTTAAGAGGCCACTTATGCTAAAGTCGGTAGTGTTCCGCGATCTGGATCTCAATAACCATAACGCCTTTGTATCTGTTTTTTGGATATGTTAAACTTGATCATATTTGCTTGAGACTGTCGAACGTGAAAACACGATTAGAAATAAAATCCTCGATACTTTTATTTTTCAAACATGACACCTTTTTATTATGTAACTTCTTAATCGTGGTAAACCATTTTTTCGATAAATGTTGTTGTTTTAAAGTAAACAGCAATTAATTGAATTTAACGCTGCCGTCAAGGCGCGAGCGAACTATCTCCATCTCACATTATTCGCGCGGACGCACATAAAGCCATCCCTTTTTATTCTTGTGGGGGCGTGGCACCATAGGTGGCCTCTTAAGGTAAATAAGCACTACCTATTCCGACCCCTGGTAATTACGAGATTTCTAACACTTAAGTTGTCCATGGCCACCTCCACCCCTTCCAGGAAGCGGATGGTGGAGCATAATGACAGTGTCTTAAAATCCTTTGGTTCAGAGTGACCATACAGCCGAGGAATTTCATTCTTATGCGACAAAGATGTCACTTTTATCGTGTAATATTACTCAATCATGAACAATTTTAGATTGTTCCTTTGTGGGTAAATGTAAATAGGATACTGAAATACCTAGGACGTATATTAAAAAGTTGACCCTTTGGAGCTAAAACACGCATTAAGAGAGGTTCAGTATTTTGACTGAAAACTATCATTCCCGCACTTGCTGAATTTGAATAAACAAATAATTTTAATTTTTAAAGGGAATTTAAATTACAAAATATAAGTTAAGGCTTTTAAATATTTCTAATCTTAACAATAATTGGTAGCATTTAAAAATAAAAACGATACACAAAACTTACCTCGTATTCGCCCCACGCTACTAACTTAGGCCCCTCACGATAAAAAGGGTCCAATAATCAATAAGGAGTTTAATCCCGCGGGCAGCGGCCGGCTCCTTCATTGGACGTTGCAAATTGACAGAGTAGGAAAGAAGCCTTACTATTCCTACTGGATGGGACTTGTTTAACTTTGTTTGTTTTTTCTAACTTAAAAAGAATTAAACAAAAAAAAAATCTACTCGCGTAATAATACTAATATCGTTAACGGTATCAGAATAACACCTAGAACAATACTATAATGAGAGTCGCCATGGTAATAACAGTTCTATAATAATTAATTAATAATACCGACTGCACATCTTAGACTAATGATAATCTCGCTATTAAAATAGAAATAAACCGAGTCCAAACACGACGGATCTACTAATATTTTCTATTCTATTCTATTCTAATAGCCATTGAAGAGATTCCGAAGCCTCCTTACTCCATTATCGAACCAGCTCGATCGATGGTATCATATATATAAAATAACACGTTAAGGCTTTTGAATTCAACATTTTCCTGGGCATTTTTACGATCCCGTCAAAACTGAAAAATATTACGGAGATATTTTGTAATGTTACTTGAGAAGTTACTTAAACATTATTATGATATTTTTAAAATTATGACTCTTCAAGCCATATTTATCCTAAACTAACTCCCCTCCCCCTCCCCCTATATCCCAAGGGTCCCAACAGTATTAGATCCTAATAACACAGGAGATTGTTTTGACACACACAAAGCGATCAAAACGTTTATTTATAGGAAAACCTTTTATTTTCCGTGTTTTCAGCCGTTTTTAACTGATTGGATTGAAGGCTCGTTTATTTTTTGTTTTGTTGGGGTTTTTAGTTACATTCGAGTATTTCTCTTTGTTTATATTTTTTTATTTAATATTTTTTAGAATAGTCAAACCTGACTTTATTTTAACTACTTTTTTATTGCCATTAACTGTTTTGGTCTACGTTTAATTCAACAGTGATTGAAAATCATTGAATATTTTTTTAGGGCCATTGATTAAGATGAAGAAGACGCATATAAATTAAAGTTGTCTATAGGTGAAAAACTTAAGTAAATGATCTCTTGCATGTAGTTGGGTACAAAACTAATATGGAGTTTACGTCAAATTTCAAATATAGAATGTCGAACGGTCTATACAGTGGGCCTAGACAAGTTGCCATCGAATACGAAAGCTATAGCGTTAGGTGATCACCTGTGATGACATTGACTCAGTTGACAGTTTCTTCGCATAGTTACCACCCTTGGATACCGACGTTTATATTGTGATAGTGCTCGTGTTGAATTCGACCTGTCAAGATAGTACCGCGTAACGACCGTAGTTGTCAAAACTATCACTATTTGATTAGCGCGAGTGATAGTGATCACTTTACAGCGTGTCAGTTGTAAGGAGTGATTTATCACGTGACTATCAATCCATACATTTTTCAAAGAGACAGGTGATCACCTAACGCTAGCGTTTGTATTCGATGGCAACTTGTCTAGCCCCGCTGATGTGTTACAACTACATGCAAGAAGTCATTTACTTAAGTTTTTCACCTATTCGACATTACGAGTAACTTTTACTACTTAAGATCAGTTATTAATAAGGCCCTTAGACACTATAATATTCTAATGTCATACTAGTTCACAGTGCGATAGCTTTTGGGATTGTACAGTAGGCCTTGCAAGTAGCTGCACACTTTGGTACCTTGTCGCTTTAACTCCTTTTACAGATTATTGCTACAGTTCAAACATAGCGTTACAGTGACAAAGCACTAATGGGCCATTCAACTTTTCGCTGTACATAAGTTTTAGCAACGTTCTCACTAAACTATTTTTATTTGAAAAACCGGTAAAGTGCTGCGTTTTCTAACTTGAAACTCGAAAAGGGACATAAATAAGTTTATATTTAGAATTATTCTGATTCATAAAAAGTTATACAGTTTTATATACATATATAAAAAGTGACGATAGCAAAAATGTACACTGAAAAGTAGAATGGCCCTAATGTGTGCAGCTATTAACAAGGCCGACTGTAGTTATCTCTCACTCGGTCTTATGCAAGTCAAATAGACTAGACCCGAAGAGAAACACTTTTTAAATGTTACCGCAAATTCTGCACATTTCATTATATATCTATAAAACGTTTCACAGACAGATCGGGCAGCTGTGGCGGCCAGTTTTCACTTACAATGCTGCAATGTATACTCCCTACCATCTGACTTGTCTTATTTAGTAAACACTTTTATAACCTCAAAATGCTCCCTTTTCGCCTGAAATTACAATTTTGTCAAAGAAAAAACCATACATGATGTAAAATCAGTGTGCAGACTGTGGTCTTGTATAGTCTGTGCCAATTGAAATTGGCAAAGATGTAAACACAACCAAACGAAACAATTCACCATTATCACTCGATAATCACGAGCTTTTAAAGATCAATTGAGGTCTTAGCAATGATTTATACACTTGATCTTTACTTTCACATTAAGTTTAAGATTAGATAACTATTTATTATGCGTTATCCATACTAATATTATAAATGTGAAAGTGTGTATGTTTGTCCGTCTTTCACGCTTCAGCCACTAAACGGATCGAGATGAAACTTGCCACACATATTGGTTAGGTCCTGGAATAGGACATAGGATAGTTATTATCCCGGAAAATTGGACAGTTCTCGAGGGAGCAGCGATAAACGACTTCTACGCGGACGGAGTCGCCGGCGAAAGTATTAAATAAAAACACGCTTGATGAATATTTGAGGTTATGTGTCAAACAGTACTAATTTGTTTACATCTTTGGCGATTTCAATTGACATAGACTATAGTTGCTTTATTCACCAGAAAACGGCCGTTTTAGCCAAAAACTATGCGTTTTGAGGTAATAAATAAGACAAGTCAGATGGTATGTACTTTAAGTGACTCTTCAAATAAGCTACCATGCGCGGCCTTCATTGCAAGTGAAAACAACTGGCCGCCACCGCACGCCGCGTCCGTCTGTGAAACGCCTAATAGAACTTGTAGTTATCAAATTAACTTACTCGATTTGAACCTTACATAGGATTCACTCAGTAAAATCTAATTGTTTTGACATAGTATCGTATTGTTTTTAACGCGGTCACCATTACTGTCAAGTAAATAAGAGCCGTTGGAAATACGATAACATGTCCAAAGCAAGCATGTTTTTCCAAGTAGAATAGAGTCCATGGCCTAGTTACAAAGAACCTTTTTAAAACACTGAATTTATCAGAAAGAATAGCTGTATAGTAGTCGTATAACTGCATCCGTAGCAACATTTGAACAAGAACGTGCAAGCCTCTCACGAATAGTTTTTGTTGGCTCCTCGAGTGCTCTATCTAGACTCTTGAATTGCAAATAGACTGCGGTAGGAGTTAATTTTTTAGAACCGGACGTCGTATAATAGCTGTATTGGGACTTGGGAGTATGCATGCAGTGCTGTAAAAATGCGCTAGAAATGCTGGTGAGTTTTGTGTTTGCTTTTGAAGGTAGAGAATTACTGAAGCCTATTCCATTTTAAGTTGCCTACACTGAGGAAGCCTACAAAAGTAATTTGCTAGAAATAGAACAGAACTATTTTTTTTGAGTACTAGGGACTAAATAATATTTAAATAAACGTAAAAAATACGGTTACTCTCGTTACCAAAGGCGCATAAACAATATAATAATTTGTTGCATAAAGTATCATCGTGCCGTGCTTTGTTGCTGTCATTTCAAGCATCAATAAATATTTTTACGAGTAATATATTCGTATTATTGTTTATTTAAACACCTGAAAATAATTTTTTTCTTCCTGTTAATATATCTCATTACTTTAATTGTTGGAAACTTAATACCGATCCAATTTGTGTGTTAAGTGAAAGTGTAAAATGTGCAAACTCGCAGTAATTTTAATTAACTTAATAATATCAACCCTCTCGCTGCCAACCGCAACTTAATAAAAGAAGGGGCGATATTTAATCCCAGACAAGGTATTTAAGATTTTTTTAACCCTTTACGTTAAAAAATAAGGCGTTTACCACCTGGAGCTTGTTAGCGCGTTACTTATCACATTAACCCTGCTGCTGCCGTAATTACTGATGTAAATAAACGACCGAGGAAGCAAACGTGTACTATTTTAGGTTTAGTGAGTAATGTGATGCAAATTTGCAGCACGAGTGGTTTTCGTTACATCATCTTAATTTATGACAATTGTAATTTGAGATAAAAATTCAATTGCGACTGCCGTCTTTTCGAACATGTTTAAAAATAAGCGTATGCAGAACAAAAGTTCAAAGGACTCATAATATTTTATTAAAGAAAAGGTATATTTATCCATCTTTTCTCAACAATAAACATATTTTTAACTATACAGCATGATTTCAAAACCAGACATTGAATATGAAAGTCACTGACTGAAAAAAGTAAAATGGAGGAAAAGCCTTTGACTCTGTCTCTTTGTAAAGCTTGGCAAGACTTTAGATCGTTTAAAGAAGCCTATTGTCTGACCTCTGTCCAGAAATAAGAAAAAGGAAATATAGACGTATTTCCTCCTTAACTTAAAATGATAAAACTGGTATACAACATTCAGAGCAAAATCTTCCCTTGTCTGTTAATGACAAGGACGGATATGCAATGGCTTTGTTATGGTCGTTGTGCGTTTTTATTTTTAAAGGTAGTATTTCCGTCCGCCCTGTAGTCTGCAGAAGGAAACGCACTTTGTAGGAAAATAATCATTTGTTTTAAAGAATATTTTTAATGAATACTGACTGAGTCGTTTAAATTTAAAAAGAAATTACTTTATCCGTTTACAAGTGTTTGATTTTGGTACCTTATTGTGTCGGCCCTGCAAAAGCAATTTAGATTAAAGAAGCTTTTAGATCGTGGGTAATCTAGAGGGTGTTTAAAAATTATTACAAGTTAAGTATAGGAAAATGTTTTATTAGTATAACAAACATGGAAATTGTCAATACAATAAAACTTACGACTCTTGTAATGGTAGAAACATTTTTTTTTATAAAATAATAAACAACTTTCACATGAACTCGGATACTAACATTACTATACCAAATAAACTTTAACTCTTAATTTGGCAAAAAAAAAAAAAATGATTTTGACTCAGCAAAAAAATAAAAAATAAATCCAAACAAAAAAGTGAACATTATTGTATGTACAGTATTCTGGACTGTGCCAACAAAAACAACATTATGCATTATGCATTACATTTACACGTTACTAAAGACGTTACGTTTTTGCAAATCCTAACTTAATACAAACCATTGCTTCCTTTACTTTCCTATACGGCGAAATGGTACAGGTTTTCAATACCGGAGTCAAGTCACGCTCCAAATGATTTAAGGGGCAGCTCCCGCCGGCGCTAATTGGTTCCCCTAATGAGACAACTGATGATCTTTGCTAATGAACTGACCCTTAACTGAGTCCGATATCAATCGGTTTATTACCGAGTCCGGGCATGGAAGACCGTACAGAAATAAATGATATCTCAGTTTATTTCTTTCTAAGAAAATAAAAGAGAGGCAGTGGTAAGATAATTTAAATTAATGTAATTCTTTATAAAGGCATGTTTAATTGCAAATGTTTTGGAAAATAAGCAACTACGATATTGCAAAATTGTCAAATGAAAATTGTGTACCCACGTTAAGGGCCAGAAGAGTATATATGTAGGTACCTATATCATTATCACTACATCATAATATAATAAAGTTGGGGACGCGTCTGTCTGTATGTTCACGATGACTTTAAAAACTACGTTATGGTTGCGGTTTTCACCATTTATATATAATAAGTTCTGGTTACCTAATGATTCGCCGACAATTATTACGCAAACGTGTCGTTTCGCCGAATTTTCATTTCGTAGAAAGCTAATTTCTGCTGAAACCTTATTGTTTTCAGATTATTTTTGCTGGTCGCAGGTCTAACCTAACCTAACCTAACCTACGTAACCCATGCTTAAGATAACCTGAAAAAAATAAGGTTTCAGCAGAAATTAGCTTTCTATTTTTATTAATTAGCTGTCCCCAGTATGGGTTACCTAATGATTCGCCGACAATTGTTTCGCAGAATTTTCATTTCGTAGAAAGCTAATTTCTGCTGATACCTTATTTTTTAATAGCTCGGAAACGGACATCGTATACTTTTTATCCAAGAAAATATAACAATTCCCGAGAAAAAGCGACAAACCACTTCTGCGCAGAAGGATTGGCGCTGGCAAAATCTAGCAGAGCAAAATTCTATAATTAAACCTAGTTTTAAAACAATTCCTATTCCGAACGCCAGTCACGTTTCATCATTGGCAGCTCAACTCAGACTTAATCAATGCCCAGATTCCTGATATCCATACTAAATGGACCTGATAATCTTATTCTTGGCACTGAATAGCTTAATCTAGGTCTAATCGAGTTATCTATCTGGACAGAGCTTGGAAACTGCTGTTCAATAAAAGGGCGTAAATGTTATGAAAGTCATATTGCAAATGCGACTTAGTGACAAGGGAAGAAGATTGAATTTGCGTTGGCTGTTAGATGGCTTTTAACAGATTTAAACTGTGGTAGCGTTGCAGTTACTGCCAATGCTCACGTGAAGTGAATTAATGGGCTATAATTGGACAACTGTATTAAAACTGTCATGGTTGGGAACTCCGATTAAAACTGTCGAGTTATATTCAGTTCTTGGTAACTAGGGTTACCTAATCTATCTAAAGGGTTGTTTGTCTAAAACTGTGGTAGCTTTGGTTACCGCAATGGCTTTAATGAATTTTACTAGTTTTATATTATAAGCTTTTATTGAACTTAACATGTTTGTTTGTTTGTTTTATTTGTAAGTATGTTCATGTTTTAGTTATTGAAATTGGCTGAAATTTAGAATACATAATAAAGCCGATGACAATAAGTTTAATTTTTTTAAACATGCGAAATGATTGAGCTCCTCTTTAGGACTGAATAATGCAATACCAAATAGCATAACAAAAAACGAACTAACCTACAATTTCAAATAGTTTAGCTGAAAATACATAGAAATCCAAAGACAAGTAATGAAGCTACCCTCACTACACTAATGAGAATGGAACTTCCGACCTTTGGCTTTGTACTTCAACAATATGATCGTATTTGTATGGTATCTCTGTTGAAAATAATTAGAGATATTATACGAAGATATCTACAGGAACACTTTGACGCATGTTAATGTTTATATAGTCAATCAGCCGTATAAGGGATTTCAGTGACAAAACAAAGCTCAGAAGTACGAGTACCTACACTGAAGGTTTTATGTTTTTGTAACTTTTGCGTCGGGTGGTGTGAATAATGATAGCATGATTTTATTCATACTGTTTTACTAATGAGCCAATTTTACGAACTTCTTATTAATAGATTTTATTATAATGCCTGAAAATACTAGTAAAAAGCAAACTCATACTTATTCTAAAAATATTTTTTAGTCGATGGTACTTTTTTACATGTATCCTTTTTAGTGGTTTAGTGGTGGTTGGATCTTGTGCAGGGTCTGTGCGGATTGCTACCACCATCTTAGGCTTTATCCGACCACCAAGCAGCAGTATTCGCATTGTTGAAACCGATGAAATTACTAACATAGAGGCTTTCCATCTTACTCCTCAGGGTTGGCAACGCATTTGCTGTATTAAGATTGTAGTCTTGTGAAAGCTGTCTTTGGGTCTCAGATCCCTCTTTCCATTAGGTGATCTAGCTGTGTGCTCATTTACCTTGTCTATGACATAAAAAGTTAATTCAATGATTGGTTTATTTACTCCTCCCGTGCTTCATTAGTGCCTCGGACCCAGAAAAATGAAATTCTCAATCAGCTGATCATCTTACCTTCCCAACACCAGTAGGCTCTTTGACTCCCAATCGCCTCAGCAGCGCGGGCGGCGGCGGTGGCGGGGCCTTGTGCAGAGCGCCGCAGAACCCGCTGGCGCTGGCAGCCTCCTCCTCGCGTCGACGCTGGCGGTGCGGGGAGCCGCTGCTGCATTTTGTTGATGTCCTGCAACAACATAAACGGGTTGAAAACTCTGCTCTCAAGTTTTGTTGCGAGTGTTAAGCTTGGGCTCTTGACCCTAGTTAAAACCGAAGAATAAGGACACGGTTCATACGGTCGACGATGAAGCGAACTTACTGAGGAAATAACTTGGAGACATAAATAAAAATATTAACAACATTATAGCCACGTTTACTTGTTTTTTTTGTAAAAGGGACCAACTTATTTTTTTTTTATAATTCTAAGAAACTTTCAGTACATTAAACAAGATCTTACTTCACGTTAAATATCAAGAAAATTGTGAGGAATTTGCAAAATTCATAATGTAACGTGTTTGATAATAAGTCGATCTTGATGAACTGAACAACTAAAAACCTGATTCTGAGAAAATTCTGACATAAAACATCTTTATTTACCATTAAAATACAAATATCTTATACCAATCACATTTGCCAGAACAATTTGGGTATAGTTTAAATAAAACCGGAAAACTTTCACAATATCTACCTACTAATTTAAACCATATTTTTTAAATGTTTGTTCTTAATTCATAGATCATTTATATCATATACATGATGTATATATACCTCACTTGACTACATATTTTGAGTTAAGCTTTTGTACAAGAGTTGTTACTTGTAACTTCATAAGCAAAACATTAAGTTGGACTATTATTATTATTGCTCTGAACCACCGCAAATGTTATGCGGTGTCATGGAAAGAAACTGCCAAAAACTTTAGTAATTGAAAAAGAAACCTTGCACATTTATCTTCAAGCGTTTTTCGAGAACCCTCATTTGTAGAGAAACGAAATAGAAAGGATCTGTTAAAAATAGTATATTTTGAAAAGAATTGTCGAGTTGGATGGAATTAGTTTCCTATTTCAAAGATAAAATTAATACAAAAGAGATTAAGTAACATATTATAGAGTACCTACAATACTTTTCACGTTTCACCATAGGTACAGTCACCCAATAAAAATGTTGAGCATACTTAGAACCTTGTCATTGTGAATGTCATTGTCATTGTCATGTGTGTCATTTGATGTTCTGTTTGAAGTTTACTATGACAACGCACTAAAGTGGTTAACATTTTCGTTGGGGTACTGTACATGTCGCCAGTTAAATTTAATGATTGTTTATTGAGCAGGTTGCTAAGCTGTGTACTACGTACAGTACTACCAGTTTCTATAGCGATCGGTAATCTTCATTTTACTATGAAACAGTGACAAATATACTGTTAGCTGCGAGTGCAAGAATAATAGTGGTCTTGTTAGATTTTAGTAGTGCCTTCAATACTGTAGATTTCAATATTCTTCTAGCCATCCTCAAGAACCTAAATTTTTCTTCTTCAACCCTTAGTTGGTTTGAGTCATACCTCCTTGATAGACGCCAGCGCATTAGGATGGATGATAAGCATTCAGATTGGAATGTTCTCACTGCTGGTGTCCCCCAGGGAGCTGTACTCTCTCCTCTTCTTTTCTCTATCTTCATAAATGGTATAACGACCTCTCTTCTATCTTCTTACCACCTATACTCTGATGATTTGCAAATTTATGCGGGGGCGAGTTTTGATGACTTCCCTTCCCTAATTGACCTTATGAATGTTGATCTTGCCACGATTCAGGAGTGGGCCACTAACTTTGGACTAAAGGTTAACGCAAAGAAATCGCAGGCTATTGTTGTTGGAAGCCCGCACTTCATCTCGAAGCTGTCTGACCTTGTGATGCCCAATTTGATTTTTGACGGAACTATAATTCCATTTTCTTCTACAGTGAGGAATTTGGGTATCACAATGGATCAGACACTTTCCTGGTCTGCTCAGGTTACCGAAGTCAGTCGCAAGCTCTTCGCTTCACTTCATTCTCTCAGGCGCCTGCAGAATTTTCTTCCTCAACAAACCAAGATAACTTTAGCGCAATCTCTCCTTCTCCCACTCTTAGACTACGGTGACGTTGCTTACATGGACCTCTCAGAACAGCTGCTCGATAAACTTGAGAGACTCCAAAACGTGTGCATTCGATACATTTTTGGTCTGCGCAAATACGATCATGTCTCCCACTTCCGTGCACAGCTAAACTGGTTACCCATTCGTTTTCGCCGAAATGTTCACATCCTGTCGTTGCTTTTTAACACTCTTTTTAACCCTCGTTCTCCCTTCTATCTTTCTGAGAGGTTTGGATTTATGGCCTCCGGTTCCCAAAACCGGTTGCGCTCGAAGGCCAATCTCACACTCGCTTTCCCGTCTCACAAATCCAAGTCCTATACTAAATCCTTTTCAGTGCACTCTGTCAGGTTATGGAATCGGCTGCCGGCCGGCATTAGACAATCACAATCAGTTGATTCGTTAAAAGACAAATTGAAGAAGTTCTGGCTTGACACTAGCTCCTAAATATTGTATCAACTGTCCTCTACATAAGTACAGTTTATATTTAGTCTATGTAAGTTTAAGTATGTATATAGATGCATAAATATAGTATATTTCTATATCTATTTATGTAGATATTTGAATGTATTTATTTTTTATAGTTAGTTAGGTTTTATTGGTCAGTTTAATTTTTATGCTCTTTTCCTAAATTAAGTTGTACACTTGCCTACTTGATGCACAACCTTCACTTCTCTCAATCTCTCAAGGGTTAGCTGGAAGAGATCCCTTAAAGGGATAAGTTCGCCTTTGTACATTTTTATTTTTTTTATTTTAGCTTCATTGTATTGTTTTTGTTTTGTACAATAAAGAGTTTACATACATACATACATACATACATACATACATACATACATAATAGCAATAGCCAGCTGAACGATATTAAGAAGCTAGAAGTGCTGTAGGTACTCACTTTACCTCGGTCGATTTCTATGACGTCACAATATTTAACACGTGTTAAACTTTGAAACAGATCCAATAAAATGACGATAGCGTACTCCACTTATATCTTTAGCATTTTTATAAATTTCATATTGATATCACCCTGTACATTCAATTTTTTCTACGTACCGAGTGCAATACGTATAAATTGAGCTATCTCGGTAACTAGAGTGACCATGTTAAATAATTTTGTAACTCCAGTTACCACACTACAGGGCGATTTTAAATGTCCTACTCAATACACCCTAGTAATACCTACCGGGATAAATGAACAGTACGTGTAACCTCGCAGTGACCTTTTTACATTTTTCAAAAATTCGCTCCGCGTCAATACGCCGCATAAAGGGGCCTGCTTACTTGATGGATAGCAGTTACGTGACGTCAGACGACAGCGCCATTTTGAAAAATAAAAAGGACGCAACTGACTTGAGCCATAGAAAATTCAATCCTCTAAAGCTTTAAATGAGGTTGTAGATGCAATAGAGGTTTTTAACCGTTGTGATGTTTTGTCTAGGAAAGATTTCTGTTTTACTTTACTGCAAAACGCCTCGAGAGAGTCTCAAAATTGAAAATTCTTCACGTTGGAGCGTCTACACGAGATGTATAGGAATTAGGTGAAATGATGGATTGTAGTGACATGACTTTTTAAGGCTTTATTCAATGCATAACTAATTTTTAATATACGTTCGCAACGTCTTGTTTTTCAGGTATTTGTCAAATTCACCGTTCAGTCAAAATTTTCATTCGTCTTGGAAATATTTCTTCTACAGTATGTTTATTATTTTCAAAAGCAGCACTTGTACACTTACCTTTAGTTAAAAAAACTTTAAGATATTATTTTTCTACATGGTACATACAAATATTGTTTTACAGCTATATTTTAAAAATTAAAACAATAAAACTATTAATACATAACAAATTCGAAATTGTGTAGGTTTATGCCGTGTGGTTGCCGGCTTAGAATAGTGCCACTCCATGTCTTCCCGTGGATGTCGTAAGAGGCGACTAAGGGAATAAAGGCTTGTAGTACTGTTAGGCGATGGGCTTGCAACCTGTCACTAATACGCCGGTAAACATCTCAGCCTGATTGTGCAGAATGTGGTTACAGAATTACCAACAAGTTTTTAGGGTTGTTGGTAATCCTGTAGCTCTGCCTACCCCACTCTGGGAATGAAAGGCATGAGTGTATGTATTAGGGTGGTCCAACAAAAGTATGTAATATTGTTTCTCCACAAGTTTCTTTTTATTTCAAAATACACGAAAATACGCTATACTATTATTGCAATTTAATAAACTTTACAGGTCGCCCATAATGTTAAAATTGTTTCATATAAAAATGTATAGAGCGTCACACATCTAACGAAGATATCGAATGAGAAAGACTTTGGAAAGCTCATGACACTGTATTCCGAGTTGCAGCAGGAGGCGAACAATATTCTACTTCTGTTTTTAGTTTTTGCTAAGTTTACTAGATATCGTTTTGTATGAGAATGAGATCTTTTTGGCATAAACTAAACGCTTTGGGCGACCAGTAAACGTTCACATAACAAGTTCAAATTTGACACATAAGTAACTAATTTATAGTAAACAAAAATAAGCCTTGTGGAGGAAGGATTTGATATACTTTTTTTTTCTTCATACTATTTGGACCACCCTAGTATGTATGTATGTATATGTTTGTTCTGACTTTTCGGCTTAGCGAAGCAACCGATCGACGTTTACGTACGTACGTTACGTACTTTATTTACATGGACAAAATGGCGGGCAAAAGTTATGGTTTAAAAACTAATACGCGAATGCGATCGTAGGAAGAATTTCGGCCTTTAGAACTGTATACTGACCGGGACATAATAATACCTACGTAATTAATGCTTTACGCCGATATTTGACTTTTTTAATCGTTCAAATGATTTATGCTACGATTAAAAAGCCAGATCACTTCACCACATTTTATATGGGTAAAGAATAAACAATCGCCTTCAAATGTTTCGTAGAATATGGGGTGCTCTTTTATATCTGAGCTTGACTTATTAAGTGCTCAATTTTCTTTGAACACCCTGTATGCCTTTAAAATATTTTTTTGTCGATTTTAGCAAATAAAAAAAAATGCAACTGACACAGTTTTACACAATTTGTTTACTTTTGTTTTGGTGTTAATACACATAAACACCGCAACCCTCGAATGATTTAGCAATACAACGTTATGGCGCTTGCGTGTAACGCTGTCGCCGTGCCTCATACTGATTACAACTATTAACATTCCTTGGAGGGAATTCTCAGATAACTTTAGCGCATTGCTCTAGCTTTTAGAACAGGTTTCACTGGGGTTAAGTTAAACTTGGATTTCGATGCATGTTGAACTTAGTGGAAGTTCTGATTTTTGATGCCAAAAACTTTGAACTCAAACAAATTTTGACTGCACACCTCAAACTTCAAGACAAATAATAAACGTTGCAGAGTTAAAAATAAACAAATCGGCTAAGCTAAGGCGAAACGGTTGTAGCAAAAGAAATAAAAATTCAATATCCAAAGACAACGTTGTCCTCTTCAAAATAAATCACATAAAGTAAAGCATACAAAACGAGACACGGTTGCTATTTCAAAGGATATCAGTCCTTATATGGATGTGACGAAAAGATAAGATGCGGTTTTATTTTCGGCGATTAAAACGATGTTTCACCAATATGATATTTGAACCCCCAGAAAAAAACACACGAATAATTTTAAGTCTTTACTTTTTTGTTTTTCGAAAGGGAATCAAGATATATTCATCTTTAAATTGAAAATTAAGGGCTGATTTTTCAATCTTCCGATAACTCATATGCCAAAGAATAGGAAAGTTCGAAAAAAATACAAATACATTTAAAGTTTTAACGACAAAGTACTACCAAAAAAAATTGATCATATTTTAATTACAGTCATAAACGGCAAACGAGTAGATGGGCCACCTGATGGTTAGCAGTCAACGTCGCCCATAAGCGTCCGCAATGCCGGAGGCAAAGCCAAATTGCTGCATTTCTATAAATACTCTTTAGAAGCCTAGTTTAAATGAGGAGATAGTGCCGAGGAAACACCGTGGAGGAAAGTTATTTCCATAGTTTCAAAGTACAAGGAAGTAAAGAGCTTTAGAAATGATTTGTAGTCGAATTTAGTGGCTTAACGTGATAAATATTTTATCGCCAACATAAGCTTCAATTCCACGACCAAATTGTTTAAAAAAATAAAATAAAATTCTGCTTGATTATTAGTGCAACCTTATATACTCATAAATAACAAATCCATAATAACTGTATTAAAACTAAATCGAAATTAACCTAAACGTATAAACATAGTCAACTTAAAACCTATTTTCGGCCTAAATATTTTCCTCAACCCGAAAATTCGGCGAAAAACCCGTCTCTTCCCTAATGTTTGCGAACCGTTGATTTCACGGGCCGGTGGTCCCGATGAAAACAATCCGGAAAGGTCCGCCTGACATTTGATAGAATACGCCTCCAGGCATGAATAAGGCCACGCTGTATATACGATTTATTTTATTAAAATAACATGCTGTATGTATTGATTCGTGAGGTTCAGTGATTTTTATTAGCGTAGCACACTTGAGTAGGTAAGGACGTTGTATGTGCATTTTGAAACAAAGGAAATAGACACCTCAACAGATTTTGACTTACCTTCTGATGAATGTCTTAAAATGTACGACGATTTAGACATAATAAAGGGTGTTTTTTTCTACTATGTTTATATATGAGTATTATGTTGGAGTGTATTCTATTATTGTTTGTATTTAAAGATGTTTTATTTACAAATACTCGTAATGTTAAACATTTTTTATTTATCTTATAATCTAAATATAAAATAGCGATTATAAAGCTGCACCCTAGTCAGTTTTTTTAATACTTTTCACTTCATAAGCCGCACAAAACACCGCCCTACAAATCCCCTACCTTGCAAATCGCCTGAAAACTATAACTACCCTCATTATCGGACTCATAACGACCCGCGTGCGTGAAGTCATTATACCCCAATTACACGTAACAATTAATACTCGTAAAACATTCACTCATTCATTCATTCATTTGGTCATTTGGAATGAACTTTTTTAATTCATTACCCTTTTATGGCGTCAAATGGCGGTATAAACGGTTTATTTACGATCGTGATTTGAATTTTACTGGAGATTATGAAGCACGACATGTTTTTATAGATTTAATGCTTAGTTGACAAATAGTCATGTTTGAATTAAAAATTATAAAGTTGTCTAATAATACTTAAGGTATAAGGTAATATTCTTTATGGTTTGTTTTCTTTCATGACTAAATCGATGGGATACGTTTTATTTTAAAGTGATGTAAGTTACATTATAACACAATTCCGTTTTTCTACGCGAAATCCCCAAAATAATAATAATGTCGACTAGGACACTAATCGTTTTATTAAATAGAAAAGCCGCACGCAACGCACTTCAATGAATATTTAAGTTTTCAACATTTCTGAAAGACCATTAAATTAAAAAAAATCCTCCCGAATTATTTTGTTTTACAATAGATTAGATGAAACCATCTTTTGTTTTTAACGCTTCATAATATTAGGATTAGGGTCATGATATTTTAAATTTGGAAATCCAAAACGGTCTCGTTCAAGCACATTTAAATTTGGAATACTTTGTATTTGAACCACGTTTTGGCAATCCGTTTGACCTATATTGCTTATGTAACTGGCCGTTACCCTGTTTGGCAGCCAAAGGCAATACAATTCCTACATATGTGCATCAGGCCTAATATATTTTTACACGCTCTCACGTTACTTTCAATGTTTTTATAATGTTCGAGGGTCGTAATTCGAGTTCGCTGATCTTAAGTTTGATTAATTTGTAATTTCACAGATATTATTTGACGACGGGGTTGGAATTTATCTTACCTATGGAATTAGCGGTTCCGGGTTCGATGCCCGGTTAGTTTAAATGTTCTTGTGATGAGCGCGAGTATTTGTTATTGAGCCCTGGTCGTTATCTATGTATTCAAGAATGTATTTCTCTTTATAAGTTTGCTTATTGTAGTGTAGTACCCATAGCCCAAGACTAAAGCTTAGTTTGGGAGTAAGTACCTATGCCAATTTGTTTAATTCTTACGCAGTAAAATACAGACTTTAACTTTTTTTATAATAAATGTTGTTTCTCCACGTTATACCAAATCCAATTTATGTGCATCCAGCTTTGTCTTTTTTCGGGGTTGCCACCGTGACAAGTAAATATAAAACACCAGAGAGTTAAGGGGGGAGCGTTACATATTTTAAACGCGATAACGGCGATTTAAGGGGATGCGTGACTACTGCTTTTTTCTGAAGTTTCGTTGAACTATACTGTAGAGTTTGAATTGGTTTTGGGTTTTCTTGATACTTGAAATAAGTTTTTGATAGATTTTTTTTAAGTGAAGCTATGGTATGAGCTGTCCACGCTTCCAAGTATTTAGGTACTGAACTAATATTATGAATGCGGAAGACCGTTTTATTGTTAGTTCGTTTGTTTCGTCTTTACAGACGAACGGCTTAATTAGGGTGATGGCACCAGTGTTGGACACTTTTAGCTGACAGGCACCAGTAATGGACACTTAACTCATAATTCATTACGGTCCTAAATTGATTGTTGCGGAACAAATGAATAACCCTTATCTTCTGCAAAATAAGAATCAAATTTCTATCATTGTCCATTACTGGTTCCGTCACCCTAATCGAGTTATATTTAAAATTTCAATTTGGTACGGAATTTTATATATAGCTCGGGAACAGAACACATTGGGGATAGAATAATCGATTTTTCAGCATTAGGCAAATCGATTGTTTTGTTATAAAATATTTTATTATCTAATAATAACCCCTGGAGAACTATCAAATTAGTATCGGAAATCGATTGTTCTGTCTCCAATATATTTGCGTATTTCAAACAAGTATGGCTTTGTAAATCATTCAAGAGCCCACTCAAGAAGATCTAAGGTCGACGTTGTTGTCGGAAAAGACAAGACGACTATAAATTTTATATTTTGTCCTCCTGACTTTTCTCGTGATAAAGCGTAGAAGTTCGACTTCAAAAAACGAGTCTATGTTCTACTTTTTTTTTATCCGAGATAAAAAGTATCCTCTGATCGCCTCCGAACTAAAAACCCAAGTATCTCTTTACCAACTAATCAGGAATCTTGAAAAAAATTAACAAAAAAACATCTTCGTTAAACACGTGTGTAACTTTTTAAGGAAACGAAAAGTTTTTATCTATTTCTGAGCTATGCTTAAAGTTTCAAGTCTCTAGCTAAATCTTTAATAAAAACGAGCTAAAAACAGAAAATACGAGTAATAGATGCATTTCCAACAATAATATTATGAACAGTGAATCAACAACAAACAAACTTCACTACATAAAAAGTAACGAAAAACATAAAACAGAAGTCGCGAACTCAACAAATCGATGACGAGACATTTTTACAGCCGAGCACACTCGAACACAAGAATAAACAAGTTATCGGTCTTTCCATTCGTTCACAATCCGCTGCCTTTCGTTCACGTCAAAAAAGTCATTCCAATGAAACTTCGAACACGCTAACTTCCAAATTCAAAATTGTAACACCTTTTATTTTTCGTAGACGAATTTTTAGTCTGTGGCAACCAGCCAGTGAAAATAAGTTGAGAAATGCGAATGAGAACTTTATTCTATTGTTGCTGACAAATTTGTGTTTAAACAGCGGTCTAAATTGCGGTAGTAAAAATAGAGAAAGGCAATAAATGTGCGACAGAATGGAGCAGCTATTTGAATAAGCTTTGTTTTGTCATAAACGTGAAGAACATGCCGTAGATGTTATTTTTCTCAAAAATGTCCGGAAATGTTGACATTCCTATCTACATATTGAGACGCGAAGTACATAGTTTAGTGACAGTTCTCAAATTAAAAAAAAAAAACATTGCGTGCTCGCTACACAAGCCCGCAATGTTGCATACAAATTCCATTACCATCTAGCTTGTAACTTTTTTTAAAGTGAAATGGGCCATAATAAAATGAGGGCACAAGTCTTATACATCCAAATTTTACTCGAAACATAACTTTTTTATTTGTGCCTGGAATAGCTTATGTTTTTTTTAAAACAAGAATTGCGTTTCTCCTTGTCATAAACAAAAAGGCGGTAAGGAGTGATGGTTTTTTCACATGAAGTTTCTGTTTGTATGCAATTCAAAAAATGAGTTCAAGCAATGAAGATTTGACTCCAACACAAATTTTTTCTTGCGATTTTTGAGAAAAGCACTATATTTGCCTCGGCAGGAGCAGCAATTGCGGGCTTCGTATTTTTAAACGGACTCGCAAGCTCGTCCGTTTAATCCAATACTCAGCCCGCAATTGCCTACTTCCATGCCTAGGCAATAATGTACTATTATACAACGATAAGCTAGTTAGTTAAGTTTCTTGAACGTGCTCTAGGATGTTTTACCCCAATAATATCCTTGGTTTAGCAATCAGTGATTAAGTGATTTGAATCTAAGCAACTGTGCAACGTGGTGCAGTCGTCGTCGCTTCCACCATCTTACCACAAAGCAGCACTGTTGTATTATGGTGCATAAGACGGCAGGGGAAATGATTGTTATAACCAGGGAGCGAAACTTTGGTGCCGATGACATGCGTATGACGTCAAGCTACATACAGAGTGTTTTTATCTAGATTTTACTTCATCACTAATAACAAATTATTGGCCTCTTTAGTTTACCGATGTTGACACTTGAGTTGAGACGGCAAACGGTGCTTATAAATAAGGTAATTGACTGTCATTGTCATATTAAAAAGAAAATTGTTGGAGACAATAACAAATTTATATTTAATATTTTGTTAATGTTTTAACAGCAACCAAGTACATGAGATGTTATGTTTGAATTTTAAGCATTCTGCATACTTTGAAATCCAACGAAATTTCATTTAAGTTGTTCTTCATTTACTTGTGTAATGTTTTTCATTTACTTGTGGAAATAATATTTTTCGTTAGAATTACATGACCCAACAAAATATTTTATTCATATCGTCTTTGTCATTGTTTTAATATTTACATTATCATTATATCATTATTAAGACTCAGTGGTGTGTCGCAATAGGCAAATCGATTGTTTGATTGATTTTTTGTTTATATAAAAGCATCCTATATGTGAATTTGCGTCATAATGACGTCACCGGCACCAAAGTTTCGCTCCCTGGTTATAACGTTTTCATCTTGGTCTTCTAGCTAGTTTGGATAGGCCTCCGAGCCCACCTCGTTTTTTTTCTCACTATCCCAAGAACTATGCCTTAAAACTGCAAATACAACATTGAAAATGGCTGAACAATACAATATTTACCTATTACGTATACATCTGCGTGCGCCGTTCACATGCTTTCTCATGCAGCATCCGTCGCATGAATATTAGATGTGAAAAACTGCTCTGTACTACCGGCATGCCATATTTTGCGAACACGCTGTATATTTACTGCAATATGTATGGAAAGAAGCATAGTTTCACGCTCAGTAGCCATGTTATCGAGCTACTGCAAAGTTAACCCTTTACTTTGCAATATTAACCCGTTCGTCACATATGAAGGTTTACTCTTACAATATTATTTATTGGGTTGTTCAGCGAGAATAGAAATGGTGACCCAAGGTTATGTTATCTACAGGGTGATTGTATTTTTTGTTTGTTTTAGTTATAGCAATAAATTACATATTTTTAAAAATTTAAAAAAATATCTACTCTTACGTGACAATTTCCACCTAAAGCTTTAGAAGGATATTAGAACTAATTTCAGAAGATGACCAGGTAGGTATACTAAAATTTACAGCACAGTATTCGTCTACGTAGTTTAAATCATAGATGAATGAACTTTACTTTAAAATGATGAATAAACTCACGATTTCAAACCGGTCCGACATGACTCGATCATTAGGAGTCCTTTATCAGGAGATGAGTGCGTTTACGACGGCGGTGCACCCCGTATAAGTTCGGAACAGTTCGGACAATTCCAGCGAATAAACGAGAGATTTAACCGTTAATCTATTATAATTATTCATGTCTTAGTATCAATATTACTCTTAACTTTACTATACTCTATTTTTTTACTTTTAAATGCTGAGACTGAATACTATACAGGCTGGTGCATCGTTAAAGCCGCATTGGTTATTTTAATAATTTTATTAAGCCTCAGTACTTTTTAGTTAATTTTTTTAACAAACACTGCATTATATGACGAATAATATAGCTTGAAAAAAAGGGTGTTGTATAAAGTCAAATTAGCAAAATAATCAAAATTTATATGAAAACTGCAATATTGTGGTTGCTACTCTACAATATTGTAGTGCCACGAGACCACGTCAATCTCTTTATTGCCATCCTATACGTATACTACGGCTCGCTTAGTACGAAATGGACCCGCTTTGGAGCCATTGGCATGAAATGCATAAAAGCAAAAGTTATACGCATTAATAGAGAGTTGCAGCCCTCTGTGTGCACAACTTCTCATTAGAGATCACGGCGATGCAAAAGTTGATCCTTTATGGATGGGGACAATTGGGAAGAAGGCGCGAATTATCTTGATATTTAAATTTATATTCTACTCAAAAATATTTTTTAGAGCCACCTGTATTTTTTTGTTTCAGACCAATTTAACGAATCCAAACCCTGTGGGCATACGTAAGGTATAGCGTATATCCTCTTGCGAATATAGGAAGTGAAAATTTTCACGAATGCAATTCGGGAAACTTCTTTGACAAGTCAATTTTTTAACTAGTTTGCTACGTATGTAATAGTGTAACGTATGGTGCCAAACAGAGAATCTGATGGTGGAACCGAATGGTGGTAAATATTGGCAATAGATATTTACTGTGAATAATTTAGAAGCTCCATTTTTCTCCGATTCGAATTTTCGTTTGTCCTCATACTCCTCCCAAACTATTAGAGATATCAGGGTCAAATTTAGCCCGTAATACGACAACTAACCATAGATGATTTAGAAAAAATAAAATTGAAAATCGGACATACCGCGGAGGAATAATCACCGATCTGTTCCCATAGACTTTCAATGGGAAAAATGGGAAAAGTGCCGAAACTTCGATTTTAAGCGGCGCTCTTCGCTCGTAACCTTTTTGAAGCTTCATCTTTAACATGATGGCAGCAACCCGCTTCGCTCCATTTAGACTTGCCCGGGGACGGCAAGTGCACCTAGTTATATTGTACTGCAAAATACAGCGGGCTACAAAAGGGCTTTTGGTCAAAATGTATTTTTTCTAAATATTTTGAAATAAAATACCGTATCTTACATACAGCGGGATCGTTTTCCATCCGTTCGTCACTTACCCCTCAGAAATGTTTCCCCTAAACGTGTGTGGTATTGTTATCCGAGAAAGTTTCGGTAAAGGGTGCTTTGTATGGAGCCTATTAGCAAACAAAAGAACGGACAGAGATGATCGCTAGTCTTTTTGTGTAATTGTTTCTTCATTTCTGCTAGCCATTGTTTGAATGGGGAGGTTTATTGCGGAGACGAAGAAAAGTTGGTTATGATTACCAATAATAAATTTGTTGATTTAAGTCGTGGCGCAAAAAAAAGTTTCCTTAAAAAAAAATTGATACTTTTTGTGCAGTTTTTATCTGCTTATTGAGATTAAATAAACGCATCCAAACCAGCTCTTTCTACTTTAAATAGAGATCTTGTTATAGCTTTCCGACTTCATCATTAGCTCAGCTATAAGACACCATAATTATGAGCAACACTCTTTCCAATAAAAGTTTTTTCATAAAAATAGTGTAATAAAACATTTATTATGTTTCTAATAGGCTTTAAGCACTTTCTTTATGCATATTTCTACAGTATAAAGTGGTATCGGTTAAACCCGTAAGAATTGAGTACAAAAATCTGTTTCAAACCCAAAAGCGGATTCTCCAAATCTCCTGAACTCGATAGAACGATAAATCGTAACCTTGCAAGCTCAGCTTTAAAATCTGCCTTTCCCCTCGCCGAAAAGGGGTGATAACTACCCCACAATCTTTTCTCTCAAGTTTCGAGCTTTGGCATTTATAAAATACGAATAGAAAGCTACACACCCTTTGGTATATGTACAGGGTGTGAATAAATTGGCATTAAAGTAGAGGTTTTTCCTTATTGAAAATATGTCAAATGGCATCACAGCCCACAGGTCAAAGGGCGTATTATTAGCTGTCAAAACCTAGCAAGTACAAAGCAGTGAAAGAGATGAACGAGAGAAGAGTTATATTACTCTTAAAGCTCTATACCTTTGACTGACAAGTACTTGGCAGATTGTAAGCGCTCATATTTCGGTTTCTAAGCTTATCGCTTTCATAACTGAGTTTGTTTGTGCTTTACTGTTCACTAATCTGCCCTCCTAAGCAAAAATGCAATAACTAAATTCAATAGCCAAAGCAGATTCAACTCTCCTCTGTATGTAACTAGGTTGCAATTTCTACAGATGTTTTGTTTGAGATAACGCCATTATGCTTAGTAGGGCAGTAATGTTGTCATTTTTTATTATTATAATAAAACATTTGCTATAACTTTTTGTTTGAAACGTTTTTATTTTAAGTTCACACGTGCGTCAATGTTGATTAGTTATTAAGTTATTATAATTGTTGTGGTGGAATTATCATTAAAGAGCGCATTATGATAGCGGCGCGTTCCAAAACCTTCTTCGCCACGCTTTGAGCACGCTTATCAGTATGGGAACGCGCCACACCGCGTCGCCTTCGCTCTTACTGCGGCTTACATGAAAATTAAACTTACATTATTATTATCGAAAAAAAATTTTTTTGCCTCGTGTGGTTGCCGAGTTAGAATAGTGCCACTCCATGTCTTCCCGTGGATGTCGTAAGAGACGACTAAGGGAATAAAGGCTTGTAGTACTGTTAGGCGATGGGCTTGCAACCTGTCACTAATACGCTGGTAAACATCTTAGCCTAATTGTGCAAATTGTGGTTATAGAATTATCAACAAGTTTTTAGAGATGTTTGTAATTCTGTAGCTCTGCTTACCGCACTCTGGGAACGAAGGCGTGAGATTATGTATGTATTATTATCGAAAAACGGCAAGACGATAAAATACGAGCGTGCTCATAAAACAAATATTTTTCCCTTCCGAAGAATTCTCACTTTCTTTCCTTCTTTCAAAATCAAGGTAACACCAAAACAACGACATAGAAACCGATCGGCTATATCGCTTACACAATGAATACAGTCCCAGAACATCCATACGTTTTCGAAAAGTATTTTCTTTATACTGAGTACAATAAAGCGACATTCCCTCGTTGGCTTAGTGCGAGAAATACGAGGTTTTCCCGCCTTTTTTATTTAGGGCAGATTTAGTAGTCGACACGTGTTGCCAGATTTACACACGCATTTTAGAGAAATACGTGCGTCAGGTATACAGCAATGGCGTTCTTTCCATGCCGAGGACTCACTTTATTACGACGAATTTGTTTGAAAGTCGAAACGAAAGTAGGGAATGGGTTCAGGTTAACATTTACTGTCTGCTAAATAGTCGATTACATTTTAAGATGGCATTAAAAAAATACAGCCTGTATCTTCATTGGCATTAAAACAGAAGATAAGGTATTGAGTGAGTTGTAAAATTTTATTACTGTTTTAGACTTTCGCGTACATTTTTGTTAACTTAAACTAATATCTTTTTTTTTTTTAATTTATTTTCAATTTTTTTATCTAGGCTTGTACTATAAATATAATGAGAAACAATCTTTATATAAAAAAAACCTACATAGAAAACAGAAATGTTTGCTCTTGTCGGGAATTTGGGACTGCTAGGATAATATCAGTGGACTATGTCACACCAACTGACCTAAAGTCCATACCAATTGACTTGTCTTATTAAGTAAACACTTTTATAACCTCAAAGTGCTCCCTTTTTGCCTAAAATAACAATTTTGTCGTGAAAAATACTATCAATGATGTAAAATCAGGAAAATGTTGTGCCAAATTTGGTCTCTAGTTGTTATTCAGCTGAAATCGGGCATTTTATCCAAACATGATGCATTTTGAGGTTATAAAAGTGTTTACTAAATAAGACGAGTCTATTGGAATGGACTATAGTCTCAAACTAAGCTCTAGGCTACTTATATACAAAGAAATGTATACTTAAATACATAGAAAACATCCATGACTCTGATAAATACTCGCGCTCATCACACAAATATCTGCCCTTACTGGGATTTGAACCCGGAGCCGCTAGCTTCGTAGGCTGAGTCACTACCAACTAGGCCAACGCATTGTCATAATACAAGCTTACTTAATCGAAAGTTTTGTTTGACATAAGATTACCTTATACTGAATATTGATATACAGCATGTTACCATTGCAAATAAATATTGCAATTTTTTAATTGTTAATGAAATCTCGACATTATTTTTACCTTTACATCTACAGCCAGTTCAACAGCAAAATCAATAAAAAAAATAGAAAAACTTTGAAATAAAAAATGAAAATCAACATCTCAAAAGCACAGCACAGCCCTGACGGATACGAATAGAAACGTCGCGAAAAAATATGGCGTTACAGGAAACGAATACAAATACGAATAAAAATAAATGTACAAGCATTCCGGTGGCGGAAATGAGGAAAACCATATTCCCGTGTGGAGATAGGGTTGTGAGATTTTGGGACAAGGGGAACTAGGGGTGAAATGAGGAGGTGTTATTAATGAGCGAAAATATGTGCAGATTTACTTGCATTGAAAGTTTCTGGAGTGTTTGTTAGTATGAGAGGTGGTTTGGTCATGAAGAATTAAAATAAAATTCTGATGAGTTATTTTTTTTGTTTTATGTTTACTAGTTAAAAAGATATACGCATGAGTAAATCTTATAATTGACATGTGTACAATAAAATTCTCTGCTTTTACAAATAAAAAAATAGATAAAAGAAAGTTTGTTTGTTAGTTGAGTTAGTTCCGTCTTCACAGTTCATTGCGTCAAACGATCGATGTGAAATTTGGAAAGGTCATGTGGGGCTTGTGCGTCAACGGGGCAAGTGCGAACACTCATATATTTTTAGGTGATATTGTTGGTTTGACGCATTTGCCCCATAGACGCACTTATCCCACTTGACCATACATAAATAATTTATAGCCTGGAGACAGTCAAATGGAACTAATTATCCCAGAAAATCAAGCAATCGTCCAGGGAATAATGATATTCAACTTCTCAGTGTACGAAATCCAGAGCAAAAGGTAATTATTATACTTAAATTGAGAATAACAAAAAACATCAATTATTACAGGTATTACAAATAATGCCATTTTCTAAGCATTATTGAGCTGCTAAATTTCAACTGAAAGTATTAACCTCAAAGCAATAATCCTCAAAAGCTAAGCCGATTCTCGTATGTTTCCACGAATCCCTGGCTAGTCATCTGCGGTTTCTGCTCTCTGTCAGTCGCGGCCGACTGTACTCGGATTAACTCAAGCCTTGACGTTATTACATTTGTAGACGATTGTTCTAGACGATGCGGAGTTTGAGCAAGTTGCTGTCAAAACGTGTTAGTTGGTTTGAAATACAGGACGCAACACAGTTCAGGCATTTTGTTGTACTTTTGTAATCACCCTGTTGAGTTTATGACAGCTCATACTGTCAAGTAAATAAGAATTGTAATCACGTTAAATAGTAATTTACGTGACGGTTGCGTAATGCCAATTACGCAGCGTCGCGTACAATACTTTACCTACACACATATTGTAATTACTCTAAGATGGCTTCAGAAGCCGAAAGGCAAATGACCAGCATTACCTTACCTGTGGTAGTAGGTGACAGCGATGACAGCTGTAGCGTAATTTTGAAATTATGTTATCGAATATTGTAAGGTAATGCGATCCAAATTTGGAACATCTTCCAAAATTAACAGCTGTCATCGCTGTCACCTACTACCACAGGTAATGCTGGTCATTGCCTACGGGTTTTGAACGCATAATAGAGGACTCATGTTATGTGTGTAGATAAAATATATTACGATATCAAGCGAAATGGGCTTGATTACGAACTGAATGTAGATTAATTTTGAAGTTGACTTGTACTATTCTACAAATGTTGTCTATCCCCCTTACTAATAAACGTTGAGTAACGGTAGTATAGCTATACAATGTTTTGTCCTTATCTGTCAAATTCAAACGTCACAATGACGGATAAGGACGAAACATTGTGTAGCTATACCACCGTTACTCAACGTTTATTAGTAAGGGGGTAAGTATACCATAATTACTTACTGGAGTTGTTATTCGTATTTTATTCAATACATATGGCGCAGATAGTGAAATATTGTCATGATACCCTAAAAAAAAAAACGATAATTGAACCTTAGCGAACATGAACAACAATCAATAGAAACACAATAACGAAGGATAAATAGAACACATTACAAAGAAAAAAAAAGGTATTTAATAACGAACCGTGGATTCTGTAAATATGGAAGCGCAACATAGTTTACACATCCAACAATTATCACCCTGTGCCTGAACAGTTCTAAAGTTTTCAAACAATACAGCTTCCCAACGTATGATCAATTGTAACGTTCATTGTAGCAATCTACACAATGATATTTGAGTTTAAGTGTTGCAAAACGGAAAACTAAAGCCGAAATACATGTGCTACGTTTAGTTAAGTTAATAAGGGCAATAACAATTGCAAGATTTTGATCAGTTTAGTGCCTTGTCGTAATAAAATTTAAACTGAATATTAAATGTCAAGCATGACAATGACAGTGTCAGTCACAATGACAAGGTTTTATATATGCTCAACATTTTTATTGGTCAAGATGGGCTAGTTCGGTTGAGCGAGCAAGATCATTAAATTATTAGTTAAATCAAAGTATTGTGTGGTCTAAAAATGGTTAGTTCACAGGTGTTTAAAAAACCTTTTATTAACACAAGAAAATAAAATACCAATATTTTATCTAAATTCAAAATAATTTTATATTAATATTCATAAAATTATTAAAGTACAAGTATTAAAATAGCAAGTTGCTCGACTAAAAAAAATATTTATTTGTAGGTAACCCTACTTTCTCCAAATACGCGCTGAAAAATGGCGACCGGTCGCATTGCAACAGAGGCGTTTTATTTCTATGTAAATTTACATAATGATATTTTTGTCGCGCGACTTGCGGTAGATTTACGGACATCTCTCGAGGGTTGGCAGATTATTCTAAAAAGGCCTATGTGCTTATAGACTTGTATACACTTACGACTTGTTAGTTTCGTTCGTGGCGACTGTAGTCGTTTTCTAAAAGAGCTTAAGTGCTTATGAGTTTGATAAAAGTTGTGACTTTTTAGTCGTGTTTTTGAAGATTCTAGGGAATGTTGCCAAAATGATAGCGGAAGGAAGCAGTGTTCGCATTGTTGTGTTCCGGTGTGGGGATAAGACAACCGGTGAAATTACTAGCAGGGGCATTCCGTCTTAGTTCTCAGGGTTGGCAACAACAAGATTTTAGTCTAGAGAAGTCAAATGTCTGTCGTTCTCAGATCTTATTTACTTCATCACTTATTAGGTTTTTTTTCATAGAAATAATTAATAACGTAGTACAGATCATTAAACTTTCAAAGTAATAAATAACGGATTAAAAGCAAAATAAGTCTGAAGCAAAAAAAAAAGTTATAAAAAAATATTCGAAAAGTTAAATAAGTAGGTACTCATTTTTTAAATTAAACAATATAATAATCTAAGTCGATTAGCAAGAAAAAAATAATTTTGTGTCATGATTTAAAATTTCATACCAAAATCTCCGTTTTATAGTTCTTTATAGCATTTTTATAGAAGGTTTCTGTTTTTTTCAGTAAATAACAAAATAATGCATTTGAAGATTACCATTGCATTAAGTCCTTGTCTCTGCGCGGCAACGATTAAACAAAAAAAAAACAAGCATATACAGCATGATTATTTTCACACCAATTTTAATTCACAGATACGCCGCCAGTGTGAAACGTGATATTTTTCACGCCGTAACCCGCACTTGTCGGCGTCGAGGGCGTAAATCACATCTGGTGCACCGGGGCCCTATCGCTGAGTTATCGACGCGGCGCTACGTCAGATACGTCTATTGTTCACACTGTTCCCAGCCGGTGCGGTTTGAGATATAATGAGTTGGTTTTGGTTAAAAGTGACACTGGACTTGATTGTCAAACTATACATATGTATACCTTAGAAATAAATATATTTTTGTTCCGAAGATTTTGTACCTTCAATCAGTTGCTGTTGAACTTTCAAAGCTTATAAGTTGAAATTCTAATATTAATAAACCTAAAAATTAAATCGTAACTGTGCGTAAGTACCAACAGCTATCTTACGATTTTTGGATACAGAGAAAAATGCAGAAGAAACCAGCTTATTACATACATACATAAACTCACGCCTTTATTCCCAGTTTGGGGTAGGCAGAGCTACAGAATTGCCAACAACTCTAAAAGCTTGTTGATAATTCTGTAACCACATTTTGCATAACCAGCTTATTTAGTTGTAAAAAAAAAAACAACCACCACCTCAGTTACTACCATGTTAAACACTATGTATTATTTTATATTTTGAATCTTTAATTTAACTGTCTACTGACTATTAAAGCAAAACCAAAATTAAAACGTAAACATCAACTTTTGTCCATTCCCCCGGCCGTCGAAACAGCCAGAGACGGCGTTCCTCATTTTTACGGTTCGAACATACGCGTCATATGGCATAAAGCAATATGTTTGAAACCAACTGTGAAAGCAGTTTTTTACGCGCAGTGATTAAAAAGAGAAAAGAGGAAGCGGAGTGCGATGACGCGCAAATACACTCGGGGACAAATAATGGTTTAGGAAAACATGTCGAAAAAATAAAGGGACAAGAGTTTTGTATGCTCGAAAAGCGATGTAGATATACGTTTTAATTCTGCCTGGCTAACATACAAAACGATGTGTTTTTTATTAAATTCGTAATATGAGAAGTCTTAGAATATATCAAAATAGATTTAACATGACTTGAGTTATTTGTCACTTACGCGTTATTTAATACGTCAGGATTTATTTGTGATATAGGGGGATCTAATTATACCTTGTAATCCCTACAGTTCTTAGTAACGAAACCTCTCAATAAAGTTAAGCAGTCAAGTGTGCAATAATCTGCAGTACTATCGCGCATCACGCTTGCATATTCAAAACAAGAAACGCCCTCAACCCTTTCATGCAACGAACAAGGTACAAAATCGCATTTCTAAGTACAATTGTTTTTCCAGCTACAGGCTGTTCTGGAAATTAACCGACTCTGAACACGGAAAGCCAGTTTAACACAATACGGTAACGGTTTGCTCACGAACGCATTAATACATTAAACCACGGTTTAGAGCGCGAGTTAATCTTGATTAACTCTGGAGATAATCTCGACTAATCGGGCGTCTGTGTTTGTTTGTATCTTGCCTTCGTTAACTAGGTGAATCGTGAAACATTATTCTAAAATAATTGTTGTTGATGTTGCAATTTTTTGGGTTTTGTTTGCGTTTTTTGAATTTCTAATGATTTGAGTACGTTGCATGGCTTGGCTTTTTGCATTAAATTATTTCAGTTTTGTTTATAAGGTGAAAGGAATGTAAAATCGTAAGTAACAATGTGTACTTTTGCTTGCGAAATAAGTTTATTTTATTTTTATTTTGAAGAAAGTTTCATGGGCTCTTATTCTTATTCTACTTATTTATATTTAATGCAATTTCTACAAAATGACAAATGTAATAGATAATAAAATTAATTATTGGATGTTTTACTTTAAGACTCAAATGTATAGTTTACTCTCAAAAGTTACTATAGATTGATGACTTCGATTTTTGTAAATTCCATAAAATACCGTATTCTACTTTTGTTATCAACAAAACCTAAGAGCAATTATGTCAATAAATATCAAACAGTAACAACCACAAACCCGAAACCACAAACAGGCTATTCGTTTTGATAAAACTGTCACATTGATATGATATCGCGCGCGTTATATTATTCAAAAACAGAAGTAACACCAAAATATTGTAAAAGTTAACTCTACCTTTCAGGACATAAAATAAGCATTATTGTATTTTTTGAGCACGCTGTACAGCGTCCCATGGGATATCTACAGCATGACACAATATCCGCGCTTGACCAAATAAAACTGCATTGTTCTTATTTTAAACTGTCACAATTTTTCGCCGTCAAAAATAATATTCTGCACCACGAGTATTTTCCGATTTAACTTAATTTACATAAAATAAAGTAACGAGACTGTATATTGTTAAAGTGTGTACTGAACAGTCCGATTTGAACTCATATTTTCAATGATTTAGTGTCATGTCCACCCTTGGATGCCGTAAGAGGCGACTAAGGGAATAAAGGCTTGTAGTACTGTTAGGCGATGGGCTTTGCAACCTGTCACTAATACGCTTGTAAATCTTAGCTGATTGTGCAAAATATGGTTGCGGAATTGTCAACAAGTTTTAGACTTGTAGGTAATTCTGTAGCTCTGTCTACCCCACTCTGGGAATGATGGCCTGAGTTTGTGTATGTGGTGTTTAAAAGAGCTCATAATGAACAGAAAGTTGTAGGCCTCATTTTATTTATCCCGCAATCAAACTCCATAATCTTCATGCAATTGAATAAATATGCATTTTTAAATAGATACTTTGAAAACTTATCATTTAATAACTCAATATTTTATAGACAAAATATGACCCACCCCACATTTCTTACAATGATGTTAATTAACAAATAATTCCCAAGTGCTTCTCCACATTACGTGAATATATCGCCCGTTCCACATTACATTTAACCCAGATGTCTGGCAGTCACGGAACAGTAGTATAAATACAGATGCTAAAATATTCACGCTGTACACAGGTACATATTGGTGAACTCGGCTGAACTACATAATCAGATAGACAATATGATGCGGTGTTTGTCACAGTGCAAACGCTAATGGTATGCAAATGCATTTGTCTGCGTTCACGCAACTAACTATTTAGATAACGCTGCACCGAATAGTTGCAATTGTTTTGTAAATTGCGTTTTGGTTGGTTTCTGTAATCATACTGTATAAATGGTAATAAAGTTGGTTAAACAGCGGTATTTGATGTAAGTTTAGAACTAGCAGTATTTCTTAATGAACTAGTTTAATTTGAGCCCTGGACCAGAAATTATCCGACACTACTCGAGTCTGCTACGTTGGGCTGTCGTAGTGCACTGACGTAGATATAGGAGACAAACTGTTGTGGTCTCTACGGAATTACTACGAACTAAAAATAACACCGGTTTAAATGTTTGGTGTTATTTGAATCACGCTGTAGCTTCAGTGCGAGTAGCATGAAGTTACCAAAAAACTGTACAGTTTACTTTTGTGTCTTAAATGTCTTAAAAAAGGCACGTAACAAAGGAAACTTTTGGCCCAGTTTCACAAACGATAAAAAAATGCAGTCTTAAATCATGCTCTGTCATTTTGTACCTTAGGGCGCGTACACATAGAACGTCCGTTTTTACAGGATCCGTTTTAACTGATCTTTTCACCTTGTAATCTTCTTTTTTACTGGATCCAGAATACTGTTTTGTGTGTGAACTCGCTCATACAACTACATACGCCATCAAATAACGGACCTGTAAAACGGATCGCTATGTGTACGCGCCTTTAGCAAATTCAAAGTGACAGATGACCATATAAGTAGTACATGTGCTTACAAACGTTTACGCAACTAAATCTATGCAAATCTGAAATTTAAACTTTAATTGCATTGGAAATATTTTATAAATACGTCATTTTTAACCCCCAACAAGAAAAAGAAGGGTGTTATAAGTGTATCTGTGTGTCTTTCTGTGGCATCGTATATCCTAAATGGATGTACCATCACCGACTTTAAATGTTGAATCACCATAGAATCTTATTATAATGACACCGTCAAGAGACGACATAGAGATCACATAGGAATTAATCGTTGGTTTCATGCGACAAGGTTCTATAGTGGTTCATCAATTAAAGTCCGTGATCTATTTCGAAGCGTTTTTTTAGAGGAAAGTTAGTTTTACCGGTTTAAAGAAGCCTGCACGAAAAAAAAGAAATCTTCAATCAAGATAAAGTTTCATATATGCGGAAACCGATCTTATGTCTTAGTCGAAGAAAATAATGTTCTTAAAGTTATTCTTTTCGATCGAGTTAATCTTCTTTCATCCAAGAAAATAACGTTTTTTCGCTTCAACTCAATACATATTTCATTCAATCAAGAGAAAATATTTCTTTACTTTAGGACGATTTAGTTTAACATCGGAGATTATTTTTATCTAATTAACAGTTTTAGTTCTTATAATAATAATATAATATATCGGGGGACAATCTCACACAAATTGACCTAGTCCCAAACTAAGCTCTAGGCTTGTACTATGGGTACTAGACAACGATATAAATACTTATATAGAGAAATAAATACTTAAATACATAGAAAACATCCACGACTCAGAAACAAATACTCGTGCTCATCACACAAATATCTGCCCTTACCGGGATTTGAACCCAGGACCGCTAGCTTCATAGGCAGGGTCACTACCAACTAGGCCAGCGCGTCGTCGTCGTCTTATACTCTAAAACCGTTCCAATAATAGCAACACAGCTAAACTAAAGCCATAGCCACACTATCGACAAACAACAGCCGCAATAAACATAGCATTTGCATTCCCATTACTGCTCTGTTTGTACGGCAAACACGTTCAGTACTGCCGACTCCGCAACGAGCCCACTTTGTATAGAAACAAGCCAGATTGGCGTATAATATGTTAATGTTATGTTCAAGTAAACAACGCGATAACAGTTGTTTTAAAATTAGCAGAATCACTGTAAGAAACTGTGTTTTAGGGTTTTACTGCGTGCTAATTTTTTACTGTGTTGTTCAAGTAGATTCTTGTAATCACTTTTTGATTCTCAATATAAAAGCAATTAAAAAAGGTAAAGGGTAAAGTAAAGGTAAAGGTAAAGGGTATAGGTAAAGGGTATAGGTAAAGGGTATAGGGAAAGGGTATTGGGTAAATTTGTATGAACATTAATGACTCTTTTTTTAGCGGTTACTTATTATAGCGTTATTCTTGCGCTCTAATGTTATAAAACTCGGATCCATAGTGGTATTCATATCGTCGCTGGAAAGGCAAAACTACTAAAGCGCCATTTTGGTCAAAATGAGTTATATATACAGTACGACTGCTTTTTTTTTTCTGCGTCGTTTGGTCTGGGTCTCGTAGCGATCGGAGCATGTTTTTGGCGCTTTAGTAGTGAAAATTGGGTCAAAATTTCAATAATTTCTTAGGATTTTTTACTAACATCCGACTCATTTAGACATATTTTTGAATAGTTGGCGGTTAAGTATTGTGCTTGCTGTAACTGAGGATACTCGGTGGTGATTATGTAAATTTCGCTTGTAGTACATACTAAATGAAATGTATTTTAGTCAATAACGTTTACGCAATAACCGTCAGTTGTAGTAATTTAGTATTTTTTCTCTTTTGAAATCATGTGAAGTCATGTTTGTTAGTAAATAATCTTATAGCAGGAATCGACGATTGTGGCGCTTTAGTATTTTTACCTTACTCAATAAACAAAGTAAAAAGGATATTAGTATATTTCAATGCGGGACTTCTATCTGTTACATCTGTTAAGAAACTTTGAACTACATACTTAAAGAATATTACGAGATATTAGTAATTATTAAGTTATAAAATAAATTAGAAAAGTATAGGTAAGGCGTTATGCGATTCATAAATTTGTTACAAATTCGACCTTTAGTCTATTTCTCAAATTGTTTTCGGGTGACATCAAGCGTATTAGACGCGCAAGCAATGTCAAAACAATATCTTTTGACATTATGCGCGCCAGTTTATAATTATTATTTATGCTAGTTACCTCAGAACTCCGTCATTTATTAACCGATCTGGAAAATTCGTTTTTGGTTTGATAGGGCATACTTCTGGAGTAGGCTTACTGTCATCAGGTTAGAATCTGATGATGGGGTCCTGGAGAAATTGAGGGAAATCTTAAAATATTTTAGGTACACCTATAGCGATTTGGGTATTTTGTATGTATAAATAGCATATGGTAACTCGTACATTTGCTCTTGAAAAGCACCATTTGGTGAAGTAGAACTGATGATAATTAATGAAGATCACAGATTCACCAGAACTACCTACTTACTCAATAATTTAATAATTTCATGGGTTGGGATTTAATGAATATTATTTAATGCCAATTTATTTAATATTAATACTATTTATTTATTTATGGAAACGCATACCTATTTATTTGATAAAAAAGAATGATGTCCCGTCAAAAACATAAATGTGAAAATGGGAGCCAAGTTCAATATTTTAAGAATATGCGATGCATGGTTATCGCCTTCACCGACATAAGAATTGAGATTTAAATGGGTGCCAAGTTCCGTAGATAATCCTGATATTTATTTATTAAGAACGTACAACATTCTAAAATTAATTAAATAGGTACACAATTTCTTATTTTTTCTCATACGATAATGTATGCTTGATCTGGCCGTTGGTCCAGACATCTAGCGAGAGTCTCCTGAGGTGTTGGTCGAGCCTCTTCGCTATATGACCGTTTGCCGAAACAACTATCGGGACAATGATCATCGACTCAATATCCCACATGGCGGTCACCTCGTGAGACAAGTCAAGGTACTTGCTTGTCCTTATCGGCCTTCACGAGGTTCTCGTCATGCGGGATGGTGACATCGACGAGCACTGCCCGTCGTTGAGATCGATCTGTCAATACGATATCAGGCTTATTGGCGACAATAGTCCTGTCCGTGATGACAGATCGATCCCAATAGAGCGTAGCACGACCATTTTCGAGAACTGGCGCCGGTGTGTACTTATAGTACGGCACTTCAGACTCAACAAGACCATATTGAAGAGCAAGTTGCTGATGGATGATCCTGGCCACGAGGTGATACTCGTATCTGTGCAAGTACTCGCCGTTGGCCAAATGCGAACAACCGGAAATTATATGACTGAGGGACTCGCCGGGCAACGGCATGCTCGACAAATGTCGACCGTGCCATCCCTCAGAATATATTTCCGATAATTATTCGTCATTATGACCATGCCAGCAATTGCACAGACAAAACCTTCGGTTTCCCCAAAGAGGTCACCAAATCGCAGCCAGTTCACGGACGCTAAAAAGTCTACCTCGGGTCTTGTTAGGGCCCCGTAGAAGCGTCCGTGTAGCTCGTTGCTCTTCCACACCTTCTTGCGGTCTTCAGTGCTCAACACCGTTGGTCTGTGCCAGTTCTCGTTTGCCAAGGAGAGAGGCGTGAGGCTCTTGTCTAATGCAACCACATCTCGATGCATCCCACACTCATTGCTAAGGAAATAATCCCTGAGATTGCACACCTCGCGGTTGTGGAGATTCTTAGCATTTAAAATGCCTCGACCACCACATTTCCTCGGGATGTACAATCTCATAACAGATGAGCGTGGGTGCAACATGCGATTTGATTTAAGCAGTAGACGGACCCTCCTACCCAGGGCGTTCAGCTCAGTCTGAGTCCACCTTAGTATGCCAAAGAAATATGTGAGCAGCGGTATCACCCAGCCATTGAAGGCGCGCACCTTATTGCCACCCGACAAAAGACTGCTAAGAACTTTTGTCAAGCGGCAGAAGAAGCGCTCTTTCACTGACTGCTTGACATTGCCGTCCACAATACCCAAAGACTGTGACATACCAAGATATTTGTAGGTTTCAATTTCGGAGAGAGATCTGAGAGTCATCGTCTCAGAAAGCTGCAAATTCGACCGCACACTTATCTACACCGAATTCCATCTTGATCGCATTACTGAACTCTTGTGTGATTTTCAATAATGCGATAAGATCTTGGCGCTTCGATACAAACAGTGAAAAATGACTTCAGCTTCTCTACGAAGTCAATAGCCAAGCCCAGAATCCGTCAGCAAAGATCTGAGAGGATTCAAGGCTAGGCAAAACCACAAAGGACTACTGTCACAGAAAGCTGCAAATTCGACCGCACACTTATCTACACCGAATTCCATCTTGATCGCATTACTGAACTCTTGTGTGATTTTCAATAATGCGATAAGATCTTGGCGCTTCGATGCAAACAGTGAGAAATGACTTCAGCTTCTCTACGAAGTCAATCCAAGCCCAGAATCCGTCAGGAAAGATCTGAGAGGATTCAAGGCTAGGCAAAACCACAAAGGACTACTGTCACCCTGGAAGATGCCTCTTTCAATCCTTAGGCGAATCAAAGGGGACTTCTCGACCACCTGGTTGACGAAGGACTGTGACCCACTGCCTCATACACACACCTAAAAAGGACCTCAAAGTTGCATCAACTTTATACAACTCTAAGATCCTTTCGAGCCATGAGTGAGGCACCGAGTCGTAAGCCTTCTTGTAGTCAATCCAAGCAGCCAAAAGGGCCGCCTTGCTATGCCTGACTAGCTGACAAATCGTTATGTCTATGAGGAGGAGCTCCTTAGTACCTACCCCGGGACCCAACCTTACATCCGTTTTGAGCAGAGGCCAAAACATTATTTGCAATAAAATGTACATTTAATTTTGTGCTCAAAATGGATGTAAGGAGCTTGTAGATGGTAGGCAAGCATGTAATGGGTCGGTAGGTAGTTCTTTGGATCCGCGGTACTACGGGACTTGTGGAGCAGAAAGGTGACACCAGTTGTTAATAGGTAAAGGTGGCAAGGAACCTATCTCAAGGGAATTTCAAAGTAATTCATGTTTTATTTATTTCTTGGTCTATTAATTTCAACTGACATTCATGCGTAAGTAATATTGTTAAGGCTGAAACAAGAAAAAAGTCCTACAAAAGGTAAATCATCAGGATGGTTAATTGATCATTCTGCCCTTTAAGTAACATACATTTGAAATTTAACTTATCTTAAATGCTAAATTCCTATTTGCTTTATGGCTTTGCAAAGTATTTTTGACAATAAGTCATTTCCGCTTATGATTAACATATTTTTTATACATGTAAGTATTTTTTTCTCGAGAGTAAGTAAAAGGAGACAAGTCCTTAGTATTTATTGACTCCTTACCTAAAACTTTAATGTGGAGGTTAGTAATTTTATCTTACCAGCATTTTTTTAGGATTGAGAGCATTAATGCTAAAGCGACACGTAACTCCGTAAATACTGAACACACGTACAATACGATAAATGAATCGTGCAGATAAAAAAAAAACATGATATGTCACCCTTTACAGCCTCCATTTTCATTCAAAAGAAAAAAAGTTATGACATTGTAAAGACAAAAAAAACATTAAAAATGCTTTTTCTCGAAATGACCCTTTTGGATGTTAGTAGTTTTGCCTTTCCAGCGACGATATAATTATAATGAGATATCATAATGTTAAATGTCACCTCCTTTACTGCACTTAACTTCGTTGGTTCGTAAAATACCGCGGTGGCCGTCATTACCGCGCATTCCGCGCATATACGCGCTAAAACCTATACCTATGGCGTGATTCTTTGATTTAGGGCATTAAAAAATTAAAATTACAAACTGGTAACAGCGCGCAATTCATAACGTTTTTGTAACGTTATTTTGGTTTTGTAACGATGTTGTTTTCGTTGTTATGGGGAGACTGCCCCACGGCACTTCTGACCAAAAATAGTATCATAAATGTGAGGTAGGTTTAGGTTATGTTAGATGTTCAGCAGGCCCGAAGGGCCAAACCACCCAGAAAAAGGAGCTCCGCGACAGCGGATCTCCGTCGACTCCGTTAAATTTGAATTATAAAGTGCGGCTTAGTAGTGCCGTGTGGAAGGAGGGGTTATGTAGCATGGGAGCGCCAAAGTTCAACTAAAATTGCAACTCCTATTATCGGAACTCCGAAAATGAATTTTTTATACCGCTGGAACCGTAAACTTTTCAGAAGTTCTGAAATATTCAATGTGTAGATAAGACTAGGTTAGGTTAGGTTTGATTTATAAAAATCCTGAAAATGTAACAGTTGCTGAAATAAATACGTTAGGAGTTGCGATAATTAGGACTTATGAGTCGTTATGAGTAAAAATAATTAGGTGAGCCAATATGGACCCATGTAGCATAACCTTCTGCTGGAGTTTCTTGCGGCGCTTCTTCTCCGTAATGATGGTCTTGTCCGAAGCGCTCGTAGATTCACTCCATATTACCGACGTGTAAAAGTTCCCTCAGTGGCCAATTTACTGAATAAATATTTTGAATTTTGACTTGAAAAAAATATCGATAAAAAAAACACTGACGTATAGCGTTATGATAACGATATATTTCATAACGTAATGTTTGGACAAGTATTTTATCAATTATCCTCTATTTTGGATAGTCCAGTAAAAAAAATTCGCTCGTTCTTGTCATTCTCAGTATTTTTGCATAGCGCATTAGTTACGGCAGATCGGACATAATTGGGTTCGGAGTGTGTTTGACGTGTATTGTCAGGATATTGGCAGGCGCCGACGCAGCGAAATATTAATAATGAATTAAATACTTTTTATGACTCATATTCTGAAAGTAGGCTATCGTTTATCTTAGAAGCGTGGGTTGAAAGCGATGCATGTCAACCCTAGGGAAGAAAAGTAATTTGAAAAAAGATGGACCTGTGCAGCAGCAGAAACGTATTCAGCCTTTATGTAGTAAGTTTATTAAAAAAAGTATTTTGAAGAAAGAACTATGTCAATGCAACTGTGCAGTAGCAGAAACCTAGATTGTTACAAAAAAGCTAAACCTGTACTGAGCTAAAATCTTATACAGCCACTCTTTGGTAAAACTATACAAGTTTTATCATTAAGTTTCCTCATAGCTGACATGAAAAGTAGAGTGTTTAACTCGGGTGAAAGTAACTATTTATTTTACACTTGAAATATTGGCACTCTCACTATGCTCGGGCGCAAAAATATCTCGTGTGAAATAGGTGCCTTTCATCCCTTGGTTAATAATATACTATTTCATTACTTTCTAAACAAAATAATACAAAACACTTCATTGTACACCAAATAAAAAAACATAACAGAGAAACAGCACATTAATAATAATCGGGAATGTAATTTTTTTCATGATACAAAGTACCTCGTGTTGTCCGGGGTTTACGCTATCTCCATAACAAATTTCCTTAAATAATCGGTTCAGTGGTTTAGCTTTGAAATGGTAACAAACCAACAAATAATGAGAGTAACTTTCGCTTTACTCGCGACTTCGTGGGTAGAAAACGTTTATCGCTATTCCCTCGAAAACCAACCTATTTTCCGCGTTAAAAATATCTTATATGTTTTCCCGGGACTCAAGCTATGCTCCATATCACATTTTATCAGAATCGGCTCAGCGCTGAAGCTGAGAAATCGTAACAAACAGACGGTCAGACAGACAGACAGAGCTACTTACTACTACTTACATTAAATATTAGTTTTATTATGGTTTCGAGGGTTTGAGGGTATAATTCTGCACTTGAATGAGAGGTCTCAAGATTGATTTTACTTTAGTTTTTGAATGGGTCTATCGTCTACCAAATTTTTTTTTAGTGAGATTATGTTTTAGGTCATATTGATCGTAAAGTCATAATGTATTTAATTAAGAAACAATATTATAAATTAAACCTCACCTAACCTTACCTTGTCTACATGTAAACTAATATTATAAAGAGGAAATATTTGGTTGTTTGTTTGCATTGAATAGGCTCCGAAACTACCGGACCGATTTAAAAAAATCTTTCACCATTAGAATCCTACATATCCCTGATGAACATAGGCTGTTTTATTTTTATGCGCGGACGGAGTCGCGGGCATCAGCTATGTTAGATATTTAAGAAACTCGGACAAGCGTACGGTTTTAGTGACATTGTAACAAAAAAGGGAGGGCTCCCCCGTTTTAATACAACAAACTTTGACCAATTCTAAAATGCAAATGTAGCTGCCAAAAATTACTCCATAATCAGCGCAAGAGCAACTTTGGAACAAGATTAAGACTCAAGCTCTTCGAGGGACCGGGTACCCTGAGATTGGTTTAGCAAACGCCTGCGGGTGCGTCTGGGAGGGGAACTCATTTCGGCATCTTGAGCTAGACATTTTATGTAATACTTAAGTAGGGTTTCATTTTAATGATACGGTTCTATTAACTAAGGAAATGCGTGGAAGTCGCTCATCGAGGGTTCCAAACGTGTTTCATAGCTGTTAGAGTAAACCTGTTTACCCGACTGCCAAAAAAAATTTCTAAGTTTGTCACATATGTCTGTCTGTGTGTCTGTTTGTCTGTGCCATCGTAGCTATAAAACGGGTAGGCGGATTCTGATGCGGTCTTTTAAACAATCTAGTAGTACTGAGGTAGTTCTTTTTTAGGGGTAATGAAAATCAGTTACGCCATTTAAGAGTTATCTCTGGTATTAGGGGTCATGATTGATGGTCAAAAGGTTGGCAAAATATAAAAATATGTTTTAGCTATATCGTTACCGTGTTGCAGAAACTTGAATCGCCTTTTATTTACCTGTAAATAAAAAATACAAACTATTAAAAAAATGTACATTGTTTACAATCGTGACGTATATGTGCATCATAATATATTTATTTTGTAACCGAAAATAAAATAACATTGAAATAATTTCACATAAAAGTTCCAAACTAAGCTTAAGCAAATAATAGTAGTTTATGTGACTGGTGCTTAATGAGAAGCATTAATACACGAGTTTCATAATAAGATCTCACGAGTGTTTTATGCCTAATTATGTGTACACTCGCATACATAACTTTATCTATCAATAATCTACATGCATATTATAAGTTTTCTACAATATGGGAGAAAGTGGTTGCCCTGTATCTTGATGTACGTATGTTTTTAACCGACTTCAAAAAAAGGAGGAGGTTCTCAATTCGTCGGGATATTTTTTTTTTTTTTTTTTTTTTTTTTTATGTATGTTCCCCGATTACTCGAAGACCACTGGACCGAATTGAAAAATTTTTTCGTTGTTCGAATGGGTATACTTTCTAGTTGGTCCCATTGTCACCACGTCAGGATCTGATGATGGGATCATGGAGAAATCAAGAGAACTCCTCAAATATTATAGGCACACCTATAGCGATTTTGGTATTTTTCACTGTAACTCATGCATTTGCTTTTGAAAAGTACTATATGGTGAAGTGGAACTGATGATGAAGACCACAGATGGCCACCGGAACTCCTTAACGGTACCTATTTCAAGGGTGGCGATAAGATATTTCGATAAAGGAAGTTGAGTGACTATGACGAAGCACATTTAGGTTTAAATATGACTATGACATTCCCGCGGCGTTGTCTGCGGCGAGCTTGAAATGTTCTATAGTTTCTTATTAATATTTAGAAGTGGAGCTACGTAACAGCATAAATAGGATCACTCAAAAGTATAAAATAAAATAAATGTTTAAAAAAACAAAAAAACCGCCTTCAAAAAGCAAAAAATAACTTCTTTAAAATGGTAGGTAAATAGGTCAGTCCAACTGAAGTCGGCGTCCAACAATATTTTAACCAAAAGCAGACTTCAGTTGGACTGACCTATTTACCTACCATTTTAAAGAAGTTATTTTTTGCTTTTTGAAGGCGGTTTTTTTGTTTTTTTAAACATTTATTTTATTATTAAGATGCAATCACATCGATTACCGATACTTTAATGACATGCAATACTTTAATATTAACTTTAAAATACAACCACACATACAGGCTTATGATATGGAAGTTATGATATGGATGTAGATAAACGTTTTTTTTATATACCTACGTATGTTATTCGTTGTCTAGGACTTATAAGTAGCTGCACACTTTAGTACCTTGTCGCTTTAATTCCTTTCATAGATTAGTGCAGCAGTTCAAACAGTGCGGTTACTTAAGGCAAAACGAAATAGATAGGGAATGCAAATAACTGGTTATAACCGGTTTAACCGGTTATTTTCATACAAAATCGTCTTATAACCGGTTAAATTGCATTCCCTAGTAATAGACAACGATATTAATAATTATATTTCAAAAAAACGAATAAATGAAAAACATCCAAGACTTAGGCACAAACTCACAAAATGGCAAATCGAACCCGTGACCGTTAGCTACGTAAGCCGCTGTCATTTGTTTCGATAGAATACTGTTTTATAATCAAGACAACGCGTTGGCCTAGTTGGTAGTGACCCTGCCTATGAAACTAGCGGTCCTGGGTTCAAATCCCGGTAAGGGTAGATATTTGTGTGATGATTGCGAATATGTGTTGCTGAGTCATGGATGTTTTCTATGTATTTAAGCATGTATTTTTCTATAGAAGCATTTATATCGGTTGTTTAGTACCCACAGTACAAGCCTAGAGCTTAGTTTGGGACTAGGTTAATTGGTGTGACATTGTTCCCTGATAACACATTCCTTTCATTTTGCTGAAACAAGCTCTCAATGAATGTAATGAATGATAGAAATAAATATACTTATTTATAATAGATCAACGCCACCCCATCAAGATAGTGCTTCGCCTCATATTCCAACAGTCAGCTTGCACGCAACATTAGCGTCACTTTAAAAGTCAGGGTGGCATTAAGACGTTTACTGCCAGGAGCTACTATACGGGTCCATTTTCTATAGGAATCGGGGAATTAGGCATTGAATGAGTTAAGAACTGTCGTGCAACATTAACTTCGCTCCGGTGTCTTCCGTGGACGCATTTTTAGAAAAATAAATAAGAGAATATAGCTGAGTTGTGGAAATATGTTCGGGTTATTAGGAATGTAGGTATTATTATTGTTGGTTTTATAGTGTATAAAATGTTATACATTGTTGTTATTATTTGGTAAATGTAGAAATATCGGTATGATGAGTGCGAGTATTAATTGGCTCCAGTTGATTATTTTCTATGTATTAAAAAAAAAGATAAAATAAATTTATTCAGTAAGTAGGCCGCACGGGAACTTTTACACGTCAAGAATCTACCAGCGCTTCCCAAGAGAAGACCACTGCTGAGAAGAAACGCCGCAAGAAACTCAGGAGTCAGTCATTTTTTTAACATATTTCTTATTACAATGGTACTACGTAGTCTAGCATTATATAAAGCTATAAATATTAAATTAAATATAGTATCAAATAACATGCGTAGTTCAGCAGGAAAACATGCCAATTAAGAATCTTACGGGGGAGATAGAGAGAAAAAAAAACCACATACTTATGGGTATTTAAGTATATATCTATCGTAGTGGTGGTAATACCTTGTGCAGGGTCCGTCCCTCGCTACCACCATCTATCCATAAACCCAACGCAAACAGCAGTGTTCGCATTATTGTGTTCCGGTGTAAGGATAAGACAATCAGTGAAATTACTAGCATAGAGGTATTCCATCTTAGTTCTCAGGGTTAGCAACGCATTTGGAGTCTTAGGATAGTGTTGAGATTGTAATCTTGAGAATTCAAATGTCCATGGGTCTCAGATCTCACTTAACGTCAGGTGGCCTGAATGCTCGTGTACCTTATAATTATAGACATTAAAAAAAAGTTGAGACGTATTAAGTGTCAAAAGCCTACTTTATCCTCATTGATCACGGATATTTCCACCATTGCTGGGATATTCCCCACCAGTGTGGCACGTCACTCCTTCATTGTATCTACTCTCTCACATCCTCTCAAAATATACGTGTCTCTCTCATCTTTATCTTCTCATTCGCCGCTCCCCTGCTTCACCAAGGTATAGTTTATTTACTCGCATTGTTGCCTATAGTCTGTGCCAATTGAATTTGGCAAAGATGTAAACACAACTAAACGAACAAATTTACTATTAACTCGATAATTAAGTGCTTTTAAAGATCAAGTGAGGTCTTAGCAATGGCTTATACACTTGATTTTTATTTTCACATTAAGTTTAAGATTAATTAACTATTTTAAATAAAAACACGCTTGATGAATATTTGAGGTTATGCGTCAAACAGTACTAATTTATTTACATCTTTGGCAATTTCAACAGACACAGACTATAGTACCCATAGTACCTTTACGCCTAGACCTTAGTTTGGAACTAGCTCCATTTGTAAAACGTCTATGACTAACCATATCTCAAGAAGAATTTCTTAAATGATCCATCTGCCTACAGCCAGTCTTATCGACTAATCTTCTCAGCCGATTACCAGCTTGCCCCAATTCCTTAATCCCCCCTGTTCTGGTAATATTTCACTGTATCGTGTTATAGGTTAATTAATTTGAGGGCGCATAATATTTAAATTCATTAGTTTGTACTTGAATTTGTTTGGGAAGTTGGACAGACGGGGAATTTATTTGGGCAGTGTTTCTTGTTTTGTTAAGACTGAAGTAAGTAGTTAAGATATATATAAGTAAGAAGTGTATATGTTAAATTGAGAAACTATACTCGTATTTGATCATTCGCACCTTTAGAATACGGTATTTGAATAATGTCTAAAAAAATAAATAACTCTATCACTAAACCAAGCCATCCAAAATACAAGAAAAGAACTAAGTTTTCGCTTATTTTTGGCATTTTGTCTATTTTTAATTAATAAAAAACTAAAAAAAGGAAGCTGTTTGATCACTAAAAACAGCGACGTCACAAGGCAGTTTTTCATACAAACTTCATACTAGCAATCGTTTTTGACGTTTCAATAAAAGTTCCTGATTTGATATAGAGTCAAATACCGTATTATAGTGACCTGAAAATCCAACATTTGTGAATTAGCAGGTCACTATAACTATAAAGATGCGATATATTTTTAAGACTGCTCCGAGCGCCGTAATTACTATTATTGTGTTTTTAAACTAAAATATTGTCTTAAAATCGAAGGAAAGTTTTTTTATTTTACAAATGAATACACAATAGGTATCCAATTTTTCCATTAAGTCACTCTTCAATTGTTATTAAGTTATGTCATGTACCCAATAAATTTTGTTCTCATTTGTACAACAAGAAAACATCCTTCGATTTCAAGACAATACTTTGCTTGGAAATGCCCTCTTAAGACTTAAGTTGTTAATATATTGAAAAATAAACAAAGGAGTTATAGTAATTTGAGAAACCACACTTAAAATAAACGTTTTATAAGAAACCCGACTACCCCCGCATTATCAGTACTGAGGAGGTTCTAATTTAGCCAAGACCAGACTGCCCTGCTGAGACAAATGGTGGTATCTCCAGTAAACTCCTTTCGCAAATGCAACCTTATTACTAACAGTAGAAGATTGAATCTGTTTTGGCTATTGTATTTGAGATACCGCCTATGGGCTTATTATGAGGGCAGCCTGTGATCGGAATGACAACCTATAGCAAGTCCGAAGTTGTGTTTCCCAGCTGTTTCATTTGTCCGAATATTCTTAAGTTTTTTTTCTAAATCCATTAACTTATCGGTCTGAATATGTAGTGCTTATTCACCTAAATTTAATGCATTTTCATTCAATAACATATTCCCATCTCACTTGCGAATGAATAAAAATGTGTGAAGGTTAGGATAATAAGCATCACACTGAAAAAAAAATTGGTCGCTTCTAACAATATTATGATTGTTGTGAATAAGCGTCTTGATTCCATACGAGCCTAACAAGACGTTAGATACGAGTACATCGACTAAGAATGTTAATTTGTATCACTAGAGAACTGGGTTGTGATTCTCTCAACAAGCAAAGGTCATCGTTCGCTCGAGTGAAGGTCCAAGCGGCGCGTTTAAGTAGTCCCGACAGAGCGAACGACACTCAATTTGGCAGCATGACTTCTCGAACGTATAAGGCTCCCTAATTGACAATGCACACGCTACAATGTGTTTTGTTCGGTCGGACGGGACTACTTAAACTCGCCGCTTTTATTCGCTCGTCCGCCCGACCGGCCGCCGTTTTTTGAGAGAATAACACACCTGGTTGTTGCTACTATCAGCTTTGGTTGATATAAATAATATCATAACTATTGTATTATTTTTTTATCAACTAAGAGGAAATTATCTCTTTTAGACTTTCATCTTTTTTGAGTGTAGGTACTCGTACCTTTTCATCCCCCGCTTATGACGTTTTTAGATGAATACCAATCCCACGATAAGGCGTTAAATTATCAATATAAATAATAACGGTATTGATGCAAGATGGGCCAATACAATGTGAATTTAATAGAGAACATCCCCCGATATAACAGCAACCCCTTCCCGATTAAACATAAAAAAAAAACACATTGTAATCAGTCCACAAATAAATTATTCGTTTCATGTATTTATTTCATTTCATCCATTTGGGCACTAGAAGGGGGTTAGAAATGGCCTCATTTATGGTATGAAAATCATTAGAGATCTTCGTACAGTCGGTATAGTTATAGGTCGTCGACGAAGAAAAATTTAATGTGGGACGATGCGATGCGTGTTGAAATGTCTAATAACCAGTGATATGTTATAAGCAGTTTTATTTTATTGGATACAAATTACTGTCTTACCATATATGATAGAATTGTGAATATCGACATAGATTTTTTTTTATAAATATAAAACGGGACTTAAACATCGCTTCCCGCTGTCTGTCTGTCCCTATGTATGTTTAGATCTTTAAAGCTACGCAACGGATTTTAATGCGGTTTTTTTAAAATAGATAAAGTGATTCGAGACGAAGGTTTTTTGATATATTAAGTTTTGGATTATATACCTCGAGCGTTTCGATCGTAAAGTACCAGAGGGCCCTGCCAAGATGCACTATGCTAAGTAACGTTTCTATTCGTTTCGTTTTTAAACCAATCGCGTCACTGGTAGATGACGTGATAAGAAAAGTCACGTGGTCTACCAGTGACGAGATTGGTTTAAAACCGAATCGAATACAAACGCTAGTTAGCGTAGTGCATCTTGGCAGGGCCCTCTGCCCTCTTCAGTCTGCTCGTGACTACGACCGTTGCGACACGACCGAAACGTCGAAGTATATATAATGTTTGTACGCAAAGTCCCGTTTTAGATTTATCAGTATGTGATAAAATAAATGTTTAAAAAAACAAAAACCCGCCTTCAAACATGCATTTTTGAAGGCGGGTTTTTGTTTTTTTAAACATTTATTTTATTTTATACTTTTTAGTGATCCTATTTATGCTGTTACGTAGCTTCACTTCTAAATATTTATGAGAAACTATAGAGCATTTCAAGCTCGCCCCAGACAACGCCGCGGGAATGTCATAGTCATATTTAAACCTAAATGTGCTTCGTCATAGTCGCTCAACTACCTTAATCGAAATATCTTATCGCCACCCTTGAAATAGGTACCGTTAAGGAGTTCCGGTGGCTATCTGTGGCTTTATCATCAGTTCCACTTCACTATATAGTACTTTTTAAAAGCAAATGCACGAGTTACAGTGAAAAATACCAAAATCGCTATAGGTGTGCCTATAATATTTGAGGAGTTCTCTTGATTTCTCCAAGATCCCATAATCAGATCTTGACGTGTTGACAATGGGACCAACTAGAAAGTATACCCATTCAAACATTGAATTTTTTTTTTAATTCGGTCCATTGGTCTTCGAGTAATCGGGGAACATACATTAAAAAAAAACTCGACGAATTGAGAACCTCCTCCTTTTTTAAAGTCGGTTAAAAACGTCGCAAAAGTTTAAAATAAAAAATTGTAAATGTCGACACTGAAACTTCACAAACATCCTGTATTTTATTCGCAACAACCCGTTTTAACTGTTCAAATACTAAATCTACTCAACAACTCCTAATTTACTGTTCAATGCTTCAACCAGTCTACACGCCAATTTCAGCCCGCTAGAGGGCAATATTGGCTAATAAATGGGGTATTAGTAGTTCCTAATTAACATTATTAGAACATGCAATGTTATGCAAAGTTGTACTAATAAATAACTTCGCGTGCGAACTGTGCAAATATCAAGTACTTGTGCGGATTTTGAATTCGAATTTGAATTTAACGTAACTAGTGTTACGGTAACTTATTTCAGGATTATCTTTCGCTGTAAAATAGACACAATAATTTGAAACAAAAACTTGGAGAACTTTTGGCATTTCAAAAGCAACACGTATACAGATGGCTCAGACAAGATGCACTACGCTAACTAACGTTTCTATTCGATTCGTTTTTAAACCAATCGCGTCACTGGTAGACCACGTGACTTTTCGTATCACGTCATCTTCCAGTGACGCGATTGGTTTAAAAACGAATCGAATAGAAACGTTAGTTAGCGTAGTGCATCTTGTCTGAGCCCTCAGGTGGGCATGTAGAAGGCAATAAGCGATTCTACATAACTTACCCCTAACGTTATCATATTGTTCAGTACCCCTACCATGAGTTCCAATTACCGTACTCGCTAGTGAGTCAAATGTTTTGTCCCTCGCACTCTTAAAGAATACAGCGAGGTCTGCGAGCAAATTACCTACTAAGTAGGCAAAGCAAAGTAGTAAGTAGTAAGTTTATGAACTTGATAGTAAAGGCAGCTGAATTATATATCATACAGCTGTAAAGTCCCGAGCATGAGAACAGGCCGTGTGATTCGAGGGTGTGGCCAGAGCAGTAAAGCCTCATCAAATTTATACTTATGAGCGCCAGATGAACTCACCGACAAAATAAGAATTCGCTAAATAAAAGTCATAAGATCATTAATAGGTAAACATTTATTGCATATAAAGGGGTTGACCCTCCTTAAGTAATTTTAAGTTAAGTGGTAATAAGGTTTACACTCGTAATAGAAAGATAGAATAGAGTATACCTTGTGTGGTCTTATGCACACCGTATAAATGTTACTAAATAAGTTATAATCAGTATCTTAGGCTTAGGCAAAAGAGATAAAGACAATGTAGAATCAGAGACCCATAGTCATTTGCTTTCTCTGGACTACAATCTCAACACTTCAATCCTATGTCTGAGTAAGCGTTCCCAATCCTGAGGACCAAGATGGAATGCCCCTTTGCTAGCAATCCCGCACCGGAACATAAAAATGCGGTACATAGGGTACATTGGGGGTAGATTAAAGGGTTATTTGAACCTCTATTTTTTTTAGTCTTATCATTATCATACTGTTTACGTTATGATGAGTCTTATTCCTTTGACAATAAAGGCTGCCGTATGGTAAGAACAAAATCTGTAATATATTATAATTATTACTTAGTTAAGTTGTCAAACTTACATTAATTTACTATCTTGGTTTCAAACCAAAATTAAATTTTTATCTCACATGATGTCATATATAATTTTTAAATATTTAAAATGGCCTAACAGCTGGCACGGGAATTTCAAAAATATTGTCCTTGGTATATCACCTTATATATTTCAACATCATCATCCTCCTGCCTTTGTCCCACACTAGGTTAGGTCAACTATGGTTTCTTCTTCCACTCTCCTCTATCACACACTTCGTACTAACTAACACCTTTCATACACATGCCATGTTTCACACAATCCATCCAAACCGTTTTCGGTCTTTTCTTCCTTCTGCTTTCATATACCTTTCTTATTTAACACAATAAAAAATAAAAATAAACATCATTAAACATAAACACTTAAAAAACTCGTAACTTAAAGGCTTGAATGGCTCTTAATTTTTTTCATTAAAAACTTCATCACGCAAAAGACGTAAACATCTGAATAAAACGGAACGTTCATTGCGGAGTTTTAAAAATTAATACCTAGAGGGCGCAGCGATGGAGACATTAAAATCATAGTAAAAATAGAACAGTAGCTTGTCTCCAGCCCTTTAGGAGTTTCTGTTGCCTATAATTAGGGCGCTAAGGATGTCCATATTATGACATTTAAGAGGATTGTGAAGGTAACAATTTGCATACAATATGCGACAAATTAACGATTATTTGAATATGTTGTAGATATCATGAAAAACTATGTCCGTACGTTTTCCTTTCAAAGAAAATATTTCTTAGAATGAAACATATTTAGAAAACAAAAAACACAGACCTAGTTCCTTATAATTGCTACAACATATTAAAAAATCGTTGAAATCGGAATTTATTTAGGGGGTGAGAAACGGTATCGCCTGTAGGTAAATTTGTATGTTTTTTTTCCAGTTACGAGATTTTAGCGGCGCTTCACAATCCTCTTAAGCGGCAACTATATTGAATCGTCCGCCGTATGTTGTATACGGCAACCGCAACAGTGTAAAGAAAGCGATAGTCACCCGCATTCGGCGAGCGATAGCTGCAACCGCTTAATTAGGTGACCGAAGTAGGCAGACAGACTAATGTGAAGACGATGTTCGTTGGAAGAAGTAGTTTGAAAGAACTTCGGCGACCGCATTACGTGAACGCAGTAGTGGGGAGCCCTGTGATTCCCATATTTTTATTGGTCATAATGTAATTGTTGACATAATTTTTGATAGTCATAATTTTTTATAACGCTGATACTGTAAACTTTTCAGAAGTTCTGAAATATCTAACGTGTAGACAAGGCTAGGTTAGGTTAGGTTTGATTTATAAAAATCCTGAAAAAGTAACAGTTTCTTTAAAAAAACACGTTATGACTTGCGATGATTATGACCTAAAGCACATTATGACTAAAAATAATTATGTCAGTCAATATAGACCCGCAGTAGTGTTATTGCCGCTTTACGTGACGACATTATTGCGTCGATGCGCCTAGCTCGATACTTGATACGCACGCAAACAAACGCAACGACAACGCGGCCCTGAGGGCCTGGACACATGTCCACGGCACGGCGTCGTTAACGTGAAATGGCACGGCGCCGTAGAAAGGCACGTTGCCGCGTCGTGTAAAATGCAATATTAACCCCAATGTCCTGCGCGTAGACTTTAAAATAGTTGAAGCCGTTGTCACACGGCACCGTGTATTTGCACGACGCGGCAACGTGCCTTTCTACGGCGCCGCGCCGTTTCACGTTAACGACGCCGTGCCGTGGACATGTGTCCAGGCCCTGACTAACCGGCTCGGTCCGTCCTGTTGAGTGCTTGTGGTGTCTCGCGGTGCGTACGCTCGAGGCACGCACACATGCAAACCGCGCGATACTATACCTTTGTATGAAGATGAACTACTGTGTTTACTGTGTTCAAACCTTTCTTCCCAAGTACTGGAGACAAAACGAATAAGACTTCGGGCGGGCCCGGAGAGTACATTTTCTTTAACATGCTTGAAAATATTCGTATTATAAAAGAAAACAATCTAAACAAATACACACCGGTCGAGCGAGCTCACTGGAAGGTTAATCTACGTAATTGAGAATGCATGCCACAACCGCCGCTGTATTGACGGGACAACTTGACCTCATCTTTTAATTCATCCGTTGAGTTAAAAAGTGAGAGAGTTAGATAATAACATGGCAGGAAGGAACAAGATCTGTCTACTAAATATTAACTTCTTTTAAATATTTTTTACACCTTTTTTAACTTTAAATATCTTTGGCAGCGTACTCGTGACTGTAAGGTATTTATTTTGACAATCTCCAGATAGCATAATTTGACAGATGAATAGCTTTGCCCTTTTCTTTCATAAGACAAAGAAAAGGAAAGCGATAACTAACTAACAGATAGTATTTATCTCGGCCTCTATTCAACTCGGCAAAACCATATTGCTTTTGATATGTTACCGTGTTTAATAAAGACAGGACGTTGTGAAATGGTGGAGATATTTTAATTTTAATTTTTCAAACTTAATTATACCAAACACAGTAAATCACAAATGGTAGACTAAATGCTCAATCGCATTAATTATTTATTATTATTACTTATCTACATTATTTACACTATTCCATAACATATAAACGTTATTAGAAAAAGTCCTTGAATTCCAATTAACTCCGCTCGCTCATTTTAAAGCTCCACGAGCAAAAGGCAGTAATTTAAAAATGTTCGGAATTCTTCAAAAGACGCGCTGAAAGGGCACCTGGATAACTTTCTTTCATCCCATGAATACAAAAAAGGCTTGCGGTCTTGAGAAGTTACAACCTACTTTATTACGACTTGGTTTCCTTTTTGGTTAGGAATTGATGGAAGTGAAGTTTACGCATTGTCATTCCAAGGCTAGGATGGTTGATGAGTGGATTCAGAGTTTGGGAAACAAGAAAATCAAGGAACAACAACATTTGTTAAGGAAGTCAAAAACTTCTTGAATAAGTCATCTCTAAAAAATGATGGTGGCTGAAATTACGTTTTGAACAATTTGTTACTCCTTCATGATGCAACGGTTGGACGGATTTGGATTAAATTTAAAATGGAGATGGCTAATACCCTGCATTAACACATAGCCTACATAAAGCTGCTTTGCATCCCTGAAAAAGTATTTTTTTCCGAGCGAATATAGATAATCGAAATCTACGTGGACGAAGTCGCGTGCAGATAGGTGGATTGTGCATTCAAGATCCCCCACGTACAAAATTAATAGGTAGGGGATCCTGCCAGGTGATCTTACTGGACATCGCGATCCACCCCGGACATCCCGCAATATTACAGTAATACATAAGCAAACTTATCCCATACCTTATAGTGTTTCGACATTCGTAAAAGTAGGGACCAAAGCGGTTGTTTTACAGTGACAAAAATAATTTTGTCTAAACATTGTAGATATCTTTGAAGAATTTGCGATTATTGCGATAAATATCGCTCCACAGGTATTTAATATACACCTTCGCCGTGCAATATTTTCACTTCACGCGCATCTGCTCCATGATTTAATATCGAAATAAGATGACAGTAAAACCTTTTACTGCATAAAAAGAAAACATTACTCAGATTCTTTTCAAAAAGACACTAACAATTTCGATTAAAGTGTAACGACGCATTTAAAAACAAAAACAACAAACGTACTGATGCCAGATTGATTTAATAATAAAGGCGAAAATCAGAACAATGAGCTGTCCAATAAAAAACGTCCTTAATCTGTCAAAGGAAAAAAAAAGCACATTAAATTCCCAGTTACATTTGCCAATAATAAGCCGTCGGTCGGAAACGGATCTTCGAGTTTTTAACAAAATTAAAGTGGCATGATTTTCCTGTGGAGCAAGTTGGGCAGAATCATCGGATCTGGAGGCTGATTACATTATGCAAATGACTCTCACCCTTGTCATTATACGGGAGTGAAGACGTAGAGATGCTGGATCAGCGGCGTGATTCTTCTGAATAACTCTCTTTAACCCCTGATAAGAAAAGAGGGTGAAGTACCCTTATAGTTTAATGTGCGTTGCGTCTTCTGTGGTTTTGTCTATGGCATTGTAGCTCCTAAACAGATAGATTTGGACGCAGTTGTTTTAAGAGATTTACTTTAGTCGGATGGTTCTTAGTTAGTTATTTAATGAAAAATGAATAAAAATGAGAAATCATCACTTTATTTTCTTAATCGCGTATCTGATCGAATAGTTAGATAGGAAAAGCACTCATGTTCCCTAAAGAATAAAGACTACTTTCCCGTCTAGCTATTCGATCAGATACGAGGTTGAGAGAGTATAGGGACGGAATTGCGACCAATTAAACTATAACTATTAAATAATAAAAAAAAACGCGATAAAATGGTAACCTCTTATGGTCGAGTGTCCTAAATACTACGTTAGTATTTAAGTATTTTTTGAACTTGGATTTTATTATTTCCGACCTAAGATTGATATTTTAATATTATGACGTGACGTTTCACGGGTTAAGAGCCGACATCTTAAACGACCCAACTGATTTTAATGAAACCTAGCTAAGGTGGCACCAGTGTTGGAAACTTTAAGCTGACAGGCACCAATCATGGACACTTAACTCTTAATTCAAAGAGCATAAGGTTAAAAATTCATTGATGCAAAACAAATGAATAACCCTTATCTTCTGTAAAATAAGAATAAAGTGTCAATCATTGGTTCATGTTCATTACTGGTTCCATAGCACTAAGGGCCGTATTAATAAACTAAACTCAACTCTAATGCTCGTCTCAAGATGCGTCAAAAATGAGTGTTCTGTGGTTTGACGTTTACTTGGACGTATCTTGTGACCGGCATCTCGGCCAAGATGAGTTTATTAATACGGCCCTAAGAACCATTACAGTGAAGTGAACTTTAAAAAATCAATCCGTTTGGGAGGTACAAGCCACTGAGAAACACAAAGACACACATTCAAGTTATAACTGATGATCGGCGACCGGTAGCAATGAATGAATAGGTATATTATATTATATTTAAAATTCGTCCAGAATTTACATTTTAAAACTGTATGCAGTTTTATTGTCGAGGAGGTTGACATGTCTTAACCGATGAATTATCGGTTTACAACTGCGCACATCTAACATCTGTTGATGTAGAAAGGAGATTCTCTTTATATAAATGGATCCTCAAAGTTAAAAGGAATCGATTGACAATATCAAACAAAGAAAAAAGTATGAAAATTTACTATAACAAATAAAATTCAGTGAGTTTATAACAATATGATTATAGTTTTATTTCTAACTACATAGACTTATCCACATTAATCATTACGTTTGACGTTAAAGTGACATAAAATGATACCTGTTGCCGATCATTAGTTATAACTTCCGCCTCTTTTGCCGTGGGTCAAGAAGATACAAAATTAACAGGTAAGGTAACGTGCAACTTCTATAATAGGCCTCTTAGCTTTAAATTTAATATTGTTGTTGCAAGAATCCTTCCAGCACTTTGTATCTCGATGGAAACTTCGTCAAGCTCTGCGTAAGACGTCTCATCAAGTATTGGAGACAGCAGGATTACCGTAAACCATGTTTCTATTTAAAATCTTTTCCCGGGAATGAATCGGAGCCGCAGCTGTTCCCGACGTTCCAGGCTCGATCGATTGGCTTTCAGATAAGTAGTTATCGGGATTAAATGATAGAAGTTTTAATGCTTTTTTTATTGAAGAATTGTGATGGTTTGTAATATAAAAGAGATCGTCTTTTAACTCAAATATCTAGAATTATTAGTTTTATTTTTAAAATATGTCTAGTAGAAGCAATGATATAATATAGTAAAAAGAGGTAGATATGTTACACGTACTTCGATAGTGACACTCTAAAACCAAGCCAATTGGTACACCTTTACTTAGTCTTGCGCCGTCAACGGAACCGTGAACTAGTCTGCAAAGCAACATACACTCGTCTCTGTTTCGCTCCCGGAAATTAGCATACCATCCTGCTTTCACTTGTCATTTATGAATTATTGTGTAATTGCAATATTTACTGATTATGTTTTCGTAAGCCGGGCCATTTTTACACGCGGAATACCGTATAAGTAACATATCTACCTCTTTTTATATTATATTATTGAGTAGAAGTTATAGATTGATTTGAAACAGCCTCAAAAGAAATAATCTTCATTGAACCTATACGAGTATAATCTAATAATCATCTGGGGACATACACAAATTGACCTAGTCCCTAAGGTTTTTACTATGGGTACTAGACAACGATAGACATATTCTAATACATATAAAACAACCAAGATTAATAACAAATGCTCACACTCATCACACAAATATTTGTCCATTAGGGAATCGAAATCAGAACCAATAGCGTCATAGACAGGGTCACTACCACTGACTAACCGCATCGTAGTCTCATAGCATTCTTTCACAAACGACTCATGTTTTAAAGATGTTCCCTGTTTCTTGAACCTTCGTTTTGCCGACTCCGCCGAATCAGTAAATAGGCACAGCCAAGCCTGAGGCGTATTTTAACGATTTCGCTCGGGTATAGTCAGCTGCGCATACCTTGAGCGTAGTTGATAGTCATATTGATTTATTTATTTATTTTATTGAGAAAGGTACAGTAACAAAATACAGATTTAAAAAGTATAACTAGATAAATGTAAACGTAAAAGTTAACACTCAAAGCCAAAAAGTCATAGAATGAAAAATGACTTGTTTTTTAAAGATAACAGTACCCTTACAATGAGTTACAATACAATTACTGTATTCGCTAGCGAGTCGAATGCTCTGTCCCTTATAGAGTGTTAGGAACAGAACATTCGACTTGCTAGCCAGTACCGTAATTCCAACTCGTGGTAAAGGTATAAACGATTATTCAGTAAGAAGGCCGCATGGCCAATTTTACACGTCAAAACACTCCCAGCGCTTCCCGAGAGCAGAGCAATGCTGAGAAGAATCGCCGCAAGAAACTCAACAGTCAGTCATCCTTTAACGTTTATGACGATGATAATGCTAGCTTTGGGAGCATTAATATGATTACTACTATTCTTATTCTTATAGAAAGCAATTCTTGTAAGTGACGGTTCGGTCGGAATAGAGTATTTTTTAGACAAGGAATTGATCTGTCAAGATAAAAAAACACATTTTTATTCGAAAAACGATTAGGCGCCCGGGCAGTACAGAAATGAATAAATAAATATCAACTTGGGCAACTTAAAAAAATTGGTCAACTTCCAAACTAAGCTTTACGCATATACTATTATGATGTACTAGACAAAGATATACATGAAAAATAAACTTCAGTAAGGAGAATAGAAAACATCCAAGATGCAGCAACAAGTATTCAAGTATTAACAACCACCGAACATAATAATCGATGAAAAAGAAGAGTTTAAATTTTTTAAGCATTTTTAGCCTCGTCCTGCCCAGTGTTCTTAATAAACGACACATTCAATTAGGTCGTTTCTGCGGGAAATCAATATTTACATGTAAAATTGTCCTTTGTAGAGGACATTGTGCAGAAACCGGAAGTATAAACAAAAATGCTTGGGCAGGACGACGATAATATATTTTAGCCAACTGTACTAAGTGATGTTGGTAGCCATGAATGTTAATGTTCGTCGGGAAGCTTGCTACGTCTCTACATTCTGTATTTTTTATCTTAAACTTTCTGACATGTTGAATATAAAACAGTTTTTGTGAGATGGAAGGGTTTGAAATGTGTACTACTTTCTAATACTAAAAAGGTCATCTCTGTAATCAAACTACTTATATTTAAAATAGCGGACAAATAAATTCTCAAAACATGCTCCGGGTAATGAAATACAACGTAATGTATGAAGGCAATTAAAAAAGAACTGTAAAGTTGAAGACATAAAACTGCATTAATGAAGAGAAAATTATGTACTACATAAAGACAAAATACCTTGATAACAGATCAAAAATTGGTTTAAAAATTCAAGCAACCCACCCACAGTTATTCTCCTAAAATCCAAACACATTCCAACACCCACTCCCGCTTCGCATGCATCACAACACATATCCATCACAATTATCACTGCCAATGCGGGACGTTACCCCGCAAAATACCTGGAAACAACGTCAAGATATATAAATCATTTCACTCGGAAGAGAGACTGTCAAAACACAGACGTAAAAAAATTGTATCTGTCCGAAACGGGCTCGACATATCAATCATGGAAGAGATTGGATCACGTCTGATCCCGCAACGGAATCCCTTTCCAAAACTCAAGATTATACGGGTTAGTACGATTAGCGTTCTTTTTATTTGATGGGATTTTGTTTACAGGATTCTGATTTAGGATTTACTTGGTTATTTGAATTGATTAATTTACGTTTTTGTCTGTCTACGTTGATTTTAAAAGCTGTAATTTGATACGTGTTTCTAGGGTTCCGTGCCCGAACGGAGCCCAACGAGACCTTATAAATATGCCTACGCTGTCCGTCCTAACTTTAAAGAGCTGTATCTTTTTGAACGGTAATAGATGGCAGGTTTTTTTTTAGAATATGTGTTATTACAGCGAATTTACTAACAAATAAAGACAATTAAAGACAGTAAAATAATAAAGGGGGTTTTTTAAACGTGATTTTATCTTCGTTGTTGTAATGATTATAGTACAAACCCTGAAGAAAAAAAAACAATACAACAGAATGGTAAAGTGTGAGATGGGCTCACGCTAATTCGATTCGAAATCGTATTCAAATCAGAAACCTACTGTACAATGTTACGGAATCCGACTGGCACTTGACCGGTTTTTTTTACTTTAATTTGTAAATGCCTCATCTAAAAGAAAAAAGATCATCTATTCGTAATATAAAAGAGGCGTAGCGTAAGCCGTGAAAGGTTCGCAGACAAGACGACTACAGGTTTTAGGTTTGATTGACAGTTAGAAAACAACTCTCCGAACAATAGGGTTATGAATTCCAGATGAAATGTCAACTGCATACACTTTTGTCGTATCTCGAATGTAGCCTGTCAATCGTTTGGAGAATGTCAGTGAAATGAGGTTGATATAAATTTGAATACTTTTAGTCAAATTTTGATGGGTGCCATCTATATGGCATAATTTTTAATGTCCGAAACGTAGGCATAACAAATTTCGCATAATTTATTTACTTGACGAAATTATATTTGGCATAAATCTATATTATCCGAATGGTTGTTTACCCGAATAGTATGTTAGCATAATATTGACATGAGAGAATTTCATTTTTGCATAATTTCTTTAGCATATCTGTAATTTAGCAGATTTTTGATAGCCCGAAATCCTGTCCGAATTTATGTCCGAAAATCCAAAACAAAAATATTAAATAATTAAGTCAATTTGAAAAAAAAAATAGGTTTCTCTAACCTAACCGAGGTTAGAGTTGTGTCCAGGCGCGAAGCGCCAAACTACGCGGAATAGGAGCTCCGCCAAGCGGAGACCCGTCGATACTGCCGCAGGAAGCGGGACATAAGGCGACTCTTCTCGTTTAGTTCATTATTAGGTTTATTACGTTAATTTATTAATTCGGCGAAATAAGCTTATGCGACAAATAACTTTCTGCGAAACTAATTTATGCGCAAGTCATTTTCTGCCAAATTCCTATTCGGAATTCAAGAAATATGCGTAAAACCAATTCGGCTTCAGTTAGATATGTGTGATAAAATTCGGCGACTTCAAAATATGCGAGAACAGTTTCTGCACAAATACAATTCGGCTTAAACAAATTATGCGATATTGAAATATGACTACAAAAATTATGCGTAAACAGGGGGAACCAACTTTGATACATGTGAAAGTAAGGGATCGACATTGCTATGGATTAGACTAATACTAAAATCGGAGAAATACTGGAAAAGGGCAGAATTTTAAGTACCCGAAACCGACGTGCATGCATGACTGGATGTATGAATGTGGAAGAAGCGAAAGAGATTTGTCAGGATCGTAGCAGGTGGAAAGAAGTGGTCTCTGCCTACCCCTCTGGGAAACAGGCGTGATTTAATGTATGTATGTAACATTTAGCACTATTAGTTGTAATTCGTTCCAATGTCTTTCCAAAAGTACTATTGCCAGATTTGTAATACCATGTGACATGTGATATAACTACTAAATAGATAAAAACTCTGATATAATAGGGACCCTTACTTTCAGAGCTAATATCTCTTAAACGGCCGAACTAATTTTCATGAAACCTAGCTAAGAACCATTCTGATTAAATTAGCTTTCTTTTATAAAAAGTTGCATCCAAATTAGTCCATCCGTTTAGGAACTACAATGCCACACACAAACACACATGCACAGGTACACAAATACTCTTTTTTGGGATTATTAGAAAATCTGATTGTTTTTCCTCGCCAAAAAAAACAAATCAATAACGTCAGGAACAAGGCAACCCGAAATAAGCCAAACTAATGGTGCTGCCTAAACACAGGTGTTCTGCTCAGCGATACATTGGAACGAATGGTTGTACGTGACGCGAATCGAACCGGCTTGTAAAGATGCGTGCGTTTACTATTCTGAGAAAAGTATAGAGTAATTGGAATTTTGAAGAAGGCTTTCTATTACAAGTTTACTAGTAATTGGATCTGGGATTGGTTAAACAAAGTTATGAACGGCTTACGATAATATTGTATTTATTAAACGCTGTTGAAGATGTCATTAAAATACATGTTGCGCCGACCCCAAATAATTGGGATAAGGGCAGGAGAATGATGATGTTGAAGATGTCATTAATGAAAATACATTAATAAGTAAGTACGTATCGGTAAAATAACATTCTTCTTCTTCCTCTGACGCCGCTCCACTACTGTCTTTGTTCACCGCCAAGCAAAACAACTGTTTTGCGTCAGCGATTCCGGTCCACTCCCAGACGCTTCTCAACCGCGTATTTTTTCCAAAAAATGTCCCTCAGAGATGATTTTGTATAAAATTGATACATCTTAAATAACAATAATGTAGATGTTTTTTTAGAAAATATAAAAACTAACAACGCGTAGAATTGTAGTGATAATTTTTAAGTTGTTCTAGCTAATTGTTGTTGTTGTTAAAGCAGTATTTTGAGAAGAAAGAACCATATTGTTGATTTTAATCTACGAAGAAGAAAATTTATAAATAATCTTGTATATTTTTAAGGCCTTGTATAAAATTCGATTATTCTAGTAGTTTACATATTATTCACGGTCTGATTTCGACGCCACGTGTACAATAATTAATCTAATTAACATTATAAATAACCCCCAAACCGCTCAAGCCGTAAATTCTATTATATCCGACTTATTGGCTGCTACTTAGAGGCCTTTTCCTTGACACACCTCGTCGATAATCGCATCAGTTCTATCCCTGCCATTTCACGTATGTCATCCGACCAACGAGGCGTCTTTATTGCTCTGGACACCATTTAGTGAGTGATAGACATATAATGTGGCCAAAGACATCTTCGTTTCTTAATTGATTATGCTTTTGTTTGTAACAATCATTGGTTTTCTATTTTCAACCGCTTTAATAATAAAGTTAAGATAATTATTTTGATTTTAAAAAGGGTGCCGCCAACATTTTGGCATTTAAATGATTTTAAAAAGGTAGGTAAAATCGTAAAAAGATTTACGATTCAAACAAAAACTTCAGTTATCTATCAAAGTTTATATTAAAGCGTTGAAACATGCAATTTAACTGAAATTCCAAAGGAAATATAGCTTTTAATCTAAATGAACAGAATATTATCGAACAGCAACCAAATACTGTAAGATTATAATTTAAAAAACGTGCAATACAATGTCGTCTGAAACCAGCCAAAATCTATACAACGCAGGGAAATACTAAATATCTCCAGAAATTGATCTCAAAAGCGATTATCAAAATCACAATTGCGCCGCTAGATGTAGTAGCAAGCTAGCAAGACAAATTTTCGTTTAGCCGTCGCGTTTGGCTCAGTGGTCCGCGCTCTCCGCAATATCCGCAGTGGAACCATCCACGTTTCCGCATCGCGTAAGACCCTTAAGATTGAATTATTGATACAAATATTTGCAATTGGGTTAACCTGGTGTCTAAATGTTTGATCGTGCTATTAGAATATGAACGGTATCTAATTTCTTTAACACGTCTCTCATGTTATATTTGGAGTTTTTGTGTTGAAGCCAAAATTTTGCCAAAGGACTGATTTGATTACACTAAATACTCCTCTAATTCATTGTAGTCGATGTAGTATTTTTGTATAAATACCTGAAATCATAAGACGAGATTTAAGTTTATCTTAAGTTGTGCAAAAAAGAAATATTTAAATGAGCAAACTTAAACTACTACTACTACCATTACTACAACTACTGCTAAAAGAGGAATGTACTATGCAAGAATCTAAGTACTTCCAGATGCACTTACGTTTATTACATTAATTGGCGTGCTGACATTTTCTACCTTGGCGAATTACAAATTGACAGGTGTCCAATGGGACAGCAGTGATTATGAACGTATTAAAAATGCAACGCAAATGTTCCAATCATATTCTGGCTCCTCATAAATAAGTCAAGGGAGAGCAAAACAGGATTACCATGTTATTAATACCTCTATACATTATCCAAATAATATCCTGTTGCATCACAATCCGTTAGATATTTCTGGAATATTGTGGAGCAATCGTATAAGCGTTCTCGATTTACTGTACTTGATTATTTGGCATTGAGATCCATTTCGTAAACTTTATCAGACTTGATTTACCGTCTATTTTAATTTTTTACCATATTACGTTCATCTCTTTTGTATTTTAATTAAAGATCATTCAATCAAGATAAACATTTTTAACTACATCATTAGGTTCAGAGGGGACTACACCAATAATACCGTCACCAAAAATAGTTCCGTGATTTACATTTTAAAACGCGTATACTATTTTCGTCGCATTTCACGCATAACCGACGACACATAACAGCACATTAACCACATGTGTACAGTTAATTAATAAACTATGCTGTTTGCTGTAAGGACAAATTTAAATTATTTAAACAAGAGACGTAATTGAGAATGGGTACAAATTGTCGGTCCGCGGTAAACCTTTTTGGTTAACAATTAAATTTGCCGGTAAAAAGGATCAATAGGGGTGTAATTTCGACACAGGTTGACTGATTTTGTGGTGGTTTGTGTAAATAAAATTGACGATACATGTTATGTACTAGGTTCACTTAATTACGGAAAAACCATCGCAAATTCTGTATAATCAGCATTTAATGATGATGAAGTTGTTTCCAAGTGAGGAATTTTTATCGAAAAGGCTTTGCTAAAAGAATTGCAAAAGTACTTTTTCATGGTACTTTAGAAATTGTGTTTGACTCGTTCAAAATCGTTCGGATAAGATAGAACTATCTAGACTATTCTAAATGAATACAATATAAGTATACAGATATAAATAATTAAAAATTCAAGAGATACCTATTCACCTATGAGATTGTTTTCAGCTAGGTTTGATAATAGTGCGATAACCAAAGGGTTTCTTGCGGTCACAGATTTTGTAAAGACATTTTATAATGTCGAATCAACACCTAAAATTCCCATTTTACACTAACGCCCAAACAATGATGTAACATAATGTATGTGCCATAAAGGGGTGGGTGTTAATAGGGGTACAGTTGATCCCGGAACCCGATCCAAATTGCGGGAACTCATTGCGATTCCTTCCACAGCCTACCCGTCTCTTCCGGCGGGAGAAATATACAATTTTAAAGGTTTTTCTGGGGAAAGGAATTTGCATAGGTGCCTTTGCGTTCTATTTGGATTAGCGTCACATTTTTGGGTTACATTGAGATCCTTGTGGAATATTAATATTGTGTGAAAAGAATGCGTTATTATGTTTATATTAAGAATGTTTTGGAAACTGGGACAAATATATGAATATTTAGAATTCAATGGTTATTTCTAGAAGAAACTACAATATATAACTACAATATATCTTCACACTAATCTTACAAATGCGTAAGTTTGTGTGTATGAGTTTGATTCAAAATGTGTGTTACTACTTTACGCTAAAATGAAATTTGAATTGAAAAATAGTTTATACCTAATTAATGCAAAGCTTACCTTTTATTCCGAATCAAATCACTGTCTTCATAAGCAAAAAAATGAGAGGTAAAGTGTTTTTTTATTCAACGTCAACGCGGGCACTAGCTAGTTGAATTCTGCTACTAATCATGTTCTTTCGAACATGTTATCATTATCTTCCAAAGTTTTCTTTTTAATCCCAAAAAACTGCACCCCTTCGTCTGCAAATCCAAGCTTCAATATCCATCTTGTCTTCAAGCGCTCAGTTCCAAGCACAATAAACTTGGCTCATCCGAGACCTAGCCCAGCACCCCATATTTTATCCCCCACCGATAATCGCCCCATAACTTATGTCTCAAATGCACCTTGGCAAATATTAAAAGTAGGATAATGTCCCTGCGATTTTTAAATAAATTTATGGTACGGGGTATAATGATGAGTTAGGGCTGCATGGATTTTCAGTAAGCGTTATATTAAAATAATAAAACAAAAGTACGCAAACTCGAATGCATATTTTGATTTTGTCGTCTACATAAGTTAATAGCCATATTATTGGATTTAAAGTCCGTCATATTGGTTAAGTTCTTGTAAAATGTAGCTAATGTTAACCAAATCATAATAACGAATCTAAAGACATCTCATTCATTAAAATCGAATAAGAAGTTTAAGCGTCAATGTGTGTAGACTACTTAAAACATTAACCTTCCTTTTGGCTATTTATTTTTTATAAATTAACCAAGTTTAGAGCTATGCATTATGACAAAGTAACATACACAAATAGTCGTGAAATAACTTTGTAATAGTAAATTAAATTTATCGATTGAAGTAAAAACAGGGGTATTGATGTAAGTTTATGTATTTGCTATTTTTATTTTAGTATTCTGTCTCTTTAATTGTTGTACGTTTAGTCATACATTGTTTTTATTTATTTCTCAATCGCTCAAGAGTTTACGTTACGGGAAAACATCTTTTAAGGGATAAGTTCGCCTTTGTACTAACCATTTGTGTTTCAAATTCTGTTTTTAATTTGCTTTTTTCTGTTTGTGCAATATTAAATATACATACCTACATACAAATTATTTCGAACGCTACACTGTAAATTGTCTAGGCAACATATTAGTTAATTTTTGTGCTAACCAAGAAGTTTTGAACTATCTCTACAAGAAGTGAAATGGGGTTTTTTATTTTTCAAAATATTTAGTTTAACTTACGAATTTCAGTTATGCTTTATCAAAATAACTAGTTACCCAAACGTCAAAAAATATCCAATACTTTATTTACTCTTTCAAGAATCCTTTGAAGGTTAACCTTATCTATACATAGTATGGAACTGTTTCGTCATTGGCTGTCTGACTGACCGACAACGCACAGCCCAAACTCCTGGACCTAGGGACTTCAAATGTAGAAGCAATTGTCCTTGGGTACCCTAGAGGTGCAAGAAGAAAGTATTTTTTGAAAATCGACCTCCTGTGGGAGGATCTTCCTTCTTTTCGTTCGAAGTCAAAGGCATCCTCTAGTACTTTGTATATTATTAAAACTTCATCGACTTTCAGTAAATTTCGTTGCGACTTTACCGTGTGTTTAAAAATCCCTCTTCTTCAAGACAGCCTCACGACAAAAAGTAACCCTATTACGTGTATCAACTCCCGAAGGAATGCAGCGTCTGCTTTCCACTTACACTCGCTTAGTTCATCATATTCAAAGCCCAACTCTCTGATTTCTATACGAGATTGAACCTGATGTTGAGCCGTTGGCACTGGGCGTGGTAAACGTGTCAGTGCTCTTCGTCTAGAACTTGAGTCAGTATTTATTTATGTCTAAGCTGTAATTCTGTAGGGATTTTAAACCGCTTATCGAAAGTCAATAGTTTGAGTCACGTCTTTGGCATATTTGTTGGAATATTCTATACAAGTTAAGAATAAAAGTGTATCATCGATGGAGGCATGGAAAATGCTGGCCAATAAAATCTCCTAAACTATTTTTTTATACTTAAAATTATAAATCTTAAAAGTGTAACAGATATATTAAATATGCCTTAACCGGTCGGCGTGAAATTTGGTACACAATAACGGAAGCGATTTTCGAAAACTGTCAAAATGTATGGAATTGACATAAGCGCTCGACGAGACCGTCTGGCAGCTTACGTCAATCCCATACATTTTCGATAACGATAACGTAGCGTAAATTAATTAAGAGAGAAAGAAAAAAAAACATGATGATACATTGTTTTCTTGACATTTAAAGGCAATTCAATTCATTTACATGTAATAAGAGTACGTAAGCAAGTATACGTGAGAGTTTAAAAACAAGCAATCAGACAAGAAACTTTTCAAATTGTGTGTCAGATGAAATTATCGGTAATATCCTAGAATATTCTTAATTTTTGTATGGAAAGAGAACATTTTCAATGCTTTAAAAAGTTTTCGTGAGTCTTCTCAGTACTTTCTCAAAAATATTACTGGTAATTAGGGTTGCCAACCGTACTATAATATATAGTATTGTACTATATTTTGACTCTGTGTACTATATACTGTTGAAAAAATATATAGTACGCAAAAATACTATATTTCAGTCCTTATACATATGCGGTTTGGATTGGCCATTTCAATCTGATTTTAAGCACCAATGTAGTTGGACTGGAGAACTAGGCTTTTTTCAGCTCAGATAGTTGCCCCAATAGCAGGCAGATTGTTAGAAGGAGTAAGTATTGTGCATAATATTTAATGAATAAATTTACACAGTTTCTAAAAAGATTTTCTTCAAAGTACCTACTATATTATTTTTCTGTGTACTATATTTTTTATACCTTGGGCTGAAAAATACTATATTTGCCCAAGAAATAGTTGGCAACCCTACTGGTAATGGACTGCAAATTTCAAATAGCTTACTTACAATTAGTTAACTTATTTGTTACGTGTAAAGGAATTAGTAATAACAGCACCGGGTGGCATGGCAATGGGTGTCCCTCGGAATCGGAACGTTTGTCCTAACACATCGTTTGTCCGAATTTTCATTTGCCCTATTCTGGTTTTCAGATGAATCAGGCAACTTTTTAAGTTTTCCAATTATATCTGCGGTTCGGTTAAGTTAGGGTTGTATTATAACAACACCAAAAAGTTTTAAAACTTAAGCGGAAATGGCTTTAGGATAAACGAAATTTCGGACAAACGATGCATTAGGACAAATGACGATTAGGGATTCCATAGGGGAACCGCTGTCAACACTATCAATACTCAGAACCTTCATGGTTGTGCAGTGTGTCAGGATTAATTTCTTATATGCCTAGTACTGTAATAAAACGGGGTCCTTTTTCTACTTTGTCTCTGCACCATTACTATCAAGTAAATAAGAGCTATTATAAAATTGATAAGATAATACATGTGAAAAGCAATTACGTTTAGCCCAAGCGGAACACAACCCCTGTATACCATTTGTTTCTTAATAATGCCGGGATGCCATATTAAAAAGGATATTAGATTGGACGCGAAACAGAAAAGCCGCAATGCGAGGAATTCGTTAATTTCGCCTAGCATTAGCCCGCGACTGGAATGCTAATATTGCGATACCATAATTACTAGTCATAACAATTATTATCCTTCTAATTATCTAGAATGGAATAGGGAGTGGACTGATAATGTTATACAGATTTTGGAATATGTAGATAGGAATTTAGGATCAAGCTTGGGACACCAGAAAAGATTAGGAACTAACTTAAGAAGAATCCGAAGTATGAAGTGTCAAAACTTGTCAAGTTTTTAGTACTAAAGGAGATGTAGGTAAGTAAATGTAACTGTTATGGCTCTGTATCTTACTCTGTCTGACTTCTAAAAACGATTGTGAAGCTAAGGTCTGTTCATTCTTACTTGTCTTATATAGTAAACAACTTTCTAACCTCAAAATTAACCTTTTTTGGCTAAAACAGCTTCATATATCGTAAATAAAGTAAACTGAGTAAACATTTTGGACATAACTTGGCCAATGTCTTGTCTGTGATTGCTTTATTTTGTTTAAAATAGCGGTTTTAGCCAAAAAATATTCATTTTGAGGTTAGAAAGTTGTTTACTATATAAGACAAGTAAGAATGAACAGACCTTAGTATGGCATTTTTTAATAATATGGACTTCAATAAAGGATATAAGATCAATAGGTTACTATGGTGATAGTTGGAGAATTCTTATGTCCAAGAACAGACATCATTAATTTAAGGTAATCATCATGAGTTTAGATTTCTCACAAATACATGAATAAAAAAGAACGAATGGAAGTAAGTTTATTGAAACAAAACGACGTAGTTACCTACATACAATACGAAAAGACATAAAAACATTTTGTTATCCATTAAGCAAAATTAAGTGTGATTATTAATTATTAGCAACTGCCAAAAAAATACTTACCTACTAAATTAACTGAAAACTATACAATGTCAAAATCACCAAATGCCGTAAAACAACTTCGCGTAAATAACTTTAAGGACACCTTGCAAAAGTCATGACTTGCTAATACAGTAAAATACAATGTAAAATGTTCACTTGCACAAAGATAAAGTCCCTATTACAATGGTAATATGCTACACGTGTGAACTGTTAACATTTTGTAAAGACTCATAAAGAAACAAAAACAAACGATATAATAACAGTCGAACAAAGCGATAAGTAAACTATTGTTACAGAAATAAACATTTAAAAACGTAACAGCCGAAAACAAACGATCTCTTCACAGTCATCGTATTGATTTTACATCCGCCTGCGGACCAAAATGGATCGCCCGTACCACGGGGTACTGGTGAGACGAACTCGAATGATACTCGAATGATACTCGAATTTAGAGTGGAGAGTTTTTTCATCGTTAAAATTTACTTTAACTTAATAACACCACTTAACTTTTGTCTAACGTCATTGAATCTAAATAAACGACTAGCAAAACTGCAGTAGTTATCTTTTTTATAGCGCAGCAAAGGCAAAAGATGCCTTGAGGGCAGGCGATCTCAAGATTGTAATATTGAGACTGCAAATGCGTTGCTAATCTTGAGGACTAATATAGATAGCTTTAGGGTAGTCATGTCCTCTGTTGTCCCCACACCGGAACACAATTTGGACACTGCTATCGGCGGTAGGTTATAGGGTAAGATGGTGGCCAATTCAGACGGACCCGCCCGGCACAAGGCCAAACCGTGAGACCCAATACCTATTTTGGTAACATTGTAAATGCAGCCTTGTCGAATTAACTATAGGGTGCTTTTTATATGTGGTGCTATGTCCTCAAGTAAGAACCTAGGGACTCAGGAGGATAAACAGAATTGTATTAAAGTCATCAAAAGAGCATTGAGAAATAAAAACATTAATGTTTTGTTAATGTTTACGAGCATAAAATTTATGAAACAGAGAAATTTATCATCTCTCTTTCACCGTTGTTCAAAGGCCAAGCCTTTTAATCATCATAATTTTAGATGACCTGTCACGATATCTAGTGTAAAATATACCCAATTTTAAACCTGTCTTGACCACTGCCGTGCGCTTCTACAGTTTCAAGCTATTACAGGACATTATCAGACGCAAGTACATGATAGACGTTAGGTAGTCACTTGTTCTCTTCTGTGTTTGTATGTAAATGTATTTCATATTCTTCTTCTTCTTCTTTTTCTAAACAAGGTATCATATCGGAAAGCAAAAGTTTGAATGAGCGATTAATTCTCAATCCGTGATCATAGTAGGGAATTTAAATTGACCAAACATTGAATGCGCGATTCCATAGCCCTCAATTGCTCTATACACGGATAAAAAAGTGGTTTTGTCCAGACCCACCGTAAGCGTTTTCCACTTTTCGACAACTTGCCGGTTTACTGGACGTTTTAATCATCCTGTTTCTGTAGACGTATTCTGAATATACGGCGATATTTTGGAAGTATCTCGTAAACGAGATTTATGAGTGATAACTTCACTAGACAAGTTAAAATGTATAAATTAATAATTTTGTATGTTATAAGTTGAAAAAGATAAAGGTGACAGCATAAGGTTAACCATTTCGTCTTGAAATGATGAAAGAAGAAGAAATAAAGTTCCTGCAAAATCTGACGCAACATTTGTGTAACAAAACAAACAAAATAGACAAAATAGACATAATAATGAATATATTATGTTTGTTTATATAAATCTACCCTATATTTGTAGATATCATAAATTGTTTTTGTATTTCATGGGACTCGTAGCGATTAAAAGTTGTTTTTAATAGACATGTATTTCTTTAAAAGCTGATAACTGTTAGAAACTGTCAATCATGTGTCACGATTGACAACTGTTACAACTAACACTATCAGCTTTGATATTAATGTTATCATCTTTGGAAAGAACTAATTTTACAACTTCAATTTCATTTTGACCTATGAACTAAAACTGTTCCAATCATCAACTGTTCCAAATCTAAACCAAAATGTGAGAGATGAATTTGAAATTATATCCAACATTGTTATTATGGAGAATTACACCAACGATTTCCGATTAACAGCATAAATGTCTGGCGCAAGTCCAACAAATAAGATGTATTCTGACGTAGTAATGGTTAGTTATTGTTGTTATATGCAATTATTTCTGTGATATTTTTTGACAGAAGTAATAAAACCATGAGTTATAGAATATTTAGTAAGTGAGCAGGCAGCTGAGCTACTAACAATACGATAACAAGTCAGAAGCAATATGGTTTTTACCGGGTAGAACATTTAATAGCGGCCATCTGACTGTGTCGTGAAGTTTAATCAAACAATCGAAAACAGGAGGTTATTTTTTTCATCTGCTTGAGCTAAGTCAATAAAATTAGCTCCAACATCTGTGAGATTCAATTACCGACCAGTGGACTTAGACAAGATGCATTGCGAGAACGTTGTTGTTATCGAAAATATAGGATTGACGTAAGCTGCTGGACGGTCAAGTCAAGCGCTTATGTCAATTTCATTCATTTTGGCAGTTTTCGAAAATCCTCTTGTCTAAAGTCACACAGACGCTGTAGCTGTTAAAACCTGCTAAGTTTGCCAAGTTCTATTAAGTGAAGAGGCTAGAGTTATTAAACTAGGAGGCATGAATTTATCTGTCTTTTTAATTGCCTGAAAATTTACAGGTTCTGACAGCTTTCAAAATGGCAGTAAACGAGACAACACAACTGCGATCGAGACTTGACAGAAGCGCGTGGAGCGAACCCCATGAGCATGTTCACAAGAGAAAATACTCTTTCACCGAAAAATTGTCCTCGCGTGTGATAATCATGAACTTATTTAATATGTAATAAGTACCTACATGGGAGAGTCTATAAATAACTCCACAATGGCGAAATACACCTTAATTAGAATTAGAGTTAGAAGTGCCGTGCGGTGGACAATATTAAAGTTCAACAGCTATTGATTGGATCACTATAGTACTCAAACAGATGTAGCGAATAATCATTTTACATTGTTTTGGTCAAAGAATTTCATATTTAACTTAAAAAGGCATAGGTATTTATTTTTATTCAGTAAGTATACCACTATTGAGAAGATTTTGCTTGCTTTTTCCATTGGGTTTGGGACCCATTAATAAATTAATTGAGAAAGCAAGAAGAATATTACTTTTACGATCATAAACGATATCTTATGTTCATGCACTAGATCTAGACGCTTTGTTATCAGATTAATCATCATTACTGTCTAAAGAAATACTTTTATTATTATACTTATCAAATGCTTACCTTGGCACTTCCTTAGCAGGACTGGATTGCGTCTCCTGATGACTGTACGACGCCATTTTCAACACTTGACAGTTTTATCACTCATTGTGTTATAACTTTTAATGTCATATTTATGTCACTCACTTAAGTATTGTTATTAAAATACTGGCTGGAAAGTAAGAAATAAGATATATTTTAGTATATTTTCGTGAATGGAACAGGTTTTCAAGCTTAGTTAAATTTTATTTAATCTTGGTCTATGTTTTGTAAATAATGTATCACGAATACAGTGTCGATGTTTTGCCACAACTGTTGTTAAAATAAGTTTGACAAAAGAAAACTAAGAGGCTTATTTTACTTCCATTTATTAAATTTGACAATTGGGAAGACCTACCTTATTACCATTGGTCTCTATTTTAACTGTTTTAAAACTATAAACAGAGATTATTACTTCCTATGCCTGCGTTTTAAGGCACTTACACACAAAGGTATTTCTGAAATTTATGCCTCTAGCACATGGTGTAAAGGCTTTCGCTTTACGATGCTATCCGCCATTGTTTAACTTAGTAATAGCACGCTTTAATTGGAGATTTAAGTTGGAGCAGTAAACGATACTGCCTCTGTAGACTTCTATTAATTTTGGTTTATTGTTCGCCTTACTAATAAAACATGGAGAGTTATTTAGCATTAGAAGAACTGTAATTGTTTTTAAAACAAATGATTTTTCCAAAGGATTTGTCATTAAGTACCATCACATTAAAATATTAACTTTCTGCTTTATTTTGAATAATTCTTATGAATATTAAAACTATTTATACGGTTCGTGTGTGTTTGCCGGGTTAGAATAGTGCCACTTCATGTCTTCCCGTGGATGTCATAAGAGGCGACTAAGGGAATAAAGCCTTGTAGTACTGTTAGCTGATGGGCTTGCAACCTGTCACTAATACACTGATAAACATTTTAGCCTAATTGTGCAAAATGTGGTTACAGAATTATCAACAAGAGTTAGAGTTGTTGGTAATTCTGTAGCTCTGTCTACCCCACTCAGGGAATGAAGACGTGAGTTTATGTATATGTATGTTTGTTTATACGTTTTGTAATTGCAATAAAATATCACTAATTCTACTTTCCGTTATAATTAGGGGGGCAAATGTAAACTTTACTTGAAATACTATGCGCTTTTTCTTCTCATAAAGCTCAGTTAAAAAAAAACATTTTCATATACCTATTACAACAAACTTCCTAGTTTAAAGATTTTTCAACAATTCTGTCCCTCGAGAGTTCCATAATGTAGGCACTAAGGGAGTAAATGAAACTTGTTTCACGAAGACGTTAAAAATTTACGAGTTGCCTTTTATTGTTGCCAGTAATTAAACATGTTCGCTAAGCAGTGAATAAATTAAAAACTTTTACAGTTAAAAATATTGTTCCAAGAGAAGCGTTGGGTAATTTATTTATTAGACGTCCTCATTATGTTTGCAAAAAGTTAATGGAAATAGGAGGGAAATAAGAGGTATTTCTCAAGGCACCATCTTAGGTCCGTTACTTGTTCTACGTCGTGGAAGTGAATTGGTTTGTTTGACTTTTTAACATTTAAACGTAGTAAGTAATTGACATGATAGATAAAAAGTGATTAAGCCACTTCTTATCCTAGAAACTTAAACCAATTCTACAAAAAAAGCTAAGGCCAAAAGAAAACCTCAAATAACGCTCATAAACAACTAAGAGAACCTCAAATAACGCTCATAAACAACAGATTTTACTGTCCTAAAAGGTGACCAGGTCACCGTTAATAATATTGATTAAGAACATCCTCCCGGAAATTTCCGGGACCCCTTTCGGTGAGTTTACGGAGATTATCATCTGAGTAACGTAGACAAATCTGGAGTGACCCACTCGTTAGCTGGGCTTAATGTAGTGAATATATTAAAAACAGTAATACTATTTTGAGAAATAATTTGTATTATTAAATTAATATATACCTGTTAGATATGTAGAAAATGGGGTTATTAACTGTTTTCTGTTGATATTTAGATAAAATAATTATTTAGGTAAATATTTGTCTAACTGCAAAAAAGGAACTTCTTTTTGGTATAGTGTGATTAAGATTTGTTTTCTGTAAACTATTGAAATCGCATCATTTAATTTACAAAAGTGTAAACAGAGAAAAATGTGTCTAAATTACTTTATTGAATAGCGTTCAAAATTTTCAAAAACCGTGATAAACTGCTGTGCCTCAATTTCTTTGTAAAAATTGATACTGAGCTATTTAAGATGCGTCTTGTTGAAAGTTCATAATGACTGCTCACCAACGTATTACTCAAACAGCACTGCCACTGACGACTAAACCACATAAAACAAATGAAACTATACAACCTTTTTCAAAAGATCCTACTGTTTCTAATCTGTGGACCTCGAGACGGGTCAGAAGAGTCAATGGGGTGAATCCTAATGAGTCCTGCTTATCATTCGCAATGACAACCAACTTTGTCTTAGAAGCCCCGAGAACTTTAATTAATTTATGAATTAAAAGATGCCTATCAAAATTTTAGTTCAACCAATTTGTTAGAAACTCGCTTATTAAGTTTCTGTTGTTGATGTCTATTGAATTAATTTTGTTCATTAATTTTACGATGTTAATATAAAGGATGACGTAGAAAATGAACTTCGATTCGTGCTAATGAATTAAAAGGCGTCTAGAGAAAGATGATTATTTTCTATAGGGAAGCAGTTTCTTAGAATATTATTTTTTTGTCAATTAACACAAAATAAAAAAAAACATTACTAGGTAGATATTTAGAAAGAAGTAAAATTAGTCAAGGCAAAAAGCAAAAGCATTTCTTTATGGGATCATCTATTATATTTTTTAATTTTTGTAAACGATAAGTATTTTTTTCAATCCCAAACATCTATTATCCAAAAATAAGTGAGCATAATAATTTCTCTAAAAAAAAACATTTAAAGAAATCGATAATGTAACTTACTACTCAAACTATAGGCAAACAAAAACTCAAATATTTATTAATGGAAATGCCGTTGTAAAAAAACCCGATAAACCTAAACGTACGTGTCTTTATTGCGGGCCAATTCAGGGAATGAAAACCTTCTGTATCAGGGGGACTAGAATTGTGGGGTTTTATTATTATTGCACTTTATAAAACAACCCGGACGGTTTACGACTTATACATTTCATTAGCTTATGTTACGATTGCGTTAGCTATGTTTCAACATTGTTTGATAGATGAGTTTTGACTATTTCGGCTAGACGACGCGCTAGCCTAGTTGGTAGTGACCCTGCCTACGAAGCTAGAGGTCCTGGGTTCAAATCCCGGTAAGGGCAGATATTTGTGTGATGAGCACGAGTATTTGTTTCTGAGTCTTGGATGTTTTCTATGTATCTAAGTATTTATTTCTCTATATAAGTATTTTATATCGTTGTCTAGTACCCATAGTACAAGCCTAGAGCTTAGTTTGGGACTAGGGCAATTTGTGTGAGATCGTCCCTTGATATTTATTATTTATTTATTTATTTAGGTGTGAAATGCAAATTACAGTAGGTTGATTCTTCGTAGCTTTATTTTTTCATGTCCACGAAGGTTAATTAAACACAATAGTATCTGAACGCCCCAAAATGGGATCTGAGAGCCTTAAACATTTGTATTCTCAAGACCATAATCTGAAGACTGCAATCCTAAGCTGTACATGCGTTGTTAACACTGAGGACCATGATGGAATGCCTTTATACCTTCTATGCCCCACACGGAAATATAAAAAAGGAGGATAAAATGGTAGTAGTGATCTGGAAGGACTCTGCACATGGTCCAACCACCACTAATTAATTAGCAGTAATGGTCATAATAGTTCCTATTTATCGTTTTGTTCGCGTAGTTATTGAATTATTTTATGAAAATCTTAGAAGTTGTTTGTTGGTACGATCATGTACGATTCTCTTCAGAAGTAAACTTAACGTATTTATTTTGCATCATGTTATGAAGCTCATTGAATATATGGTGAGTGGAACTCCATGGGCATTTGAAATGCGTTGCCAATCATGAGAATTGAATAGGAATGCCTCTTTACCTAGCGATTTCACCGGTCTCCAGATGGCATAATTTGCTGGTAAAATTGATGATAATGATAACGATTTGAATGTTGGACATTGCGAAGACAATGTTGACAGTTCTTATCGGATTGCCAAAGGAGAGTAATGTTTTTAAACCTGTATGTGGTTTATTTTTTCGCAGATACTGATCGCATGGCTTTCTTTCTTCTTCAATTTCTATCAAATATCAGATCTGCCGAGTAATAACTCGAAAACAAATCGAAAAGTAAGTTCTTTAAGAGAATAATAGCTTTTTCATAGAAAAATACACTATTAGATAGTCAACTTTAATAGCTATAACAATTTAAGAGCATGTTACCGTGTAAGCATACTAAATAGGTAAGCTTACGACTACATTACAATAAAAACAAGATTTAATACAAGTTCTAATGAATAACAAGAACTAAAACCGATTAAATGGATTAATTAGTTTGTTAGGAATGCACTAAGTACCTGAAATAACGCTTGCCAGTTAGCAGCAATCGTAAAGGTACTTGTATTTACAATTTTATAATCCTATTCAAAACAATATTTCAAGTTCAGAACATTAAAGTGTTTTATAGATCTTAGTAACCAACCTCAAAACAAGGAGGAGGTTCTCAAATCGTCTGTATTTTTTTTTGTGTGTGTGTTACATGATGTTTTCGATAATCCTCAACCGTTTTTAATGTTTTGTTTCAAGAGTAGGGTGTATCTCACTCAAACGTGGTTCAATTCAAATTTCGTCTAGATCTGGCTGTGAAATCCACGCAAAGTCAACGGAACTCGACATTAGTTTATGAAATCAGAAGTTTTCTTAATTTTGAATCACTGCCAGTGTTTAGTTGGACATACAATTATGGCGTCAAAACTGAGTGGATTCAATGGTTTTGTAATTCGGATGATGGTATCGACTACGCATAAATAGCTCATCCAAAAATTTCTCGACTAAAACCTAAAACAAGAAATCCTGACTATGTTTTAATAATAGGAAAGCCATAGACGGACAGACTGACAGGACAACCTTATACGAGGATTTAAGGTAGTCATCTTTTGGTACATCATAATAATTATCACCCGAAAGTTAGTTGGGCCAAGGCGTAAGAGTCCATTTTCAAATAAAAAATGTTTTTTTTTCAAAATAAAATGGTTTAGAACATAGGTAGTCGACTTCCCGTAAATTTCTACCAAAGCAGGAATAAAAACTAGAAACAAGAATCCCACCTATTTCAGTTTTGCATTTATTTTCACCCATTGCAAGGTTTACTGGAATACAACGGTATTCTCGAAACTTCAGCACTTAAGGTAATTGTGCTACGAAAAAATACTTTTTACGGTTGGAACTGGCTAATAAAATCGAACTGCGGTTGCTAAGTTATGTTTGTACACGAATCGGGTTTATTTGCAAGTTTTCTTACAATGTGGTTGGAGTTAAATCTACATTACATTAAGTTTCATTACTACGTGTGTGAATCACTGATATGCTATTGAAAACCAAATTGAATACATTTTAAATGGGAGCCCTTTGTTTCCCATAATTTTATTGGTCATAATGTAATTGTTGACATAATTTTTTATATCGCTGAAACTGTAAGCTTTGCAGAAGTTCTGAAATATCTAACGTGTAGACAAGGCTAGGTTAGGTTAGGTTTGATTTATAAAAATCCTGAAAGAGTAACAGTTTATTTAAAAAAACACGTTATGACTTGCGATGATTATGACCTAAAGCACATTATGACTAAAAATAATTATGTCAGTCAATATAGACCCATTTTAAATTGCTCTAGAGAACATAGGACAATGCAGGAATGTCATTTTTTTACCCTGTCAGGGGGTGAGCAATGTGAAGTTTCTTCAACATGTTATTATTGATTTAATATGATTACTGATTAACTTAATAGTATTGAGTTATCGATATTTTGCAACTGCTGTATGGGTACTAAGGGCTGATTTTTCAATCTCCAGATAACACTATCTGTCAGGCAAATTGTAGTTCTGTCCTTATCTTTCTTATGACAAAGAAAAGGACAGAGCTACAATTCACTTGACAGATAGTGTTACCCGGAGATTGAAAAATCAGCCCTAAATCTATCATTATCATAAGTTTATTAATCGTTTACCACATCTCGTCGAAACAAGTCAAATGTTAACAATTTATGAATAGGTATTCTGGTTTTTCTTACCCTTCATTTTGCGCCTAGAATATCCTTATTTTACAAGCAATTATATCCGCAATTATTTAATAAAATTAAGTATTAACTGCTATTAATACGATGTTATAAATTATATCGTTTTTGGTGACATGTAATAATAATAAACTTGTTTGTGACATAATTATTTGGTAGCAGAATAATCGGCCGACAAACTTCCGCAAATTCCTCAGTATATGAAAATGTTAGCAGGAAAAATGTGTAGGATGATCGAGATATTTTGTAAAATGCTATGCATTTTTCAACCGTTTACAAATACTCTCAATAACTACTATTGTTTGTCTTAGTTTATTTTTAAACGGAATTCTAAACAGTGCTACCAACCTCCGAGAAATCTTTCACAAAAATATACTAGCCACTATCACGATAACACAGTCGCGTCGGCGCGGGGCGCACGTCTGTCGCCGAGCGCGGTCGGCGTGCCACTGAATACTGAACTTCAGTTTATCTGCCGCATCCCGATCCGTACAGCTTCTATGGCGTTCTGCGAGCCTGGTAGCTGTGAAGAAATGTCGGCTAGTTTTTAACGAATATGGCGTAAACTGGATTGATTGAAGATACAAAAATTGAATATTGAGTTTTTTGACATTAAATTAACAATAGTTATACAATGATCCTAATTACACACATCAAAAATGTCGAAGGATCAAAAGTATCACAACATTATTTTCATTGAATATTTTGTAATGTATCGCAAAGCACATAATACGCCAATACAAAATATAAAAATAATTGGAAATTTTTGATGTATGTTGGGAACATTGCAGCAATAATTATTGAAGTTCTTGTGGCTTTTTATATGGTGTGTAATGCAGCTATTACCAAGCAGTACGGAAAAGTCAAAGACCATCGATAATAATTATTATCAGTATTATTTTAGAAGGTTAACCTGGGGCTCTATTCTGCTCGAGCCTATACTTATCTTATTTAAATTCTAATATTTACTTGATAGTAATGGCAATCGAGTTATAAACATTACGATAACACGTCAACAGCAATATAGTTTTACAAAGTAGAATAGAGGTAAGTTTTTTTAGTATTCCTGCGTGTAGTAAAAGTAACTAAAAATCATACTTTAAAAAAATGCAAGAATGAATAAGAGTAACCCTTATCGATATTTACCTCATCGATTCATCGAATTTAATTTCATAGAACGCGATTTTCTGCTGAAACCATGATGTTTTCAGGATGTCTTAAACATTAATTACGTAGGCTATGTAAGACTTGTAAGAACAAAAAAAAAACACGCAGCGAGAAATGCGTTTCGATTAAATAAATATTCTACGTAATGATAAGATCGTTGAAAGAAGTATAGAATGAACAGGACTATAGTCTGTGTCAATTCGAAGTGCCAAAGATGTAAACAAATTAGTACTGTTTGACACAGTAAATATTCATCGGAAGTGTGTTTATTTAAAAAAAGTATAATTAATAGTTTTTAAATATGAAACTTAATGTGAAAGTAAAGATCAAGTGTATAAATCTTTGCTAAGACCTCACTTGATCTTTAAAAGACACGTGATATGGTAAATTGATTCGTTTGGTTGTGTTTACATCTGTGCCAATTTCAATTGGAACAGACTTTATAGCTAATATTACTAAATCTTGATACTCTGTTAAAATGAAAACATAAAAAGGCCATAATAATGGTATCGTTTGTGTAATGATGTGGGTTACATTCGCAAGTATCATGATCGTTAACTTAATCCCCTCTACCATTTCCTACGTCGTTACAGCATAAGCATCTCCGCATTTTCCTACATATTGTTACCGTAGCATAACAACATTAAATACATACTAACATAACAATATCTTATTAACTTTAAACTAGGAAGCGTAGGAAGTAAGTTTAATAGTTTTCTAAAAGCTAAGAATGCAGTTTTACTGAGGTAAGTTAAATTTTAAGTTTTGATCAGGTACCTATGTGAAGTTGTTAATAGGATATTTTTGACTTGCATAATTTAAAAACAACTTAAAACCCTACTGCTGACTAGTATGATCAACCCATTTTTAAGGGCTCTGTGGGCAACAAGGAACCCTTATATAGTTTCGCCATGTCCGTCTGTCTATTTGTCTGATTGAAGCACTCTAAGTGGCAATGAGAGTAGAGTGTTAAAATTGTGTAATAATAATAAAACATATGACGTTTGATCATGTACACACATACTACAAAGACTATAAAACCCATAACCCTTCATTTGGCTTCACGCAGTCGAGTAAAAAAACAATAGCCATTGACTCTTCATCGTAAAGAAAAGAGTTAAATTACAAAGAAGGTCAGAGCCCCCTCATTACTTTTTTCAAGTCGAAGACAATAGAACTAATTTTCCAACTAAGACGCCGATTTGAGGCTGTAATTTTCTTAAGTATCATGGAAGCTCAATAAGGTGGTTGATTTTTAAAAATATTCTAATTCTTGTTAATAATTGCTTATAAAAGATTCAATGGTATTCAATTTCCAATTTAACACTGTTTAAGGTTAAAAAACACTGTAATTTATTTACGTCTAATTCAAAAATAAAAGATAAGACTAGCGACCCGCTAGCGGCTTCTCCTCCGCTGCAAATTTCCGACTTTCCCGGTCAATTATCCAACTTATTCCTTGTTTACAAATCTTGTCCTGGCAATAACGAACACACCAAAAAAAGATTTTTTCAATTTGGAGCAGTCTTTCAGAAGTTATACGCGTACATACATTTCAGCGATTCATTTTTATTTATAGAGATTAGTTTATGTAACAATGGTTAGACCTGCTGTCTTGCATGGATCAGAATGTTGGGCCAGGAAAGGAATGACTGAAAGGCATGCATGCAGCTGCACGGGTAGCACAAGTTGTATTTTCTCGCTTGTCGCTCAGTGCGTCTCTATCGTAACAGACTAGATAGAAAGGGTGATCCGAGCGACAGACAAGTCGCGGGCAACATGTGCTAGCCGTGCTGAAATGAGAAAGTGTGATGTTACGCGAATGGATAGAATAAAAAAATGAGTAAGTATACAGGGCGTCCCACGGCTATGCCACATGGAAGGAAAGTACTTTAAATATTGTAAATGGAACATTTTACTGAAAGAAGATATTATTTGAATTTAAAAAATAATTTAAACTGCATTCATAGATATTTAAATAATTACATGGTTGAACCGGGAATCGAACCCGTTACACGAGAAAAATAATTACCCTGTAGCTTTATCATACCGATCGAAAGGCTTCATCATAAGGATTATTTTTTGCTAAATAACATAGTGTCAAAAATAAAAGGAAGACCATGAAATTTAACATTTGATGTGAAATTTTGAACAGAAAAATGAAAAGCTGACATTGCCGTAAGGACATACAACTGACATTGTCATAAGTACCTATTACTAATTACCAGTATGAAAGTGTCCACGAGCTACAAACAGAACTTAGACGTATTATTCTAAATATCCACCACAAAAAGATCAAAAAATCGACAGGGAGCGAAATAATCAAAAGAGTGCGACTTTGTATTCATTGAGCATTTGGTAAATTGATTAATTTTGTATTAAAAATGTTAAAATTCGTGGTCTTCCTTTTATTTCTGACACTATGTTATTTTGCAAAAAATAATCCTTATGATGAAGCTTTTCGATCGGTATGATAAAGCTACAGGGCAATTATTTTTATCGTGTAACGGGTTCGATTCCCGGTTCAACCATGTAATTATTTAAATATCTATGAATGCAGTTTAAATTGTTTTTTAAATTCAAATAATGTCTTCTTTCTGTAAAATGTTACATCTGTAATATTTAAGGTACTTTCCTTCCATGTGGCATAGCCGTGGGACGCCCTGTATAAGAGGAAGTCTAAGAGTGACACCGGTGACTGAAAAGTGTGGAAATCGGTTGTCATGGGCATGTGATACGGAGGAATGAGGAAAATATCGTCAGGAAAGTTGAGTGTGAATGTGGATGGCTATACGAATAGACCAAAGAAACGATGGATGGAATGTGTGAAAGATGATATGGCTAGAAAGGGAGTGACTACCGTGATGACGACTAATACAGAAGTGTGGAAGAAGAAGACATGTTGCGCCGACCACAATTAAGTTGGGATAAGGGCGGGAGAATGATGGTGATGAGTTTATGTAAAATAGTCCCATGACTAATGAGTGATATAATGTTGTAAAAAAATAAGAGAATTTTGATTCAAGTGGCTTTAAACAAGCTAGTACTTATTTCTAGCAACTGCTACGCCTTGTCATTATTGTCTGGAGCATATTCTGAAAACATTATTAGAAATGCGTACTTTGGAAACGTGTACCCATTACTAACTTACGGTATTATTTACTGGGGTAACTCTGTAAATGCCCAATCAACATTTTTGCTTCAAAAAAGATGTGTACGTACCATATACCGCTTACACGGTGGTCAATCACTTCGAAGTATATTTAAAGAGAAACATCTTCTTACTCTTACTGGCATTAACATTTTTTTTATCATATAACAATAAACTAAATTTATTTTATCGAAAAAAGTAAATCTACTTGCATATTTAACTAAATATTTAGGACTATCAAAAATATATGTATACAATAAAATATACCTAAAATTAACTTAAAACTACACTAATCTAATAAACCGCTGCCAGTGGGCATCGTTCCCAAAATGCTGGTAGCATTGCCACATTGATCTAATGCTTAATCTTTGTGCCAAATAAAGGCCAGCATTTTGGTCACGAGATGTGTCGACCAGGCGCTTGGAAAGATCTTTAAAAATTTTATGAGCTCCTGGTCCCCACGGTCCTAAAGTTTCGACCCCAAAAGGCTCAAATACGTAGCTTCTATCGAGCTGACTGTTAAAAATAATACAAATTACTTTGCAAATAGATCAACTTTAAAAGATAATTTACGCATGCAATATAAATTCGACTTGGTGTGTCCTAAATCGAATAATGCAATCTAAAGCAAGAGTGCATTTGTTATAGCGATAAGTATTTTTAATAGTCTTCCTCAAGAATTTAAAATTCTTGAGGCACATCAATTTAAGGTTAAACTGAAGAAGTGGCTGTATGACAATGTTTTTTATACTTTAAATGTTTTTTTTTATGTACGCTGATAATTATAAATAGTCACTCCACTTAACTTTTAACTTTTAACTCTAAGCCTAAATTATATTGTATGCCTGGAATGGGCAACTGTTGGAACCATAATATTTTTGTAAACCATCCATTTATACACAGTTCACAATAATGATCGAATTTGCCATACAAAATAGCCCCTTATATTCCAGAAATTTCAATAGTTGCTGTCAAAAACAAAAATCTAATTCAACGCAGGTGAAGTTGTGTTATTATAAAGTTTTGATCGAAAAGTCAGATGCCTTACTTGGACTAACAATTCCGTCACTAATTAAAGGGAAAATGGACCTGCCGGTGTCGGCCTCATTTGCAATCCTTTATCGCCTCCTTTCCCTTTCATTTTCTTTGGAAAAAGTCTTTTGAACCGCTTGCGAATAGATTTGTGGGTTAATTGAGATAATAAGTATTATAATCAGATTTTAAGTCATTGAAAAACCTTAGATTTAAAAATACAATTACTTCTTATTTAAAACCAGGTACATATGTAATAAGTAACGCAAAACACATGACATAGTCTGGAGGCTTTCCTATCGCTATGTAGTTTTATTTATAATCTTTAACAAATATCTGATGTATAAAACAAACAACAGAAACAAGACAGAATTTAAGTACCCCTTCTAGTTTCTTAGGTACCTACAAATTGGAATAAAAATATGTTCTTCATGTTCCAAATTATGGTTTCTACCATCCTAACATTGTTGTCGATATAAAAATCAAAGCAATTTATTTTAAAACTATTTTCAATGTTAAGACGTAAAAATCAATCCTATAATATGGTAAGTCTGTGTGCAATACCAGAACAAGTGTATACAGGGTGTAATCGATAAGTGTGTCCAGGCGATTATTCCGTAAATATAACAGATATCAGAAAACTCTAAACTGATATCGAAAGTACGTTACCCAATGAGTAAAATCACATCACTAACTTTTTTTTAGTAAAACCAGAAATATCTCAAATATTAACTTAAAACCCTCCCATACATTTAGTACGCTTTAGTTTAAAAGGCCTAGTTATTTCACCATTATCATATGATTCATGTTTTTGTTTATTTATCACAGTTATTTGTGTAAATTATGAATGTTAAACAGTTTTATCTGCAGAGATGGGCAAAATTTATTCGAATGACGAATAACGAATAAGAATAACCAAATTATTCGCGAACAACGATTTTAAGTTAATATTTGGGATATTTCTGGTTTTATAAAAAAAATATTAGAGATGTGATTTTACTCATTGGGTAACGTAGGGGAGCGGGGGGCTTGTATTAACAAAATTCAAACTTCTGTGTATATCTTCTAAAGTTCTAAACTTAATGTTAATATTTAAGTACCTACATGACGGCAAGTTATTCATCTTCCATATTTAAATCCAAAATGCCATTTGAATTGCTCAGTTTAGCAGAAAAAAGCACCTTTTTAAAAAAAGTCAGCGGTTAATACTTACCCCGTGTTGGGGGCAAATATTAACAATAAAGGGGTAAGAATTAACATTTGATTTGCTGTTTAAAATAATGATTTAAATAAAAAAGTAAACAGTACTTATATTTTTAATAATAAATTTCTTCATTATTAATGTACGTATGTGTATGTTTGCAGTTCAGAAAAAACCAACAAATAAGATCTTCTCTTCTTTACATGTCATAGTACTTAGTTACCTGCACCTATGGATTCTGGTGGACCGTTAACAAGAAACAGTGAGTTGTACGGTACGGAAAGACGAACATTGGTGGAATAGTATTGCCAAATGCATTTACCCCAGCCGCTAGATTGATCAAAGTGCCTCTTTCACAGGTTAATATTTACCCCACGCATTTGGTTAATACTAGCCCCAGAGGCACTTTTCAAATATAAAAATGTATTAAAAAATAACGTTGCATAAATTTAACAAAACAACATGCAGATGTAATGCTCAACGTAATGAACATTCGATATACTTGAACCCTTAATCACGAAACTAGTGCATTAAAGCTCAAATCAAAAATATCACGACGTAAGAATATTCGCTAACCTGTATTTTTGCACCCATGTGCCACATCTACACTACACGGGGGCCGGCGGGCAGCTGGCGTGCTGTGACTTGTTCGTTAGCATCGTCCGAAGTTATAACCTTTAAGTTGGCACTTTATTGTGTATAGTTTAATAGCTAGAGACTTGTTAATACCTACCCCCGTTAAAACAAGCCCCCCGCTCCCCTACTTTCGATATCAGTTTAAAGTTTTCTGATATCTGTTATATTTACGGAATGATCGCCTGGACACACTTAACGATTACACCCTGTATAGCACTCTTACAAATTATTGAATATTAGCTATTATTAAAGAGAACTGCGGCTTACACAATTAAACAATAGGAGATTTGATTATTGTACCAACAATATATTATTATGTCACTAAAACATCTTATGGTGCAAGTTGTGCTACATGATGTTTGACATGTACCGGAACTTTGTTGAACTAATTTCATTGATTTTGCATTGAACTGCCTTTTTAGGGTTCCGTACTAAATTGGTAAAAAAGGAACCCGTTATAGTGAGACTTCGGTGTCTGTATTCTTTTCTTGTTAATATTTTGCAAGATTCGGACGTCTTGACGCTGTGTAATAAAACCTACAAAAGTCAATGTCACATACATTAATACAAAAAAATGTTTACAATATCACATTTAAACAACCATTCAAATCGGTTTTTGAATGATCGTAATAAAATATACAAAAAAAGCGTGTAAGCCCAATTGTTTTATAAGAAATCGCCTAAGTACGAGTCGGACTCCATTTTATTTTCAATTTAATTTAGGTTTATTATTTTTTGTTATAGGGGCAAAAAAAAACATTCCGTAAAAAAGTTCAACTGTCTACATAATACGGTTCATGAAATACAGCCCGCTGACAGACAGACATAAAAACGGAAGCTTAGTAATAGGTAATAGACAATAAATTAAGAAATAAATAAATTAAAAACAATACATTACACAATAAAATATGCTCTCCGCCTCTTCAAATCACTGACTAATAGGCTTGAGTTTCAATCTAGATAAAACTTTTACTTATTGTCAAGTCAATTTAAATTTGTATGGCTTAAATCGTTTTTGTTGTGTCTTTTACCTGCCAATAAAGCATTATCAAAATAGGAACTAAATTGGAAAGGCTGGGTATTGTATTTGTGATCAATGTCAAGTCAAATATGGACCCAACCTAGGAGGTTTAGGATAGTAGCTTTCAAAACGTTCTTAGGGTTTATACTTCTGGCTTACTTCCTCTCATCCAGGGATTGGAAACGGTTCGAAAAACACCAGTTAATTATAGTACTTAATGTAATCGCTCGCTTGGGGCGGAATCGCTTCGCGAGCGTTGTGATCGCTGGGATTGACGTGGTATTTTTGGTTTTTGATTCCTCCTGCAGTTGGATGGTGTGGCGACTAAAATGATAAGGCCAGCTTGACTTAAAGCTGAGCAAGTGAAACTAGCTATAGGGTAGGAAAGACGACAAAATGATGGCGGTGCAAACAAATTAGCGAGCGAAATTAACCGTTATTTCGAACAAGAACAGTTTTATTTTGCTGTTTGATCAGTTAATATCGATTCTGTTCGAGCGGAATCGAAATTAAAAACTCTATTTGAAATTTAATTTGAAAATTATTGCGTATCTGACGACATGGTAAAAAAAACAGGTTTCCGAGCCCTGGTTTATATTTCTGTCTTATTTCCTCTCATACTTTATTTACCCGAGCCAGAAAGACTTTTCAAGACCTATTTCACTGTACAATTCTGTTGAGATCAGTATTTCTATTTAACTATTTCACTGCATATCATAAAACAAAGTCCCCCACAGCGTCTGTCTATCTGTGTGTATGTACAGATGTAGTGAATAAGGTTTTGCCATCTTTTTTGTCGGAAAAGTTCGTTTTGATCTTGCTGTCTCAGTCAACTTTAGTATCCACCGATAAGCTAATTGAGAAAGCAAGATCAATCCGAACCTATCCGACAAAAAACTATGGCAAAACATTATTCACTACATCTGTATGTTCTTTTATTGTTACTTTATTCTCTACAAAAACATTATTCACTTCATCTGTATATTATTTTATTGTTAATTTATATTTTGGTAAGAGATTATTTTTTGAGATGTTACTACAAATTTTCGTGTTCGGATTTTCCCTTTACTTGTACCTATTATAAGAAATTGCTTCTGGCCAAATTTCATAATTCTGGGTCAACGAGAAGTATATAAAGTTTGGATTCCCTTGCAAATGTCAAAATGTGCGGCATAAACGGATGTATCTTTTGACAGATTTTAACTTTTTCACAGCTCCAATGGATTGCAGATTTGAGTATTTGATATTAATTTCAACTTGATACCTCCACGCGTTTCTAAGATAAAGGGTTTTGACAGACATACGGACAGACAGACGGACAACGAAGTGATCCTATAAGGGTTCCTATTTTTCCTTATATGGTCATCATCATCATCATCATGTCAGCCGAAAGACGTCCACTGCTGGACATAGGCCTCCCCCAAGGCTCTCCACTCAGACCGATTTTGTGGTTTTCGTATCCACCGCTTTCCCGCGATCTTTACAAGGTCGTCACTCCATCTTGTTGGAGGCCTACCTACAGCTCGTCTCCCGGTCCGCGGACGCCACTCAAGAACCTTCTGACCCCATCGGCCATCAGTCCTGCGAGCAATGTGCCCCGCCCACTGCCACTTAAGTTTGGCTATTCTTCGGGCTATGTCGGTAACCTTAGTTCTACTGCGGATATCATCATTTCTGATTCTATCACAAAGAGAAACCCCGAGCATAGCCCTCTCCATAGCCCTCTGAGTGACTTTGAGCTTCCTTATAAGGCCCATTGTTAGCGCCCACGTCTAAGATCCGTAAGTCATCACTGGCAACACACACTGGTCAAAGACTTTTGACTTCAGACACTGCGGTAATTTGGACGAAAAGGTGCTTCGAAGCTTCTCGAACGCTGCTCATCCGAGTCGGATTCGACGAGTGACCTCTTTCTCAAAGTTGGATCTACCTAACTGGACCGTTTGTCCCAGGTGAATATAGTCGTCAACAACTTCGAGCGCAGAGCCTCCGACTATCACGGGAGTTGGCGCGGCATGGACGTTGGACATGACTTTCGTCTTGTCCATGTATGGTACGGAAACTTAAAAACGTATCGATTGAAGTCGCAAACAATAGGAAAATAAACATAAATAAGTTTTAGAATTGCATAAAAACTTTTTAATTACCAAGTTATGTAAAACCCATGACGATACGTTTCCAAGACAGCCCCTAAATAAAGCTATTACGCGCCCCCCGCTTTAGTTTTTATCGCATGAATAAACAACTTCATTACGCCTTGTTATCTTTTTATTGATGGTTTTATTACGTCCTACGTCCTGTCATTTGTTTGTATTAACTCAAGTAGAATTGAAAATTGATTTTGTTTTTATTTAATTAAAAGTCACGATATAAAACCCTTTTGGTGTCTAGGGTTTAAAAACGAACGTTTTTTACCGACTAAGTAGTTAATCGACTTTGCGAAAAAAAAGCGATATTTTGCCTCTTCATTTTAATGCATTTTACAACAAAAAAAAAACAAACTAGCAGTGTGTAAAAGTTTACAAAAATTCAAAATATAAAAAAAAACCTTCCCAAATTTAATCAAAGCACGTCCCCTCCAAATTTAATTTACCAATGAAACGCTCCCCTCAAAAATATAAATATCAGCGGTGCATTAAAGTGAGTTAAACTTATTTGAGTTCCAATATTTACTTGCTTGCTGACCCGAATAATTCTACCCTTAAACGTTCAGAGCCCACAACCATTATTTGTATGAATTTATGACGCCGCATGGTGTCATTGCGTTCACGATTGCGTTAAAACATTCTAAACATTCTAAAACGGTGTACAATGAAATGGTATTCAAATTTAAATCATAAACATATGCTCCTAAAGATTAAAACGCTTAAAGACGTATTTAAGACGGAAAGTTGCTTTCAATGCCGACTTAATACATTTTAATACAAACTTGACACTATTTCGAGTTCTTAGAAATTTGAATTCAAGGATATTAAGTCGGTGACACGATATAGTGTCAAAAGTGCATACTAATTCTAGTTTGTGGCAACGAATGTGAGGGTCGTGCTGATGCAAACGTCATTCAAATACTTGTAACAGATTTTTGTATCTACCAACTTTATATTGCTAGCAAGAAACAAGGCTAGTTCCTTAACTCAGTAAAAATAAGGTTTGATATAGAATAACAGTGAAGGTTGAACGTTGGTTTTGGTTGCAAGAGGGTGTGTTAGTAATTCGATACAGTTTTTGAACGTGGGAATTTTGATATACACTTAGCGTTACAATGAAGAATCAACAAGGAGATGTGAGAGTATGAAAAACCGGCCTTTAGTTTTAAAGAACAACAGCTAGATAATTTACAACAGAAATTTAATTTTAAATGTCCAATCTTTGAACAGTGCTGTAATATTATGGAGAACCTGCACTGTTACCTACTTTTGGTCACCACCACATGATAACTTGGGCTCTACCATATCACTACATATTATTATAAAACAAAGTCGCTTGCCGCTGTCTGTCTGTACTTATGTATGCTTAGATCTTCAAAAGTACGCAACGGATTTTGATGCGGGTTTTTTTAATAGATAGAGTGATTCAAGGGGAAGGGATTTATGTATAATGCATGCATAGTATAGTAGAGAAACATTGATAATTTTAGAGGTTTCTAAAGTGATGTCGAAATTAAACACATTTTTTTGCGCTTACATTGCAAACGCTGGCTAAACCTTAAGAGATATATCAAAATAATGTAGTGAAGAATTGTAGTTCTTCAAAAAACCTAAAGAAAAGTCCGCGATGGCATATATCTATCTCCTCAGGTTGACTAACAGTAACCATTTTCATCTTTAAATTTTTATTAAAAAATATTAGGTTATTTGCGAAGCTATTTTCTCCAATTCAGTATTTATTCTTATCCATATAAATACGTTAGTTACCTTGGGCATTTAATGTAGATTAAAATTGTCCTTTGAACTATATTATTTAAATAAATACTTTAGAAGATATGGCAGATTTAAAATTACGCGCAACCCCAACCGGTATTATCGAAACGCTTGGCCAAGCAGCCGCGTTTCGCACTTTAGTAGGTACAGTGGCCTTCATAAGTGCATGGACACCTTAAAGTCTATAATGCTGTGAACACGTGAGCCCGCTTTCGTAAGAAACGACCTAGATGGCGTTGTTAACTGAGGCAGTTCGATTATTGCTTGCTACAACTATTTGACGTTTTAGTATTAGAATCGATAATTTCGCCAGTTAACCCTGAAGGGCCGCTGGCGTAGTTAGTTGATATCCTGCCTTAATCACAGGGTCAGACCGTGGGTCGGGAGGTCGATTCTGTCAATTATATTTTTTTAATTTATGAATGTATTCTTTTTTTAATCATTATCGTTTTCAAAAAATGATACTCTTGTTATTCAAAATAAAAAAATCTTTATTTCTTATAAGGCTAATATTTAATTCTTAAAAACTTTACTTACTTATATTTATATTAGGTAATAAAGAAATACAAGCTTTTCAAATTATTAAATTAGGGAAATGGGTAGGTAGTTAAATTGAGTTTAGGTTTTGATTCAAAGTTAGTTTTATGTTGTTTTTCATATTTTTGAATACAAAGTATATTATCTACATCTACATCTTCATCATCATCACTAATATTATAAAGAGGAAAGATTTGATTTTTTGTTTGTTTGTTTGAATTGAATAGGCTCCGAAACTACTGGACCGATTTGGAAAATTCTTTCACCATTAGAATCCTACATTATCCCTGATGAACATAGGCTATAGAATATTTTCAAAAAAGTTAGGGATCCGTATGAAAACTTCGATAATGTGACCAAAGGTGTGAAAAAAATACCAAAAAACGCGTACGCTGCGGAAACTGACAATAGAGCAAAGTGATGTACTACAGTTTTATCGAAGACATCAATGTCTACAAAAAAGTCCGCGATATCATATGTATAACTATTAAAGTAATGTCACGATAACTACTTTTTCATGTTAAAATATGCAATAGTAACGCCGGTACTAACTAGGCCCCATTATTCGTACCTTGGTATTAATCCTTATCCAAATAAATCATTTCGTTTTCAAGGCTATATCAGTACCTGTAAATTACTTTTTGAATTATTCAAATCGGGAATCCCATTCAAAAGTTATCATGAGTGTAAGTAATAATTATCAAAATTTAAGATAAAAAAACAGCCCTCTAAGTTACTTAATTGGTTTTATTTACAACAGAGAATAGATAGATACGTAAAATTTTGCTAATGGTTCCTGTATATTGTGTAAATGAGTGTAACATGAAGCCTATAGCCCTCAGCAGAGCATCAAAGAGTGTATGTACATACATAGGTACCTACATTAAATCACGCCTGTTTCACAGATGGGTAGGCAGAGGCCACTTCTTTCTTTTCACTTTCAAGAGTGTATGTGATCACCAGTGATCGGAATTAGGTGAGCCAAAATACGTACTCTTCGCAAGAGGACATAATATAGAGTAGTAACAACCGGGTAGATTTTTTTTTTTTTCTTGAAAACCGGGTATTCAATATTTATCCGGGTATTAGCTGTAATGTTAAACATACATGTTTTTACTGTTTAACATTACGACTAATAAATAGAATGATATTTTATATTAAGATACGTCATCTGCGCGCAAAAGTACCTTACTTTTTATCTATTTATCTCTTTCTAACAATAGCGCTTACTATGGATTGCCGTCTTTGTCTGTAGAAATATGGTTGCCTAGCAACTGTCAGTAATTGATCACGGATTTTGAATGCGTTTAGTGTGAGCATAAGGTATCTAAATATAAAATATCATTGGATAAATACCGAATACCCGGTATTCAAGAAAAAAACTATTTTTCTACCCGGTTGTAACCACTATATATTGTGTCCTCTAGCGCTGAGTACGTATTTTAGCTCACCTAATTCCGATCACTGGTGATCACGGAATATAAAAAACAGTGGAAGTGCCATGAGCTTCGCTTATTATCAGACCTGTTGTCGCCAATACTCACACTATCATAAAAACAACACGCCACCATGGAAAATGTTTTTGGTGCGGCTATCGTTTTTACATTCCAAAATAGCACAATAAGGCATGCTTCTGGATTTATTTCCTTTTAGAAATATCGAAATATTGAAATAAGTGATCGCGGCAAAATTATGGTAGGTTGCACGGAACTCCGCATAACCATGCCACACGTTACACGCCCACTTGACACTTCTACTGTTTTTTCTGTTCTGTGTATGTGATGGTGAGAAATCTATTACTTAATTATCTAAACATTTAATTAAACTTAACCGAAACCATGCATCTCTTCTCTAAATAGTTTAAATTAACCTGTCTGCCTGTTTCTCTGCTAACTCCTTCTAAAACACGCAACGGATTATGATACGGTTTTCACTGTCATTTAGAGAATTTATTCTAGATGGTTTATATGTACATTTCATTCAAATCAAGTTTTAGTATAATTGAGAAAACTCAATGTTTTCCTACCGAGTCATCAAAAATCGTTTTTTGGGCCCTTACATAGCTAATGCTGGCCTTAACCTAAAACCTTAAGAGAAGTGTCAAAATAATGTACTGAAGAATTGTAGTTCTTTAAAAAACCTAGAGAAAAGTCCGCGATGGCATAATGTTTAAGGGTGCGGCTCCACTGAGGCGGAAACGAGAGGAGCGGAGCGGAGCTGTGCCAATATTAACCAATAGAAGGCGCATGCGGTCACGTCGAGCGCGCCTTGCGCACGTTAGTTTATATTCTATTGGTTAATATTGGCACAGCTCCGCCCCACTCCGCTCGTCTCCGCCTCAGTGGAGCCGCACCCTATCTCCTAAGATTGACTCACAGTAACCATTTTTATGTTTATGATTTTATTTTAAAATTAGGGTATTAGCGAATCTATTCTGTCCGATTCAGTATTTAATAACCTTATCCAGATAAATACTTGGTTACCTTGGGCATTTAATGTAGATTAATATTGTCCCGTACAATATATTATTCAAATTAATACTTTAGAAGATATGGTAGATTCAAAATTACGCGTAACATAGATTAGAAATCAAAACAAATATGACAGTTTCGTTGTCTATAGGTATGAAAACCGGCTCTTTGCAGAGTTGTTGCTCAAAATAGGAAATGGACAAATGACCTAACATAATAGGAGGTTTAATCTTCAAAATGAAAACCTTTGCGTTTTAGTAAAAGAATTAGTCCAAAAAAATGGCTTAATTATATCGGAGATCAATGCACCGACACACACATACTACTCTGTAGACACTGTGCTCGACCTGGAAGAGGCTGTCCATTTCCCAACGGAATTTCTCAATTCCTTGCAACCTTCTGGATCGCCCCACATAAATTGGTTTTGAAAGAAGGGTGTCCTATTATTTTACTACGGAACCTTAATCCACCCAAATAACATCTTTAAAAACGTTCATAATAGAGTGCACAATACTGACGTCCAGATGTGCGGCTGGAAAAGTCTTTTTAATTCCCCGGATTCCATAAATATTCCTTTCCAGTTAAACGACTGCAATGTCCCGTACAATTATCGTTTTCAATGACAAATTACTAGTCACAACAATACATTCAAAGTTGCGGGCTTAGACTTGATCGTTGAGAGTTTTCCCATTGACTTATGTAGCCCTTTCGCGCGTCACTTCCAGGCAAAGTTCGTTTGTATTGTGCAATGAAAAGTCCGCTGTAAACATTGATATAGAGAGATTCTATGATAACTGGCAGTCACGATTTCTAAAAAAGTCATTAAATAAAACCTCTATACATATACACCTATCTATAATTTGAAAAGTATGTTATTCCTGATGAACTTGGATTATTTTAACTTATATTAACCGAAGCGAAGCGAGGGCGGGTCGCTAGTTTAGTATAAAATCAAGTGTCATAAAATTAGATGCTATAAATTCATTTCCTATTAAATTGCAATAACCATTTTCTATAACGTGTAGTTGCTATAATTTTGAAATGTCTAATGTTTATCATGCATAACATTTAAAATCCGAGTCGGTTCTGCCCTGATTCGTCGTTGCATTTTCTGGATATTAATTTATAGAATTTGTAAGTATACCAAATAATTTTAGAGCATCTAAAACTTATAGTAAGTGAAGATCATAGAAAGGAACTGTTATTATTGATTGATTATAGCAAATAAATTTAGAGAAAGTGTAATTGTAGCCATTGATTTTATAGGAACTAAGGGGATACGGTTCAAAAAATTGCCCGTGCAAGTTCACTTTTACATGACAGCTATCCGATACAGCTACTCATCCGAACTAACTTGACGCATCTTTTAATGAGAACCCCAATCTGATTACGATCTGTCGCAGTATATTATCCTTATAAATCGTTAAAGTAACTAATAACAATATTACTATGATAGCAAAGTTCATTTTGCCTTGTTACTCGTCACACATAGTTAGCGCTGTCAAGTCCTATCATATCGGCCAGTCCCTTGTTACTTAGTAGAGGGAAGGGCTAGAATGCCCAGGATTTGTATTCTTATGAATTGATGTGCCAATAGGAGTCATTGGCATTCTGACGTTTTACGTTTTCGAACGCCCAGATCTGATATTAATATGGCATAATAGTTCAATATTGAGCCAGCGGCATTTTGACGGTTAATTGAGTGTTGTTTGAGGGATTCTGTTATAGCCGTATGATATTATTTCTTATAGTATTTTAACTAACTATTATCGTTTGTCGATTATTCCTTGGTACCTTTAAAATTCACGGTGTAAAAAGTATCCTGGTTTTAATTTAAAACCTGGACGAACTGTGAACCAGATAATAATACTAAATCATACAGCGGCTCTTAATAAGAGCGTATGAGAGCGAATGAGAGACGAGTACAAACCCGAAGTACCTTCTAAAATCTTTCGCACTGGTAGATTATTTAAATCGTAGAACTGATTGCTGAACCAGTTACAATAAATTCAAATCAGGTTACGATTTCAGAATTTTTAATAATCTTCAATCATCCTCTCTTTTAATTTTATTCTACTGACGTCATTGAAGAAACAGACGCACATCGTTTTTGTTTTAAGTGTAAGCGCAGCCAAGACTGATTCAGCGTTAATCAGCGTTATCAGCGTTATGACACGCTCCATTGATTGGTTTGTGGTGCGTACATGTAAGGCGCGCACACATACAAGCCGCTCGATGTACGGTCGAAGTCAAATATATGTTTAAATTTTTGACCTTATCCCATTGAAATAAGGTGCAAAAGTGTAAACTTATCTTTGATATCGACTGTACTTGTCTCTCGACTGTGTTGTTTCTGTATATTTAATTCGACTATGGTTACTTACTCGATAAACGCTGGTGCAAGTTGTTGTTAAGCTCAAGTATTAGGTGTTGTGACCAGGTGTCTTTTTTCTTACCTGAAAAGTATAAAACATAAATTAGACTTTAAATTTTACCTTGCAAATTAAAACTGCATCAATCAATCAATGACTTTTTTACAATAAGAACACATTTCTGTTAGATCTATAACATGAAAAGTTTGAAAGACTAAATTTATAAATGATCGCCAACACTTCCTTTTGAATTGTTGATTATTCTAGAAGTATTATGGTTTTCTCTTTAGACATTAGAATCTATAATAATTCCAATGTAATAATAAATGACTGATCAAACAATCCTGAAGTCACTTAACGTTACTACATACTGTTACGCCAATGGGATAAGGCGTCTAATTTTCCACTAAGAGTGACAGAGATAGCATGATTAGAAAGAGACAGCTATACTGAGAACCTTCCAGAAACGTGTGAAAGAGATAGCATGATTAGAAAGAGACAGCTATACTGAGAACCTTCCAGATACGTGTAAAAGAGATAGCATGATTAAAAAGAGACAGCTATACTGAGAACCTTCCAGAAGCGTGTGAAAGAGATAACATGAAATGAGACGGCAACACGCGGAACATTCCAGACTCATCCAGACCCGTGAGTCAAGGTCATTGCGATCGTAAAAACAACAAGGTAGCAAGGCGTAGAACATTCCAGCAACGAACAGTCTCGATCGACCTTGGCGGGGCGAAGTACATCGAACATTCCGGAAGGCGTTCTAGAATAATCGGACTCGGGAACTATAAAACGGCGGACACCGATTGCGACGAGTCAGTCTTTACTTGGAAAGAGTACGAATAAGAGCGACCCGAGCGATCATCTAAGTACCTATTCGAAGTTTTTGTGCGATAATTGTTTTGTAACGGTTTAAGTGAGTGCGTTATTAAAGTCTACTTTTGATTATCGGTGTATTTCTATCAGTTACCTACCCCCACGTACGTAACAGTACTTAAATAAGGCTAACGCAATAATTATTACTAAGGCTCCCAACGGTAAAAATATTACAAAGTAAGAGAAAATACTCTTCATAACGCAGTGAACAAAGTTCAGTAAGCTGGCGTACGCATGAAAGGTATACATTAACCCCTTACTAATAAACGTTGAGTAACGATGGAATAGCTATACACTGTTTTGTCCTTATCTGTCAAATTCAAATGTCACAATGACAGTTAAGGACAAAACATTGTATAGCTATACCACCGTTACTCAACGTTTATTAGTAAGGGGGTATTTCTATAATAACCAATAACAAGAGCAGGATATTGATCATAAATTAGTATGAGCAAGAATGAGATGGCATTGATCTACGCCCTAGCCTTTTTCTTTTTTCTTTTTAATTATACTGTTTCAAGGGATTTCAGGTGCTGGCCTAGAAAACGTATCCATTTTGACAAATGACACCTTGGTATTCCTAGAATACCAGCACACTTTTTAAAATTCTGATATTATTTGGAATAGAAAATTTGAACTCGCCTTTTGTACATTTTACCTCAATAAAAAGTACAAATTCCATTAATTTGTATGATACTGTAGTTATATATTAATTCTTTTATTTATTTCAATAGAATATACACGTAATAATAAATGTGTCTACAGTGCGACCAAAAAGAGTAGAAATTAAATAAAATGGAACTAAAAAAAATCCATACTAAATTGTTGCCATGTTTACGCATTTTACGTCAAAAATGTGACAGTTACGTAGAAAGTGGCGCCCTCATTTAATTTCTACTCTTTTTGGTCGCACTGTATTTATCATAAAAATATACCCAATCGTTTGACAACCGCACTGAATTCCTTGACTGAGTCAGAACAAGAGGGTCGCGCCAAGTGAACCGAGCGTAATTTAAAATTACCCGCAATATGGCAAATGTTCGCAGCGTTTTTGGCACTCACTTTAATACAGAATTGCCTTTCTAAAGAGAGTTGTTAACACGTAACTTGAGATGTGACACTTTGCAGCGGAATTATGGGTTTTAATTTTGCTCTTTGACATTGTTACGAGGCTTGACTTGACACATTTCTTTTACACGGCGTGAATTATAATGAGCAAAGGCAATTGGAGGGAAGAATATGCAAGACGGTAGGCCTTTTGGACATAATAGATTTCACACCAAATCGTCAAATTATTCACCGTATCAAACCCATAAATATTAATGAAAAAGCTCGGAAAACGTCAGAAAAAAATTTATCCGCTCACGTGCTTTGTGCAACCACAGTTGCGAGTGATATTTAGCCCTTAATTGCTTATAAACAAGGTCGATCAAATTTGCACGCCACAAATCTTTTCTGAACAAATAAAAAAAATACTCTGAACAAATAAAAAATTGGCCAAGTGCGAGTCGGACTCTTAATTTTTTTTTCTATTTTTAGTATTTGTTTTTATAGGGGCAACAGTAATACATCATCTGTGAAAATTTCAACTGTCTAGCTATCACGGTTCATGAGATACAGCCTAGAGACAGACAGATGGACAGACAGACGGACAGCGGAGTCTTAGTAATAGGGTCCCGTTATACCCATTAGGTACGGAACCCTAAAAATGACTGTAAATTCAAAAACATTAAAAATTAACGACCATCAAAGATCTTTTCTAAAAAAAGTCGTGATTACTTTAAGCTATCCAATTCCATTCCATTCCATTCTATAACACTAATATCACCAAAAGCCTCGAGAGCCCCGAAAATAGAAGACCTCTTGTCCCAATTTTCCCGCAGCCTTACAACGCGGAATAAGCCCGTCGAAGTGGCGGACATTTTGAAATTAAAACGCTAGGCTATTTGCACTCGAGGCGGGGACAAAAGGCAGCCTAGTGCGTAGCCTCCAGCCTTTACACCTCGAGCTATTCAAAAGATTTTTTCCAATGTCGGCTGGCATACAATATGTAGATAATCACGAGTTGTATCTGCACACGTATTTTTATAAAGTTGTGAATAATTAAATGTATAAAAAACGATAAACCAACTGTAAATGATTAAGGAGTTTCGTTGACCATGGATTCCAGACCAGATCGTGACGAAATTAAAATAGGAACGCTTGGAATGTATACCCATTCAAATCATTTACCAAATCGATCCAGCTGTCATCGAGTAATCGGAGAACATTCATAAAAAATTACGATCTGTGAACCTCCTCCTTTTAATGTTGGTTAAAAATAACGATCGTTAGTATTAAAATATTTCACCTGGGCTCGTGTAATGGTTACCTTTATGGCAATGGATAAATCATCCCTCGCTATCATACCAACATGTCAGAAAGTGACAGAAGATTTTATGCAGGTTTATCCACATCGATAAACATGACCTTATAACAACCGTGATTTTTTTGCCGTTTTTTGCTGGATAATGGTACGATACCCTTCGTGCATGAATCCGACTCGAACTTGGCCGGTTTTTATTTATACTTATCGCAACTATTCCGTAGTCAAACAAAAAAATTATTTCTCAAGATTTTATTTTACCACTATTAAACTTATGATTGAAAATTGCTTGTTAACGATGTCGATTAAACTTAGTCGATATTTAATTAATCACTAGCACTGGTAAATTTTTGGCCCCGTCAATCCGGGGTTTGTTAATGTATGATTTTATGATTGAAAAAATTACCTTCTGCTGGAGTTTCTTGCTGCGCTTCTTCTCCGCAATGATGGTCTGCGTAGATTCACTCTATATTACCGACGTGTAAAAGAGCCCTCATTTGGCCTATTTGCTGAATAAATATTTTGAATTTTGCTTATTATATCTGCTTACTACTGTAAATAGGGTGTAAATTGCAATGCAACGACAGCCTTGGCTTCTTTTACAATGAAAAAAAATTGTATGAGCAATCGGAACTCAGAAGATTTCTTTTCAAGACTAACGAGCCACCGTCATGGTAAATACCCACGATTTAGAAGATGCACTGTCAATTTGAAATACGGCGAATATATTTTAATGTCGGTTTTTTTTAAGTCACATTTGCGGTAAAAACAGACGCCTTATTCTGAACTAGCAATGCAAGATGCAAAGCATATTTGGTAATCTTTCTAAGGAATAATTGAGAGCATTTTAGAACGTTTGAGTGCTTCTTTTTCCATATAAAAATTAATTCAGAACATTCTTAGGAAATACCGTAAAACGGGGCTATTTGGGATCACTTTGTAGGTCGGCAATAGCCTCGTGATTCCCAAATAGTCCCATTTTACGGTATCAAGAAATTACAAAGATAAATTTCCTAAGATAAACAAAATGTCTGCCTCAGCAAATATAAGTATATTTATCGTCATCTCGTCCTTATTCCAATCGTTTGGGGTAAGCGTAGCGCATGTTTTTCTGCTAAACATCTCTATTAGCCGTCATCTCAATATTCGCTTCCTATTTTTTCACGCATATCATCAATCTCCGCTATATACCCCACCACATTTATATTATTATTTAAAACTTACAATGCAATACAATTATTTTTTTCTCCTAATTTTATTGTAAAATTAATTCTGAGCCACGTTTTATGCTATTAAAATTATTCAATTCTATTCTTAAAAACATGATCCACTAAACACAAAACACTCATTTCCCCAACTGTAAAAGTTTTTCTTTAGAACTTTTCTCATGATAACATTATAGTCTTCTCAAACAAGAAACAGCTGGGCTCCCTAATTAGTTAACCGGTACTCCGTTTAGTTTAGCCGTTAGCGCAGAAAGTAGTTTTATTCGTAATTTGATTGATTTCATGGATCCTTATTGAGTTAGTGTAGATCCAAGCAATAAACTATTAAATTTCCTTTATCTACAATAAATAGTACGTACGTCATACGATTTTTATAGTTTATACGAATCTAAGCAACTTTACCCGAACCAGAAATTATTTTTAAAACCTCTTACACTGTACAGTAAAATCACAGTATTTAGTACTTCGCTGTCCATCACTTTCAACCTCCTTCCAGCATAACAAACAAGTTAAATGCAGAAGCTAGAGAGAGTGTGGCGGCCAGCGATGGACAGCCAAGTACTTGAATACTTTGGATCTACTGTACCTCTTTGATACGTAATAAGTTACATACATACATACATTAAATCACGCCTGTTTCCCAGAAGGGTAGGCAGAGACCACTTCTTTCCACCTGCTACGATCCTGACAAATCTCTTTCGCTTCTTCCACATTCATACATCCAGTCATGCATGCACGTCGGTTTCGGGTACTTAAGATCCGGCCCTTTTCCAGTATAAAACGTACGTAATAAGTTAAACTTCTCAAAATATTTATCCTCGTAAGGCAGAACAAACAGGGAGTTTTTTGTAAGTGAGAATCTACCATCAATGCAATAAAGTTCAATTACGTTTGTTCGATAATGCCATTTTCAATTTATCAACATAGGAAAATAAACCTTATTCTTATGGCAACACATTTCAAATTAAATCGCTTTGATTATATACATTCTATTGCAGACTGGACCTTATGAGCTAGAACCAAAAATTTACTGCAGATTCAAAAGTCGTAATGTAAAGGTTACAAATTCAAATAAATAAATGCAGAAATATATTAACGTTAGCAGCCAGAAAGTTACCATGGTTTCATGATGAATGCAAACAATGCAGATTATTTTTACATTCAAGGCCTTAATAATGTAATTTTCAATATTGTCTAATATAACGTCGAAGTTGATCACTTTACTTACACCAGTGAAGGAGTAAACAGCTAAAACAAAAAGCAATGGTGCGTGTAAGACCCTTATTCAGCCAAGACGATTACGTGTGCGACTTGAAATTCGTCATGAGGACTCGCCTTCTGCTCGGCCTTTACAATAACATGTACACACCAAAGAGGCTCCAAATGTGGACCAGATTATACTGTCTGGTCATTACAATATTCTCAATGTACTTCATGATTAAGTTTTGCTTATTATTCCAAACAGCATTTGATTTTTCGTTCAATATACCAAAAGTAATGCTGATTTCTGCTAACATGTTGTGCTCACTCTACACTGCAGACTCTTACATCTTAAAATTTTGTACGCGAGTCAATCTTACTGATTGTACGTTGACATCATCTTCAGAATTCTTGAAAGCAGAAAAATTTGTTACTTATGTATGTTGGATTCTAGTTTTGATGAAAGCAATTGAGGGGTTCATTTATTTTGAGGCAGCTCCTTCTATTTGGTCATTTATTTCCTATGGGATACGATTGATGTTCATTGAGTTAGTTATGGAAATGCGAGTGATCAATCAGTTCTTAGTGTTCGCTTTAATGTTTTGTCGAATTGCAATATTGCGAAAGAAATTAGAAAGACTTGGATTCAGACATGTGAGAAACGCTAAATTTGGATTAAATGTATACAGAGAGATGTATTCTAGAACCATGCAAAAAATCAATAATACTACAACTCCAATGAAGGCGTTGGTAAGTATATCAACTATCTTTATCATTGTCCGGAAAAATAGACACCTGTCTTTGATTTATTCTTATTCCAAATAATAAATCCGTGCGAGAATATCTATTTTAACACAAGCATAATCGTAAACTATATTAAAGTAGAGAAATTATCACTACCCTTGATCATTTCAGATGGTATTTGACATTTTATCTAACTCAACGGGCATCATTTTCCTAGTTTGTAAAACGCTTAATCCAGGATCGAACCAGGTAACTACTATGTTTTTAAAACTGAATTATTGTAAGTTTCTTTACACGATACAATTTTCTATTGTAAATACCTATAAGTGTTTTTAATTTAGGTTTACAATTTTGAATATAAGCTTCTACTTACAGTAAATGACTTGTTTATAAATGATGGTACATTTATAAGTGATCATGATTTTTTCTAAGAAAATTTGTTGTCATAATAAAAAGCTTTTCACACTGACAGTCCACAAGCCCAAACCGCTGGATGCTGAAATTTGACTCCTCTAAATTTTAAGACTGTAGAAGCGCAATAAAATAAAATTCCATTCATTTCTTCCAAAAGGTAGATATTAATAAGATACAAATGTGAGCGTTTGTATAGAATTCTATTATAAGGACTATTTCACGCCTCATCTAAGATGGATTTTTTAGACACTACTATCGCGACATTTCTTATTTTTTTGCAGCAACTTCGCATCGGAACCATTATGTTCTTCGTTCACTCGATTGCTAAGATGATTATCATTACGATTATGAATGGTTTTTTAGTGCAATCAACAGCAGAAGAAGTTGATATAATACAAAACTTAGTAGTGGATGAACTAATGCAAAGTCCAGGTAAGCATATCTAGTTTTGAGCTGGGCTATTTAAATCCTCTTAAACATTTTTGGCAGGGAAAGATCTTACAAATAATCTTCATTGTTTACTGTATGTTATTAACAAAAGAACATGAATTAGCAGGGTATAGCAAGATGAGGTTAATTTATTTTCTAAATGATTCTGTAAATTCCGTAGAAAAACATATTTAGTTTTCTTTACTTTCTCAGTTGAAGAGGAGCGTCGAGCGATGTACAATCTTCTAGAAGTCATTTCGGCGCTACCTGTGCGCATATCACTGTTTCGCGTAGTCGACGTGGATGTGGCGTTAGCGTTGTCGGTACTGGGTACCTGTACACAGCGCATTATACTTATAATACAGACCTTCAAGTAAAAAATACAATATTAACTACCTAACATATTTGAACAGAGTCGTTCTCATGCATACTCGATTACCTTCCTCATGCCACAAAAATCTCGTAAAATACATTAAAGTTGTTTGAGTAGCATGAAATCTGTGGCCTGAAAATCGGACAAAAATCTGTATACATAAATCAAAATAAATCATCAAGTTTTGTAGAGTGTATAGTCACGTGTAACATGCATACTACTTTATAGTGTTTAAAACCGAAATAAAAAAATCTACTTTTGAGTTACATAGATAAACATGGACCAAACAAAATTGTGCTTTCGACTTCGCCCGCGTGAAACTAACAGTTCTTATATCTTCGGCTTTTAGCATTGTGCCTAGCGAGATAGAAATATATTCGAGTCCCTTGTAAGTTAATTTAGAAGATTCTGAGCAGTAAAAATTTATCAAACTTGGTCTTAACGTTTATACGTGATGCTTGAAGAAACCAACAGACGGACAGACAGACGGCATCATAAATATATAAGTTGTATAACGTTAATGTTGTTTATAAATAAAACAACACATTAAAAAATGTTGTCAAGTCATTACACTTTGTGAAGATGGCTGCATTTAACTCTTAGAACAGCAAAAATACCCTCCACACTTTATCAAAGCATCAATTAATTGGGCCAGCAGCAACTTTAGTCCAGCGCTTATGAACCATTCCCGGGAATTCATGTCCCCGTTGCTTCGGCATAGGCTCCAATTTTTGCCCGGGGCGCTTCGAGAATCCCGGCCGGTTACAAAAGATTGGTTATTAAATAACTATTTTTTTCCTTTTTGCAGTTATTTAAATGTTGTCAATTTAGGTTAGTTTTTTATTGTGTACCTACATTGTTTCGACTAGAGTGTAATGTTCTTTTAGGAAGTGTTTCTCTTTGTTCCTTGCATTAATTTCTATTTCTATCTATGAAAAACTGTTATTGGCTTTTTGTGTCTTTTGTTAATGTTAATTTTATCCACTGTTTGTTTTCCTATTAATAATTTAAAAATAAAACGTTAGACTGTCTTACATATATTTTTTATCTGTACCTACTTGTTTTTCAGTTTCATTTTGTGCAATTTCTGTATGATTTAATATTGGAATAACCTTGTATCATTTTAACGTGTAAATTGGCTTTACTATAAATTACTTATGACTTATGACTTTTTTTTCAACAAATACTAGTTTAAAATGGCTGAGACCTTCTTTATGATATTTTATTTTATAAGGAATGATTTCTGTTTTGGTTTAAAAGCGATAAAAGTTTTTTATTAACAACTTATGAAATAAAAACCGTTCAAAATACTTTTTTCTGATCCCATTAAGGTTTTATTTTTTTAAACGAGCTTTGCAACCGTATGGTTTAGTTAAGTTTGCTTTATAAAAATATTAAAAAGTAACTCAATAGACAAGACACATGTAACTTATGAGAAATCGGGCAAATGAAATAAATGAGTTGGGAACAATTAGTTCAAACTTAGTTTTATAACCATCCTAAAAATTTAATGGCTTTAGATAAATTGCACTTTCAGCTTAATTGGACCAATAAAAAAGTTGGGAACTAAACTTTGTACTTGTGATAAGTCATTGATCATTGATTAGGTCAGTAATTTGTTCATAATTATGATATTAATGATGCTAGAAACAATCACTCAATACCAACGTTTTCTTTTCAAAATACATTTCCATAACATGAAACATATCTTAACTTTTAATAATATTTTACTTTTTAATGTTACTTTATATCTGAACTGACTTATCACAAACACATAATAATAATACATATATACATACATACCGTCACACCTTCATCCCAGAGTGGGGTAGGCAGAGCCACAGAATTACCAACAACTCTAACAATTTGTTCTTAATTCTATGACCACATTTTGCACAAACATGCTAAGATGTTTACCATTCGTAATAATATCATTTTATTTAATTTAAAAATACCAAAAGTCAAGTTAATGTTCATATGAAAAACCAAGTTTATTACATTAAAGCGTATGTACGCCTCATAGTAACCATGGTTTCATGAAAAATGCAAACAATAAAGTTTATTTTTACATCAAGGCCTTCAAAGCGTAATTTTAGTAATTTCAATGCATTTTCATTAAAATATACCGTCGAAGTTGATCACTTTACTTACACCAGTGAAGGAGTAAACAGCTAAAACAAAAAGCAATGGTGCGTGTAAGACCATTATTCAGCCAAGACGATTACGTGTGCGACTTGAAATTCGTCATGCGGACTCGCCTTCTGCTCGGCCTTTACAATAACATGTACACGCCAAAGAGGCTCCAAATGTGGACCAGATTGTACTGTCTCGTCATTACAATATTTTTTTGCGTGGCATTCCCAACAGGATTTGATTTTTGGTTCAATATAACAAAAGTAATGCTTATTTCTTCTAACATGTTGTGCTCACTGTACACTGCAGACTCTTACATCTCGAAATTTTGTACGCGAGTCAATCTTACCGATTGTACGTTGACATCATCTTCAGAATTCTTGAAAGCAGAAAAATTTGTTACGTATGTATGTTGGATTCTAGTTTTGATGAAAGCGATTGAGGTCTTCAATTATATTGCAGCAGCTCCTTCTTTTTGGGTATTTGTTTCTTATGGGACACGATTGATGTTCCTTGACTTAGTTATAGAAATACGGGTGATCAATCAGTTCTTAGTGCTCACTTTAATGCTTTGTCGAATTGCTATATTGCGAAAGAAATTAGAAATTATTGGATTCAGACATGTGAGAAATGCAAAATTTGGATTAAATATATACAGCGAGATGTATTCCAGAACCTTACGGAAAATCAATAATACTACAACTCCAATGAAAGTATTGGTGAGTATATCAATAATATTATTATTTGACGACATGCTAGCCTAGTTGGTAGTGACCCTGCTACGAAGCTAGCGGTCCTGGGTTCAAATCCCGGTAAGGGCAGATATTTGTGTGATGAGCACGAGTATTTGTTCCCGAGTCGTGGATGTTTTCTATGTATTTAAGTATATATTTCTCTATATAAGTATTTATATCGTTGTCTAGTACCCATAGTACAAGCCTAGAGCTTAGTTTGGGACTAGGTCAATTTGTGTGAGATCGTCAAAAAAAAAAAAAAATTGTCAGGAAAAATAGATGGCCGTCTGAGGTTTATTGCAAATAAGCTTGTTACCATAAGTCGCAAGCTTGTAAAGCCTTCGAAGCTCATCCATGTCATGGGTCCAACAGTCTATAACAAGTTGCCCAAAAATATAACCGAAGCTCCCAGCCTATGTAGCTTTAAAAAACGCCCGACACGCTGGCTCTTTGAACACTCGTTTTGATGAGATCGTTGTGCTGAAGTCATAGTCAACTAGGGCATACTACCCAAGTGAGTTATAATATATTGATATTGTTATTGTTTAATATATATTCTTAATATAATACGTAATAAATAAATTTCTACATTAATCGACTTGTTCCATCGCAATTTTATAATAATTGGAATTGTTGTACTTGTAATACTTCTAACTAATACTATTGTAATTGTTGACATGTGACTTGTAAATTGGCTTTAAAAATAAAATATTATCATTATCATTATTGTTACTCCAAAAAATAAATGCGAGCGAAATTATATTTATAACACATAATGGTAAGGTATGTTATATTTAGTTGACAAATAGTCACTGATCTTTATCATTTTAGATGGCATTTGATATTTTATCCAACTCAGCGGGCATCATTTTCCTGGTTTGTCAAACGCTGAATCCAGGATCGAACGAAGTAAGTACTATGTTTTTAAAACTGAATTACTTAGCTTCTTCACACGAAACAATATTGAATTGTATTAGTGTTTTTAGTTTAGATCTGCAATAAATTTGAATATTGGCTTCTGCTTACTGTAAATGACTGGTTTATAAAAGAACGGTCGTGATTTAATGGCACTATCATGATCTTTTCAATGTCACTTAGCAGGCAATTAAATATTCCAAGATAATTTGTGATCAAAATAAAAAGCTTTCCACAGTTACTGTGGATAGCCCAAACCGCTGGGGGTTGAGAATTTGACTCCTCCAAATTTCAAGTTGATCCACACTTGATTCAAAAATGCTTGGATACCTAAGCAATTGTGAATCAAGTGTCGTGAAATTTGGAGGAGTAAAATAAAATTTCAGACATTTCTTCCAATAGGTAGAGATTACAAAGGTGAGCGTTTAGTTATAAGGAATTCTATCATTCTTAACTTTAGAAGCAAAAGACAAAGAAAGGTAATTGACGACTAATTCACGCGCGATTGAAATGCTCATACATTTCTTATTTTTTGCAGCACTTACCGCGCGCAACCATCATTTACTTCGTTACCTCGATTGCTAAGATGATTATCATTACGATTATGAATGGTTTTTTAGTGGAATCAACAGCAGAAGAAGTTGACATAATACAACATTTAGTAGTGGATGAACTAATGCGAAGTCCAGGTAAGCATTATCTAGTTTTGAGCTGGGCTATTTAAATCCTCATAAACATTTTCGGCACGGAAAGATCTTACAAAAAATCTTCATTGTTTACTGTATCAGTATGTTATTAACAACAGAACATGAAGTATCAATGTATAGCAAGATGAGGTAGATTTAATTTCTAAAAGATTCTGTAAAACATATTTACTTACTTTTCTTTACTTTTTCAGTTAAAGAGGAGCGTCGTGCGATGTACAATCTTCTAGATGTCATTTCGGCGCTACCTGTACGCATATCACTGTTTCGCGTAGTCAACGTAGATGTAGCGTTATCGTTGTCTGTACTGGCTAACTGTACACAGCGCATTGTAATCATAATTCAGAATTTCAATTAATAAATACAACATTGACTACGTACCATATTTGAACAAGGTCGTATACACGCATACTCGTTTGCCTTCTCCATGCCATGAATTAGACGTTAACTTTACATTACATGTATAGCTAGTTTGTTTTGTCTCATTTTTGTGAATGTTTTTTTTTACATTCGTGTGTGAAATGTATATTGGTTCCTCTTTCTTTGGCATAACTTTTTTTTGTTATAATTATTCTTCCTCTTCTTCATAACTTAAAAGCTATGCTTTTGTCAGTGTAGTGTCTGCCATTCCTCTCTATTGGTTGCTAGGTTCTGGACATCTTGATATGACACGACCTTAACTTTCTCCTTTTTCTGGCTGAAAGGAACTTCGTCTGGGTCGTCCTCTGGCTCTTTAGCCTTCTATTTTTCCCGCTTTGATATTCTTCATGAAATTATCGTGTCGTAACAAGTGCCCTATCATCTTCCCTCTTCTGTTTTCTGTCGACTTTAACAAGCTTCTATTTTCTTTTACAATATTAACTACTTCCTCATTTGTTTTCTTCTAATTCCAACTAATTCCCTCCATCCTTATCCAACACCACATTCTTTTACAATATTAACTACTTCCTCATTTGTTTTCTTCTCATTCCAACTAATTCCCTCCATCCTTATCCAACACCACATTTCAAATGCTTCTAGCCTCTCTCGTTCTTTTTGGGTTAGTGTCCATGTTTCACTCCCATATAAAGCTATACTCCAGATGTATACCTTCGACAGGCATTTCGATATCTTGGCTTTAAGTAAGTGTTTTTTATTATTAAACTAACAATAATTCTATTTTGCATTTTTTTTTTAACATGCATTACATAAGGCCGAATATTCTTTATGTATAACATTGATGATCTGTAACGCCATTCGCATTTTAATTTTAAGCAGCAAAATAATATTACAGTATATACGTAATTAACCTAAAAGCAAGCAATTAACGCAAGACTTTCTTGGCTCAATAAAGACCAAGCATCGAAGACTAAGGCGGCTGAGCCTTCTAACCTTACCTAATCGAGTCGATACTCCTCACATATTTCTAATTGTACAGTACTGCCAACAACACTGTGAGTTTTCAGATGCCTTCACTCAACTCTCACAATGGAAAAATACCATCCACACCTTCGCGACAACTTCCCTAAAGCACCAATTAATTGGGCAAGCAAAAACTTTAGTCCCGCGTTCATGAATCATTCCCGGGAATTTATGTCCCCAGTGTTGCTTCGGCATAGGCTCCAGTTTTTGCCCGGGGCGCTTCGATAATCCCGGCCGGTTACAAATGTCCCGGATTTGCAACAACCGGGATGAGATAAAGTGTGGACTTGCATTATCAGTGCGGCTACGTTTTGAATTTCAATGTTATTTTGTGTGTTTTACACCTTTCAAGTTATTTAAAATATGAAATAGTTTATTTATTATTACGTTAAGATATTAAGTAAAAGAAAATGTAATGATTTTACCTCTATTTAATATTTGCACATGGTTGTGAAGCAAATACATGTTAAAAAGTATTCTGCACACTTTGATTATGTTGTTTTATTATAATTTTAATTCCTGTCGCACACAGAAGGTATCTGTTTATTCTCTTTAGCTTATATATGGATGAACCGATTTGGACACGGTTTTTAAGCTAGTTAAATGAAAATCGATTTGTTGTGTTTTTGTCACCTTCTCTATTAGGGTATAGGGGTAAGATATGAAGCAAATAAGGGGGAGAGTTTGTAAAACCTTAAATTAGCTTTGCTACTAAGTAACTGCTCCTGTTGGATATTAGACTTTTGGTATACTGTCTTCAACCTTTTCTTGAACAATTTAATGAATTCAAACTGGATAAATTTAGTATTCATTTTAAAGAAGAAATATGATCGAACTCACGATTATATAAATCCAATCCTCATAAAAGTTTAGAGCTGAATTCTTAAACACATTTTGACTGAGATACCAGTCTCAAGATACCTACGTCGAGTCATAGAAAACTGTCATCTCTGTCGAGCCTTGGAATGGGTATCTCAGCGAAGATCAGTTCATTAATATAGCCCTTAGTTTACATTTGTTTGAATTGCTGCTGAAATTACATTGAAAGCAAGCGATTGAAAATTTCGTGGATCTTAAGTAGGGTCTTGCTGGCATAAGTGGTAATGCGCCTGCATTAGCCCGGAGAGCCAGAAGAGATGTAGGTTCGAATCCTACCTAAGACCGACGATGTTTTTTAGAGTTTCGTAACAGACGTTTCTGTTAAATTTAAAAATCTTTACATTAGAAAAAACACGAAAAATTACCAATTATTAACTAAAGCATACTTAGGGCCTGTTGTATGATCAGTAGTTAATTACAACTAATTGTTAAAATTTGAAAAAGGAATCGAAAATTTGACACATTTCCTTGAGATTTAACCATTAGTCACGATTTTTAACAATTAGTTTAACTACTAATCAAACAACAGGCCCTTAGCGTAAAAATAAGCTTGAAAAAATCATTCAAAAATATCAAAGCGTTGAAACAAAAAGCTGAAGAAGGACACGAAATTTATATCCCGATTAACGCTGGCAATAATCAGGACAAGAGTACAAAAAGCAATCCTGTTAATCGAAGAGGCCGTTTGTTACGTTCCACGACCGGCAAATGGACAAATCAGATTATTTCACCCACTATGAGTCTGTAGATAACAGGCCGGCACGTCCAAACCGCAAGCGGGAGCGGGGAGCTGAAAATATTTTGCTCATTTATGTGACTAAGGGCCCGGCTACATGCAGTGACTTGCATGCGCGCAAACGGTTTGTGCAAAATTGCAAAACTGTATAGAAAGCCATTTGTGCGGTATACCGTCATGCCGTCTTAACGCAAATGCTTGCTTGTGCAAATTGGAATTGGCACAAGTATGATTGAGAGTGTAGCCGGGCCCTTAAAGGTTGAAATTTATGCTACGACGACACAGATAGCTTAGTTATCAGTGAGCCTACGAGGTTCCCGTCCCGGGTTCCATTCCCGGCCTGGGCAAATATTAGTGTAATAAACGCGAGTATGTTTGTTTCAGGTAAACTTTTTTTTAAACCGCTTAACTACATCAACTGAGCTGTTTTTATTATACTTGGACCCTTTTATTTTACTACGTCTACGTAAACGTATAACGCTAAACGCTAATCTGACAATCCGCATGGGAACTATCTGAGCCTTACGATATCGAACTGTAAATAAACGTTACTGATCGTCACAAAACTGATGATAAGTAGGTATTACGTTACAAAATGGTAAATGACACATAAAAATCGAATCGGTTTTTTTAAAGAAATTTCTGGCGCATTCGCATCTTTGTTCTGCGACTTTAATAAGTCTTAAAGTACCAGTGCTTTCCAAAAGACATTTTAAAACAAAATTTATTTTAAATTGATATTGTTACAGGAAAACCACTTCCGCTCAATTCACAGGCGTCAATAACCGCTCTCTCTCATTACTCGGCCAGCAGCTTAGTGCAAGCTATAAATTAAGAGATTCCTGTTAAGTCCCCATCACTTTACGCGCCCCGCGGCGTTACTCACTGCCCCTGCGAAGGCTACTTAAAGGTATAGGTTTTGCGACTCTTTTTGGGTTTTGTTTGAACTGAACCCAGAAATTAACGTGATCTTATTTTGATATTTGAGTTATTCAAAGGTTAAGAGTTTAGGATTTCTTTATTTTAATTTAGATTTAAAATACGCGTTGCGATCAATTGCAAGATGTGAAAATAATGTGTGCATTGACTTATATTAAAATAAACAGGGCTTTGAGCAACATTTTTATTTAATAGAAAATTATGTCATAACAGCAGCCTTTGCCAATTATACTAGACATCATCACTAATGTTTTTTTTAAAGATAAATTTTATTCTTAGGTTTCCGTACTTTAAGTACCGTCTTAAGGGAGTCAAACGGGACCCTACTACTAAGCTTACGTTTCCGTTTGTCCTTCTGTCTCAACTTGAAATAGCCTTATCTTATGTGTTACTACGGCGGATTTCCGAACAAATATACGCTCTGTTTCAACGTATTTTTACCCGACTGCCGAAGGAGGAGGGTAATGTGTTTCACAGCCAATATATGTATGTTTGTTCCTTTGTGGCAGTATAAAAACTAAACCCGTTGTCCGATTTTCTTATGTCAATCGATTTGTCTTAATCTGGTGAGTGTCACTGAAGATATGACAGTAATCAAAATTCAATATGGCGGCCACAAGACGCCATATTGTGCAAATTAAAAAAAAAGTCGACCAAGTATGACAAGTGGGGTATCATTGAATAGGGATTTAAAAATTTAGGTTTCTTTTATCATTTTTCATTTTGAATGATCATTTAGGATTTATAACGATTTAAAGTTGTTTAGCAACAGTCGGGTTTTGAAAGCTTGCTTTTTGTTAAAGTTATTATTTTTGTTGTATCGTTAAAAGTTAAAACATACAAGCGTCAAAATTGGTACTTATAGTACAAACCCCAAAAAAAATAACAAATAGGCGGTGTCCCCCGGTGCGCGCCGACTCGCACTTGACCGGTTTTTAGACAGACTTTAAATACCAACTAAACTACGCCCAAACCAAAACGAAAACCTTCCTAGAAAATTACCTTACATCCACCAAGTTAACGTTAAATATCTAAACGGTTTAGCTCTTTCAAAGCTTCGCCCTGTACAAAAATATACAACAGGGCATAAAAGCTATTTAGACCATTACAATAGGGATATCTTCATTGTCTGAAGGCTCTTGGGGCTGAATGCGTTGCCAACGGTGACGAGGGGTGTAAGTTACCGGAGACGACGAGCGGTGCGAGTAAGTAGAGCTGGCACATGACATGTTTGGTAAGGTATTGAATATTTAAATATATTTGTAAAATTTGAGGATAATTTACCGGACTGTACAAAAAGAAGGGGAAATGTTTTCTGTTCGTCTGTATGTATGGATAAATACAATGTTTTTTTCTAAAGACACTAATAAAACCAAGTGATCATTTCCAAAACTGCGGAACATTTCATGTAGGAAAATTTCGGAAACTTCTCACAATTTTGTATGGGGATTGAGAGTTTCCGTTTCTTAAATAAAAATTTCCTATATTTCTAGTGAAAGTTTCCGGAAATGTCTTATAACTTTTCCAACTTTTTGGAAACTTTCCGCAACTTGCACATCAGTGGGCATAACCTTGAATTATTACCTACAATACGGTATTAATATGGTATAAAACTCATATTACTCGTATTTTATTACCGAACAGGGATCTCGTAAATTGTGTCCAATACTTTTTTTAAAAAAACACGAGAAACATATGAAGAGTATTCAAATTATCATCCAACAAACATAGTATTACGAAAGCTGTCTTCGACCCACTTCGCTTGCTTAATAAAAATATCGCTTATCCAACGCAATTGCTTCTTTACGATTTAACAGAACAGCAACTAAGAAATTTCAAACCAATCCGTTTTTCTATAAACCGTCTTTCAGTAACCGTTCAGAGTAGACTTTTAAAATGTTTCATTTACGATAGATTACCCCTTGAGATCACTTATGATATTTATGTCTCAAGATACTTTATTTGCTATTGCGACATTATTCTGTTAGATAAGCCACATATTTATCTCAATGTTTCGATCGTGTTTTAAGAAGAAATATTCGTTCGAATTCAACTCAAGTTTTTTTTAAATAAATCGGCCCCTATCAGCGGCGTCTTTTTTCCGCACACCTCTTTTAACTTCCACCACAAACTAAGGCGTTATCGAGGTTTAAATTGCAAATTTAATACAGACATTTGCATCTAAAAGACGCTGCGCAGGATCGCCGTTTTTGTCGGCAGTGATTTGTACCGCTTATCCAAAACTCTTATCTAAACGAAATGAGTGCTAACTCCATTCAAATTTGACGTTATTATTTTGTCCTTGGGTTAAGAATAGGTTTTTCTCAAACATGCAATGGAATATTGGCGTTATTTTAGTAATTTTAGGCTTCAAAGTATCACGTTCTCCAAAGTAACTCGAGAATGTACTGTAAAGGAATTTCATACAAAATTGAAGGCCTAGGCTGGCAAGTAATTTTTAATTTTTTTAATATAAACATGGCGGCTGTGTTTATGAACAAGTTAAATAGCTGATTTTTTTTAAATATACTAAGCCGTGCATTCAACCAAAGCGTTTGCATGTTTATTTAAAGTACGGTGCGTAGCGCAACTTAAATCGCAGGCGATGTAGCACGGTGTGGCGCAGCGGCGGCGCACCTGACACAGCGCGGATGACTGAGCACTGTAGGTTACTTTTGATGTTTATGCACTCCTTGTATTTGACGTTGTAATTTTTGTTTTAATTTTTTTAATGAATCATATGTTTGAGAAAAGCACTATACATACCTTGCCGTGAAAAGGGGTTGCCAGCCACGTAACTATCCGGCCTCGCTTCGCTCGGCTGTGTACATAAACTCGGCCGGCAACCCCCTACTTCCAGGCCTCTGTAGTAATGTACTATTGTAACAGTCTTGTAGTTAACTTGTAGTGTAGTTTTTTATGGATGTAACTTGCTTCTGACCTAGGAATTTGATCACCTAAAATTATTCACTCATCATCATCATCTCCTTGCCCTTATCCCAATCATCAGGGGTCGGCGCAGCATGTTTTTAGGGTTCCGTACCCAAAGAGTAAAAACGGGACCCTATTACTAAGACTCTACTGTCCGGCTGTTAGTCTGTCTGTCACCAGGCTGTATCTCAATAACCGTAATAGCTAGACAGTTGAAATTTTCACAGATGATGTATTTCTGTGGCCACTATAACAACAAATACTAAAATAAGAATAAAATAAATATTAAAATGGGGCTCCCATACAAAAAACGTGATTTTTTCTGCCGTTTTTTGCTCTATAATGGTACGGAACCCTTCGTGCGTGACTCCGACTCGCACTTGGCCGATTTTTTCCTTCCACACATCCCTATTAGCCGTCATCTCTTGACAATCCCATGAACAGTAATGTTTTTCGGTATACAAGGTTTGTTTGTTTACATCAACATCTGCTATTCCTTCGCGAAGGAGTAACAAATGTACGGACACGGACTTTAATTGATGAAACACTATAAAACTTTGTCGTATAAAATCAACGATTAATTCCTATGCAATTTCTATCTTGTCACTTGACGCTGTCATTATGAAAAGTTTCTATGGTGGATCAACATTTAAAGTCCTTGATGGTAAATATGTGTACACTTTAGTTACCTTGTCTATTTAATGTCATGTTTAAACTGCCATATATGAATTGCCACAGCGATTAAAGTGACAAGGTTCAAAAGTGTACGCATATTTATGAACTCGACTGTACTACCTCACACTTCAAAACTTTCGCATTTATTAGGGAAATTTAATCTGTATTTTAATTGCAATGTTTGTATGTAAGTACAGGTCAAATGTTGCAAGTTAAATTTGACCCACTTCTCGGTTGCCAATGGAACACTATCACGTGGAGCTGATCTGATGGTGGAGTCAGAAGCTGGCGACCGAATCTCCGCGATTCTTAACGTAGACCCACCGTGTTGGGATTCATTTGTTTGGTCGTAATAAGCAGATAACGACTCTGCAAAAAAAGTACAGGCGGCAACAAAAGCTAGTCACAATTTTTTTTTAAAGGAAACTTTTTTTTAGTCATTTAAATTGAATTCATGACTTAAGATGGCATTCATAAGTACTTGTAGGTCAAGTACCTACTACGGTTGAGGAACGGTGTAAGCTGTCGTTTTTAGTCAGTAAGAAAAGGGCTCTATTAAAGTTTAGCTACCTTAAGAAATAAGGTCACTTATACTTACGTGGTCCTATGAGACATGCGCCCTTTTTTCTAAGGATGGTAGTGTTATCACCTTCCGATTCCATGATCATTTAAGTAATATATAAATTTGCATTATCTTTGGGTGAACTGAACATACATAGGTATTCGAACTACCAGCCAAAGCTAATGGGCGTATGTCTCATAGAATCGGGAATGTATTAGTGACCTTATTTATAAAGACATTGAGTTCTATTTGCTTTGACTATCAATTTAGCACTTGCGTCCTTTTTATTTACAAGGGCAGTAATAATTAAAACGGGTTCAAAATTAAATTGCAATGTTTTAGCTAAACAAACGAACATGTTAAAAATAGCTTACAATACTTTGTTTATAGGTGTATCCGATTTATTAAAAAAAGGTAATATTGTGTTTTGTTATTACAGATATTCTCTGGACCTACGGATCCAAAAAAAAACCAACACGAGGCTTTATTTCTATATTGTTCAAAGAGGAGTAAAATGAGGGCGGATCGCTATTTAAAAATATTTGAAATCGGATAGGCACTGGACTGTTTTAATATCAAACACAGCTGATAAAAAAACACGTGGTTAATGACGTGTAACTTGAATTGATAATATCCGTCACCGGACATCAAAAGCGTCATACAAGTCATTAAAATAATAAAGTCACAGCTGATCACACACAGTCATTCATTGTTATCCAACCGTTATAAACTTACACCCCATTATAAAACCTGAGCTCTTATAACAGGAACGCTTGGGTTCATAATTCAGTAATATTTTATAGATTAATTGTAGTTACGTTGTTGTAAAAAATGCATTGTGTGTGCCAATCATATTTAATTATTTTTTGTTAGAATAACTATGCTTTAGGGTGATGCTTAAAGCGTTTCAACCGCCGGCATGTTGTCTTCATATTAAATTACAGATAAAATAACAAATTGATTATCTATTATATAAAATGCTAAGCTGATTGTTGATATATCAACGCACAGCCCAGACCGCTGGACCTAGAGACTTGAAATTTTGCACATAGATACCTTATATAGTGTAGAGATCCACTAAGGAAGGATTTTTGGAAATTCCACCCCTAAGGGGGTAAAATAGGGGAAAAACATTTGTATGAAAGTCCGTCAGTTTTGAAGTTAGACGCTTCAAATTTTGCGTTTAGGTTGGCGATTGAATTTTAACTTATAAGTGTCTCAGCGTTTATGATAATTTCAACCCCGAAGGGATGAAAAGGGGTAAAACAGATTGTTGATATATCAACGCACAGCCCAAACCTTAGGACCTAGAGACTTGACATTTTGCAAATGAATACCTTATACAGTGTAAAGATCCATTAACGAAGGATTTTTGGAAATTCCACCCCTAAGGGGATTAAAATTTGTATGAAAGTCCGTCAGTTTTAGTTTAAGTTAGACTATTAAAATTTTGTGTTTAGGTTGAAAATTGAAAATTAATTTATACGTGTTTCAGCGTTTTTGATAATTTCATCCCCGAAGGGATGGAAAGGGGTAAAATTGACTGACTGATCGATCAACGCACAGCCTAAACCGCTGGACCTAGGGACTTGAAATTTGAAGGGAATATTCCTTGGGTACTCTAAGGGTACACTAAGAAAGGAAATTCATCCCCAAAAGGGTTAAAATAGGGGGTAGAAATTTGTATAGGAGATTAGTTATTTTTAAAATAAGCAATTTGGAAATTGGTATTTAGGCTACTGTTTATAAATAAAAAATACTTCTTTCAGCGATTTAGAAAAAACTACCCCTAAGGGGGGTAAAAGGGAGTTTTAGTTTGTTCCTCCTTCACGCTGCAATGGCGCTGGATGGATTTGGATGAAATTTAGAATGGAGATAGCTTATACCCTCTATTAACACATGGGGAAAATCTCATCCCGGGAAATTTAAAGCTTCCCGAGGGAATAACGACAATATCTTTGGTGTTTTTTGAAAAAGTCATCATGGGTGTCGTTTTCTTATGTTGCGTTGACGCAGATTTCGAAAATGATATCAAATTTGGGGTTCAAAATGGCCGCCATGATGTTTATTGAAAAAGTCATTGGTATCATTTTCTTACATTTTGGGGACGCAGATTATGAAAATCATGTCAAATTTAGAATTCAAGCTGGCGGCAATGATGTTTTTTGAAAAAGTTGTCACGGATAACATTTTCTTAGTTTTTGGGGACGCAAATAATTACTAATATAGAATAAGATTACTAATTAAATAACAAAATTGCGCAATTGAATAATTTATTTCTCCTATGGCTTTTGCCATCCAGTGTGACAACATGAGATAGGCTTTGTACCTACATTCAGTTTTGTTAGTCTATATCAAAAGGAGCGGTGTCAGATTGAAGTTGACATATCCAGATTTTAACATTTTTTCCGCTATTTTCAATACTATTCACTATTCACGGCGTATTAATTCTACGGCTGTTATTTAATATTAGAGCGGTTATTATGATCACTTGAAAATAAATACGGACAGGCATTTAATTTTTCGGCGAATTGGTCGGTTATTTAATTCTAAAATGTCATTTCAAACAATACTCAAGGGGTAAAAAAACTTTACATCGATAGGTTTACATAATATTGCTGTAGAAAGAAAATCCATACTAATATTATAAACGTGAAAGTAATTATGTCTGTCGTCTGTCTGTTTGTTATGCATTCAAGGATAAACCGTAACTGAATTAGATTAAATTTGTATCTTGAAAATCACCCCTAAAGGGGTGAGATTTGGGATAGTAGTTTGTATGACAATTTGGTCATTTATGTTAATTTTTTTAGTTAGAAACGTGGTAATTGGTGTTTAAGCTACTGTTTAATACTGTTTAACATAAAAAAAACTTTCAGGGATTTCGGTAAAACTCCCCCTAAGGCGATAAATGGGGAGTAGAAATTTGTATGGGAGATATCGAAATGGCTACATTAGGAAATTGATATTTAGGCTACTGTTTATAAATAAAAAAACTTCTTTCAGCGATTTAGAAAAAACTACCCCTAAGGGGGTAAAAGGGGGTTTTAGTTAGTTACTCCTTAACGCTGCAATAGCTAGATGGATTAGGATGAAATTTAGAATGGAGATAGCTTATACCCTGGATTAACACATAGAAAAATCGCATCCCGGAAAATTTAAAAGTTCCCGAGGGAATAACGACAATGTTTGGTGTTTTTTGAAAAAGTCATCATGGGTGTCATTTTCTTAGGTTGCGTTGACGCAGATTTCGAAAATGATATCAAATTTGGAATTAAAAATGGCCGTCATGATATTTATTGAAAAAGTCGTCATTGGTACCTATCATTTTCTTACATATTGTGGACGCAGATTATGAAAATTATGTCAAATTTAGAATTCAAGATGGAGGCCATGATCTTTTTTAAAAAGAGGACATAATTGTCATTTTCTTAGATTTTGAGGACGCAGATTTCGAAAATGATGTGAAAGTATAGGTAGAAATTCAAAATGGCAATTCAATTATGTCTGTCGTCTGTCTGTTTGTTACGCTTTCACGGATTAACCGCGGAACCGAATTAGATTAATGGGCATTGGGTAAATTTGTTTGAAGAATATTGGCTTTTTTTTTCAGCGGCCACGGATGATGTTTGGGAGTTCCGCCATTTATAATGATAGATACCTACATTATAATTAGTATTAACACTCATAATATAATATATGTAATATTGAACTATGATGGATATTTTAAGAGCAACCAAACTATCATGGGAGGGATGGTGCTTTGAGACGGCGAATTTAGACAGATTCTCATCTACCGGTGATAACTAGGGGCACACCAGCGGATAAAATAAATGCATTTCGGCAACTACGATATGGGTATATATATAAAAAACATACCTCACTACAAATATGCCAGGAACTACGAGTACACCATGGTACACAGTCGGGGCAATATATGCGGCAGCTCTACTAAAAATTGGCGAAGATCGTATGGCGAGAGATAGTAACGATTTGAATACATTAAACCGCGAATTCTGTAATATTGTACAAAACACAGATGATCTAAAAAATAACGTGTACCCCGATCTAAAAAACAATATAAAGAATAGAGAATGTTTGTACGAGAGGGCGATATTAGCACCGACAAACGAAATTGTCGGGCGGATAAATATATCTCATGTAGAAGGTGATGTTGCGGAGTATCTCTTGGTAGACAATGTCATAGACACAGAGCAAGTCACGTCCTACCCTTAGAGTTCCTGAACTCTTTCGAGGTGTCGGGAGTGCCCTCCCATAAGAGTTAATGGTTAAAGTTGGTGTCCCGGTAAATTTCGAGCTCAATATTACATGTGTTTGAAAGATCATTCTTGCCAGGGAGGACGTCAAACTATAGAATTACTTAAAACTATTAATTTACTTAACTGCGATAAACGAGTTCTACGCGGACGAAGTCGCGGGCAAAAGCTAGTTATTAATAAAAAGATAAATTCTAATCCTGGTTTTACTCTTCATAAGCTTCTATTTTTATACTAGTACAGTCCCGTGTGGTTACTAGGTTAGAATAGTGCCACTACATGTCTTCCCGTGGATGTCGTAAGAGGCGACTAAGGGAATAAAGGCTTGTAGTACTGTTAGGCGATGGGCTTGCCACCTGTCATTAATACGCTGGTAAACATCTTAGCCTATTTGTGCAAAATGTGGTTACAGAATTATCAAAAAGTTTTTAAAGTTGTAGATAAGTGTAGGTCTGCCTACCCCACTCTGGGATAACAGGCGTGAAGGTATGTATTTATGTATGTATTTTTATACTAGACTAGCTTCGCTTTGGTTTTTGCGAGTTTTCTGTAACGCCCATTCGTAAACCATAATTTATCATAAATAAAAAGCTTCCATGACAAAATATCTAACTGTTGGTAAAAACTGTGTGAAAATCCGTTCAGTACTTTATGAGAGTATTGTAGATACAAACATATAGACGTAGCGGGGGACTTTGGTTTTTTTAATATGTAGTGAAGTTGCAAGGAGTTCGTTCCTTTCTTAGGGTTCCTCTTTTAGGTCTCCGAAGTCAAACTAGGAACCCTTATAGTTTCGCCATGTCCGTCCGTCTATCTGTCAGTATGTCACACTCACTTTTTCTCAGAAACTATCAAAGTTAAAAAACGCAACTTATGTACTCATAGATAAATAAACAATTTTTTAAAGCCACAAACTGGTCAAGATGTTATTTCAAGTTCAGTGCAGAGCTTATATAAGGCAAAATAACGTTTATTTTCACTTAAAATAAACTTTGTTAAGACCGTGGATATTTTATTAACATACACAGCCTTTTCTCCATGTAGCGTTGCCTCTACGTTATTTAACAGCTTGCATGCAACCGGTGCAAAGGTGGCGCCAGTAAACAGCTACATGACAAAATACCGCCTTTATTGTCGTATAAGAAAGTGCATCGCACCCTAATATCACGTAGTTTTCTCGGGCAATGCACCGTATCGGTTTCGGTGAGTGCACTCACGCCCTTACATTCACCTTTGTCATATAAATGAACTTTATAACTCGTTATTATATAACTTATTATTATGTAGATGTATTGTAAGAAAGTTAAAGGGTTACTTGTTCATCGAAACCTAATTAACGATTCCCAATTGAGAACAGGAAGATTTGAAAAGGTGCTCTAATAAAAAAAAACCTATTGTATTCACTGCTGGCAACGCATATATGCATTCTCCTGACTTTTATCTAGTGCCTTAAACTGATATACAGGGCCTTTACACCCTGTATGCGTACAGTTTGCAAACTCCGTATAAAATGAAAAGAAAAGATGAAAGTTCGATAAACAACGCCAGCAGTGAACACTGCCCTTATAGGCAGAATTGTTTAATTATTTAAATCTATTTTGACTTTTAATGTATATAACAATAAAGCACAAAATCTAACCACGACATATTAAGGTGCCAAACGGCAAAGCTAGGCATACAAGCTTCAGCTTTAGCTGAATATACAAGCTTCTTAAAACTAGGTACTTAGTTGGTTTAGTAACTTAGTTTGTTTCCGAAACTGGTGTAAAAGTAGGCATCTCTCCTGCCTTTCACTTATTAAAATACAAATATAGAAGCTACATTTTTTGTAACTGTTTACTGACACTTTTTCTCCCCAATGCGCACTCACAACACAACTAACGATCTTCACGCGAAAATAATCATTTCTTCAAAGCATAGAGATCCAAACACTCTTTTATCTCAGGGAACAAACGTGGGACAAGCATAAACAAAGCTCTTAACGCTTTCCTTTTTTGTTCGTCGAAGTAATGCGTGAGTAAACTTGTTAGTCTATGGTAAAATGAGAGGGGAGATGAATCAATGAGTCAGACTGAGCTATGCTTCTGTTTTTGTGACATATGTACAGGTCGATTCACAAGAGCTGGAACGAATGGATTGAATGAGTGAACGAAAGTATAGAAGTGTGCAAAATAATAACAGGTTTTCGGTGCCTCGTGTGGTTGCCGAGTTAGAATAGTGCCACTCCATGTCTTCCCGTGGATGTCGTAAGAGACGACTAAGGGAATAAAGGCTTGTAGTACTGTTAGGCGATGGGCTTGCAACCTGTCACTAATACGCTGGTAAACATCTTAGCCTAATTGTGCAAATTGTGGTTATAGAATTATCAACAAGTTTTTAGAGATGTTTGTAATTCTGTAGCTCTGCCTACCCCACTTATTGTTGATTATGTATGTATGTATGTAGGTTTTCGGTTTGAAATTCGAAACGCGGTTCAAAGGACGGCTCACACAGTGATAGGTGACATTACTTTTGTTCAATCCATTCGTGCCAGCTTTTGTTAATCTACCAGAGCGCCCTGCCAAGATGCACTACCAATCGCGTCACTGGTAGATCACGTGACTTTTCGTTTCACGTCACCTACCAGTGACGCGATTGGTTGAAAAAAGAAACGAATAGAAACGCTAGTTAGCGCAATACATCTTGGCAGGGCCCTCTGTACACGAGAATATGGTTAAAAATAGAAGAGTGTTTAATAAAATAAGCCTAAGTTTCATTTTCAAGACTAGCGACTATTCATAAACCATTGAATAATTCAATTATAACTTAACAGTATATATCACAGCGTTCTAACAATTAATGAATATTTCACCCATTTACTTATATGAATATAATACCGTCATATTATTAAATTATATCTATTCGGTTCTATGTCTACTATTTTATATGGCAATAGCTTCTGCCCGCGACTTCGTCTGCGTGGATTTTAATTATCGTTATTCCCTTGGGAACGTATTCAATTTCTGGGATGAAAAGTAGGGCAGCCTATGTGTTAATCCAGGGTATAAGCTATCTCCATTCCAAATTTCATCCAAATACGTCAAGCCGTTGCAGTGTAGAGGAGTATCAAACAAACAAACACACACACACACACGGGTTCCCTATGTCGCTGAAACTTTTTTCGCCGAATGTCGAGTCGTCGAATTTTGTTTTCGCATAATTTTTCTCCAGCTTACACGGAAAATATTTTTTAAAATGTTTTGTGTAATCCTGGTAGCATAGAGTAGGTTAGGTTAGGTCTCTTTTAAAACTTTTCAAAAAAAACAAAGGTATCAGTAGAATAACAATTATGCGAAATTAGTATTCAGCGAAATCATACATTCCTCGGACAAATGATGATTATGCGTAAACAAGGGGAACCCACACACACACAAATGTTCGCATTTATAATAATTATAGTGGGATTAGTAGGATTAATTCATTACTTTTTTTTGGAAGTTTTTAAAAACTTAGTGATCATTAGCTACATCAATGACGGTACCTACTTTTCTTTTCGCGTTTTAAAACTTAGCTTGCAGAAAAAAAAAACTAAATCTTAAATTGATTAAATATAAACTAGACTTATTCCAGTATATTTAGAATCTCGAGTTTAAGGAAAGAAAGCATTGATGTATAACCCAAATGATTTAAAACATTTGTGCGCACTTAATCATTAAAAAAACACGGTAACGTCTCAATACCGAAAGGGTTCCAGTCATAAAACATACTATAAACACTTATCAAAACGTTAAATTCTTTATCTTTTTAACCAACATCTTTTTTGGCCATAAATCGGTTGATAGGCTGGCAAACATTTACTCAATTATTTCACCGCCCATGACGCCTTTTAACGTCATGAATCCCTACAAATAACAGCACGAGGCACTGAACGTTAATACCTCAAACATTAAGTTGTAAAGGTAAAATTTATGATTTTCATAAACGGCAACATTACGATGGTGGTCGTTTGGGGTAATTTACTTTAAAAAGAGATAAAAAAGTTTTAAGATACCGAATATATTAAATTGACTTTTAATGTTTTTTGGGGGAAAGCACCGCTATATTTTAATAGCGGCAAACATGTCAAACTCTCTCGTTCTTTAAAGTCCTTAATTTAAGTGACATTAAAAAATGTTACTATAATCTGTGGATCTTAGGCCGGGATTACACCTGTAAGTTATTACGTAAGTTTTGAAACAAAGCTATATGCAAGAGAGAGATGCAGATATTTGCCACTCACTCTTACCCATAGTTGCGTCTCAAAACTTACGTAATAACTTACAGGTGTAATCCCGGCCTTAAACTCTTCCGTAAGTCGACAGACTGACTGCCATGAATTCGACCACGCTCTCGGCCGATGCAACGAATATTCGGAGGCCGAACGTTCGCCAAAATAATAGTAATAGTAATAAATAAATAAATATCAGGAGACAATGTCACACCAATTGACCAAGTCCCAAACTAAGCTCCAGGCTTGTACTATGGCTACTAGACAACGATATAAATACTTATACAGATAAATATATAGTTAAATACATAGAAAACATCCATGACTCAGGAACAAACATTCGCGCTCATCACACAAATATCTGCCCTTACCGGGATTTGAACCCAGGACCGCGAGCTTCGTAGCCAGGGTCACTGCCAACTAGGCCAGCACGTTAAATATGTGTAGGTACATTTCCCTGGTAGTAGGTAACGTCATTGTTGTGCGTGCGGTAGGTAGTATTTGTTTCATTTGCACGATACGCATTATTTGTACATAACTACAAAATGAACACTGTTTGTTCGCAAAAAGTTTACTATTAAATACATGTGTGTGTTTATTTTTCAATATTATGTATTCGGTATTCAGCCGAATAGAACGCAACATTCGGCCAAATGCCGAATGTTACAAAGTAGCCGAATAGGTCCCTAAGAAATCAAGGCTACTGTTAACATTTTAAAAAGGTTTTTTATAGCGTCGTCAGATAAAGGTAATCGAGCTACGATCTGAAACTGTCCATTCTGTTTCCTAAATTAATTCAGTCTTAACTGTGAACACCCTTAATTGTTGTTTGGCGTGTGTATAAAACACCCAATTTCAACTTGTTTATATTTTTAAGCGCCATTTAAAAAGTCGGATTTGGTAGATGGTGGGAGATTAGTTAGCATAAAGTTGAACTAATGAAATAAATTGGGGTAATATTTAGATATGTTTTATGTAACAGTAGACACAGGTGTGGTTTACAAGGTTTATTGATAGAAGTCTCATGCAAAGCTGTGTATTGTAAAAAAGGTGGAACATATAAGGGACAAATTTGATATGTCTAATACAAACCCTAAAAAAAACCTAAAAACCGGTGAAGTGTGAGTTGGGTTTATGCTAATTTTTATTTGATAAATATAATAATATTAAAATCGAAATTTAATAATACCTATTTTGCGGCGGGGCGGAACTCTCGGTGCGCAAGTTCAACTCGTACTTGACGGAATTTGTCGTCATTATTGAATTAACAAGTGAAAAGAACTATCAGTTTTTCAATAGCCATGGGCAACCTTCGTTTTAAGGGTTCCGTGCAAAAAATGAAAAAACGGAACCCTTATAAGATCACTGTCTGTCTGTCACAGCCAATTTGCTCCGAAACTAGACCGATCGAGTTAAAATTTGGTACACATAATTAAGTAAATTGATAACCCAAACACAGGTGTGCAAGGTAAATAAATATTTTTATAAAACAAGGGTCATTTTCGTGGGACAAATTAGGAAATTAAAAAATAAGTTTTGCAAACCTTACTGTCATTTATCAAATAGAAGGGCTCATTATGCGGATCTCAAATATATTTTTGTTATTATTGTAAAATAAATAGTTTTGATTTTATTCATGAAGGAAGACGAAAATTGACCATCCCCCCCCCCCCTGACCACCGAAAATACGGAGCCAAAAATTTTGAAAAAAAAAATACAAAATATAGTTCATTGCTTACAGGAAAACCTATAAGAATTCTATCGAAATAAAAATACTTATGTACGGAACCCTCTCCAAGCGAGTTCAACTCGCACTTGGCCGGTTTTGTATGAAAGATGACTGACAAATATCCTGTCAATTGCCATTACCATTGTGATAGCGACAGCACAAACACAATTAAGAAGCTGGGAAGTACATTGCTATCTACAGAGTGTCCTAAATCGATTAGTAAATGTGACATCAATCGGGCGTGGGTCAAATGCGGGCGATCCATCGCCTGTTGCTATCGACACACTCATTTGTTTCTATTAACACGGCCATTTTTTATATCCTTAGCAAGTGACAAATGCACATCGTTTATATCTCTTTTACAGATAAGGAAGAAATGCGGATGGTAGTTTTTGTACAAAAGTGAGATACTTAATAGCATTAACACTAGCGCATTTGTGTGAGTCTTGGTGTTTTTATATGTATTTATCGTGGTCAAGTCCCCATAGTACAAGCCTACAGCTTAGCTAAAACTATGGATCGACGAAAATCTTTAGTTTTATTGGCGAATTAGAGAGAGAAATTGCATGATGATGATAATTATACAACATAAATTGTTGTATTATTAATGAATATAATCAGCTTATTACGGAACGATTTTGTTTGCTTTACCTGTGTAGATCTTAATATTATATCAGGTTTGAAAGTATGTTACGTCGAATTGGATATCCGAGTCCCAAAGGTGGCTGCGTGCTGTCTAGGCTTCTACTGTAATTGATTAAAGTTGTAATGTAATTCGCATAGCTGCATAAATAGTCTGTATGAAACTACGACTTTATTTGCAAATGGTAAAACTCGATAAAAAACAACGTTAAGTATATTTTAGACTTAGTTTTAGCTAAATTAAATGTTTAGTTAACGTGAAGGTCTATTTTGTATCGTATATATTGATTGTGATGTATATTTCCTTAAGTTTATAAGGATTCAACATTTAAATTAGTATGACAGTAACTAAATATATACTAAGGTAAATAACTGTTTTAGGGCCCATATAAAAGTTTCAACGGTTTACTTATAAATCAAATATTATTGAAGTTTCCCGAATGTTACTTTATCTACTTTCTGTTTGATTGACATTCATAAACAAGTTATAGTTTTGGACTGAATTAGTTATTAGTTCTGTTTCAAACAAATTCTTTGTAAGACTTTTTTGACATTTATTTTACGTCATTCAATTCCAATTCAATAATCTAGAAAAACGAAAAAATTTCACCAAAACTCTGTCAAAAACTTTAAAGACCACTTGTTCTTGACACTAAGGGCCGTATTAATAAACGAATCTCGACTCTAATGCTCGTCTCAAGATGTGTCAAAAATGACAGTGCTCTGTGGTTTGACGTTTACTTTGACGGGCACCTCAACCAAGATGAGTTTATTAATACGGCCCTAAAAGGCATAAGATTTAACCCAAATCCACATGCTCCCCTAAGCAATTCTCAAAGCGGTAGCAAAAATCTCAAAACTCATTTATTTAAACACCCACTATAGAAATCTCCCCACTTTCAAGAAAACGGCCAAAATCTTTGCAACCCTAACTTTTTACCCCTAGCTTAAGTTAAAAGGGAACATCTGCAACTTAAAGGCAGTCGAAAATTCAACCTTCCATATTCGTAAATAAAGCTGCACAAACATAGACATACGATTTTAACAGACGGGAAAATTCTTCCCGAAATGGTAGTCAACGTTAAATTATGTAGATGATTTCATCACTTTAGTACCTTGTTGTTCTCAATATCTTGACAGTTTCAAATGGCAATTCAAACCTGACTTTTTTAAAAGGGGACATAGGTACGTTATTTATGCCTAATTCGACAATACTTGACGATCTAGATCTCAATAACCACAGCACTTGATTTTGTTTTCTTGAAACTGTTAAACGTAAAAACATGATTAAGACCGGCGTACATTTTTCACTGGGAGATTGTTTGTGTTTATTAATTTCGTCCTTATTTCAATACAGCCAAAGACGATGATACTTTAGCAGTAAAAATTCACTGCGCTGCGCTTCGCTGTATTTGTGCCGGGCCTTAATAACAAAAAACTCGGTTCTATTTTCTAAATATAGCACCTTTTTCGCATGTTTTTCATCAAATCTTCGAAACGCTACGGTCTTTTTTGATGATTTTTATTTTAATAGTTGAGTATTTATAACTACTCAAACCTGGCAAACGATTTTTCTAATAAGTGTTGTCGTTTCTTTATAAAGAACAATTATTTGATTGGCGCTTAAGACGCTTCAATTCTCGCGCGCATATCTCCATCTCACATTTTTTACACGAATCCACAAAAAACTATCCTTTTTCATTTCGTCAGTGTTTCTGAAGGGGCGAAAACGTTTTCAATGTGAAAAATAGACCTTTAATAGGTCGGCGGCTATTTCGTAAATGGAGAATACGAAGGGTGATGATTTAAAATGGGGAATTCCAGAGCGGGTACTGAGGGTAGGATGGAGATTCAATATTCAAAACGGTAAATGCTGAAAACCTTAAACTAAAGTTAAATTGAAAATTTAATAAAATGGCTCTGAATGTTGGCCAACCGTATGTTGTTGATAAAAAGCCTCTGCTTTAACTAAAAAGGGTTAAAAGACCCGCTTGAATTTTTGTCCTTATCATATTTCTCTATCCGTTTGTCTAGAAGAGATCGCTACAAACCAGTAAGATTACCTACTATAAGATTACCTAGTAGGTATATGCTTAAATTGTTAATTTTGTACACTACGTTTTTGTTCTTTGTTTTTGTGCTGTTAAAAGTTTTTTTTTGTCGTATTGTATTGTAATCACTGGGTGGGAATTAAAATTTATTTAATTGTACCAGTAGGTTAGTCTTCCAGGTTTCAGGTCTTCTTGAGTTGCTGGAGTTTATGGGCGCTGGTGATTATTTCCCATCAGATAGCCCACATGCTCGTTTGCCTCGCAGTCTTATAAAAAAAGGAATATTTAGCATGTCCTTTGCCCAGATAATATAGAACTAATCAAAATATATAACAAAATCTATTATTAATTAACTTACGAATAGACGACGCATAGCTTGAAATGGTAAACGACACCTCATGCTTGGTAAGTAGGGTCATTCATGAGAATTAAAAGAACTTTGTTATTCTTGAATTATTGTGAAGATCTCAATTAATAGCTTGTGAATTTCATAAATATTATACCTGATCAAGAAGGATTTTTTGTAATGAAAATTGACCATAATTGTAATAATTGTATTAAAAAAGTTACAAGTAGTACAATTTACTAATTACATTTACTAATTGACATTTATTTCAAACGGTTTGCCATAATTTCTCAAATCATCCTTTATAATAACGAGAATTAATTAAAAATAGTTAGAATACTAAGCAAACCTACACAAAAGACAGATTGTGATAAAAAAAGATTTATATAAATTAAATCACATTAAACGAAACACTTAATGTAAATGAAGTGCTCCTATTCCAGCCCAACAATCTTATATCTCCAATGAAATCGAGCACAAAAAATGGACGTTGAAATCCAAAATTCCTGAAAGCCATAAATACTGCGGATCGGTTAAAAAGCGAGCGTTCTTCACTGGCACATGCCGAACAACAGGCTGTGAAGTCTCAGGAAGTGGAACGCAGGAAGTCAAGGGAAACAGTCAACGGGTGGATGAGGCCAGGTTACAAGAGTAAGCGGGGTTCTGTTGCAGGGAAATAACAATACAACTTATACAACATACATATACTCACGTCTTCATTCCCAGAGTAGGGTAGGCACAGCTACAGAATTACCAACAACTCTAGAAACTTGTTGGTAATTCTGTTACCACATTTTGCACAAACAGGATAAGATGTTACAATACAATACGTTACAAAAACTCTTTATTGAATACCACGTACAGCAAGAAAAGGGTATACAAAACAAGTTAGTACGAGTAAGTTAACAGGCGGTCTGTCCATCAAAACCTCTGTTTCACTTTGAACAAAGCTCATTGTAGGCAAAACGGACATGGACATATATTTCAAAATCAGTTAGTGTTACATTTAAAATCAGAATCCTTTCGTGTAAGGTTTTAAATGAAGCAGTAAATGAGTTTGGAATGTTTTTGTTTTGTTATCAAGAACTTGATGATTGGTTTCCTTATTACAACAACTTTATTGACGATACGATTAGTAACAAACTAGGTATTAGACTGATAGTACTATTAGAAGTTCTTTAATATTTTGGGTTTTTTACGTCATGCAATTAAGTTAAAGCGATACTTTTACGGAAATGTAAACGTAGAACAGAATAACTAAAGTTTATTTGAAATTGCAAAGAATACTGAAAGAGTGACCTACTACAGTAGGGCTATCCTAATTGCATGAAGAAGCTAACGAGAGTAATACGAGTGTATACTCCATACCATCTTAACTTGTTTTATTTAGTAAACACTTTAATAACCTCAAAATGCTCACTTTTCGCCTGAAATTACAGTTTTGTCATTAAAAAAACCATTCATGATGTAAAATCAGGAAAATAGTGTGCAAAATGTGGTCACTAGTTGCTTAATTCAAAAGAAAACGGCCGTGTTAGCCGAAAACGATGCATTTTGAGGTTATAAAAGTGTTTAATAATAAGACTTTAAAAATCAATAGGAATTGGCGTCCAAAAAATCAATAGGAATTGGAAACCAATGGCGTCACTGGAAGATGACGTGATACGAAAAGTCACGTGGTCTACCAGTGACGCGATTGGTTTAAAAACGAATCGAATAGAAACGTTAGTTAGCGTAGTGCATCTTGGCAGGGCCCTCTGACTTTAATCCTAGAAATAGGTATTCTAATTCCGCAGTAGTTAACTTTTGCAGAATGCACATTGTTTAGCTTACAGTAGTCATAATGTACGTTGTGTTATTTTGGAAAAACACATTATTTGCTAGACCACAAGTAGTCAGAAATTTGATAAATCATAATTAACTATCATCTTATTACCTATAATTTACCAAATTTAACTTTGTTCCGGCGTATGATGGGTTGAACCTATTCCCCACGATTTAATACATATTGCCTGTAATATTTATGATATAGGAGATATGTCAAAGATAGACCGACTTAGTCGCTAATATCTCAAGTGTAACCAAACTATTTCAATAATAATAACGGTTTTATTTTAAATTAAAAACTTGACAGTTTTTAGGCGATCAGTATCAATTAGAGGTCAATTCTGACACACGTTTTTTTTTTTAAACAAAGTGAAGAAATGAATTCAAGGTATATCCAGATGGAGAGAGTAAAAGCGAAAATATGTGATGCTAAATCGCCATAATCTCCTGACTTACTCTTTCTCACCACTGAAGTATAACGTACGCCATTGTGACTTACCCAGTACGCCGACTAATTTATTACTCACGAAAGTGTTTGAATTGTTAATGTTCGGGAACTTAGCGGCAGGAAGCAGTATTTACTGATTATTTTTATATTACTGCATTTGGAGTTCATGGAATATCAGTTATTATAGAAGACATTAGTTCAAATAAAGACGGTGTTCAGATTAAAAAATAATGACTAAAGTAATGACATTCTACCAAAACTCTTAAATACTTTCCAAACACCAGCATCCAAAATCGAGAATTAAAAAGAAAAAACACAAATAGAGGATGATCACTTTCCATCACTGTCTCCAAAAAACAACAAATTGGAAAGTAGTCAAAAAAACCTCCCTTTTATCAGAAGCTCCAATGATAACCCTAATCCGACCCTCCCCCTGCGTGACGTCAACTTGACAACTTTAATTATTAACTACGATTGATGAGCCCCCAGGCACTGGATTTATACGAGCTCCTGTTTACGTGCATTAGAGACTCTTTGTTTTAATTTAGACTTTACAGATGTTTTGATGAGGTTTTCGGAGTAATGTTTCATGTGGCAATGATGCGTTAGTAAGATGCACCATTAGGGAGTCACATCGTGTCCAAGAAAATATGAAAAGCGAAGACGATTCATTTATTTTATAAAGACATACTGCAACACAACAGACGTAGTAGAGGATTTTCATAGAATCCATTTGTAAACTAAAAGCACAGACCAGGATGCGAGACAGAAGAGCAAATTTGGAGATGTTAAGCTGTAGTGTGAAGTCAAATAGCACTCAGCTCAGCATGTGCTGTAGCGGGAGCTACAGTGCAGGCTTTAAGTTGAACCCCAGTGCCTACCATGTAGCTGAACACGAAGTATTTTATACTAAACTAGAAAATATGGAAATTTACAGTAGCAGAAAATGTTTATTATCAAAACTTATTTCGACTAATGTAAAAGCGTATACATCATTTTTAATAATATCCCTCCACACAACGCAGACCTCACAATGATTAAACCAAACAATGTCGCCCTCCGAAAGAGATATCTTTTTTTGTAAAATACTTAGTAAAAGACGAATTCCGGGAACGATAAGAGCACGTCTGATGTCGGGGCTTGGTCTAAGTTATGAAATGCATTTTTTTTAGCTTTTACGGCGGTTATTTGTCAACAGGGTCAAAATATTAGGTCATTGGCATTTAACCACTTGAAATTGTGGTTTCGACTTTAAATCCAATGTAAAAATATATATTTAACTGTAGTTACGAGTACAGCTGGGGCCTGTTTTATAAAGCTACAAATTACAATTTACAGGTTACAAGTTTCCATTTGACACAATCTCGACCAATCAAATCAAATCAAATCAAATCATTTATTTCAGCCATCTTTGGACCATAATAATAATAAAGTGTTAGTAAATTAAATTAAAAATTAAACCTAATGTTAGTAATGTTCTAACTATGCACATACTAAAGCTAACCTACTTGGATTGATGTGCCAGTACGTGAATCAGACAACAATGATTCACATACTGGCAATCGAACCTCTGGGCGAACATCGCCAAGACGCTGTTGGAGCTGGCCCGCACCCTGCGCACCAGGGATGTGCAGCGTTTTCGCATGGTGGTGTAAAAGCGGTCCACTCTTGCATCCGCGAACACACCTGAGGTGCTGCAGAATCGAGGCAGCCCCATCAGCACCCTAAATGCGTTGTTGAACTGCACGCGACCAGCCCTTTGAGCAGTGTTGCCAGTTTAGACCTGTAAAATTGTTACTTGTAGCTTTATAAAACGTGCCCCTGATGTAACCTTACCTAACGTATACAGTGTGTAACGAAGTAGACCAGACCTTTCGCTTTGACTCCCATGTATGCTCAGCGATTTCGCACTGTACAATTTTTTTTTTCAAGTTTTTCTCGAATTTAAGGATCACCCTAAGTTATGACCAATAAAATCTGAACAAATAAGTTTTATATACAATTTACGGGATGATCAAAAAATACCAGTTTTTATTTAAATAAAGAATTCATGAACTATCCTCATAAATCTAACTTAAACCTAAACTCCGACTTTCAGGACGAGTAATGTTCCTAAAAATTAGCGATAACTAAGATTTAAAATTACACAGTAAAATATAAAACTCACATCAAAGGTCTAAATTTTATGTCAAATGTGTAATAAATACTTAACGTTATGTACGTTAAGTATTTATTGCACATTTGACATAAAACTTAGACCTTATCAAGCAATACAAGCTTATCCCTTGAGCCAACACCCCCGCCGCCCGCGTCACCTGGTGGCGGCACGAATAATTTATTACATTTCTTAAAAGCCATTACCGAGTGACACCGTCAATGGACCGTCACTCCCTCTCGCAATTAGCATGAATTTTATAACGACTACCACAATGACGGAGTATGGATGACGGAGTTGGTGAAATGACGTTTGCCGAGACGTCAAAGAGTTTGGAATAAATGAGGATGCTTTTTGGAATAAATGTGGAATTAAATTGGCAACTTGATTTATTTTTAACACACTTAATTATGTTTGCTTTACTTGTAATTAACTAATATTGTAAGTGTAATCTTGTGGCAGCAGAAATAATTTATTACATTTCTTAAAAGCCATTTCCAAGTGACACCGTCAATGGACCGTCACTCCCTCTCGCAATTAGCATGAATTTTATAACGACCTCCACAATGACGGAGTATGGATGACGGAGTTGGTGAAATGACGTTTGCCGAGACGTCAAAGAGTTTGGAATAAATGAGGATGCTTTTTGGAATAAATGTGGAATTAAATTGGCAACTTGATTTATTTTTAACACACTTAATTATGTTTGCTTTACTTGTAATTAACTAATATTGTAAGTGTAATCTTGTGGCAGCAGAAATAATTTATTACATTTCTTAAAAGCCATTTCCAAGTGACACCCTCAATGGACCGTCACTCCCTCTCGCAATTAGCATGAATTTTATAACGACCACTTCAATGACGGTGTATGGATGACGGAGTTGGTGAAATGACGTCGAGACGGCAAAGGGATTATGTAACTTAGCGAAAGAGTTTGGAATAAGTTTGGATACCGTTTGGAATGAAATAGGCGACATGATTGATTTTTTACAAGCTTTTTACTAAATTGCAATGGATATATCTAAGTATATATGTTTCACTTCCCGGGGACCGATTGAGCTGAAATATAGTATACCTAAGTAACTTCTTGGGCCATACAATAATTTCACCATCGAGCTGGTCTGATGATGTCAAAAGGTGGCGACAGGATCTCCGCTATACTTAACGTTGTCCCACCATGTTGGAACTCATTCAATTGGTCTTGATAACAGATAATGATTTTGCAAAAATAACTACAGTCGGCAACAATAGCTTGCCTCGAAAGTGATTTTTTTGACAGAAACTTATAACACACTTATATTGTTAGTTTCACTTGTAACTAACTAACTAATAATGTTATACAATATTAGAAGTAAATTTTAAGCTACTTTTAATCGTTGGATTGACTTGAAATTTGGCAAACTAATTCAATTTTCATCATCGTCATCATCATTTCAGCCTATTGCAGTCCACTGCTGGACGTAAGCCTCCCCCAGGGTTCGCCACAAGGCCCGATCTCCCGTTTTCGCCATCCAGTAACCACCAGCCACTTTTTTCAGGTCGTCGGTCCATCTGGCTGGAGGGCGTCCTACGCTACGCTTGCCGAGCCGTGGTCTCCACTCGAGAACCCGTCTACTCCACCGATCATCGGTTCTGCGACAGATGTGACCAGCCCACTGCCACTTCAGTCTGCTACACTTCTGAACTACGTCAGTGACCCTAGTTTTATGCCGGATCATCTCATTTCGGATTTTGTCCCTTAGCGAGATTCCGAGCATACACCTTTCATGACAACACAATAATAATGGTACTATCTAGCTGGTATAAAGAAAAAGAAAGAAGCCGGCTATAAAAACTCCTCATTGTCTCATACTAAATAGATCCATCGAGTTTCGACTCATTAGATTCGTCTTTTTGTAGTGAGTCTATTTTAAGTGTTTAAAGTACAGTTGGCAATAAAATAAGTTAACGAAATTTCTGAAACCACTTTATTTAACCAAAAGTTGCGTAATTTGGTGGATGCCGCATGAGAATATTTTCTGTCAAGCTATTTATGTTTACTATATATAAAACAAAATAAAAACACAATACAATGAAAGCAGAGAGAATTTAGCGAGGCGAAGTTAACCCTTTAAAACAAATTGCTCTCAGCTAACTCCATAAGTGATTAAGAAGAGAGATGTTGTTGGGCGTGAAGTAGAAAGAAGTAAAAAAATAATAATGTGAAAAACTTAAAAAAATCTAATTCATATATAAAACAGATTCTACATTTTAATATTACGTGCAGTACCTACATCCCGCCCAAAGGAATATAAATGCAATCAAATATATTATTTATAAAATAATGTACAGTGTAGGCCCCTGCTATCAGTGGTCTGAATAGGCAGTTTTTAAAAGTATGTAGCCCTATTAATAAAATGTGTGTTTTATACACACTGGTTTTTTTAAAGATTAAATCAATTTAATTTTCGAACATAAATGTTTTTGAAAAAAAAACATCCGCCTGTATTTTATCTTTTAAGAAGCAAACACGTCAAAAGTGCATTATCCAAATTTGGATCCGATAAAAGGAGATCTTGAGTCATAACTCGATTATATACCTTTTACCTACTAAACTGGGATTTCCCGTGAAATAGAAGTGGTCCTAAATCTAAATCTATCGCCGTATAAATCCCTCCCTCAACCAACGTATCAGGGTAATGCTCTGCGTCACAGTTAACTTGGTTACACCACTTTGTCACAGCTTTAAACGGCTAACTCATTCTTCTTATGGTTGCACTGTTATTAGTCGATAATTAACGGTGCACACACAACACAACACACACACACACACACACACACACACACACACACACACACACACACACTGCATAACACTGCCGTGTTGTAAATACTGTAGTGTTATCGGAATAATCGACTAGACGAAGCGACGGCGGACCTAGTGAAAAAGGGTACAAGTCGACTTACCTCTTGATGAAAACGGGTATATACCTAAATAAACGGAGTATACCAGACTTATACCCTTTTTCACTTGACCTTCAGGAGACTTATGCCCTTTTTCACTAGGAACCTGACACAAAACACGAAATAAGGTGCATAAAGTTATAGAATACCATAGAAATAGGTATTACACAAAAGAAATAAATTCCAACTTTTCTAACTCTAAAAAAATATGGCAAATTTTAAATTCTATATGTGGCCGATTAACTAAATCAATTGATGAGTCTATTACAAATGCTTTTAAGTCAAATCATTTAACTAATACCGATATTGCAAACAAATTTGCAAGTGCTTTTCACAGTGCAGTCAGGAACATCTTACCAAGTTGCAAAAGAAAATTACTGACGGAAAATGAATGCGCGGCTAACGTAACCCTTAACTTTCGCAAAAGCTATCCCCTAGAAATAGAAAATATTATTTCCAAACTAAATTCCAACAAAGCTCCAGGATTAGACGGGATAAAAGTATTAGACTTGAAAAAATGTCACACGTCCATAGCTACCGCGATCTCAAACCTTATCAACCGCAGCGTTAAAACCGGAATTTATCCAAACGCGCTAAAAAAAGGTTGCATTCGACCAGTGTTTAAAAAGGGCAAGCATGATGATGTAAATAATTATCGGCCAATCACTTTGCTTTCGTCTATTGACAAAATAATTGAAAAATATGTTTGTCAACAAATACATTGTTTTTATAAGAAACACACAATTATAAACAAAAACCAGTTTGGATTCCAGCAAGGAAAAAGCACGACTTCATTATTATCTACTTTTACGGACAAAATCAATAGTTACCTTAACAGTAAACAACATGTTTTTGCCTTATTTATTGATTTTTCTCGCGCATTTGATACACTGGACCATAAAAAATTAATTAAAAAACTGGATGACACCGGAGTCCGGGGTCCGCTTCTCCGCTGGTGCGAAGACTACCTGCGGGACCGCTCGTACTGCGTCAGGGTGGGGCAGGCCTACAGCGACACCATGCACAGCACCGAGGGGACGGCCCAAGGATCCGTGATTGGACCGTTGCATTTTCTGGCGTATGTCAATGATATGCACAGCTACATCAAGAGATGTGATACCTACCAGTTCGCGGATGATACGTGTTTAGTTTCAGCTGATAAGAGCGCAGAGATTGCCATGAATAAAATTCAAGCAGACTTTGACGCTCTCAACAAGTGGTGTCATGATGCTGGCCTGGTGCTCAATCCCCAGAAGACTAAAGTCATTCATATTCGGTCCCCGTACTTAAAAGGAGCTCCCGGGAGCGTGCTGGTAGCTCACGAACACGCGTGCATGCACTCGGCGGGCTCGCGCGCTGGCGGGGGCTCGGGCGCGTCGCATTGCCGGTGCCCCGTCATTGAAAGTGTCCCTTCTCACATATACCTAGGCTTGACAATCGATCGAAAGTTTAACTGGAGCTGTCATATAAATCGCGTATGTAACAAGCTCAGAGCATTCCTAATCAATTTACGGATAGTAAAAAATCGAATCCCATTTAAAATTAAAATTCTTTTGTATAATGCCTTGGCAGATTCCATAGTATCTTATGGTCTCAGTAGTTATGGTAGAACCTACAAGTCGTATTAGTCGTAAATATGTTCTCTGCAATTGCGAATCCTGAAAGAAATAGTTCCTCTTAAAATTAAGATTAAATATACCAATGATGAACTGAAGCTATTCAAACACTGCAACTGTCTCCCTATCCACCAAAAAGTCCAATTTAACCTACTCAAGGAACAGTTTTTTGACACAACCTTCCAAACCCTAAAATCTAACATTAAACGCACTCGAGCAGTCGTAAATAAAAAATTAGCCACTCCTGGATACACTAATGTCTATGGACAGAGAACCAGCGCCTACTTAATTCCTCGTCTCATAAATGATCTTGAAGTTAAATTTAGAGATAGCGTAACTCCTAAGAATATTAAACATAAATTAAAATCGTATTTTGTAAATAAGCTATAATGTTTGTGAGTAGAAGTGTACTTGTATTGTGTTGTGATTGTTAGATATAGTTAATAAGAGCGTTCTATCCTCGCACAAACCCTGAAGTGGTTTATGAGGTGTTTATTTAAATTGTAAATATGTATTTTTTTGTAGTACGATAAATAATAAAAAAAAAAAAAAGTTATAGAGTTTACTCAGTGGGTATTTGTATGTTTTTTGTGTTTTGGCAATAACTAGTATCATCCGATCTTTAAACTTGATAGAAGAGTTAAACATATTACTTTCTAAGCTTATACATGAACAGGATTGAAAAGGGAGTTACGGAGATAGAATGGGGGGGAGGGATCGGGAGGTATCTGTTCTGGGCGAGCTACTAATTATTTATTGATACAATTTTAACCTATTACGAATTATATAATGAGTGTTTATTCGATGATTTTGACGACTCGCTTATACTAGTAAACTAGTTGATAGGCCAATGAAGCTCCCGGAAATTCTCGGTATGTGCCAATATTTGTATGATAAGCGAGTATTTGTTTCTGAGTCTTGAATGTGATCTATATATTTATCTATATAACTTCGTTTATCGTTGTCTAGTACCAATAGGACAAGCCTAGAGCTTATTTTGGGACTACGTCATTTTTATGTGAAATTTATTTATACTCGTATTTATTTAACAAAATGAAACTATTAATTATCAGCAGCATCCACTTTTATTTCAAGTAAATTTACAGGGAAGTGATGCATCTGTTTCTACTACCAACAGCATTTCGTAAAGTGATCGTAAATAAAATGGCGTCACTAAAACGTTTTTTTTTTCTAGTAGTTAAAAGAATGGCTCTGTACTCGTCATAAATCCACGTAATAGATGTATTTCTGGAAAACTTACGGTTACTTTGTGTCTTTAGTCAAAGTGCACCTTTGCTCCTTAATAGTGTTGCCCATTAAACTTAGTGTCTACATGTGTTGCTAGTGTTATAAATATTTTACTGTGGGCTTGTTTCGACTTTTAACTAAAATAGTAAGGTGATGCATTATACAGGGTGGGAAAATTTTAACTTAAAGAAAAATTAAGTTAGGACAGTAAGCTTCATTTTTTAATAATTCATTTTTGATAAATTAATGGAATCCCATTTACAGATTATTTGTTAAGTTTGAAATAATAATATTCATACTTTATCTTCAGTGAATGTTCTAGCTTATAATTTGGGTAAGATAACCTAAAATATTGGCTTAGTAAAATAGTGTCTTTTTTTAGTTAGATTTTAAGCTTATAAACAGTAAGTAAGTAAATAAAAAAAGTATTTTCTATATTTTCAGCCGTACCAAGTCAAGTCAAGCCTTTAAAGTAAATGTTGTTTTTGTTTAATTTACTAAGCATTAGGCAAATAATCAACTTCCAGCCAATGCTTTATTAGTAAAAGTACACTGCCAAACAGTAGTACCCTCACCCAAAACGTCACGTTTAGAATTAAAATGCCGAGGCATTTTATACTATCTGCTGTCAGTAATAAGGTTACAGATAATAAAAGTTCTCAAGTAGATAAGCTCTTTTGACTCACGAAGGGTAGTATAATAGAGCCATGCCAAATAAATGTCTGTCTGTCGCTCAATTAGCTCTATAAATGCACCGAGGCCGAAAATCGCTTATCAAATTTCAACTAGTACCAAACTAACTAGACCTTTAGTTATACCCACCATTAAACAGATACGAGGTTTATGTTTAATAGCGTTTTTGCCTGTGAAGACTAACTCCTGACCATCGTAAGTTGATCCCTAATTGAGAAGTCATAGTTTTGCGATGGTAGGTCTTGTTATGATAGTGATACCTGACTAGTTGTTTGATAAAGACCTTGCCCGAAGGGTCAGTCGAACCAGTTGTACTGTTTATTTAAGATCTAAGTGATAAACTCGATTAAGTTTCAGGGAAGTTTGTTGGTGTGGGTATTGGAAGGTATTGATTCGGTAACTTGGGTTCAAACACTTCAGTAATGTGTGTAGATAATAACTATTTTCTTAATTTAGAGGTGTCCTGAAAAGTATAATATTTACTACAAAATGGGCAAAAAGTAATAAAGTATACTAAATATACAGGGTGCCTCTGACCTTGTATTTGCTGCTTTAAATGTATGGATCGTTTCTACTCCTGAAACTGAACTTCTTTTGTTCTGTAAGTTTTTAAAAATATGTCACACTTAATTATTTTTTTTCTTACAAGTTAAATGTAATTTTCAATGTATGCGATCCAATTCTCCATTTTCCTTTAGCCATCGTATCAAGGAAATGTCGCCCCCGTACCATGAGATCGTGATTTTATGGCAATGATGTAATACACTGATTTTACAACTAGACTTTAACATCAATTAGTTATCTAAATTTAAGTTATTTTTTAAAGTTGTAGAACAAAAGTAGTTCAGTTTAGCGAGTAGAATCAATGGTTGCATTTAAAGCCCCAAGGTCAGAGGCACCCTGTATTTTTGCCGCAAAAAAGATAATTGAAAATGAAACGAGAAATCATCACCTGTATTTCAAAATAATTTAATCGCTTGCCGCATAGTGTTTCCAAGCTTTAAAATATTTAAAGTAATCACTTCATCCTTACAAAATAAAACTACATACAAATTGAGTCATTATAAAAATAAAGGACATTGTACAAAAATTAACGACCCAGAACCACGTCGTAAATCATAAGCCAAGTTCCTGAAGAAGCCATACTGTTCTCCGATCGAGTTATTGCATTTTAATTGGAAACAGACGGAAACAGTCGAACACCAATAAAAGAAACGATGGTCCGTGATCCAATTATATTTTACTTTGTAATATTTTTACGACAGTTTTGACGAGGGTTATAAATTATTAAGTCGTTAATTTATGAATGAAAATGTCAAGAATCATTGTTTTCTACTTAATCTTAAAACGGAAAACGCTACCTATGTACCTATACATAATTATGATATTTACGTGGTAGTAAAAATAAAATTTACTATAATTGCATTTTTTATTGGTCGGTTAAAGTCTAATTTTACCTAAAATCCTTACTTTATTCTTATGCCCTTACTTATAATCGTGGAGTAGCTAAACCATGCTTTGTCCTTATCTGTCATTGTGACAATTGAATTTGACAGATTAGGACAAAGCATTTTTTAGCTACTCCACTGTTACTCCACGTTTATAAGTAAGGGCATTACTAGTTAATACTATAAACGCGAAAGTATATTCCGTTTCAATGCCTCAACCGATCGATGTCATTGAGTAGGTACAGAGATAGTTTATATAGCCTATGCCCGTCTGCATAGGGTACTTTTTAAGGTTCCGTAGGCATACTAGGAACCCTTATAGTTTCGCTATGTCCGTCCGTCCGTCCGTCCGCAACCTAGCTCAGAGACTAGAAAGTCGTAATTTGCTGGAATTTACATATTAGTCACGCCAACAAAGTGGTAAAATAAAATCTTGAAAAAATAGTTTTTTAGTGTTCCTCCCCTCCACGTAACGTGGAGATGTATTTTTTTCACGTCTACCCCATAGTGTGGGTTGTCGTTGGATAGGTCTTACCAAAAATGTTGTGGGTCTGTTCAAACAATTTTTGTTTCATAAACGGATCCCCGTTTATAAAATAATTATTAAGCTTTAAAGCGCTAATTTTTGTTAGAGTCAAGTGTCCCCCACCTACAGCCAAAACTACACATACTAAAAATCTGTAAAATATCTTAAATGAAAGCACATATAACGAATTTTAAAGGAAAACTATGACGACTAAGTAGACTTGATTGGTTCCTGAGATACGGGTGACTAGTGTTTATACGTGTACTAAAATCATCGAAGACAGCACCAAATAACCTTAAATAGAGAATTAGTTCATACTTGTTGTTTTTTGAAATAGTTTTTGTGTAGTAACGGCTTTGGAATCCAACACTGAGCATGGCCAGACATGCTCTTGCCCGGTTTTATGCTAGAAAATAGGAATAAGTTAATAAACAACTTCTACGCAAAAGCTAGTCAATAATTCCAGTCAATTTGAAAAAAAATAAATCAAAATCAATAAATCTCGTACACATACCTACCTATTTAGCCTAAATTTCTACACAACTCAAACGTTCGAAATTTAAAACGTAACAATAGGTATCATTCTAATTTAGTATTAATGAACTTTTCAAAACCGTACATTTTGGCAGCTCTAAACGCTGTTTCGGCTCCAGGCGTTAGGGCATAGCACTTTAAAATTTATCGAGTTTTCGTGTTCCCCATCCCTCGCTTGGCAGGGGAGTTATTCTGTTTAAAATCGCATCGTAAGCGAACTAACTGGCAAAGTGTAACTTGGCCCATAAGAGTTTAAACTACGTGGGTGTTTTTTAGCTCAGTCAACCGTCGCGAATTTTCACGGTGCTCGGCCGAAGGTTGACGAAATTACTAGCTTCGAGGCATTTCTTATTAGATTAGTCCTCATAATTGGCAACGCATGCTCAATTATCAATCTCCATTGCTCGCTTGCCTTCTTCTAACTTCTTATGCCTACGAACATACGAATCAAGTTATGATTGTCATCTGTAACACGCGTTTCACGAGTGAAAATGGGAATACCACCCCAGAATGTGCCGCGACCGTTGCCTCGCAGCTGTAACCGTGTAGCCAGCGGCCGTTCAAGTTACACCGTTTGTTTCTGGAACTTTTTTGAAATTCGAATTTTTAATTCTACCCGACCATGGAGTTTTGACCAGTTGTTTTTAACGTGGCCAGTGTTTATTTAAATTATTTTTGCTACAGGATCTATCTAGGCTATATTTTTTTTATCGAATCTTTCAAATGAATAGGGAACCCAAGATTTTAAGAGCAAAAAAAAGACGGTAAGAAACACTAACACTGTCGATTAAAACGAAAAGGCAGTATACGCATAGAGGCTTCATACTCTTGTACTGCTTTTAACTTTTACATTGTCTTTTTCATTCTCAAAAGCCATAATCTCAATTGTTCTTCTTCGTATGCACCTTACATCTTATTAACTATGCATCTCACATCGCTACATTCAGTTTTTATTAGAATAATAATCTAGTTTAATTTAAATAATTCGTAAACTAAATCGACGACAACATGTCATAATGATACTATTATGTCATGACAGTTTTCTTTTGCCGTACGTAGATTTTACCTGCCTGCCTGCAAGATAGATTGGATAGACCCTATGTTACGAGTATATTTGCAAAAGAATTGAAATATTTTCGGAAGTTAAACATTGAATTTTTGTACCTACATTGTATGTAAACCTTAACCCTAAATCTTAACTTCAAGTGTGTTTGCGTATTTCTATATTTAAATCAAAACAAAAGATTGCAATAAATACTCGTAGTTCTTTACATAAAGAAAAACAGGTTAGAAAAACAGGATGATTTTTTAATCGTATTTTATTATTTGTATCCCTTCTCTTCTTTGTATCCCTTTTTTTGCAAATTCTTATATCAACTTCAAAATGCAATTAAGATAAGCAAAAGCTACTAGTTAATATAAATATAGGTACCGTAAGCATGGCGGCGTGTTAATGAGTGCTGACGGACCCTTTTTTTAAAACGCCAGACTACGGACACCGGCCAGACAGACAAATAGAGATTTATTGCGAGCAATGTCGGTTAATTTTGAGTGCCCATCGTGTGTAAAGGCTTTATATCTGTAGCTTTAATTGCTTACATGGTGATGTTAAAATACCAAAAAAAACTTCTTGTTGATGCAAGCTGTTTATACATTTATTCAAAGTACCTTAAGTAAATCTATTTATATAATCATTAAATTGTTTTTTTTTTGCCGCGTTCGTTCTCAGGACAAGGTTTGTGTAAAACAAAAAAAACATGGAAACACGAAAATTTGCAGTGGAGGCGAAGCTGCTAGCGAGCCGCTAGTACATTGATAAATACCGTGATAAATGTGTAAGTTTGTGAGTATGCGTCACGCTGTAACGGCTGGACGTATTTGAATGAAATTTGGAATGGAAATAGCTTCCATCCTGAATTTACACATAGATCACCTTTTAGCAAAAACAAAATAACTGTTTCCATTGGTGAGGTTACTGATTCTACGTGAACAGCACGAACGAACAGGAGTAGCTAGTTTAGTTAAAATATTTTAAAAAAATCTCTACAAAACGTGACGAGTTAAGATTTCGTAAAAAAAGTCAGACACGGCGTTTAATTATTTTTTTTGGTCTGTCCCAATGTTGTATGTACACTTTCCATGTATGATTTCTTACCTGTGAATTAGGTATAATTTTCATGTTAGATCTCCATACGTCTGTGATGAAGTCTGCTGAAAACCAAAAGGAATCGCAGAAAAAAATCTGTCTAATTTTTAGAACCAATCAACTCTATCTTACCAAACAAAACGTCACAAGAAATACGCTACCAAGTTTCTAATAACTAACTAGCTCCTTTGTAGTAATATGACAGCTTTGTGAAAACTATCGATATTCCTATTATGACCCAAGTCACGACGCAGACTGGCGACTGGCTGGTCACAGCCTCGTTAGCTCACGGCAAACAAATTTGATTACCTAACGAGTTGCAGTTAGACGCTTCTAACGTTTGGACCCTCTGTGTACAAAGCACGTGCCGTACGAATTAAGACTTAACGCGGTTGTTTTAAAGTGAATTATGGAATGTGGAGGAGGTAGACGGTGGGTCCGAATTGTCTATCGAAGTTATAATGTTGAAAATTGTGCAAAATATGTTCAAAGGTCGTATTGTGTTGTCAAAATCTGACGAGTTTAGATAAAGAAAAGGACAAAGATATATGATTCTTATAGCTCTATCTTTCTCACTGACTTAAACGTGACAGAATTGATATCACGTTCTCGAAAACGGCTCTCACAGTTTCTATGAAATTTGCAATATAGGAGCTTACGGGGGCGAAAAATCGATATGTCAAATTGTCATTTTCGGGAAAGTTCGTTTTCAACCCGAGCGACGCTAGGTCTTCTGGGTACAGAATATAATGCGTGTAAACTTTTTATTGCACTTAATAAATTACAAGACATAATATGTACTCGCATCGATATAGTAAATTTACAATGTGGTGTATTAGTCTCATGAAAATTTCATAGTTTTCTAAAGATTGACATACAAAAGTTGACGCGTTGACAGATGAAACTTTGTACAGTCAAGGAATTTAATTTGTGACCCACCTTAGGTCCAAAGTCAATCTGACATTCTACAGCAATAAGGTTGAGTTTCCTATCAATTACAAGTGACTTGGCATCTCTATTGACAATGACATCTTCAAGCAGATTTTCTTTGAAATGGTTAGCAAATTAACTTCCGTGACCGTACCTACAACATTTCCAAACGTCAACAATCTCATTACTAGCACAGTATTCCCAGCTTCTTAACAGATTTCGGCTGGCTATCGCTATCACGCTTGCACTCGCAACTGACTGTATATTTGTCACTCGTGTGTCATAGAAAAACTATTATCGCCGATCGCTATTAAGATAAAATAAATGTTTGAAAAAACAAAAACCCGCCTTCAAAAATGCAAAATATAACTTCTTTTAAAATGGTACATCAGTCCAACTGCATTCGGCTTTTGGTTTAAAATATTGTAGGACGCCGACTTCAGTTGGACTAATCTACCATTTTAAAAGAAGTTATTTTTTGCATTTTTGAAAGCGGGTTTTTGTTTTTTTAAACATTTATTTTATTTTATACTTTTTAGTGATCCTATTTATGCTGTTACGTAGCTCCACTTCTAAATATTAATGAGAAACTATAGAACATTTGAAGTTCGCCGCAGACAACGCCGCGGGAATGTCATAGTCATATTTTAACCTAAATGTGCTTCGGCATAGTCGCTCAACTACCTTAATCGAAATATCTTATCGCCATCCTTGAAATAGGTACCGTTAAAGAGGTCCGGTGGCCATCTGTGGTCTTCATCATCAGTTCCACTTCACCATATAGTACTTTTCAAAAGCAAATGCACGAGTTACAGTGAAAAATACCAAAATCGCTATAGGTGTGCCTATAATATTTGAGGAGTTCTCTTGATTTCTCCAAGATACCATCATCAGATCGTGACGTGTTGACAATGGGACCAACTAGAAAGTATACCCATTCAAACAACGAAAAAGTTTTTCAAATCGGTCCAGTGGTCTTCGAGTAATCGGGCAACATACATAAAAAAAAAAAATATCCCGACGAATTGAGAACCTCCTCCTTTTTTTGAAGTCGGTTAAAAAGGGTTGCACTGTAGGTGAATATTACATACGTGTTTTTTTTTTCTAAATTGGTTTTTACCTCACTCACTCACTTACCATCATCATAATATCTGTTAAATGACGTTCACTGCCGGCCATAAGCCTTCCGCAATGATCTCCACAACGGTCAATTACACACATCCATTTCATAAGTAATTACGTACGTCGCAGTTTTTACGCTCAATAATAACGTGCATTTTTAAATAAAATAGCGTTAAAACAAAAGCTTAACGGCGAAATCCAGCCAAAAAAGTGTCAACGAACGTGCCTTAAATACTGATACAGACAGTTATCCACAATTCTCTCCGTTTCCCGCCGGAGCATAAAAAGACAAATTAACAGGAAGCAATATTATATGTTTTGTGATGGCACAATGACTCCATTGTCGACCACTTGTGCCTCATTAAGAAAAAAAAACAATTAAGCTGTGTGCACCTGAGTCTTTTCAATTTTGTCACAGAAAACATCACCCTAGTTCTCAGTTATATGACTTTAAGGGTGGGAATCGCTTGTGGTTTGATTTGCAAACTGCATATTTGACTTGGTCGATGCATCGTCGTACATACGTCACGGCTCAGGACTCCAGGCGATTCCTTTATGAGCATTGTGAGGATTAATTCAGTCGTGCATGGCATTGTGTGAGAGAACGCCAAAGGTCTTCCGTGTGTTTCTATTGTCTCTATCAGTACCATTATGGGTTTAATAATGTAATTATAGTCGCGTTTCGAAAAATATAAGCGGAAATATCTTCGACAAGCATTTACACGTATAGGGGGATGTTTTATAAAACTACAAGTTACAATTTTACAGGTCTAAACTGGCAACACTGCTCAAATGGCTGATTGTAAACATCGGTATCAACGTTCAGTTTTCATGGCACCCGGTAAGGGTAGCAAAAAAAGAAATACGTTCGAATATTTAATGAATAATAACTTTTATTTTCTGTTATTTTTTAAAACATAATTATGCAGCAGCTAACTGTATCTATATTTATGCCTTACTTATGCTTAAAGAGGTTTATATTCTAAATAATGTCATAGAACCTTAATACTTATTTTGCATTCGAAAAAGAACATATGCCAAATAGGTAACGAATGTCAATTTAATTGTCACACCAAATAAATATTAGTCAGTGTGGAAAGGTAATTAAATCATGTGTACAGTATTTATATGGAATTTACGTCAATTTAGAATGTCGAACGGTCGGTACACCAAGAGGTCATTTACTTTAGTTTTTCACCTATATATTATAAGAGATGTCAAAGGTTAACAGCAAAATCCATGGATGTTTTTTTAGTAATTTATTAAACCTTTAATACATTTTTAGCGTCTTTGTTTTTGTTTATAAAAAATATAAGTTCAAAATACTAGATGTATTTGTTTGTCTTTGTTTTTGTGCAATCCGTACTTTGCCATAAAAGTTGAACGTTGATACCGATGTTTACTGATCGTCATTGGTCGAGGTTGTGTCAAATGAAAACTTGTAACCTGTAAATTGTAATCTGTAGCTTTATAAAACAGGACCCAGTTACAATTTTTTGGTGGTGACAATTCTAACGTAACCTAACCTACGTAATCCATGCTTAAAATAATCTAAAAACAATAAGGTTTCAGTAGATTCGATGAAATGAGTGTCGGTGATTCCGTATAGTTTAGAAAAAATCGAAATGGTACTAAAAAACTTAACCAGTATTGTTAGAAAAGTCTATTTGGCAAATGCGTTGAATATTTCGTGAACTGAATTACATTTGCAATACATGCATATCTAAAACCATGTAGTTTTAAGCGTGACTGAAGAACAAACATCTAAATAAAAATACTGCAAATAAATAAAAAACCTTTTTGTACTCGTCGTTTTTTTTTTTAAATTTATTTATAGATAATGAATTTTGAAGAAAAAAATGGCTTGACAGCGGACAAAACAATACAAGTTTATCTGCCGCTGTGTTCACTCGTGTACAAAAAAAAATCTGTGTGTTAAAATCTGTGTATTAAGATTTCATAGAGAATACTGCAACGTCACTCTTTTCATCGTTGAGTAGTCTATGTTACTTCCGAAACAACCGAAATAACTGTTTCGATACGCTCTAGACAACCGAAAAAAAAATGAAAATATAACTTCGTATTTTAATAATATGTCCTTGTTTAAGGAAACTCGATCCGATACAAAATTGCTAATCTATGGCGTTTCGGAACGTAGCAGCGTCGCGTCATGTGTCAAAAATCTACTTAAACTTGCTGCTGTATCCGGGGCATAAAAAAAATGAAAAAACTACGCTATGTGATTGCCTAGTATTTAGCCAATCACAGAACAGTACTGCAAAATTACGGTCGCGAAGTCGGATAGTAGAACTAGACAATATAGTAGGTACTTACGAAATTTAGTTTTCTTATATACTCTTATTAATGACTTCAATTAGCTGTGTGGTTGCCGGCTTAGAATAGTACCATTCCATGCCTTCCCGTGGATGTCGTAAGAGTCGACTAAGGGAATAAAGGCTTGTAGTACTGTTAGGCGATGGTCTTGCAACCTGTCACTAATATACTGGTAAACATCTTAGCCTGATTATGCAAAATTGTGGTTACAGAATTATCAACAAGCTTTTAGAGTTGTTGGCAATTCTGTAGCTCTGCCTACCCCAAACTGGGAATAAAGGCGTGAGTTTATGTATGTATGTGTATGTGTAATTATTAATTATAATGAATTCGTACAAAAAGTATTGTTCACAATAGTGTCATAATCAAGCTTTTTAATCTCGTACCTTACTTAGGCCACTCAGCAAGCTTCGTGGCCTAAACACGGTACTCGACTAAAAAGTTCTCTATTATAACACGATTGTGAAAAATACTATTACGAGCTTTCTTCTTTTTTATGGCAAGGAGAAGGCACCCGAGACAGGCCACCTGATCTGCTGTGATATTATGAAACCGCGATTAGTTTGGGATTGGAATAGCTGTCAATTCATATGCACTTTGACTTAAGTATATGGTAAAACTGTCACCTCTAATCCCTTTCTAATCGCGGCTAGATAATACCAAAGAAGGTGGTTAACTACATAGTAATGGTATGAGCATTTTAAATCTAATGTAGGTGCCAATAAAGTATAAATTGCTTCAACTACTACATTTTAGTTAGCTGCCTTCTTTATTATTACGTAATGGTAAGTGGGATCTGAGACCCATAGAAATTTTAATTCTAAAAACTAAAATCTCAAGACTGCAAACGCCTTGCCAGCCCAGAGGAATAAGACGCAATGTCTCTATGTTAGTAATTTCACAGGCAGTCTTACCTCCACGTATTTGTATGATAAACAACCTAATTGTCAATCCGAGAGAAATCAGGATGCATTAAACACCGTTAATAAGTCTGCTGGAAGTGAAACTTATCACGATCAGCAAGAAAACATGTTAATTCGCTCGTTACCAAGAATACAAGTAATTTGCTGATCCGAGATGGGGACGGAGATTGCTGATCAATTAAGGGAACTGGATGTTGTCAATGTTAACGGGTTGATAGCGTTGATGGAATTAATTTGGTGTTAAAATGTACGGAGAAACATGTAACTTTAAGGGCGCTAACATTTTTTTACACGCTGTATATTAACATAAAGGACGCTAACCTTTTTTTACAGCCTGTATATTAGCTTCACTTGTAACTAATCATCGAACAAACGATGTAACCCAATGGTAGGAATCAATTTTTACCTACTTTTTCTCAGATTGACTTGAAATTTTGCGCACGTATGCAATTTTGATGACAAGACAATAATTATGTTACCATCAAGGTATGATGTTAGAGATGGAAGTTGGCGGTAGAAACTCCTCACTGCCTCATAGTAGATAATATGTTCGAATTTATAGTCTGTGTTAAAAGTACAGTCGGAAATAAAGCGCGTTATCAAAAACATATTTTTCTCAAACATGCTCGGAAAGGACGGTGTTCCGATTGAAATACAAGGACGGAAAATGCCTCTTTTTACTCGTAGGAGTAAAAAAACCATATGAAAACACTTTCCGTCCATGTCCATATTGTTTCTGCAAAAGTGCTCTCTATTGCGTATAAAATCGAAAGGCCCATGAAAAAATCCCGTACACCCAACTTGTGGGGGCGCAGTAAGAAGCGGCGCGCGGCGGCGGGGCTCTGCGGAGAGGCGGCGGCGGGCGGCGGCTCGTTGTGCGTGAAACTATCTTAACTAATACTCGTATGACGCAAACAAACATTCTCTACGAATTTGTCAAAGGCTTTTAAAAATACATATAATCATGTATTTGTATCATTTCCTCGCATTGTTTGAGAAAAGCATTATGTATGCCTCGGCGGAAACGAGGATTTCCTGACTCGTATTTTAGCAGGCCTCGCTATTGCTCGGCCTGCTAACCACCTCGTCAGGAAATCCCTCACTTTCCGCGCCTAGGCAACAATGTACTATTTAATAGCTTTTTATTATTAATAAACGGGTCAGGGAATAATTTCTAAAAAATGGCAGACTGAAACTAACCTAGGGTACTAGACATGATTAAGATTCAGATTTATTGCTCAATGTAATATATTTCAGTATTACAATATGTACTATGTAAAAATTATCATAAATAAAATAACTTAAAAATATATGTAGTGATGTGATGTCAAACCAACAATAAAGAATTTAATTCGTATTTTGATGATCCCATGAGTGGATTAAACAACTCATGAATTGAATTAAATTGATAGAGAGATTTTATCGTAGTCATTAGGGTTGTCTCTATATTGCTACATCTGGAGTTAGTTTTTAGATCGCATATCGTCCCTTTACTTTCTAATCCTCGTATCTGATGAAATAGTTATATAGGAAAGTAGTCTTTATTCTTTAGGGGACATGAGTGCTTTTCTTATCGAACTAATCGATCAGATACGAGGTTGAGAAAGTAAAGGAACGATATTTCCATAGGTCTCAGATTTCATTTACAATCACGTGGCAAGTATGCTCACCGTGCTAAATAACCTGGTCCTAAAGTTAGTGAGACGGACAAAGAAACTCTATACGGGTTCCGTTTTTAAAGTATGGAACCCCAAAAAACCTTATTTTAAGGTTAAGAATCACAGTACAAATGTATGAAACGTTGAACAAACGGCAGTTAGTAACGAAGAAGGCCGGAGACACTCGCCTTTAATTAAAACTCGGCTTCATTCACGCTGCGTTAATTTCATTGCTTCTCCACGTGTAGTGAGGCACAGTAGTGACACTTAGTATTAAAATTATTTTCGATACCTACTGCAAGTACAGCATGATCCAAAATTGTTAAGAGTTTTTTTGTAACGTTTGTTTTAATCTCACTCTCTCTCTTTAGAAAAATAAACCGTAAGTTTGTTTCCATATATTGTGATCCATAATGTGTACCGACTTTATTTTTTTGCACAGTATAATCTGCTTACAGAGACCATTTTATAAAAAGTTCAAACTGGGTTGCTTTATAATAAGTACAGCAAATACCTATCCTGTTGCCATATTCCGACTCCATCATCAGATCAGCTCTTAGACACCATAATATTGCAATGTTATCGGGTTTAAATTTCAAATTCGGCCTATTCCAATAACGGAACGTTTCTTAAAAAACTCGAAGATTTGAACCGGATTATACTATGTGAAGTTAAACTAAAACTTGTAATAAACCATGCATTTGTGACGGGTATAAAAAACATGAGCAGACATAGGAATCCAGGGGGCAAAATTGTATGACAGGTAGGGAGTTCCTGTATCGATAAACTCAATTATCGATGCTTGTTTTATATACTAGTGATCACTCCAAGTTTTGCCTGTAAAAACATTTTTTTATTAAAAGTGTAAATATTAAACAAAATAACAACGTAATTCCGTTCTTCATTTTTCAAAACGATTTTTGAAACTTTACTCATCATTATTTTTCTCTTCATTACTTACTTACTATTGTTAAAATAAACTACCAGAATTTGTTCCAAATTTTCGGGCATTACACGTCTCAGTCTTGGCTGATAAATCTATTTCAGGTGGCTAAATGACTTTTCAATTTCTGTGGAGATAATAGGGGCATAACATTTTTTTTTAAATATGCTGTTAAACACTCGTCTTCAGAACAATACTTACAAAAAAAATACATACAATGCTGGAGGCGATCACTAGTATATGGAAAAAGCACTGATAATTGAGTTTATCGATATAGGAACTCCCTACCTGTCATATAATTTTGCCCTCTAAATTCCTATGTCTGAACATGAGAGTCGACATTACAATAAAAATTCATTCATAGCTATGTTAGGTTTAACTTTACGTTAAATGATATTTAAAAATTCGTTAAACCACTGTTCCGTCTCACGACTACGCCGCCATCTTCTTTACCAGATGACGGGTGCGCCCTTTACAAAGTAAACTTTACAATTAAATCTATCCCGGAAGAAACGAAATATGATTACAGAGCAGAGGTTATCTTCTTTTTAATTTTCGTTTGTTGAAAACACTTGTACAGTTCAAGAGAAAAAGATTTAAGAAAAGACATAACTTTTAAAGATTGCTTACAAAGGCGAGGTCACGCATTTGTTTTGTGAATATTGTTGTAAATTGAGTCAAAGTCACACATGACATTTATCCACCCTGTACATCTGGGCCCGTATTACGGTGTGCTTTATCGCAGTGGATAAACCTTCCGTCACTCTCGCACTTACATACCGGTCAGAAAGTGACAGATGTTTTATCCATGCTTATCGACATCGATAAACATGACCATAATAGTGTATTTAAATCTTTCTAAGCAATATGGCTCATAACCGTGTCATGCTCAAACCTTTTCTTTCTAGTAACTAATGTTAATGTCATCGAGAAAATTTGTATTGATTTGAATCGAAACTTTGTGTCCGTATTTAGAACTAAAATATCCTAGCAAGTAGACATTAGTAGCATTTAATTTTTAATTATTGATTGTTTAAAGACTGTGATTTACTTATAAATAAGTATAATCGAGATTTATGTAACTATAAGTAAATCACAGATCCCACAATCAAACTGTGAAAACAGTTTTGCGGGACGTTGTTGTATAAATAAGTTTGTTAACGTGTTATAATCAATAAATTAATAAATAATAAATACAACAAAATTACGTTTACTTTTGTATCGTCGTCATCGAGTAGTAAAGGAAGAATGGGTACGTAAAATAATGTATGGAAACGTGAAACGTTTTTTCCATGATTATGCATAAAAACGGCGAATCAAAAATTTTAATATAGTAGCTTGCTTTAGTTTGTTTGTATGAGATTATACCCATTTATTTTTTAATTTTACTCACTTATTAAAGCTAGTTAACGTTTAAATTTTGGATGTTGGTTTTAATGAAAAGAAAAAGAAAATGAAAAAAAATATTTTTGCCTATTATAATCCCCCTGTATCAAACAAAACGTTAGATAGTTATCTGTGCACGTACTGTAAGGTAGGAACGGGCGGAAGCAAAAATTGCGAACATTTGTCAAAGTCCTCCCCGCGGAAATGGAGCATAAATAAAGGTCCAGTTAAAAAAATGCGCCGCGCCGCTACTATTGGTGGGAAATATTTTAACTTAGAAAGATATTGGATGTCTTAATTCGTGTGCTTTTAAATTCTTTTTTTTTTTTCATCGAAACCCACTTGTTAAATCGGATATGTTAAAGACAAGAAACTTTTAAAATCGTAAAAATATCCATTGATCAAATTTAATTTATTGTATAATAAAAATAAACCTAACAAAAGTACTTCTACAATCTTCAAATACTAAACTTGCACTGAAAACTAAAGGGTGTTCTAAAATGCAAGATACCATGAATTTAGATTACACTCCAATATTTCAAATACTCCAAACATTTGAAATACGATACTGGCTGAATACGAATTTCAATTTAAAAATCGAACAGTAAGACAAGCACGTCACACAAGCATGTCATGTCTGTCAGGGCATTTGACTTGCGTGTTCCGTATTCCCGTGGGATGCGATGCCATGGTAGAGGCCATGATCTATTGCACATTTTACGAAATAACCCATAAATTGGACGAGAAAGTTATCCTTCCGCAGTTTAAGTAATAAATTGAGGGCTCGTTACATGAATTGGTTTAGTATGGGAGCCGTTAGGTAGCCGTTGACGGTTTTATGTCAAAGTTGGTCATGTTACAAAAAAAACGGTTAGTTTGGTTGAGGTCAACAAAATCTGTCTCATTACTACGGCCTATAGTTTTCAATAATTATGTAAAACTTACCCCGTTGATCATAAAATACACAATAAACTTAGTTTAGTTTAAAAGTGTGCTTTATCATTTTGACAAAATCCAATGTAACCATGATAGGTAAAGTCAACGCATTATACTTAAATCATATTAAGCTATTATGCATTTAGTGTTACTTTCAGAAGTAAAAACAAAAGCTAGAAATAAGTAGTTACGTAACTGAATTTGAAGAATATAATAGTACATTGTGTATTGAGGGTGGTAAAGACAGAATTACAAACGTGAGTCTGTTCGAAGCCCGAAGCCGAAGGCTGAGGGCTTTAATGACTCGAGCTTTGTATTTCCTTTACCACCCGTGTAACATACAATGTTTTTCATCACAATTGCGAGGAAATGAAATGAAATCAGACAAAAGATCATATTTTTAACTTACGATTGTCACTAATAATTTTAGCCGCGTTGTCGATGTCCGGCGGAGTCGCATTATCCATTTCTTCTGATGACGTTTTGTTTTTTATTGATATATAAATTTTAATATGTGCACAAAGACACCCTTTTAATTATTATTTTGGAATAACACAGTTTATAATCAGTATTTATAAATTAGCGGTAGATTACATCATTGTCTATGACTTACCACAGATAATGTCAAACGTGTTCAGGAGTCCGATTCTAGTGACAGTCGAGATCAATAGTTTATATGCGAGATTTTTAGAAAATTGTATGCAACTGACATTTCATCTCGAATGAAACTTCATATCGAATGGCACAAGAATTGGGGTCCTAATGTATTATGATAGTTTGAGTCCACATATTATATTTAAAAAAAAAAGCTATTACGCACGATTTTTTTAGCATATTAGACCAATATTTACGAGCAAGGGTGATGAAATTTTTTAATCATAGCGTTGCATCATAGTACAATTTTATTTAAACAATTTAATCATGAACGTTCATGAACGAGATTTATTTTAGCCTAAATTATTTTGATTACTAAAACATTCCCTTAAAATGACCAGACCCAAATTGTATAGAAAACATCCTTTCTTATTTCATGTAGAAGGTACTTACTATACAGGATGTTTTCTAATTACATGTTAATAATTATTGAAACTTGGGGTGGTCATTCCAAACACATTAATTTAGTAGTATTTTGTGTTCTTTTATGGATTTCCACTAAATTATAATTCGCTTCAGCTGTGCAGACCGACAGTACTGCCATGTTATTAAGAAATCACTTTTCAACTCTACAAACGACATATTAGCCGACGATTCTTGTCGATCAGTCGAGCAAAGACATACGAGCGATTTTTAAGCTAACTTATTGAGAATCCACCCCTTAAAAGGTTGTTTATACGCGCTGACTAGACAAACTTAAACTCGCCGGTTAATAATACGTCCATCGACTTAAGAAGTGAAGTGAGAAAAAACTGGTATTTTAATAATAATCTTTAAAAGCACAAAGTAAATATAAAAGAAAAATGTAAAGGCACTCTACACGAACAGCGCACGAACGGAAGCGAAATATGGTGTAAATATACGTGTAATTTATTTTTGAATACGCTAGTACGAAGGTGTAATTTCCTTGAGCAAGCCAAGAGTAATGTTAGCGAAGGCTGGTTTAATACTTAATGGTGGTGAGAAGTAGCTGTAATAATGTGCACATACATAAGTTTTGGCTTAACTCTAGCTCCTTAATTTTTATGGAAACTAAATACTCGTAGTAAAATAGTTAGAAAAGAGTGTTGATTGGAACTCTTTACTTAATTACCTTGTAATGTAACTTACTTTTAAGTATTATTGTGTCTTTTGATTGATGGGCGCCCGTTGAGGGAAGGCGTTTGCCCAGCAGTGGGACATTATAAACTGTTAAATAAAGAGTAAATTAATAAGTCAAAATATCAACAATCGACTTTAGTTAAAAACGGATTTTAACACGATGAGATGTACAGAAAGATCGAAAATATACGTTTATTATCTTTCTACCCGACCCGATGTTTCGGCCGAGTTAAATCGGTCATAAGTTAAAGGTAAGGTTTATCGACCTGTTTGTTATTCTTATTGTGTTGAATCCCTTTTTTACCCGACTACGGCGAAGAAAAAGAAGGGTTGACACCCTATCTAAGTATGTTAAAAAACTTAAATTATGTATGTTTTTTACGTAATTTAAGCATGTATATATTGACGTGTACATAATATTATTGCATATAATATTTTTAACCAAAAGCCGACTTCAGTTGGACTGACCTATTACCATTATAAAATGAAAAGAAGTTATTTTTGCGTTTTCGACGGCAGCTCTTTTTTTTTTACAATCTACTTGTATTCGTTTTCACTGCTAAAGGGTGCTACGTAGTTCCCTTTTCTTAATCATACTTAGTTTGTTTCCCGTAAAACCTGTGACAAAACGAAATGGTAACCAAAATAAACCAACTTACTACAATAATAAACTAACTTCATTCAACCGACACAAACACAACTTTATTAATTCGGCGGCGTTACGTAACAAATGGACCTGATCCGGTGTCTTCCTGATTGATATACGGGACGAGTCCGACACGACTGGGCATCGTGTCGGACACGTCGGCACGCACGTGTGTAATTAATTCGGGCGGGATCGGTCAGCCGATAACATTTGGACAGTGGAAATGCAATGCGAATGTTTACAATTTGTTTTAAAGCTAAATGTAAAACATTCATACCTATTTCGAAATGCAATGGTGTTTTTTATAGTATCTTTTATAACTATTGCAGTTTAATTGTCGAACCGTGATTATTGATGCCATAATGTAAATTTAATGAGCTAGCGGATCCGGGTTCGATTCATTAAGGGGAGATATTTGTTCTTGAGTCTTGGATGCTTTCTACCTATTTAAGTATGCATTTCTTAAGACAATTATTTTTACACTTGTATAGTAGGTACCATAATCATAAGCCGAGCTTAGTTCGTGACTAGGTCAATTTGTGTGAGATAAGTTACTAATCCTCCCCTCAAGCTTATTAAGTCATGCAAAAACACAAATTATCTCTAAACTACTTATTCGCTTGTTATTCTACAAAACAAAACACAGCACCCTAAGATCCGTTCAAGATCACAAAGTCACAATAAACCAAAACGCAGATGTTAACAACACTCGTTTTCCCCAACACCCTCTATAACAAGTTATCGCCAAATTATCGAACAGAAAATATAGAACGTTACGACTTATCGTAAAACGAGAGCATCTTGTATCCATGCCTACTTATGTCTGAATGTTATTGCTGGCATAACGACAGCCAGTTAGCATAACGCATAACGGTTATGGTTATGGAGGCGTTATTTGAGATATCGTTATCATTAGAGTTTGTACGAAATTAAGAATGACCCTTTAGAGTCTAATTTAAAGACCGGAATGGTTACAGGGTGATTAAAATAAGCAATGCCCTCTTAATAATAACATTCTAAAATACGCTGCGCTTGGTTGAAAATGACTTTGTCTACCAATAAGGCTATATTTACAGACTAACAGTTTATCTGCAGTTATCAGTTCAAAATCTGTATAGAAATGTATGAAATCTGAAGAGAACTGAACATGAGAAGTCTGTATTCTAATACGATGAAATGATAGGCTAATATCAGCCGACGGACGATAGCATGTCTTCTGCATTAGCTGCTCCAGAAATCAATTTCAGTAAGTATGGCCAAATTGTGTGTGATTGGCATGATTTTTTAAAATATTTATCATTTATACAATTTTTTGTCAGTTATTTGTCATCCTCATGCGTTCTCCTTACCCAGTCATTCTAATGTTAGCTGAAAGAGATCGCTTAAAGAGATAAGTTCTAATTTATACATAATTCATGTTATGAACCGATTTATTTTTGTGCATTAAAGGGTTTACTTACTTATCTGCTTAAAATTGATCAATTTAATAGTTTAATGTAGCTAGTCCATCTGTCGGTTTATATTATCAACAGATTCTGTTTGTCAAAATGAAATAAATTAGTGGTCATAACGTCAAATTGCAAGCTTGCTTTTAAACAACGAAATTGAAATATATTTACAACAGACGTGAGCCATATACACCGTGCCCGGGCCGTACCCGAAGGATTCTAACCATCAATTCTAGACCCTATTTAGAGTATATAATGTGGTATAACATGTAGTCCAATAACGCATAATTTCTGAGATTTTTATTATTAAAAAAACAATTCCCTAGTCAATTTAATTTGAACAGTAACCTAAAGCATTATTTACTAAGAAAGATTCATGTTGTAACTAGCAATATCATCAACGTACTTGTTAATCAATTTAATCTTAGTAAATAATGCTTTAACCACGTAAGCCCTATGTTTTCTTAATAGCAGTAGTCCTAACTACCGAATGTACTATACCAAGTACATATTAAGAATAGTGTTTTAGAGTCCATTAATTAGTGCTTTAGAGTTAAAAATATTTTGTACGATAGTAAGTAGTCAGGTCTGAACTACTATCATTAATTTGTACTTGTACAAGTACGCGGGGACTTACGAGGTTAAGTTAAGGTGACAGAGTTCAAATTATGCGATATTGGACTACCTATACCACATTATATACTCCAAATAGGGTCTTGAATCGATGGTTAAAATCCTTCGGGTACATCCCGGGCACGGTGTAGATGTGTAAAGTTTTTTTTTGCCTTTTCATCTCTGTAAGATACTCGATACTTATTTTAAATTAAACAAAGGCTAGCACAGTGCTCTTAATACAATACGATCTTAAGATAAACTGAGTTCAAGAAGCGAGCTCGTGATTTTATCATCATTGTATTTCCAGACCTAATTACTGTTGGAACTAAAAGAAAGCTACTGGAAGGATGGTATCAGATTCCAGACAGATGGTTTCAGATATGGTTTAGAAATACTTAGAAGTCTGTTCAATGCTCTATCTAACAGAGCCACTCTTGGTGGTCACGACTCTCACGACCCTCACTGAGGTTACAGCCATGAGGAAAGACTCAGAGTCAAATTTATTCCATAACAAGTTTACAATTTATGTTGAGAACAATAAAGAAAATACAAATATCAAAATGAATACACTATAACCATATTCATCATCATCATCATCATGTCAGCCGAAAGACGTCCACTGCTGGACATAGGCCTCCCCCAAGGCTCTCCACTCAGACCGGTCTTGTGCTTTTCGCATCCACCGCGTTCCCGCGATCTTTACAAGGTCGTCACTCCACCTTGTTGGAGGCCTACCTACAGCTCGTCTCCCGGTCGGCGGACGCCACTCAAGAACCTTCTGACCCCATCGGCCATCAGTCCTGCGAGCAATGTGCCCCGCCCACTGCCACTTAAGTTTGGCTATTCTTCGGGCTAAGTCGGTAACCTTAGTTCTACTGCGGATATCATCATTTCTGATTCTATCACGCAGAGAAACCCCGAGCATAGCCCTCTCCATAGCCCTCTGAGTGACTTTGAGCTTCCTTATAAGGCCCATTGTTAGCGCCCACGTCTCAGATCCGTAAGTTATCACTGGCAACACACACTGGTCAAAGACTTTTGACTTCAGACACTGCGGTAATTTGGACGAAAAGGTGCTACGAAGCTTCCCGAACGCTGCCCAGCCGAGTCGGATTCGGCGAGTGACCTCTTTCCAACCATATTAGATTCAATAAAATAAAACTAAAATTCATCAAATTCAAAATCATAAACCTATTCCCAACCAATAAGAAGAAATTAACAAAACGATCACCGTAATTTTTGGTGCATATGGCGTTCCATAGGTTCTGCCAACCCCATTGGGAGACAGGCGTGAAGGTTCGATGTAATTTTCATCAAGTGGATTATATGCGTTAATCTAGATGAGAAAAAAGTTTATGTAAGATTGACGTACGCTTCTCGAGCTTTCATCTAAAACTGGTCAAAGAAGTCCAAACATAGTCTTTGAAAACTTCTGGTAACACCAGCACAACAATGATTCAGAGCAAAACTAAGACACATGCCTAAATACGTTTCTTTTCTTGAACATATTTTTCATTTTTCTAAATATAAAGAAATAACTTATTCACACACATCCAATAAAATGTCATAAGACAAAAAACAAAAAGATAAAACTGCCGAATAATGAGACATGGCTCCAGATCAGTATGTTACTTATGTGTTACGGCTAGTCCCTATACTATAGTATTTTATTGTATTTTAAATGTAGTTTTACCTTTTCCAAAATCGAGTCATTGGTGCCTAAGAACAGATCACCCTAACTCTTATAGTTTGTGCGAATTCCCCATACTGACTCATTTGAATTACTCACCCTGTATACACGCTGTAAGACCGTTCCAATAAACTAATAATTTATCTACTAACGATATCTATCTCTCTATCAGGAAGTACGTTTCACTCCTTTGATATCCCAAAAACAAACAAAAGCTCCAATCAAGAAAACGCAATCCTAACGCCTTTGTGTCGTAATTTGAAAATCGAACACTTTTAGAACGTCTAAACAAACTGTATCTATTGCAACGGCTCGGATTTCTTATCGGAAAAGTCAAAGGGTGTTATTCTCTCTTCTCTTTTGTTCAGTTTACTGAGGATAGGGAAAGCCATTTTCTACCTTGTCGTCCAAATTAATCTTACCTATGTCAGTTACTGACGATCGAATATAGCATATCAGTACCTCGGCAGAACTACAATAAAATGAGCACCTAAAAATAAAGATCGTAAGTATCTTTCACCGTGTAATGCTTTACGGAAAGTGGATTTAGTTAGGATTGCCATCGAACTGAATGTCAGAACCAAGGTCAAAGACACACGCAAATACCTAGTCTGTACGCGTTAACAGGTCAAGTTAGGCTCGTTGTCGATGTATTAGCAAATAGAATAACTCCCCAAGTCCTTGAGACGCTATTACTAATGTTCAACCGTTGTTTCCGCCCCAACGAACTTTTAGCGCGAAGTTTAAAAATAGAAGGCAAGTTCCACAATTAAATCGAGGATCCGTTGTTTCGTGATCTTCGATTCGAGATTGGAAAGGAGTTTGTTAATCTTTTGTAATTAGTGAAATGTATAAAGTATTTCTAGTAGTAAATGTTTTTTTAGAAGTATTTATGACGAAGTATTTATCGCGATTATCTCGGATTTTATTTCATTTTCCGTATAAGGGGACATCAATGATTTTTGTACTGCCCAATGTCTACAGGGTGGATGTAGATTTGTGCGTTTCTTTTTCTCACTATATAACTTCTAAATGCTTTTACCGATTTCGAAACTAAGTAAAATAATTTAAGTAAATATAATGTAAAAAGTCTCTATGTCAAAAGCCCATACAATAATTTTGTTATTAAACAGTTTTAGATTGCAAAAATAGTCGTATTCGACCGGCAAATTTTATTTTATCCATATTTTTTTTCAACAATACTTATACTACTAGACTTTATTTATTTAAATCTTGTAATTTGCCTTGGATTTTTAGTAAAATTACATTTTTTAAATATTTTTGGACATGACAACCATACTCGGCTATTTTAAACTAATATCAGAAAGTAAACTAAATGATTCAACTGTTCATTTATTAAATTGAAATGTACATTTCTGATCCCTATGGATTTTATTGCACATTTTTAATATCCATTAAAATACTTTAATAGTTTGACAATGCACTTTTTGCAACCACTCAAAAGGTTTTAATACGTCGTAAACTATAAAAACCACGTTATTTTGCTGTTAAAAACACAAACAAAGCTCCTTGGGTCATAAACAGTATGGTTTAAAATAGCACAAACATTAATTTAAGAACTGGTAAAAGCATTTTTGCAAAAGCGAGCCCTGGACCACGTTATTGCTGCCGGCGTTTACAACATCTTTTTAAATAAGGAGCCTTATTTCAATGACGGTATAGTTGATCTCTTCTCAAGTAGTTTGCAGTAGATGCATGTTTATGTTGGTTTTATAGACGTCTGAGTGCGACTGAGTCTTACTGGCCAGCTTTATGTCTAGGTGCTGCTTAACGCGTCTCCAGTAAAATGTTTTCCTGGTAGATTTCTGGTTACTTTATTAAGAAAATAACATTGTTTCACGTTTTCATTATGAATTTTGAAGTAAATTATGTAAAGAACAAGCTTTTGCCCGCGACTTCGTCTTCATAGGTAGGTAGTAGTTCAATTGACGAATAATTTTAAACACTATTTTATATATTAACGATTACCACGTGACTATAAAATGTTATTTCTATTATTTGACCCATACAATAAAGGCATACAAAGAATCTCTAACGAGGTAAAAAAAAACAAAGATTAATCTATAACACCCTATTCAAGGTTTAAGTAATTGTCATACACCCTGTACATCGTCACGGCACAAAAGTCTACTTGCCATTAATTGAAATAAATTCCCCGCATTCAAGATGTGATGAGAGATCTGAGATGAGAGTCACCAAATTACCTGTAAATAAAAATACATTAATATTAGAATTTCTAAGTAACAATGGTTAACAAAAAGGGCATTAGAAATTGGTAAGATAACAAAATATATTCCCAGTTTTTTTTACGTAATGAATTACAATAAGATCCTTAAGGGATGTTACAGGATGATCTATTGACGTGTTTATTAATTAAACCTGGCTAATCCTCAGGGTAATTAATTCTATGTTAATTTAATACCATCGATCAATTAATAGAAATAATTAACCTGTGTGCTTGCATTATCCGTGACATAAAAAAACACCTAACAGTGTTTGTAACAACGCATATATTATATGCAGTTACGAAATTGCATAATAGTTATATGCTGCCCCTCTAAATAAAAAGGACGTAAGCGCAATTTGATAGTCAAAGAAATTTTAACCGTCGGTCTTAGGAAATAAGGTCACAATACATACGCGGCTTTATGAGACATACGCCGTTTTTTCAGATGGGAAGTATGTATGTCTATAGGCCTTACAGATTTCTTAGCTTCATATAGCCTATGTGCTCACTTGCCTCCTTAATATCATAAAAAAAAGATTTGAACGCGAATAAGCCCCCATCGACCACTTCCTGAAGCAGCTCCATTAGAATACTGTGGGGTCCGATCATGTTTTCAATGAATTAGACTCTTGTCGAGTAAAAATTTCCCCACGGTAAACTTTCAGTGCTTTCCCGCCGAAACTCAATACAAAATGGACTCCGAATACAGTTTTTGGCAACAAACGTGTTAATTGGGTCAGCGAGCCGAGGGTTTTCATTTAATTACCGAAAAGATTAAATTTTCCATGTCACAGAGTAACGGTTTTCATATGCAAATTGTTGCGGTGCTGTGACATACGGGACGGTAGGTTAGGAAACTAATTTAGATAATAACTTAGGTTACCTAAGGTTTGAACATTATTATACTTTCTCGCTCTAAAAGAAGGGGTCACTATTATCTTATCTTTACATAGTACAGTCGAGTTCATAAATATGTATACACTTTAGTACCATTTAGCATGTATGTTTATCAAAGTATTAATGCTAATACTTATTAATATTTTTTTAATTCTGTATCTTTTTTTCAATTCGCTCTTGAGTTAGCTGTTCTATAAGTAGATAACAATCCTGTATGTCACTAGCGTAAGATCCTATTTCGTCTGTTTAAAGGAAAAACTCACTAAGTACATATAACTTACTAATAAGTTAGTGAGTTTTTCCTCTAAAACGATGATTGGTTGTTACGATACATATTATCTGCTGGTAATCCATAGTAAAAAATGTAAAAGAGCTGCAGCAGCACAGACAAACACACAGATACACGAATATACATACACCAACGTTAAACTTGTAACGCATTTTTTGCATAGGAGGTTAAAAATAATCCTTCGTTAACTAAACGCCATAACAATGTGTCACACACACCGTAATATTTATTTAGTCTCCATATCAATCCCGCACCGACACCAAGCTGCATTTAAATATTACTACATCGAGTGCCAACTACTAGATTTTATATGAAATTTGAACACCCAATCGTGTCATGGGCAGTTAATATATTAAAATATTCACTACCGAACTGTCTAATGTTCATACAAAATTGGCTCCTCTCGGAGCTCGTAGCATGTTAGCGGTGTAACTTCCAACGTTGTATATAAATTAATAATTATTCCCTTTGAATAAACTTTGATATCAAAGATGCGTTTCATGTGAGAATTAATATTTATATCTGGCTGTGACATGCGGTTTGAATTAGCGAATTGGTTTAAGCGTATGGTATGAGAAACGCGGATTTTGCGAATAAAATATTGCGTTGTATAACTAAGTTTAAAAACGAGTAAAAACAAATTTATTTTTTAAACTTTAACGATAATTAGGACATAGATTGGGGTACACTACATAATTCCGAAGTCATAATTCCGAGTTGATGAAAATTCTGAATTTTCATCATTCTTAACGCAATTCTTTGATAGAAGACTTAACTTTTCGTTATCACTACATAGTATAAAACAGTCGCTTCCCGCTGTCTGTCTGTCCCTATGTATGCTTAGATCTTTAACCTCGTAAGGCCCACCATACTACAAACAGGGAGTTTTTGTAAATGGGACTTTGAATCTACCATCAACGCAATAAAGTTCAATTACGTTTGTTCGTTAATGACATTTTCAGTTTATGAACATTGGAAAATAAACCTTATTCACATTGCAACACAGTTCAAATTATATTGCCTTGATTATGTATATTCTATTGCACACTGGGCCTTACGAGGTTAAAACTACGCAACGGATTTTGATGTAGTTTTTTTAAAATAGATAGAGTGATTCAAGAGGAAGGTTTATATGTATAATCAGTTTTGGATTATGTACGGCTATTACAGAAAACTGGCATAAACCGAAGCGAAGCGAGGGCGGGTCGATAAATCAAACCTAACGTACAGGTACATTCACTAAAGCTGGCACGAATGGAATGAACAAAAGTAATGTCACCTATCACTGTGTGAGTGCCGTCCTTTGAACCGATGTTCCAAACCGAAAAACTGTTATTATTTTACACACTTGTATACTTTCGTTCACTCATTCAATCCATTCGTGCCAACTCTCGTGAATCGACCTGTAACCTACGTATGACAATTAAATTATGCATTTAATCTAAAATAGCTCCCGCGCAACATAGCTTTCGGAGAAATTCAAATTCGGATTAATGAATATTGGGAAAAAAGTAATTCGGAATTTTAAGGTGTTCCCCATAGATTGTTTATCTGTTTTGTGATTATGAGGCATGTAAATTGTTAAACTTTTTTTAACTCTTTTTCGTAACACAAAAACGAGTACAAGTCGCGGAATTAATTTCTAATGGCATTTTCTACCAGTCGACTAAGTAAACATTCAGAAGTATACACAGTGGGTGCATAAAAAAGGAGACAGAGAGAAAAAAATATAAGTACTTATTTACAGTAAATAAATGTATGTAATTTAGTACATATATAATTACACGTTAAATACAGCCTAAATTTATTTATTTATAAAGTACTAAAGTTGCAGTTTTTTGATCTATTTAAGATCCATTTTTGTCGCTTCCTTAAACTATACTGAATAAAAAGTATTCATAAAAAAGCAGTTCAAAACTACAGAAAAGCATTGAAAAATCTAGGACAAAAACTTTTGACAAACAAGGTAAAGCTCTCAAAGCGTGTTAAAATAGAAACAAGCTGCAAACTCTCGGTTACCCATTTACGTAGTTCAGAAACAATCGCGGACGCAAGTGGCTGAGGTTAATGCAGTGCCGGAGGACTGTCAACACGACTGTACAGACGAGTTCATAAATATGTGTACACTTTAGTACCTTGTCACTTTAATCGCTGTGACAATTCATGTATGGCAGTTAAAACATGAGATTAAATAGACAAGGTACCAAAGTGTACACATATTTATGAACTCGACTGTACTTCCTAGTACACTGAAAAAAATAATTGGTCGCTTCTAACAAGATTGTGATTGTTTTGCATAAACGTCTTGATCCCATACGAGCCTAACAAGACGGTAGATACACCAACTAAGACGGTAGGTGCATCAAATAAGATGTTAGTTGAATCACTAAAGAAATCGCTGTTGTTACTATCAGCTTTGGTTGATATAACTAATATCTTAACTTTGTATTAATTTTTTGTCAACTAAGAGAAAATATCTCTTTGTTGGGTCCCATTTTTTTGAGTGTAGGGCTCTATTCTAGTAGGTACAACAGTATTTCTTTTGACATGTTTTCACATTATTTTAAAACTCTCTAGTAATTTAAGGAAGCTCAAAGTCACTCAGAAGGCTATGGAGAGGACTATGCTCGAGGTTTCTCTGCGTGATAGAATCAGAAATGATGATATCCGCAGTAGAACTAAGGTTACCGACATAGCCCGAAGAATAGCCAAACTTAAGTAGCAGTGGGCGGAGCACAGTGACTGATGGCCAATAGGGTCAGAAGGTTCTTGAGTGGCGTCCGCGGACCGGGAGACGAGCTGTAGGTAGGCAGGCCTCCAACAAGATGGAGTGACGACCTTGTAAAGATCGCGGGAACGCGGTGGATGCGAAAAGCACAAGACCGGTCTGAGTGGAGAGCCTTGGGGGAGGCCTATGTCCAGCAGTGGACGTCTTTCGGCTGACATGATGATGATGATGATGATGCTGAGTGGAGAGCCTTGGGAGAGGCCTATGTCCAGGCAGTGGACGTCTTTCGGCTGACATGATGATAATGATGATGATGATGATGATGATGATGCTGAGTGGAGAGCCTTGGGGGAGGCCTATGTCCAGGCAGTGGACGTCTTTCGGCTGACATGATGATGATGATGATGATGCTGAGTGGAGCGCCTTGGGGGAGGCCTATGTCCAGGCAGTGGACGTCTTTCGGCTGACATGATGATGATGATGATGAGTAAATAAGGGCTATCGTAAGGTTGACAATACGATAGCGATTCAAGAGCATTATTGTTTTACCGAGTAGGACTATTCCCTGTACTTACTACCGTAGCTCGAGCACGAGCATATTTTCAATCATTCGTTATCATAGACGTTTGTAATATTAAGACTGCAATCCTATGACCGCATTTATTTATTTATTTATAAAGACTGACCAACAGTAACATAATAAGATTATACATTAGCAGATATAAAAGGCACATTCCCGTTTATCCACCAATTATAGGCGTGCAACAGCATTGGCAAAGAGACTACAAACAATTACTTAGAAACCAAAATATTCCAGACAGAAAATTGAAAAGATCAAAACTAAAATATAACTAAAAATACAAAGTAAAATATAAACAGTGATTACGTGCCCTGTGATTCAGGGGTGTGCGGTGGCGATGGTTTCAGCAGTCTACATCGCCGAACTTATTTCGAATTCAGGAAAATGTCAATGCATCAAATGCTAGATCATTTTATTACTTCTACAAACGGTAGAGAGGCACGGATTTTCCCAGCTTAAGTAGTCCTGGTACGATCAAGGCGGAAGAACGTGAGACGAAAGGTCCGTGTATTCTGTTTAGGGACAGCAAAATTTTGACATCGCAGCAAAGACGGCTCTTGGACACAGCCAAACCTGAGGACTAAGGGTCTCCCCAGATCTATCGACGCGGAATCGGCTTGAGCCGGTAAGACGAGTTTTATGTCTAACTTTTTGTTACCGGCTCAAGCCGATTCCGCGTCGATAGATCTGGGGAGACCCTAAGACGGAATACTTCCATGCTAGTCGTTTTACCAGTAGTTTTATCCCAATAGTGGAACACGACAATGGGAACACTGCTGCGTAGCGGTAGGTTAGAGAACTTAAAACCATACACAACATAAATCCTGTTTAAAAGCATTACCCTCCTTTGTCGGCACTTGCGTAAAAACACGAAATAACGCCACAAAAACTTCAGGCATATGAAAGAAGCAAAAATTATTCCCCACTCCATCAGTTTCTGAACTGAGTGGAAACGAGTAACTCTCCTAAATAAAAATCGAAAACCACTATTAGAAGTGTCAACGTTTCGCGTAAAGTGCACTCAGTGTCCGGAATGAAACTTTATCTACCTTTTCATTTGTTTTTCGCCGTACTGTTGCACTGTATATTTGATTTATTATTTTTGGTTGCAGTTTTTCGTTGTTTCAATGTTATTTTCACGGAAAAATAAGAAAGTAGAAAGTAAAGCTAATAGCGAAAAAAGATTTACTGGTGCTAGGCCCTTATCGTTTATCCTACCGCCAAGCAACAGTTTTCGCATTGTTGTGCTTCTATATGGGAATATACCAGTGATTACTTGAATAAAGGCATAATATTCCATCTTAGTCCTCAGGGTTGGCAACGCATTTGCAGTCTTAGGATTGCAGTCTTGTGATATGTCTTGAGAATGCAAATGTTTATGGGAATCGATCCTATTTGCCATCTGTGGCCTGTTTTATCAAGCTACAAATTACAATTTACAGGTTACAAGTTTCCATTTGACAAAACCTCGACCAATGACGACCAGCCATTTGAGCAGTGTTGCCAGTTTAGACCTGTAAAATTGTTACTTGTAACTTTATAAAACATGCCCCAGGGCAGGGCCTGTGTACACGTTCACCGTCTCCTTGCCATATAAAAAATATTGTTAATGCAATTAGGGATTTTTTTATTTCATTAATTTCTTAAATTATTTTATTTAAAAGATTACCTACCTAAAGTTATATTATACGCAATTACGCATGCAATATAAGTAATATAGCACATAAATAAATATATCAGGGGACAACACCACACCAGTTAGACTAGTACCAAACTAAGCTTTAGGCTTGAACTAAATGTGGGTAGGTACTGTACAACGATATAAATACTTATATAGAGAAATATATACTTAAATACATAGAACACATCCAAGACTCAGGAACAAATACTCGCGCTCATCACACAAATATCTGCCCTCACCGGAATTTGAACCCAGGACCGCTAGCTTCGTAGGCAGGGTCACTACTAACTAGGCCAACGCGTCGTCAAACCTAAAAGTCGTCGATAAACCTTAACACAAAGATCGATTATAATCTGGAATAACACATACGCTAATTTGGGTACACTACATAATTTCAAAGAGTCACAATTCCGAATTGATCAAAATCCCGAATTTTCATAATTCCGAATGCAATGTTTTACATTCAAGTTTTTAGTTTTTGACATTTAGAAACTTTGAATTTAATTTTAAATAGCTCTAGCATAACACAGCTTTCGGAAAAATGATTATTCGGAAAAATATAATTCGGTATTTTACGGTGTTCCCATGCTATTTTTTATACCTGATTTCATGACAATTTCACATACAACCCAATTGAAAATTTACTTATTTTAAGCAGATTAACATCCATCGTTACATTACACCGAGTCCCATAATGACATGCAATTTCAATAAATATTAAATTATGACATAGCTGCAAATTAACACAATTATCAAGGGTTTATCTTAATTAACATCCACGAATGTTATTGTCTTCTGAATGGTCAATAAATTTACATATTGATGGGATTTAGTGACTTCACTATGAGTACAGTTCAGAATTAGAATTGATTAATTGTAGTTTGTAACAGTTTTGGTAGTAACCAGAATTTGATTTAGAATAATCTCGTAATAAGGTTCTTAGAGCCGAGTTCACCAATAATTAAACGGACTATTAGCGATTTAACGGGTGTCAAATATATTGATTAACAGCTAATTAAGACTTAACCGTCTGTTCAATTGGTTGGTGAACTCGGCCCTTAATATTTTATTTTTATAAGATTGTGGTTACATACGTTAAATTTATAACACCCCTCTATTTGCGTCGGGGGTTAAAAAGAAACGATACTGACGAAAATTCGAAGAAAATTCGGCATTTTCGACAAAGAAGAATTTAGGAATCTATATTGTACTTAGTATCTGTTGCCCGCGACTTTGTCCGCGTAGATAACTTTTATCGCGAGTAAAAAATAATCTTTGTCCTTCTTCGGGATTTAAGCTATGTCCATGCCAAATTTCATTAAAATTGGTTCAGCAGTTTAGACGTGAAAGCGTGACAAACAAACAAAGTTACACTGAAAATAATAATTTGTCGTTTGTAACAAGATTGTGATTGTTGTGCATAAGCGTCTTGATCCCATACGAGCCTGACAAGACGGTAGATACACCAACTAAGACGTTAGATACATCAACTACGATGTTAGTTGAATCACTAAAGAAATTGTTGATAGTTACTATCAGTTTTGGTATACATAACTAATATAATTATTTACTATTGTATTCACTTTATGTCAACTAAGTGAAAATCTCTCTTTGTTGGCTCTCATTTTTTTTTGTGTACTCTCAGATTTGTAATATTATTATATATAACTGTTAAAGTATTGTCATAAGAAAATTGTTATTGTCGTCCTTATTTTGATTTACAATTACCACAAAAGTAGCATTCGCGGAACGAGATGGCGTCTGTCTCGTGGTCATTTTGTTCCGTCATAACTCATACCATGTAAGGGACCACCGGCTGCGGATACTAAAATAAGTGATTTATACACCAATTGTATTAATTTTAACTTTATAAAGGTAATAAATAAATAATAAGACAAGTGGTGTAAAGTTTCATTAAAATGTTTTTATACTCGCGTACTTATAAACCGCTAATACTGATATGTTTAACGGTATCAGAATATCTATACCGTAAGCGTGAAAACAATTCTATAATGAGCGTTGACATGGTAATAACAGTTATATAAGAATTATTATAGCATTGTTATTACCATGGTTACGTGCATGAATAAACTTGTAGAAAAAGTTATCTATTATTAAAACAAAATTGGTTTTGGAGACTATTTATTAGGAAAATATAACTTTATTAGACAGAGCACATAATGCCGCCAAAAGGAAACTTCGAGAGACTACTTTATCTGTCAAACGCGATAGGGATGCGGTCTGAATTTAGTGATGTTCCTGATCGGTATTTTTCGTCTAACAGTATGCAATGCAAAGTTATGTATAGGTACCTACGTGACTATGTTTTTGTGTTGCAACCTGCTTTCTATGACCTTTCAAGGTCAAGGGTTCAAAATGTTTAGATCCAGTAAAGGGCAATCTTTGTGTGATGATTAAGAATGTTAATTCTGTCATGGATGATTTGATTTGTAAACTCGAATATGTCTTTATCTTCATGAGAATGGGAAAACTTAAAAGCTGCTGGAAAGGTTTTAAGAGAAGAAAACAAGGCATTCTGATAAACATCGAGAAATTTCGACCAAAACTCCAACAGATAGCGGCTTTTTGAATTACAAACGCGGCGAAGGTTGGTTAGAATGTTTTTGTTAAAACGGCATATCTCTAGAAATCACAAAAATAACTCATAAAGGACTGAAAAAAAATTAGTTTCATGATTGTATTAAGGTTTAAGATCCATTCGTCATGTCCAAGAAATTAATTTATTGTATAGCAATATCCTTATTATACTTCATTATTTAAAACACTTAATACGAATTGATTTAGATGCATCTGCTTCTTTAGGAAGTAACAAATATTTCTGCCACGAAAATAAACTTGTTTAATCCCCAAGGGACCCTTTTCCTCCACTATATCACTTATGGATTGTACTTGGCACTTTGCTTCCGATAATGCATAAATAACATCCATATTTTTACCACTTAAAAATATGTTAGCGCTCATCCTGATCCTTTGAAGCCGACATCATAACAGAACGAACGCAAACGAGTGTAAAACAACCAAAAAGGAAAGACCTTTCGACACACCCGTTAATTCCCTTTAAGAGATACAAAATCAAATAGAAGAGAGGGACGGGGTGGTTCAATGCATACTGGGAATGCATGTTGCCATAAATACTCTGCGAGATGCATTGACAAATTTAGTTTTGCTCTTGAATCTTTAGCACGTGATCGTATTCGTTAATGAAATAGGTTGAAATTTGGATGGATTTTAAATTTTAGCTGGTATGTTTTGTGTATGTTTTTCAGTAGCTTTTAAATAGACGTTGAAAGAAGTCGACAGCGTCTATCGAGATGTCCTAATAGGCGTATACGCCGGGAATAATTTACAAATTGCGTCGTTGTTTGAACCAGTCCTGTTTGGATCTGTTGGTGGTTATTTTTGGTATCCCATTATTCAATCAGTCGTGTGGTGGGTTCTAAGATGGAAAGTGTCGAATGCCTTTTAATGATTTCATTACGGTCTGTTGCAACTTGAGTTCCTTTGTCAGATGTAGGGAAATTGTGGGTTTGATGAACTAAATAGTTTAGGTTTCGTCTCATTTAACGTTAAATTTTTCATTTGTTTGAATATAGTTTTATATCGACAAGACTGTGGAAGATTCTTCAGCAAACATGGCCTTTTTGTTTTTTTGTTTTTAATGTAAATGTATTCATTTTTACGGCGATTAAAAAAGTACGAAGCTTTTGAATTTACAATATTGTTTTATTTATAACATTCCAATACAAATACGCTTTATTGAACCCCACTCAAAGAAAATACAAAACCAATTTTTAACATTGCTATTTTAACACACTTCTTACAGACTCTAACTTAATTTTTAATCTTCTATAACCGTTTCAGATAAGCAAACCAGAGTTCCAACGTAAGACCCCACAGGAAAGTGGTTCACTATCCGCGGATAAATTTACACGCCTCTTGTGGGGACACACTCGACGATGCTTTGTACTACAAAGTACTGAGGCAGCGGTGCAAATGAGACGCAGAAGCGATTTTTGACACCCACACGGACGGTATATTCTTCGATATTTTAGAAGACGTTAAATGAGCATTGAAGCCATCTGATGGTACAGTGGTTTTCTTTTACGAAAGCGGGTGGGCTATATTTGTAGTTGTAATGCGTATAGACACACACACACTAGTAACCCCACCACCGACGCTTAAGGCTCAGTTTCATTAGGCAATAGCCCGCATGCTTGTAGCAATCCATTGACGAGTTTTGTTGACATTGTTGAGCCGTGAGCTACTGCAGCGATGCAATGTACCCTATCGATGACAGCGCACTCAACAACAACGTGCTCGTGCACACACAAATATGGCCCTCCCGGTTTCTTAAGATAAAATGACCTTGAGACAAATGCGTTGCCAAATCTCAGGATTAAGCTGGAATGCATCTATGGTTATCATTTCACCAGCCATAACCGACACCGGAATATAACAATGCAAATTCTACTGCTTAGCGGAGGAATAGTCAGTAAGATAGTGTTTGGGATCCAGACAGATTCTACACATGCTCTTATCACCATATCTTCTCTTTCCTTCCCTTTCCTCTTCTTGAGTTGAGTATACTCCATTAGTGGCGATGACTACTTCCTATCAGGTAACCTGCATGCTTTATTGCCTCCCACTCATTACACACTGCATTTATTTTTTAATGTCATGGAGGAGGTAAACATGCGCACAGGCACAGCTGACGAGACCATAGAAATTTGCATTCTCAAGACTACAATCTTAATACTGCAATCCTAAGACCACAAATGCTTTGCGAAATCTGAGGACTAAGGTGGAGTGAATCTATGCTTGTCATTTCACTAGCCATATTACCTCACACCGGACTACAACAATGCAAATTCTACTGCTTAGCGGGGGAATAGTCAGTAAGATAGTGTTTGGGATCCAGACAGAGTCTACACATGGTCTTATCACCACTAAGATATCTTCTCTTTCCTTCCCTTTCCTCTTCTTGAGTTGAGTATACTCCATTGGCGTCGCGTGGCGATGACTACTTCCTATCAGGTAACCTGCATGCTTGATTGCCTCCCACTCATTAAACACTTCAATTTTTGGTTTAATATCATGGTGAATGCACAAGCACTGCCACTGCACAAGTGCACAGGCCCTGACGACCCATAGACATTTGCATTCTCAAGACTACAATCTTAATACTGTAATCCTAAGTCCGCAAATGCGTTTCGAACCTGAGGACTAAGGTGGAATGCCTCTATGCTAGTTAATTCACCGGTTGTCTTATCACCGGAACAAAACACAGCTGATTGGCGGTAGATTAAAGGATAAGATGGTGGTAGTTTTCTGGACGGACCCGCCACAAGGTCCTACCACCACTGAACAGGTACAAGAAATGGCAAATATTGCCTTGAAATCTGTATGTTCTTCAAATTGGTTGCACCTATGACTTGTACCATGTCTAAAGAATTTTCATGCGAAAGATCGTGTTAGGTTTCCTAGAGTAGAGGAATTTTGAAATTATTTTGTTACAATGCTAAGGTTATGAATTGGCCTTAATAAAGGAGTTTATATGATAATATGATGAATAATCATTATGATAAAAAACTAACAAACAAAAGATAGAAAAAATAACAGGTCTTCAAGCGGCTTGCATTATCAAATTATTTTACTCCTAATTTTAGGCCTATTTGTCCACGTAAACCGCACGTCATGCGCACGCTTTCGTCAATTGACGATTGCAAGACGAACGCTTGCATCTCGCGTAGAAACCTTCAAAACTGTGTCCACGGAGAAAATCAATGTTTTAATTTATCAAAACGAAAATCTCACTATATATAAATATTATAAACGCGAAACTTTGTGTGTGTTTGTGTGTTTTAGTTAGTTACTCTTTCACGCTGCAACGGCTGGACAGAATTGGATGAAATTTAAAATGGAGATAGCTTTTATTTTAAAGTTCGCGAGGGAATATCGATACTCGAAATCTGCGCGAACGAAGTGGGCAGTTAGTTAAAAATAAACTTAAACATAAAACTGGTTTTGGATAAAAAAGTCAATGGTTAAAATAACTTCTCCGATAAGATTATGGACGCAATGAAAACTTCTCAAGTAGAAAACCAACAAAAAGTCCGTTTGGAAGTTAACCCGTCTGCAGCAAACCGTAAAATTATCTATTACCAGTTCTCATTGGATAACTTCTTCATACAAATTCTGCCCAAATTAGCCAAAAGGTCATATCAGTCGCAGAAATTGTATTTAATTAAGCACCCTTACGTATAAACTTAGAGGATTCAATATAGTTCAAGTGTTCATTGGAAGATGTTCCCTTTATAGTAAAGAAGATAGAAATAAGAGCCTAAGGTAGCTCTGAACGCAAGTTTGCAGAAAGTTTAAGCGAATTAAGACTGGGGTTAAAACGGTCCTTTGGTAATTAAGGATCGGTTTTCATTGAAGCGAGGTGAAAGTTTTTGTTATAATTGTTGTAATTACTTGTTGTCAGTGGAATCCGTTTTCTTTCGAAGTAACCTGAAACGCAGAGTAAGCTTATTTTGCTTTCATCTAGGATGAAGATTCATCATCATCATCATTATCAGCCGCAAGACGTCCACTGCTGGACAAAGGCCTTCCCCAAGGTTTTCCACAACGATCGGTCCTCTGCTGCTGTCATCCAGCGGTTTCCCGCGACCTTTATCAGATCGTCAGTCCACCTTGTGGAAGGTCTGCCAACACTTCGTCTCCCGGTTCGCGGTCGCCACTCTAGAACCTTTCCGCTCCAACGGCCATCAGTTCTACGAGCAATGTGCCCCGCCCACTGCCACTTAAGGTTTGCAATCCGGTGAGCTATATGAAAGATGAAGATTAAAGACCTTTTATTGATGTTTCACATTCACCTTCAAACTGATGCGTATGAATTTCAATTCATATGAATTTTAACCAGTTACTTATAAACACATTAAACTATACAAATCAAAAAAAAAAGTACCAAGAATCTCTTCATTGTTGTTTATTTCACAAGTTTATTCTTCATTTTTATGGTTCCGTACCAATATGGCAAAAATTGAACCCTTATGGTGATACTTCGGTCTTTGTCTGTCTGTCTCTATGTCACAGCAGTTTTTCTCTGAAACTATAGAAGTTAGTTCGTTTATAACTTGCTTGCCCGTTCTGTTTTAGTAAAATCAATACGGAATTATTTTTCTAAATATTTGAAAGAGGGTCTAGAATGTGATGTTGAAAAAATAAAGTGCTTGGATTATAGCAAACAGGATATCATATGAAAGCGCTAAATCTGGAAATTTCAAAACAATTTTTCATAATTTTCTGTGAAGTATATTTTGATTTATAGACAAAAATGTACAAAAATTACCGTTGTCTTATCTACCAAGTTTATGGACCAAAATTTTCCACAATATTAAAAGTTCTGTGAGCAATCAAATTTGGTCTTTTCCGTTAAGTCGTGCGTTATATCGTAAGATTTATTTTAAACTTACTTACTTCCCGCCCTGTTTTCACTACGGTTTTAACAAAAATAGCCTATGTCTATTCTCTATCCGAAATGACCTTTCAAATGTTAAAGAATTTTCCTCCCTATTCCCTGTAGTTTGTATTAACAAACTCATAAAATTTGCACTGTTTCTTGATAGTATTAGTAAAGATAGAGATTTTTTAAAGTATTCAAAATTTACACAATATCATAAGCCTCTAAGAACTTACTAAATTAAATAGTAATATTCAAGATATTTATTATTCAAAACCCAATAATGCAAAAGCAGACAAGCCGTCACCGTCACGATACTAATTCCATCTCGATTTAATAATAAATACGGTGTCAAATCGTCTGTCTGTCTGTCAGCTAGACGCAGAATTGCTTTCGCTTGAGAACAATGCGAACTTGCTCGTCATAATCTACAAAATGTTATGAATACACATTGACTTGGGGATAAGACAGCAAATGCTCGTTCAATTTAATGATGGTATTACTGTAGCTTTCTTTTATTTTATTTGGGAACAAACGGTACAATGAACTTAACAATGAAACTGAATAAACATTTACCGACGAAGTTGCCACTAGTTACAATATCATTCAACTAAAACAGAAACAAAGATAGAGCCTGTTACACAATAAGATTGGTAAGGGCCCTAAACTACAAGTAGATCGGAGAACCAATCTTAACTAGAAAAGAAAAAGATAAAACATGGTAAAAAATAAAGAAATATTAACATTAAAAAATAATTGGTAACTACGCAGTTATCAAATTATCAACTTATCAACTGTGTTGCTCGATTAGTTAGTTTTCAAAGTTCGGTTTTGTTTTCTCATTTGTCTGACGTTTCATTCGACACATTTTTAAATTAATTTTACAATCAATACCAAGGGATGAATTAGTAATTTGACAAGAAAATAATTTATTTTCCTTTGACTAAAATAGGTCTATAGTGCGTTTATGAATACAGGGTTAAAGTATAATATCTGACAAAAAATATATACAAAGATACTCCACCGAGAAATCTGCTTTTAAATCTACTTAGAGAAAAGGACACGCCTTACAGCGAAAAACCTCCTAGAAAATAATTATATATTTATCTTAAAAAAATACTTTGGCTCTCTAAATGCCCAAACAGTGTGTATCACACGCGAAACCAAATGGAATAAAATTTGCACACATCTACATAATTCACATTTTCTGAAGCTTTGACTTTAGAACTACCTCGCAAAATAAGTAACAACTGCATTCTAATAGCTAAAGTATAATAAGCCTTTTACAGTATCACATAGAGTATCATTATGAAATCCTATTTCTATTTCCTTCTACTCCTTTAGCTGTAAAGGTTCGTTTTGTGTGAAATATGTCCGAAGTGAAGTCTGCTTCACGTTTCATGGAAACGTCTAGAAATATAAGGGATTTAACTGGACATCCATTGTAGCGCAGTCAGTTGAATAAGGAGAACATGAACATGACATAAATAGTTGTGTTGTGGAGGAAATCTAACCCTTCTCGCTCGGGTATCTTCGTCCGAAATGTAGCCTTTTATATGGCCTGGAGAAGCCACATAAGTATAATATTTACAGGCCTTTTGACAATAGTACATTATTGCCCAGGCATGGAAGTAGGCAATTGCGGGCCGAGTATTGGTTTACACGGACGAGCTTGCGAGTACATTGTAAACTATGTACTTCGCGTCTCATTATGTAGATAGTAATGTCACCATTTCCATTTTTGAGAAAAAATATATTATGTTCGGCAAAATGTATCGTTTCCCAACCGTTTTATTTGCCAACCCGCTTTTTTTCTGTAACTGTAAACATATAAGGATTTTTATAAAAACTAACGTAACCTAACCTATAGGGTTTTACACGATGGCACTGAAATAAATCCTGAAATATTTAGTTACAGAAAAAAGCGGGTTGTCAAATGAAACGATTGGTAAACGATACATTTTGTCAAATGATTTTCGGCCAAAAGGCAGGTTACCGGAAAATAGATAAAAGGATGAACTATCATCATCATCGTCATCATCATCATCATCATCAAACCATGAGCTGGACATAAGGCTACCCCAAAGAACGGTTTGTGCTTCTTGCATGGGAAAACAGTGTGGGTTAGTTCTCCCACAAAGTGGCCCGGCGATTTGTTGGTTGATGACTGCAGGATGGCCACGGATGCGAGTAGTAAAACCATTTAAGTATAGTAAAAGGAAAACAAATAATAAATTAGTCCGAAGGAAAATAATCACGTAAGTAGGTATGTTATAATGCGATTCATTGTGGTGCCGAAGGTAAATTAATTATTATTTTATGTTTTAACTAAATTCTGCCCGCGACTTCGTCCCCGTGGAATAGTTACTTTGGGCTAACGCTAACTTTAACCCGCAACTTTACGTAGAAGGTTGAAACATTCTTCATTGGTGCTCCGCTCCTATAGGTCTTAGCGTGATGATATATAGCCTATAGCCTTCCTCGATAAATGGGCTATCTGACACTGTAAGAATTTTTCAAGTCGGACCAGTAGTTCCTGAGTTTAGCGCGTTCAAGCAAACAAACTCTTCAGCTCTATAATATTAGTATAGATTAAAATAAGAGACGAATTTTATTTATAAATAAATAATAATTTGGAGCTAACAAGAAAACTCTCAATTTTAAATCTGTCTAAAACATGTAAGTAACGCCATCTATCTTCCGACGCGAGAACCAACTTGTGTGCGGCGTCCTGTGTATTCCTTCAGGAACTTGCAAGTTTGGAACATACTCACAAGACGGCGCCACTATCTTGGAAGTTTTTACTACAGCGTATGATATTTTTACAAATGTAGTCAAACAATTAATCGTATTGTCGGTTTTTATATCTTGCTTTTTCAGTAAGCGTATGTTCCCATCCCTAAGCGTGTTTTAGGTATCCTTATCATTACATTAAAAAAATCGTAAATAAGAAAAGGTGTCATTAGGCATTAAGGCCGCCATTTGTACTTTTAATTGTGCAATAAAGGTTAAATAAATAAATCAATCAATCAAAGTCGAAACATTAAAGTATTAGTATTTAATTATGATAATAAAAACTGATTCTAAATAACAATATAGTTTTTGTAATTTTTACAAATAAGCAAACGTTGGGTGCATTTCCTTAGTAATTTAAAGCTCAACATTCGAAATAATATTTTATTGGAAACATTTAAAGTCTCATTAAGAAAGGCAAATGCATGAAAATAAACTTAAATGAGAGAAAAATTGTATTTTTAAATAAAGAAACGTTAGTTTACGTTTTATATATCCCGTAAATTGGTTCGCCGTAATTTAATCTATCTACCACAAATGAATATTAGTGAATTCCGTGAAATAAAACGTTGCTGGAAGGAAATTAAATTAAAATTCCTAGAGAGGGTAGAATTTATTCTCGAAACAATGAGAAACAAACAAGTGCTCATCCATGGACTTATTTCTCTAATAAGTCCATGGGAGTGTCTATAAATAACTCGACATTGGCGAAATACACCTTAACAGGAGTGAAAGCCATTAATTAAGAATAGAAGTGCTCATCTTATTTTTAGCACTAAAGTATAATTTCTCAGATTTTTTAAATCTAAAAGGGTTTTACTGATTTGACCTACTATGTGTCATGTGCATTTTAATCGTCATAATGTATAGGCAATTTCATTAATTGACTAATGTTGAAAATTATTCGTCGAATAATTTATTCGTTGAATGAATTGCCACGAATAATTATTATGCACTACTTATTATACCTGCTCCATTTTTCTCTAATCAATCAGTAAATTATTCGTTATTCGAAAAGTAGTCGAATGATTCATTCGTGGATAAACTATTCGCGAATAAATAATTCGCAAAAAAATTATTCGACGAATAAATTATTCGCGAATAAAAATATTACGAATTATTTTTTATTCGAATGATTATTCGAATAATGCCCATCTCCGGTGTGGCGTAACAAGAATGGATAGGATAAGAAACGAGTATGTAAAGGGAAGTTTGAAAACAGCGCCAGTGATCGAAAATATGGTAGCTGGAAGGTAATAAGTTGTCATGGTATGACCATATCATGAGGAGGGTTGAAAGTCATGTTACGAGAAGTTTTGAGTATGAATGTGGAGGGTTATAAAGCAAGAGGAAGACCTAAAAAGAGATGGATGGATTGTGTGAAGAGTGATATGAGAAAGAAGGGAGTGAACGCTGAGATGACGGCTAACAGGGATGTGTGGAAGGAACAAACATGCTGCGCTGACCCCAGATGATTGGAATAATGGCGAGGAGATGATGATGACGACAGTTATCCAAATACGGGGATTTCAAGTTTTTCTCCAACTTTCTACGAAATGTCAATAATTGCTAAACTTGACTCTGAATCGATGCATCTTTTCGACTAAAGTGTATTTTATGTAGTGCAAACAGAATTCAAACTTATGGTGCGAAGCACATATAAGCCGAATTTACCCTTTTTCATAATCCTTTTAAGGGTTAGGATTGTAAAAAAAAATACTTTTACGTGTATTTATCTAGAAAAGTAGGTTTAGAATTGCCTAGTAATTGTACCCATAGTACAAGCCAGAGCCTAGTTTGACACTAGGTCAATTTGTGTCAGATTGTTCCCTCATATTTGTTTATCATGTCCAAACGCAAGTCAAAAGCGAACCACCCGACGAAGCATTTAAGCATCAGCTGAGAAACCTGTTATTGGATAATCCATTATACTCCGTCGACGACTATATGCAACTTAAATTGTAAAATTATTATTGTTTATTTGACTTTATTACTTTTTGTATTATGTTGACTTTGAGTATTTGACTGTTATTTTTGTATTGTTATATTATTATTCAGTATTAATTTTGACAATATCAATGTAATTTTGTATTTTTTGACATGCAATGCAATTTATATTGTAATATTACATTGATGAATAAATAAACTAAACTGAACTAACTAAAAGCGATTTTGCAACACTATTCGAGGAACTTCGTAATTGCGGGGAATTTGAAAATCCTTTTGAAAGGCCGCTTTTTCGGGCTCGCGTCATGATCACGTTCGTGGAGTCCTTCATTAGAATTCACGTCGGTCGTGACAGTGACAACTGTGTCAGAACGCTGGCGAGGCTCGTGCCATGGTGCCGAGGGACAAGTGAAGAGCGAGGAGCGGGAGTTAGCATGATGTACAAAAAACTTCAAGACTCGTTTTAATTTATTTTTTAATGGAGTTGCTCTTAAAGAGTACCTTTTGTAGCTGTATATCGTGCGGAAAGTTGGCTTTTTCGCAATAGTGTTTTTTACTTTTCGTGACCGCTAGCTAATGTACTATTTATACAATTTTACGATTACCACAATTTACATTTTCTCGGTTTTAGTGCGTCTATATCGTTATCACTATATAGTATAAAAAAAGTCGCTTCCCAGTGTCTGTCCCTATGTATGGTTAGATCTTTAAAACTACGCAACGGATTTTGATGCAGTTTTTTTAATAGATAGAGTGATTCATGAGGAAGGTTTTTATGTATAATAACTTTTGGATTATGTACGAGTATTCCAGAAAACTGGCATAAACCGAAGGGAAGCGAGGGCGGGTCACTAGTTGAGTATATTATAGAGGTGGATAAACAAGTGACAAACAAGTCGCGGGAAAGTTGTGCTAACAGTAGTATGGATACGCCGCTTCTGGTCATGCTTTTGTACCCTGTATATTTCCGTTATGGATGGTTATTTGACCTTAAAAAAAATAGCCCCACATCTAGCAATACTTTGGGGTGACCTTATAATAATCATTACGACACTCCTTTCATTGCGTTTTTAATTAACTTTATGCACCCGCTTCCGCTTATCAACCCGCTCTCGCTCCCGCTAGTATCCTATAGCGTAGAGTGACAGGAATACGAACTTGGTGGCCGCTCAAATTCGTGACTTACCTTCCACATGGAAGACTTCTCGGAAGTTTGGCCTAATCACAGGGTGGCCCGACAAAGGAGACGTGAGGATCATTTAATGAAGATTTTTTCATTTTATAACGATAAAAGTTGAAAGTATTAAAAAAAACTGTGGAAAAATTAGCTATTTATTTGTAGTTATCGTATTATTTTTAAGAATAAGAATAACAGATGTTTTACTGCCACAAACAAAATTTACAAATAGACATCATTTACAATTTATGAGATGAATATATTCTAAAATTATCTCGGCCATGTGACAAAAGGGGCCCAGCGCGTGCGCAGCGCTAGGTTTCAGTTCGTTCCTTTTCAACACACACAAAAAATAATAAACACAATGCTCTGCTTGCTCTTTTCAACTATTAAAAAATATCACATTTAAAAGGAATATAAAAATAATCATTAAAAAAAATGGCGAATATAAAATCTTTATAAATATTTATTTATTTTTATACATACATACTGTAAGAAAGGCCGCTCACACCGACACGCAGCCTCACGCACACAAGGACAGCGCGGCGTCGTGGTGGGAGCTGCATCAAAGCGAAATACTCAGCCATTTTCCCGTCGGCCGCCTTAGGAACTACCCTCGCGTCACGCATACTGTTGACCTTGTTATATTGTTTTTATAAAACGAGATTACACATCTTTAGCGTCATATTTTGGTATCATTTCACAATACATACATTAAATCATGCCTGTTTCCCAGACGGGTAGGTAGGTAGAGACCACTTCTTTCCACCTGCTACGATCCTGACAAATCTCTTTCGTTTGTTCCACATTCATACATCGAGTCATGCACGCACGTCGGTTTCGGGTACTTAAGATTTGGGCCTTTTCCAGTATTTCTCGGATTTAATTCGAAAAAGTACGCCTATTTTTATATTTTTTTTTTTTTTAACTTGGCCGCCCTTACTGTTAAGGAAATAAGAGCTATCGTAACGTTGACAATGCGATAAATAAAATCTGCCGCGTTATTTTCTTAACCAACTTGTTTTACAACGATGGACGAATTATTATCAGACGAATTTAAGTGGGGCCACTTAAATTCGTCTGAGTTAGTAAATACACGCAACACTTTAGGGCATCTATTCTCAGTTATATAGCTTAAAGCTCGCTCGTATATCTTAGCTCGCTCACTTGACTGCTCAACAAGAAGTTTTTAACAAAATAACACCTCTTGTTAACACCTACATCTGAACAGGTGTATAGTTAGATGTAGCATAGGTCCGTTGCAGACTTATGCTACATCAAATATAATTTCATTACTACAAATCAAGACTACACACATGCACAAAGACCGACCAACAATAGCACTGGGGTTATTTTAATGTGATTGGCAAGCTGCATCCCCCTTGTCTCGGTGCAGTCGCGTCACTGCATTAATAATGCATCCTTTGGGGAGAATAGGGGCGGAGAGGATGGAAAGTAAGATTGAACAGATTTAGTAAATGACAATGACGTTAGACTAAAACGAGCTAATCCGACAAAAAGGTTGAATGTGTAATGCATTGTTTTACTTTGACAGATATGTTTAAAATAATGAAATAACTGATCCAATTACGTGATGAGTTATCATATCACAATAGTATGTTTTGATTGAAACTTGCCTCTATTCTACGTATAAAACGAGAAAAAAAGAGAACGGTTTTTTTGGACAAATTGTATAGTTCAATTTTGTCATTCTATTTTTTTGTAAAACTATCAACGCATCAGAACTTAACAAAATATTTACTTGTACGGAGAAATAAACGAATAAATTGCAATTCAATGAAATTTAAATTGGATAAATTAGTTTCTTCGGTCAGCTGTGAGAATCATCATTAAATCTCGGGTATTATTTAAGGTGCTAAACGTTCACTTTCCATGGCAATTTATGGCCAACTACTAATGCTGTCTTTACTCTTACTTCGTAGGATGAGCGCAAGATGCTCATAGTTGCTGGTTACAAATTATCGTAAAAACGTTCCTCGTTTACAAGCCCTTTAGTTGAACATATCGCAAAATAATTTTTTTTTCGTCGCTGGCTTCCTGTCCCTGAGACCCGTGTGTCCCTCACTTAACACGGTCGCTACTAATTATTTCTGCGTTTAGGTATTCCCTTTGCTTCGTCAAGGTCCATGAAATATTGTAATATCCGTTGTCGTGGTAAGCTTTATTGACATAATGCTTTAAGCTTAAAGCTACCTGTCTTTGGGCGAGCTTTTGTGAATGAAAGTGGTCTAAATTGAGTTTGGAGATCACTATTTTGGTAAATTTTGAATATTTATTTAAGACTCAAATTTTAATTTAATTAAGGCCATACAGTATAAAACTAATGATGTTGAACCTTTGTTCAGGGATGAAAGTTAAAAAAACATAATATATATAGATTAAAAAATACTTTTTCACAACACTGCTTGGAAATATGGCCATAGATGGTCTTGTTTGGGGTCACAAAACTTCACTTATAAGGACAGACCAAGAAGGTTTTTGTCGGCGTGTTTGCTAATTGGCCGAGAACATTGTTGTCCAACTTTAAGACTGTCTTAGCTCCTTAAATGAAAAATTGAAATCGGCCAATCAGAACACACCATTTTGTGTCGTAAAATATTAGTTGTATTTTTGCTAAAAGATACACAGACTATACCACTGCTATTTTTTTAAATGTAATTCAAACTTGGCCCCTAATCTCGAACCACTAGACATGAAATTACATGGGAGATATGGCGAAACAAATACAATTTTATATGGAGTTGACATCTTCATCTCGCATGTTAGTTTATTAATCTCTATATGACTCGTCCAAAAATCGCGTACTTTCTATCCTCTGCAACAATGTACTATTTTTTCGGAAGATGTTATATTAATATAAAAAAAATATCCTTTTGAATCAGTTTTACTTTATTGGTGAGAAATAACACTGTTTCCGCGATAGTATGGATAAATGTTTTATAGAGAGTCCTAGTCCATATTAAATATTATAAAATGTGTAAGTAATTCTGTCTGTTTGTTACGCTTTAATAGCTCAACCGCTTAACCGATTTCGATAAAATTTGATGTGAAGTTAGTCTAATTCCAAGGGCAGGACAAAGAGTAGATATCGCGGAAAATTGGACAGTCCTCGAGGGAACAGTGCTAAACGAGGTATACGAGTTAAATAAATCTAATAATAATGCAAAGTTAGCGAACAAGAGAATTAATTAGAGAACAATTTCCTTGCGCGTGCGGCAAGGAAATGAGTGAGCTAGGACGACATGGCCTTTCATGCTTCAGAAGTGCCGGCCGTTTGTACCGTCATGGCACAATTAATGATCTGATCCGTCGTTCGCTTGCCACTGCCTCTGTACCAGCTGTCCTGGAACCTGCAGGATTGCATAGAGACGATGGCAAGCGACCAGACGGAGCTACATTGGTGCCGTGGAAACTAGGTAGGGCACTGGTGTGGGACGCGACGTGCGTTGACACATTCGCCCTTTCCCACGTCCAGTCAACCCGTAATCGGGCCGGTGCAGCAGCTGATCAGGCCCAAACACTCAAGCGCCGCAAATATTCGTCATTATTAAATAATTACGAAATTGTGGCGCTTGCAGTGGAAACCATGGGACCTTGGTCAGCTGATATGAAAAGCTTTATTAAGGCCCTGTCCTCTCGGCTCATAAAATCCTCCGGAGATCCTAGAGCTGGTGCTTAACTCTCCCAAAGGATTGGGCTAGCTATCCAGAGAGGTAATGCAGCCAGTGTCATGGGGACCATGCCGCGAGCGGACCTGCTAGAGGGGGTGTTCTCTTTATAGTGGTGATTATTATTTATATCTTTAATATTTACTTCGCCTCGGCTGTTTAATGTTTACGTAAATGCACTGATCGTCGCGCTCAGCAGCCAACACGTCGGCTGTCACGTAGATGACGTGTGCGTAAATAACCTGAGCTACGCGGACGATATGGTTCTGTTGAGTGCGTCGATCTGTGGTATTAGAAAACTCCTTGGTGTGTGTGAGGGGTACGCCAACAGCCATGGCTTAATGTATAACACCAAGAAGAGCGAGCTCATGGTGTTCAAGTCGGGGACCAGGTGTCTGTCAGTTATACCACAAGTCATGCTAAACGGAGTTCCGTTAAACCGCGTGACCCGTTTCAAGTACTTGGGACACCTGATCACCGATGACCTGAGAGACGACGCCGACCTCGAGAGGGAGCGTCGGGCGCTGGCGGTGAGAGCAAACATGTTGGCCCGCAGGTTTGCGCGGTGTTCCAGGGAAGGGAAAGTTACTCTTTTCAGAGCTTTCTGCACTTCTTTGTATACATGCGCCCTGTGGGCCAACTATACTCGAAGATCGTTTAGCGCCCTTCGCGTACAGTATAATGACGCGTTCAGGGTGCTGGTGCGGCTGCCGCGTCGCTGCAGTGCGTCAGGCATGTTCGCGGAGGCGCGCATCGATTGCTTCTACGCCACTCTGCGCAAGCGGTGCGCGTCTCTGGTGAGCAGAGTGCGCGGTAGTGGCAACAGCATCCTGGACATGATAGCGAGTAGGTTTGATTGCCCCTACATGGTTCACTGTATGCAGCTCCATGTAGGGAGCAATCGTACTTATTAATTGTGTTTTCGTTTTTTTCGTTGTGAAAGTTTTGTGTAATTTTAATTTTAATTGGGATTTTTAATTGTAATTTTAATTGTGATTTTATTTTTAACTTTGATTTTTAATTTTTATTTTAATTTTAATGTTTATTTAAATTTTATGTGTAATATGGAAATGTTATTTCTGAAATAAATAATTTTGAATTTGAATTTGAATATTTAAGTAGATTAGTTTAATTTTAATTTAAATACGTTTAGTTTTAATTTTTTGTGTTATAAATGTTAAATTCTGTACTTAGTTGGATGTAAATAAAATCATTTTACAGAGAATTTCAAAACGTTTACAAAGTTCCATCTCTCTCCTTAATGCGTGTTGCCTACCATTTGACCCCACATCAAGACCATTATAAAAGAAATCTAATCACCCTGCCACTGAAACGTTCACAATTGTTAATTATTCACATTAACGCCCTTTTCATTACCATCCACTTGAACATTTCTTTCCAAGATGCCACCAATTGTCTTATCCTCTGTCCTATTCAATAATCCCACAATGGGAATGGGGAGCTATCCCGGCGGAATTCCCGCTACATCGGACTACTTAGTAATTATTCCCATTGTGATATTTATACCGGGATAGACAATAGAGGGTGCACTTTCTTATAGCATATGCATACGAATAACAATTTTAAAGCAGAATTTTTTCGCAGAAAGTTAATGAGTCATTTTGGTGTAATTTTTTTCTTGTGACTTTGCGCTGTAAGTAATTAAAAATTACTGATGGTACGGTCACAGACGCAAAGGGCATTGGGTAAATTTGTCTCTTTTTTTCCAGCGGCCGCGGATGATTTTTACATAGTTATTTAGAGGACCTCTAAATACACATAGATATATGTATAATTTATGGCGTTATATAATATCGGAGCGAAGATTTTAAAGATTTAAGTATTCAGATTTTAGTAAGCCCAAGTATGAATATTTAAATATCTCGGCTCCGATGAACTTAAGAGTATTACATTACATAACAAAATATGTTTATTTTTAATAATTCTATCATAATTTACCACTTTTACGAATGGCCGCTCACCTTGAAAATGTATGAATTTTACAAATGTCAACACTTTTACCCAAACCCCTTTCGGACTCATTTCAAAAAAATATGCTTGAAGCCGTCAATGTCCTTAGAGATGCCAAGTCATTTGTAACTTACAGGAAACTCAACGTTATTGCTGTAGAATGTCAGATTGACTTTGGACCTAAGGTAGGCCACAAATTTACGTCTTTGACTGTACAACCAAATCGTATCAACCTTGCGTAAGCACGAGTATAATGCAAATACTAAATATGTGTGCAAATAGTCAATGCATAATACCAGTACCTTTTAATTTAAGATAATATCATTGCCGACCGTACTTATATTTATAGTTATCATCTGCTTATTGTGCCCAAACGTTGACGAATCTAAGGGCCGGTACAGACGGACTGCAAAATGGCAGTTAGAGTGCAGTTCTCATGCAGTTGACGTAACTGCATCAGAACAAAACGTACGTACGTCAACTGCACCCTAACTGCACTCGAACTGCCATTTTGCAGCTAGGTTGCAGTTCAAATGCGGTCCATCTGTATCGGCCCTAAACTTGGTACCTTCAAACTCTATCATCAGCAGGGATTGGAAAAAGATAAGCAAATATATGGCTTCTTAAAAATATTATTCTAATGATATAAGCTTCGGGATTCCGGAATTCTACAAAACGTTAAAAGACTGTGTCACCTCGAAAATATGTTTAGGTTATGGCATGGATCTTAACAAAACTACCGGAATAACTACTTTTGTATGAGATTGTAACCGATATTTATTTATTATAAGTCCTCTATTATGCGTTCAAAACCCGTAGGCAATGACCAGCATTACCCGTGGTAGTAGGTGACAGCGATGACAGCTGTTAATTTTGGAAGATGTTCCAAATTTGGATCTCATTACCTTACAATATTCGATAACGTAATTTCAAAATTACGTTCAGCTGTCATCGCTGTCACCTACTACCACAGGTAAGGTAATGCTGGTCATTTGCCTTTCGGCTTCTGAACCCATCTTAGAGTACTTATAATATGTGTGTAGATAAAGTATTGTACGCGACTCTCGCGAACCGTCACGTAAACTACTATTATATTATTTATTTAGATTATGTAAAATGTTAACAACAAGAAACACAAGCAAAACCCAAATACAAAACCCACACAGCATTAGATCTACCATAATCTCACTATATTCTGTTTATTTACATTTGAATTGCATGGATGTGTTTTAAAATGAAAATCCCGGAACCGACCAACCGCGTGGGATGGATCGCTTTCATACATAATATTATCTGCAGGAAATTGGCCCCATCATTATTATAGCAAGTATAAACAACGTTTATAAATCTGCTCTCTTTAGGAATAACTTTCACAAAAAGCAAGTTTTCAAAACCCGACTGTTGCTAACCAACTTTAAATCGTTATAAATCCTAAATGATCATTAAAAATGAAAAATGATGAAAGAAACCTATAGATGATTTTTAAATCCCTATTCAATGATAACCCACTTTTCATACTTGGCCGACTTCTTTTTTTAAATTTGCACGATATTGCGTCTGGTTGCCGCCATATTGAATTTTGATTACTGTCATATCTTCAGTGACACTCACCAGATCAAGACAAATCGATCGACATAAGAATCATCAAAATCGGACAGCGGGTTTAGTTTTTATAGTGACACAAAGGAATAAACATACATATATGTATAGGCTGTGAAACACATTACCCTCCTCCTTCGGCAGTCGGGTAAAAAGGGCGCATCTTTCATAGAACCACGTAAGTATACGTGACCTTATTTCTTAAGGTAGGAGGTTAAATCTGGGGAACTAGTGATAAAGGGTACAAGTCCACTTAACTCGTAATAAAAAAGGGTATATACATAAACTCCGTATACTAGAGTTATACCCTTTTTCAATTGATCTTCTGGTGACTTATAAAATTTTTCACTAGGATTCCAGAAATTTGCTTTGACTATCAAAATGCGCATGCGTTCTTTTTATTACCAAAGGCAGAAATGAAGTATACAAAGTAGAGAGATGCATTACTAGCTGTTGCCCGCGACTCCGTCCGCGTAGCCGTTTTGCTAATCCCTCGGGAACTGTTCAATTTTTTTAAATAAAACTTACCCTATGTTCTTTTTCGAGACTCAAGCTATCGTTATACAAAATTCCATCAAAATCTGTTTAACAGTTTAGCAGTTAAAGCGTAACAAACGGGCAGATAGACAGACAGACAGACGGAGTTAATATGAAGCATAGATAAAAAGTAGTACGATATAAAATGTAGAGGCTTAGGTGTAAACATGAGGTTGGATGTATTGTAAACTTGAAGATTGATTTTATGAAGGTGTTTTGTAGTAAAAACCTTTTTCCCCCCCACCTAATGTTACCTACTACACTAGGTCGGGATGTAATGTCTAAAATATTATTGTATGTCAGTATTAGGACAAACAATATTCGTTCATATGATTGTTATTATTTTTGTCGTTAGGAAAAAAAAAATGATTTCCAATGGTATCAGGGATTTAAAAATAGCACAAAATAATTTTGGGATTAACACGCTTTTGCGTCAATATAAGCTCTCATAATTTAGTTGATAAATATATCAAATTTCAAAGACATATTGGAGTTTGATATCTATCAACTCAATTTCCTTAGTAAAATTAGTATATAAAACCTTGCTCTCTAAGCCTAAAAATATGTACATAATTGAAAGGCAAAAGTTTTCCAACTTTTTCAGGCGAACGTCGCATTTAAATTAATTTCGTTCTATTTTAATTCAAACCCAGATCAGAATAGTTAACAGAACGCTTGGTCAGCACATTGAGGACCAGGTCGTTTATTTTTCAAACAAAAACGACACGGAATGGAGTCTTTGGCACAGTGTATCTAACTTATTAAGTGCCAGGTTCTTTGATTCCAAAGGAAAATAGACGCCAGGTCGTGTCATTGGTCTGCTGAATGTGTAGGGGCTAAATCAAAACAAAACCATTTAGATATACGGTGATAGCCCCAAAGAAGCACGCGAACGTAATTCATAAGTCAAATAGAAAGTTATTTTACACCTGTTTTTAATTTGGTTCTGTGTTTCTTCGCCACGTTTTTTGGGTTCCGTACCTGAAACAAAAAAATACAGTTTTTCAGATTTGTTTTTCTAATTTATTACGAAGTAAAATTTCGTTCCTTTTTTTTTTATTCTTCCGAATTTTAATTAAATATTTATAGGGCAAAATTTAGTCAATAGCAAATCCATTATCAATAATAATAAATAAATCCCAACATTACCAACAGATTTAAAAGATTAAAAAAAAATCGTAGAAACAAAACTGTTTGAAACAATTGTTATAGATTACCCTAAACAAGACGATGCAAGTGCATTACTGGGGGGGGAGGATTATCATGACATACTAAGGCCCGGTTTTATAAAGGCCCGTTAGTAAAAAAATCAGATCAAATTTTAGTAACTTTATACAAGTTTTGACATTCCTGACGGATCTTTATAAAACCCAGCCTATATTACCTCACTTAGGTTGAGAGAAAGGGACTGAGCTGTATAACTGGTATAGCTCTGTCCCTTTCTCTCTACCTAAACTTAACTGCTTTTGTATGTTATGCCACCAAAAAAGAAATTCCTTCTCTGATACATGCTTATCCAAATTTCAACCACCCGTGTTGATACGCGTACCGTTTGCTATTAAAATTAAGGGTGTTTCGCACATGAATCGTTTTAACTTTAACATGGTCATACGTCTTAGCCAACACGAACCATCCTGTATTTGGCGAAACAACGTTCACGGTATATTCTTTTTAGAAGGGCATATTTGTTTATGTGCGCATATTGCATTTGCAATCTTATTATTGAGAGTAGAGGGTTCAATTTGCATTGCGTATGAATTTGTAGATACGCAATTTAAATAAGAAAGAGGGTATAGGTCATTCATAACGCACAGGGTGTGTTATATGCGGCGGAAATTGAAGTTATACTTTATTAGGCAGTATAGTGTTTCTGTAACGTAAGTCTAAACCATGATAGTTTTACTGCTTTGTACAATTGGACTAAATAAGTGGCCAATGAATGTCTTACTTGAGGGGTAAGTATAGGGATATGGTCTAGTGGTACCAGTTACACGATAATGATTCGTAACACAAGTGACGCATGTAATTATATTACATTACTAATATGAGATTTTTTGTTACTGTGCTAATGCTCTACATCGCCTGTACACACGTTTGAAAGATACAGGTCGTTTTATATTCATTCATAATTAGTCATAAGACATTCTTTTATTTACTTTTATTATCTTTTCTCAACAAAAATAATAAATGCAAAGTATAGAAACTTAAAAAAAAAATTAGTCAGTAAACAGGTCACACGTCATTTTTACACGTCAAAAATCGAAAAACTACAAGCCTCAAACATATCAAATACAGAGAGTGCACTAAACTCGCACGATCAAAAGCCATAAACTAAATAATGCACGCCTAACTAGTAGGTATAATATTAAAAAAACTCCTCACCTGCGTGTTGGAAATCTTATCACGTCCAAACAAGCCATTGTAGTCGGCATAAAACAGCGCATTTGTCTTTCGCTACACGAAACATTTAACTACAGTAAGTTCACTTTTTGAGATGAAAAATATTTAATAAAAATTGTTACTTGTATTAAAGGACATGAAAAAAAAAGGGAAAAAGGCGTGCATGAAGAAAAATATTAAAGTTATTTATAGTTTATAAAAAGGACACAAAAATGTAATATTTGGCCTATCTGAAGCCAGCTAAAAACATACGAGTCTTTACGTATATCTAACACTTTTTAAAAGTGTTTAACCGTAAGAAAGTAGTTTTTCGTTAATATAAATAAAGGCAAAAGCCATCATTCCTGATAGTGCCTTATTTGCGGACGTAATGGGAATTGGTGGTTGAAATATCATTACATACTTTCATTATTATAAAATTATAATGCCATAAATATTGTACTCAGATAATTATAATAATTTTGGGCCCTTTTAATGGCCCAATAGTAGTTTACGTGACGGTTGCGTAATGCTAATTACGCAGAGTCGCGTGCAATACTTTATCTACACACATATTATAACTACTCTAAGATGGGTTCAGAAGCCGAAAGGCAAATGACCAGCAGTGGTAGTAGGTGACAGCAATGACAGCTGTAACGTAATATGGAAATTTGGAACATCTTCCAAAATTAACAGCTGTCATCGCTGTCACCTACTACCACAGGTAATGCTGGTCATTGCCTACGGGTTTTGAACGCATAATAGAGGATTTATGATATGAATGTAGATAAACTATTTTTAAGCTACAATAATTGTAAACCCATACACTACACCATTAACTATAACGCGGCTCATTAACAACAAGCCTTATCGGTCTAATACACCTTTTAATGATACTTTAAAAGGGGCGTATATCGTCCTATGGCATTTTATCGAAATATTTCATGGAGCGAGTTAATGTGTAACACGCACGTGATTAAAATTAATAAAATTAGTCCATTGTACGCCTTTTAGTGACAAAATGACACATCTGACAATTAATTTTGGTAAATACGACTTTATTTTATAAAATAGTCTGTTGATTTTGCTTTAGCCATAAATGTGCAGGTGCAACCTTTTAACATAAAATATTAGTTCATACTTTAAAAAAAAAAGACGTATGTAGCGTAAAATTCTTAAATTTAATAAGAAACTTTATTATTAACAGTATAAAGCTGTTTCTGCTATGGATATTTATTGGTATAAGCGGCTTAATGTTACTAGGATAGCATTAGGGTTTTGCGTAAATAGGGCACATTAGTCGTTTGGCTTTGTTAATTCTGGTTTTAGAAGTTAATAGTTTAAATGAAGTGTTTTGTGTATAATAAACTTACATACAGGTGATTTTAACGTCATAGTCACATTTTTTTACTTAACCGATTCAGTGCGGATGTTTTTAACGTGTGGCCGATAACACGCTAGGCGTGTCATCATAGATATTCCATGGCATCGTCCTAATAGAACGCGATTGCGCGATCATCGCAACTTCGCGCGACTGTTTATATGACTGTTTACATACAAACAGTCACGCGCACTTGCGATGATCGCGCAATCGCGTTCCATTACGACGATGCCTATGGCGTATGGCACGCCTGGCGTGTCATGAAATAATTGTTGTCATTGTCGCCGCCATAGCCAAAAGTTTTCGAAAATGGAAACGCAAGGAATTGGTTTTTCATGGATTCATTATTTGTTATTTTAGGACACTTAGCAAAACTTATTTCTCGCTTGCTCCGTTTATTTCCTTGTGCACAAGTTAGATAGACGTAGAGGTATTTCGTTGCGGAAAAGTTTTGTCAATAAGCTCTACAATGTACCAACTTAACTAAACATTGACTTCGCAAGTAATTTGTACCGTGTTCTATCCAATACGTGCTTACCTACTATTGCAGTGAACAGCATTATAGACTTGATAGGTAATTCTCTCAAACAACTCCCTTTACAACATGTCGAACGAATTATTAATCGGCAAGTTTAAGTAGTCCCGTCAGAGCGTACAAGCAACATTTTAGGGTGTGCATACTCAATAAGGTAGCTTTAACCTCGCTCGTATGACTTTGTTTGACTTATCGACCATTTTGACAAGACATTTTTTTTAATAACACTTTAGGGAGTCGCTACCAGACTTTGTAAGTTGAGGGGTCAAGTTAAGTTTTATCTTGTATGCCGGTGATGGTCGTTGTCAAACGCGCAGACTCTGGGTTGTGATTTTCTCAAAAACGCGGTTGGACGAACGAACGAGTGAAGCAGGCAGCATGGCTTCTGTTTATAAGATCGAACGTATAAGGCTGCCTAATTGAAAATGCACGCACTAAAATGTGTTTTGTTCGCTCGGACGGGACTACTTAAACTCGCCGCTGCGACATTCACTATTTCGTTCGTCCGACTGCGTTTTTGTGAAAATCACAACCCAGAGTCTGCGCACCCTCGCCAACAATGGCGTGGAGGGAGAATCGCTAGGTTTTTAGTGGGTGTTCTTTCCACTCTCGGTTGGTGAGTCCCACAGAAACATGGACGCCCCCGGACCCAGGTGGTATGCATAAATGCCTTTTCCCAGCGTAAAAAAAGTTTTTTATCTTGTACGTCGAAGTGCCACAGCCGAATGCGCTTGTTCGTGGTCGCGTGGCACCTCCCTAAAACAGTTAGTTTACCACTGGGGTTTAGTAAGGCCTAATATCCACGACGCGTAGCTGCATAGACGCTGCAAATATACGCCGTGCAGTTTTTATCAATCAATCAATCAATCAATCAATCATTTATTTGCGAAAATACAGTCTTTAAATAGGTCTTACATTTTAATTTGTACATTGTATTCACCAAAGCGTAGGTATGCAAATTTTTATAATAACCCAAATGAGTTTTGCCATTACATTAACATATTTTTATACTAGATTACTACATTTTATTAATAATTATATTTCAATTCTATTTACATGTCAAAAACTCATTTACAGTGTAAAAACAGTGTTTCAGAAGCCACTTGGTCAGATAGTGTTTAAAAGTATTGTTAGGATGCCGTTTAATGTCATCAGGTAAATTATTAAAAATAACTATACACATATTGTATGCGTTTCTTTTGTATATGTCCTTGTGTACAGGGGGCTTGTACAACTGATTCATGATTTTGGGCCTTGTCTGCCTCTGGATATGCAGCCCGGCGTACTGACGTTGTCCACGAAGCGTAGCGTAGGCTTATCGTAGCATACATTATCTTTCATACGTGATGTCGTCTTTTTCTTTCATACGTGCTGTTCCTTGCGATGTAGCCCAACGTATGACATGCAGTACGGCCGGCGGCGTGAAGCTAGCATGCAGCGTCGCTGACGCGACGTTGCCGTTCCGTCGACAGAGTTGTGCGGTTTGGGTTCCCTCTATGTGGCATAAAATGTATTGTCCGAAACTGTTTTAGCATAACAGACTTGGCATAATCGGTTTTCGCCGAATGGTAATGTGGCAGAAACCTTATTTAGCATAATTTGTAACATCCCGAAAATGAGTTAGTCCGAAACTTTACGCCGAATGTATAGTTACCCCGAATTTTGCTTTCGCATAATTTTTCTCCAGATTAAACGGACAATATTTTTTAAAATGTTTTGTGTAATCCTGGTATATTAGAGTAGGTTAGGTTAGGTTTATTTCATAACTTTTCAAAAAAGTCAAAGGTATCAATTATGCGAAATTAGTATTCTGCGAAATCATACATTCGGACAATTTATGTATTCGGACTAACGAAATTCTGCGTTATCGAACTATGCGAATGTAGATTCTGCGACACCAGATTATGCGTAAAGCCTAATATGGCTATATAGATTATGCCACAAAGAATTATTACTTACAAAATTATGCCACAACAAGGTGAACCGTGCGGTTTTGTATGTAGGCTGCAAGCAAGCGTACAGCAAGCGTACAATGACGAATTCGCGTCTATGCAGCTACGCTTCCGTGGACAGTAGGCCTAAGTAGTTTGGCCACTTTTGATTGACGAGTCACACCTAACCATCCCGGGTCTCCCTGGAGCTGGGTGGTATGCGGAAATACATTTTCCCAGCGCAAAGGATAAGCTGCTCTTGCCGGCGGCAAGTTGCCGCGCATATATTCCTTGACCTCACTATTTAAGAGGCAGTATCTGAGAGATTACTTTTCTTTTTTCCTACCATAACAATAAATCCGAGGCCCTAGCCAAAATGCATTACGCTAACTAAGCGTTTCTGTTCGTTTCGTTTAAAACAAATCGCGTCAATGGTAGATGACATGATACGAAAAGTCACGTGATCTACCAGTGATGCGATTGGATTAAAAACGAAACGAATAGAAACGCTAGTTAGCGTAATGCATCACAACCACAAAGCGGTCGATCTTCGATACATAAAATATTTACCAAACTTCTCACAATATTGGACCAAATCGATATGTGATCACATAATATAGAGGATGTTATTAAAACTCGCTCAACCTTTAATATGGCCTGCGCGTCCCAAAGTACAGATATCCTGAATATTTTATGTCGGAAGGTAAAGAGGCCGACAAAGAAATGCGAGCGAGATCGGCCTAAATAAACAGTCCTACCATTGGTTTAAATGAAATTTTAAGTGGGTAATTGAATATTGTTTTATCGTGAGTTATTGTGAGAATATTGGTAACGTGCTGCACATAAGTTATGTTGGGCTATAATTTATGGCTTAGCTTTATTAAGTTGACGTCACAACCCATAGATTTACTTAATAAGCCTGTCTTGAAGTAACTTTTTACTTCAAGACAGGCATAGAGTTACCTTCATTTTGCAATTTGCTTAATAAGCTTTTTACGATTAAGCTTCCATAGATATTAAGATAAAATTATAAATGTATAGTTCGATCAGTTTGAAAAATTAAAAATCATTCCACAATACTCAGGGATGCAGCTTCCTTCCAAAGCTTCAAAAATAAGCTTACGTAGTGGTTATTGCAATCGCTGTTCTACGATTTATCGGAGTTTTTAAATGAAAAATTAAGATAAATAATTTGAAGTAACGACCTACTGTCAGAAATAAATAAATATAATTATGTACACCTGTAACAATGTTACCAATAAAGGGCATTGGGTAAATTTGTTTGAAGAATATTGTATTTTTTTTTTCATCGGCCCCGGATGTTTTTTACATAGTTATTTAGAGGACCTCTAAATACACACAGATATATATAATTTATGGCGTTAAATAATATCGGAGCGGAGATTTTAAAGATTTAACTATTCAGTTTTTAGTACAAAAGTACGCCCAAGTATGAATATTTAAATATCTCGGCTCCGATGCACTTAAGAGTATTACATTACATAACAAAATATGTTTATTTTTAATAATTCTATCATAATTTACCACTTTTACGAATGGCCGCTCTCCTTGAAAATGTATGAATTTTACAAATGACAACACTTTTACCCAAACCCCTTTCATTTTCATTTTCATTTAATGCAAAATATATAAATCCTAAAACAGGTAATAGAGACTTTACAATTACCCTCATCAAAAGTGCTCCAACTAGCGCTTCAAGCGTTCTAAGATTCCAATGGTAACGCCTCAACTCTCTTTCAACTCGAAAACGTTTGTCCAACTCTATCGTAGCCCAGCCGGAAGGTAGCGCCGACCCAACCCGGCGGCCCGAGCATTATTTATTTAATACACTCAAAGGCCTAGGAGCAGTCAGATAATTGTTACAGGACGCAGTAATCCCTCAACGCAATGACAGCACCTTTAAAATGCAAAAAGAGCGGAATAGGGTCTATTTTAGTTTGAAAGTTGACATTTGTGTAGACTTAATTAATTTTAAATACGCACTAGCGCGTTCAATACAAAATCAAAAAACTGTCTTTGGTTCCATCAGGTCTTATTTCGGAATATCCTTCATAATCTCGCTGCGTTTGGCCGAAAAATTATAATTTTAATAAACGTGAGCATTTCCCCTTGTTCTAATATTAAAAGTTACCTAATGTTCACATTACGAAGAATAAAGGGCATCATTTATCATACAAAGGAGTGACAATTCGACTATTAAAAAAATGTGCCCTCTTAAAAACATGTATTAAGGTGATCATTAACGCCTACTAAATAACGATGAATGTTGAACATTTATTTATTATGTAGAAATAGCAAAACAAAATGCGAACTACGACTATAAAGTGACCGTTCACAAAATGAAACAACCTGTGTATAATGCTCCTAAAGAAGGTAACTTTATTTCATTCCAATTTTACTAGCTAAAAACTACTTCAAGCATAAAACAGGATGTTCTCAAACTTCTAAACTTAGCCAGTCACTCACAAGAAAAATGACCTATTAAATTAACCTAAGTTAGTGCATAACTTAAGTGATATCCCGCCATTATAAGTTTAATGCATTTCCCGTGTCCGTCCGCTAACGGCTTAGTACATTGGGCGCCGGTGACACAAAGGTGTGTCAAAATAGCATGCAGTTTTTAGTTGGTGGCAGTGAAAGGCTAAATCGTGCTGTCCGACAGTTGATTACGGGCACATTAAATCTGTTTAAAAACTCGTTGCATTGACCGTGACTGTTTTACATAACTATACTTGTTTGCCATTGCTATTATGAATTTCATCTTTTTAGCTTTAGTACCCGGCTTAGGCTACGGCTCCACTGAGGCGGAAGACGAGAGGAGACGTGCAGGGGTCGTCCAATCATATTAGTTGAAATCCACATCTCGTCTCCACTTCGCTTCAATGGGAACAGTCAAGCGGAGGTGAGCAGAGCGGAGACGAGACGTGTAGGAATCGACCAGTCATATTAGTTGAAATCCACATCTCGTCCCCGCTCCGCTTTAGTGGAAACAGTCAAGCGGGGATGAGTGGAGCGGAGAGGAGACGTAACTGCATTACTACATTGTAATCACTTACCTCTTTTCGCAGCTCTGCTCCACTCAGCTCCGCTCGTCACCGCCTCAGTGGAATCACTTACCTCTTTTCACAGCTCTGCTCCATTCAGCTCCGCTCGTCTCCGCCTCAGTGGAGCCGCAGCCTTAAACTGATGGATTCCACGTATAAAGACACTAGTGTTATTATGCCATTATTTAACGTAGTGCCATTTTAGAAGTAATAATTTTTTTTAAGATCGTTTACTACATTGACGTGTATTGTTTTCTATTTCCCGGCTCAAAAAAAAGCCCAAGGCATAGGTAACCGCTAGAAATTGTTTGATCTCATAGTTCAGTCAATTTCATTGCGTACGCTATTTTAAATCATTAATTAATTTCAACTGAATCTGTAGGTAAACAATTGCTAATGTAATTACACACAAACCACCTATGTAATTAATGTTTTGTTGTTATTAATCAAATTAAAAATACCACGACGTAAAATAAAAACCAGTTGTACACCTACATTTAAAAAGAAGCAGTCAAAAGCTTTTCACATTTTTCTGAAAAACTTTTTAACACTTAAAAAGCGTTGACATAAAAACTTGCCCAAGAGGCACTTATGAATGAGCAAGATGCTTGGAATTATTCAATTATAAGAAGTTACATCATTAGTGGGCACTTCACTACGCAAACTTACAGCTCGTTCAAAAGAAACTTCTATTCAAATTGGTTTATTCAGTTTATTAGGTTTTTTCACCCTGTACTCTTTGTGATAGTATACTCATACAACTTTTTTTTAAATAATTTTGTCAGGTAAAGTAATTAATTCATTCTCTGTTTTGGTCATATTAAAGAAAAGAAGAGAGCTAATTTCTTTGTCTCACTTTTTACGATCTGGAGATCAGACCTTAAATAAAATAAATAATGAAATATTATGTGTATTTAAGTTAGTTTGTTTCTTTATTTATTTTTCTTACCTGCTTGTTTTTTCTTATTTACCCTTTAAATTTATGTATGTTCAGAATTCAACTTTTTAAAAGCATTTACCCCCGAAACTTCAAAGTCTTTTAGTTCAATGTTTTAACAGCTTAGGTCATTGGTGCGAGGTTTTTTTTTAGGTATAAAGAAGGCAAACGAGTACAGGCCACCTGATGGTAAGTGGGATCTGAGACACATAGACATTTATTCTCAAGACTACAATCTTGAGACTGCAAACGTATTTAAATTTTTCTCAATAATGAACAAATCATTCTAAATTTACCAAGCGCAAAATGACCAATAAAAACCTCTGACCTATATTGCACAAATGAAAGCATTAAGTAATTAGGCTGTTTAGAAATAACAAAACGGTTTATATCGTCATTAGGCAGTCGTAACTGAAACATAATTGTCGAGTAACGTGAGCTGTTGCAGGGTTACGACACGACTGCTACACGATTACCTTTATGAATGTTGAGCACTTTCTACGACACTATAAGGAAGGGAATTAAATTTGTACCTTACAAAAATAAACAGAAATCGTCTAGTTACCCCCCTTGGTTCAATAGGGCTTTAATTCGTTTACTACGTGAAAAAAAACAAGTAATATAAGTAAGTACTTGCGCAGCTTTAAAAATAAACCAGAGAACAGAATAGTCAATAACAAATATATAAAAAACAGTCGAAAAAATATACAAGAGACCAGAAACCGACACTGAAACGGAACCGGAAGATAACAACGCATGAAGGGGGAGGAAAAAAAAAGAAGAAAAAAGAAGGAACATGCAAACAACGTGCCTTAGATCGAGTGGTATTAGTAAAACGCAGTCCCAACTTCCTCTCCGTATTTATTACACAACAATTATAGTATCCATCTTCCCTCATTCGGGACACGATGCTAGTATTCGGGTCTGATCTATCCTCCCCACACCCCATCCGACTGCAAAAGCCCCGAACACTCCATACCTGTAACTCCGGCTCCACGTTGTCTCGGACAGGAGTGGCAGTTGCTGTCATCGGGTGGCAAGCGACAGCGAGGCTGTACAAGAGGGCCTTGGTCTCCACGAGGTCCCTACGGGACCTGGTCTCTGGACTAGGGATGTTAAGGTTCCTATACACCCTTGTCCTACAGTTCGCGTAGTGACACGTTGGGCACCTGAGGCCCCCGTTAAACCGACCTGTTTCTACCTCTTTGATGGTGGTAAACGACTCTGTGTCCTTGCAGCAGAACTGCTAGCTGGGTGTAGTCATCGGAACGGAACGGAACGGAACGCCTCGATAAAATTTCGCTGATCACCTTAAAGCTTATATGCAAAAAGCTAGCTACCGAAAGTTACAATTCGTACGTTGACGCAATTGGGTACGGTATTTCTAATAGCTCGAAATGTTTCTGGAGCTTTGTCAAATGGTGTGGTCGATTCATCCGATGGTACTGCTATTTATAATGTATTTGCGACCTTCTTTTCTTCAGTATACTGTTCTGACATAACGGCAATCAACGCTAACAACGACAGTCTTGATTTCACTGAATGCACTTAAATCTTATCTCAAGTAATTTTGGATCGTTGCAGCATTGCAAAAAAGCTTTTACATTTAGACACAAATAAAGGCGCCGAGCCGGATGAAATAGCTCCACTTTTAATTAATGCGCAACTAGTATAGTAGAAGCCATGTTCTTAATATTTAACGCATCTCTTAAGTCCGGTGTTTTCCCGCGCTATTGGAAACTGGCTATGGTCTCATTCATTTGAACATCAAACTCTTTTTTTTTTTCCAAAATTCTTTGGTTTGCTCAGTGCTGTTTTATCTTTTCAAGTTGCTTTGCTGTTTTAAAAAGTCCGTAACGTAAAGTAAGGCCATCGAGATGAGATAAAGAATGTAACAAGCCTTCAAATGTCACTTCAAACGCAATTCAAACAGGAATGAACTTGACAAAATGTTGGCGCTAATGCTGACAACTTCTGTACTGACAGCTTTCCTGTACCACGAATCACGCAACGACAGCCGTCATCGACCAACTGAAGATATTTTTGTGTACGAGAAAAAAGAACTGATATAATAATCGCTCGCTATCGCAATATAACTCAGTAACGCTCAGTTTGTTTACATTCTTAATCTCGTCTCATTGGCCGTACTGTAGGTACTCTTTGTTTTTAGCCAAAAATGTACCGCCGGCCCTTTATCTCCGAAGTTTAAAAATTCTAACCCTAAAGATATCTCTAATGATATATTTTTTACGCGATAAATAAAATAAAGTTGTAATGTTTTATCCATTTTAGAAAAAAATGCAAAAACTGTTAAAATCTGTTTAAAAAATGTATACTAGTCAAAATACAAAATGAGTATTTTCTTTTGCGTTTTCCAACTATATTATCTTAAATAGGGAACCCTCGGTGCGCGAGTCCAACTCGCACTTGACCGGTTTTTTAACTGTCAAACCACACCAATTATTTTAAATTCGTCGTCCCCCCGTCACGTATAAACGTGCCAATGCAGATTCGTTCCGTTTAACGTCGTATTTAATGTCGGTGCGCATAAACCTTTAAACGTAGAGTTGTAAACCGAGTCTATGACGAACGAAACGACTAAAATACGGCCTATGACATGTTTGACTTTTGGTTGTTAAAGGTTTATTATGGGCGCAATGCTTTATTTTACCCTAGACAAAAGAAGGGGTAATATAAACTTAACGTATGAACCTATGTGTCTCTGTGGGAACGTAGCTCTGAAACGGGTGGACCGATTCGGGCGAGGTTTTTTTCAAAGAAAGATACATTGATAGTGATGGTTCTTATTTCATTGTTAATCCTTGTAATTACTTGCCGAAATTATTTGCTCAAAATATAAATTTCTCAATAATAAAAAATGATTATAAATTACTTCGTAAGATACAATAAATTGAAAAAAAATACTTATATTGTAAGTAGGTAATATAATATACTATGACGCCACATTTGAGTACCTACTAGTCGTTATTTTAAAATGACAATTTATTTAGTAGGTACACCTAGTTTCATATACCGGTTCAAAAGATGACACACAGATAGATGGATTTATCGACGCGGAATATATCGAGTACGGAACCCTAAAAAGCTATATGGTTTTAACAAAAAGAGTGGAACAAAGTAGAATGGAGTAAAAGTAGAGTAGATGCAAAACCATACCTGTTGTTAACGTAATAATTACTGTTAATTACTTGACAGTAAACACAATAATGATATCGATCATGGCAAAAACAATATTGTTTACAGAATAGAATAGAGCCCCTGGAAAAGGCAAATCAACAACCAATTACGTCATGATTTTACTCACAACATTTTAGAAATCCTCGTGTGGTTGCCGAGTTAGAATAGTGCCACTCCATGTCTTCCCGCGGATGTCGTAAGAGACGACTAAGGGAATAAAGGCTTGTAGTACTGTTAGGCGATGGGCTTGCAACCTGTCACTAATACGCTGGTAAACATCTTAGCCTAATTGTGCAAATTGTGGTTATAGAATTATCAACAAGTTTTTAGAGATGTTTGTAATTCTGTAGCTCTGCCTACCCCACTCTGGGAACGAAGGCGTGGGATTATGTATGTATGTATGTATTTTAGAAATACATGCATACAATCACGCCTCTTTCCCGTAGGGGTAGGCATAGACCACTTCCTTCCACTTGCTGCGATCCATACAAACTTCCCTCGCTTCCTCCACACTCACAAGACACAGACACGTGCATCGGTTTAGGTTCGAGGTAAGGTATGGATGAAGTGAGATTGACGAAACAGATATACGAGTATGAGGCAAGAGTAAATGGGAATGTTGGAAGAGGACGGCCAAGGCGAAAGTTCCACGATCAGATCGGGGAATTATAAAGAAAGGGCTAGGAGGCCCTGCCAAGATGCATTGCGCTAACTAGCGTTTCTATTCGTTTCGTTTTTAAGCCAATCGCGTCACTGGTAGATCACGTGACCTTTCGTATCACGTCATCTACCAGTGACGCGATTGGTTTAAAAACGAAATGAATAGAAACACTAGTTAGCGTAGTGCATCTTGGCAGGGCGTCCAAGTCATTCTATAAATCTGACCTAATTATCGCTAGATACAAATCAACATAATGCAGAATCAGAGCGAAATCTTGCTTGCATTATCTGTAGCATGCATAAATTATACGATGCATGGCAAATAAGCATGTACAGACTTTGCTGTAATGCTTCGCTTACGCCCGGTCCGACTTAATCTTCATTCTCTTGCGTGACAGACAAGAAAAAGATTTTTTTTCTACCTTGTTGTAACCAGTCTACTCTATATTATGTCATCTTGCGAAAAATAGCTATTTTGGCTCACCTAATTCCGTTCTCTGCTCATCACACATGTATTAACCGCAAATCTAACAGTTCCCAAAGGAATGATGATTACATTTACACGCAAACAAAATCGCGGGCAGAAGTTGTACTATAAACTCAAAATTATATTTCAGAAACACCTAAAACTACTATTTAAACTATATCTCAAAAGACGCTGAGTGGTAAGTGGAACGCACTCACCTCGCATTTGGCTTTCAGTGCCGAAAACTCAAGCTAGGCAAGACATGGAGCCCAATTTGTATTGGAATCGTGGTGTTGGGCGTGGAATATACTAAGGTTATTTGAGATGTGCTCGGTAGTGCTTGTAATTTATTCAAATACTCTCTATGACAACTTTTCGTACCTGAATGTTAACGTGTGAGTTGCATGTAGGATATTTATAATAACATTAGCTACAGTATTTGAAGTAAATATTTATTCATATGGAAATCGTTTATCGTCATTCCTAAGCGGAACTCTCTATTTTTTTCCAGGATAAAAAGTACTCTAAGTCCTTCCCCGGTACTTGAGCTACCTCCATTCCAAGTTTCATCGAAATCGGCTGAGCTATTTCGCCGTGAAAGCGTAACAACACGGACACACAAAGTTACTACCACATTTTTTAATTAAAATACTAATTACCTACTACGGATTTGACGTATTTTTTTTAATTGCATTTGGATAGATGCATAAAGTAAATACGTAAGTAAATAAATGCCTATTAAATAGGGAAAAACTTCCTGAACATAATAATATCTCTGAGACAGCCCAACTGATTTTTACCGATTCCGATTAATCTAGCTTTCTTTAATAAAAAAAACTAGGGGGAAAGTGGAATATTCATGTCTTGTTTTCACAGCTTCAATAAAAAGCTGATTCATGTAACAAACAGTTGAGAAATATCATTTTTTGAATAGCGATACAAAAAAAGCAAGATATAAGCCAAGAAAGAATTGTTACTATCTCTTTCTAGCACAAAAAATCATGGAGTTTATATGGCTGACCTGTTAAATGACGTCACAGTGCATATCACATCTCTCTGTCTAATCGCTGTCTAATTAATAGTTTAAAATACTTGTATCACCCGTATTAGGTACTTGGCCGATTTTAATTTTAATTTCACTTGTGGTGATCTCTTTTACGGCATTTTCATATTTTCTTAAGAAATGCGATTAAAAAAAACATAAATATTTCCTATTATTAAAGCCAGGTCCAAAACGGTACTTCCATTAGTTCTAAAGAAATAATAACTGGCCCGTAAGACTGATCTTTCCTAGAACAGAAAGCCGCTAAAAAAACTATAAAACAAGATGGCGGACTATTTTAATCTTGAAACAAAAGAGGTCACCACTAAATAAAAGTGGGAGACGTAAACTGTATCGTAAACGTTTCCTCAGGTCGCCGCTGTTTTTTTACTTTACTATGGTTTAGTTTAAAATTAAATAGATGAAAGTGTCTGTGTTGGCTGCTTAAGATCGCCTGCAAGTATTAGTTTCTTGGCATTGTTTGCTTAAATTATTAGCATCTAAGTAGCTAAACAAGATTTTTACTTTCCAGGCCTTAAGTTTAACATCCTAATAAATGGGTAGTAGTTACTGATGTGCAAGTTGCGGAAAATTTCCAAAAAGTTGGAAAAGTTTTAAGAAATTTTCGGAAACATTCACTAGGAAGATAGGAAATTTACATTTAAGAAACGGAAAGTTTCAATCCACGTACGAAATTGTGAGAAGTTTCCGAAATTTTCTTACATGAAATGTTCCGCAATTTCGGAAAGTTTCCTTTGGCACATTAGTAGTAGTAGTTATAGAAGTGGTTCAACACGGTTACATCAGTTTCCAAAACTTGATAATGAAATCATTAGAGTAAGGACTTTTGGTGGCAAATCGTAGTTCTAGAATCCATGGAGTCGCTATTTCCTATTTATTATTAATATTATTACATACCACTTTAATTTTGACCTTCAGTACCTATTTTAAAATTTCAAAATTCATACATACGTACATATTAACCTTGACGACTGTAATTCCCGAGTCGGGTAGGCAAAGCTTCAGAATTACCTACAACTTTATAAACTTGTTGATAATTCTGCAACCACAAAATGTATTTTTCAAAATTCATTTATAAATTAAACCGCTAAACCAATTTAAATGAATTTTGGTATGAGGATATCTCTGCTGTGAAAGCATTACAAACAAGCTAATATTAGTAAGTATGAAATAACCGAACTAAAAATGTATTTAGTTCATTTTGAAATATAACCATACTGAAGGTCAAAATCAAAGCAACTCCATGGATTCTAGAACCACAATATGCCACCAAAATCCTAACCCTACTAATCATCAATAACGTCGCAATGGTACCTCAGGTGGGAGTCGAAGGTTAAAACCAAAAACACAGAAATACTGTGTTCTCACATAAGAACACAACTAAAATGTTAACCTGAAAATTCCCATCTACTCTCTCCCTCTGTGGAGTGCTGTTTTCCATTTAGTAAACCACTAGATATTAATACCTAAATAGAACCACAGAACTGATATAAGCAGCTATAGCACTTAAAAATAAACGCTGTAGGATAACTTTAATTCAGTGGTCGTAGCACCTTGTACAAGGTCCGTCCGGATCGCTCCTACCATTTTATCCTTTGACTTACCGCCAAGCAGCAGCGTTCGCATTGTAGTCCTCAGGGTTGGCAACGTATTTGCGGTCTTAGGATTGCAGTCTTGAAATTGTTATCTTGAGCATGCAAATATCTATGGGTCACAGATCCCTCTTACCATCAGGTGGTATGTGTGCTCGTTAGACATTTGCTTTCTCAAAGTTACAATTTTAAGATTCCAATCCTGAGATCGCAATAATGCTGGGAGCCCTTCGTTTCCCATAATTTTATTGGTCATAATGGCATTGTTGACATAATTATTGATAGTAATAATTTTTTATATCGCTGAAACTGTAAACATTTCAGATTTTCTGAGATATCTAACGTGCAGACAAGGCTAGGTTAGGTTATGTTTCTTTGTAAAATACGTTATCATTTGCGATGATTATGACCTACAGCACAATATGACTAAAAATAATTATCGCAGACAATATAGACCCAATAATGGTTTGCCAACCCTGAGGACTAAGATGGAATGCCTTTATTCTAGTATCTTAATCGGTTATCTTCTTTTCTTATAGACGTGTTTACCGTTATATTTTCGTTCTTGATTGTATGAAGGGTAAGAAAAAAAATCAAGACTGTTACATTGCAGTATAATCACTGATATGAACGCTGCAGCGCTGCGACAAGAACGTGCCCCGAGGAGGTGCTGAGATTAGCTGCAGCCGCTCGCAATTGGGTCTCCGACGTTAAAAGACGGGCTTTGCCAATGTTCAGCTGGATCTCGACCTACGTTAAAAGGAAGAACTCTTTAATAATGTTAATTGCTTCCTATCTGTATGTAACATAAAATTTTTTGAAAAATGCGTTCTTTTTCGTTACTTAAAGAACAAAAATATTTGTATCAAACATTTTTCATAAACTCACAATAAACCTATTTTAGTTAAAGTATTCTTTGCAAATTTCTGTCAAACTCAAATTTCATAATAACATGTATGGACAAAGCATATTTTAAGCACACTTTAGTTATTCTACGTTTATGAATAAGAGGGTTATTTAGAATATAACATTAAATTATAATTAACTTGAGATTGTAATGTACCTAACGAAAATGATCGAGACTTATATATTTTAATGCTTACGTTTATACACATATTAATAAATTACAACATTTAATATGAATATAATACAAGCATTTCTCGCCAGTTTAATAATCGTATATCACATGAAAACGCCAGCGTTACATTACCAAGTGTACCCTTTGCATTGCCACTGCATTATTTACCGTGGGAACTGTTCTCAAACCAATTCGCTCACTTATTTATTATTTAGTTTAATTCCACAAGCGAAAAGACGGCAAACAATCTGAGATATAGGTATAACTTTATTTGTGGCTTGGGAGCTTATGGAAGAAAACTCATATCATTTTGATGCAAGTCAAGTCAAGCTAAATCTATTTTATTACAATTATTTGATGCATCTTACGTCATCAAATATAAAACTTGAGCTGATTGATTGAGTGATGGTAAGAAATAAATAAATAAATAGCAATGAATTGCATGGGAACTATCATATTTATATCGAAAGAACGCTAATTTTAAAATTTTCTAGTAATAGCCCTTATAATTTGAAATAAATATAACAGATAAGTCAACAAAATTGCACATAACAAATATTTGTAACTCTTTAATTTTTCTCAAAACCCAGCAAAGCTCCTGAACGATAACTATGTGACGTATAATCAATGACGAGATAATATCACTGGAATCGGTAGAAAACAATACTTTAAAAGCACCACCGGCTCCCTACCCATTACAGTGCATTGCAATATCAACCTTTCATATACACACGTGTATGTATACATACAATTTTATCCCATTATCTTAAACAATACTAAGCAATAGATCACCAGCAACAAGTATTAAAGCCCACGCCGAACATTTCCCATACATTTTAAGGTCAAGCTCAAGATCTTTGCGGGTTCAATAGTAGCAATATTTTACAGACGCACCGCATATATTAATCCATTATTTAAAGGAAATTAAACTCTAATAACATTCTAAAAGACTTCATGTTGAATAATGAAAATATTATGAAACTGATAGTATAACTGCATTATTTTGTTGATAGAAATTTGCCTCTAAGTGTCTGGTCTCAAGGTCCAGATTAAGTATCACGTTTATGTGGAGATGGTATTTTGCAGTGTATAGAATTATTCCATGCACGTAATTTGTCTGAACAATGAGGCATTTTTAGCTTGCAGCGAGATATTCACGGGAAGGACCGGTAAGTTTAGCTATTTACGTATGGTGCAAATTTAAAACGAGAATAATTTATTTATTATTTAAACTAGCTGACCCAACAGACGTTGTCTTTTTTTTCCAGGCCACATTTCCATTATCTTTTAAAACGAACCTAATTCTGACTATTAAACTCAAGCAATGCGAACCCAACCAAAGAATACCATTTTATTTTTGTTTATATAGATATAAAAAAGATAGTTATCTTTTTAATCCGTATTTGTACATGCGCTTTCTATATTTACAATATTGCATTGTCTCCTGGTTTGTACGCATTCCAAGATTCAGCCAAACCGTAAACTGACTCAACCTTTATGAGCTAAAAAATACTACTACATACAACTGACAAAAGTAAAGTTATTTTTTGGCGAACTATAACACAGGCTTCCTAATGATTAATGGGATCTGGGTCCAATAACCATTTGAAGTTAGATATAGCTTGTTAAACCAAGAATCTTTTGCCTTGCACCACTCGGGCGTCTCTCAGGCCTACACGCTCCCCCGATAGCATCGGCTATCGCTCTAATCGTCCATTGTGCGATAACGATCAGGATCCGAACCTGTCCCCTGATCACTGCAGATGCCTCAGACCCAGACCTGACCCGGTTCTGATTGTGTACTGGTAATTGGGAATGCAGAGAGGCCTGAAATTTGCAATCATCAAAAATGTGCAGCGGAGATAGATGTGTTGCATAGACGCTTTCGATTTAAGATATCTGGGTTGGCCACGCTTTAGGGGGCTTGGAATTGAAGTCTTAGGAGTGCAATCTATGTGCCTTCAATTCCACATACCATCGGGTAGTGTGCGAAAATGTTGATAAAACCTGTAGAGCTGCAAAATCAGTTTCCATATTTAGACATCAGTTGTTCAGTATTTGAAAGAGATCTTGCAATGCATCGAATACATTTTTTTTTCAATCGCAGTCGCGGTTCTAGTGAGCTATCATCCATTCAAAAAACTTGTAGTTGCAACAAAAATGCATTTTTCGACTGTAAAAATGGTTCAAAATGTTTGCAATTGACATAAGTGACTGCTAACAATCCTGGTGTGTTATTCTCTCAAAAAACGGCGGCCGGTCGGACGGACGAGCGAATAAAAGCGGCGAGTTTAAGTAGTCCAGTCCGACCGAACAAAACACATTTTACCGCGTGCATTGTCAATTAGGGAGCCTTATACGTTCGAGAAGTCATGCTGCCAAATTGAATACACGCTCTAAAATGTGTTTTGTTCGCTCTGTCGGGACTACTTAAACTCGCCGCTTGGACCTTCACTCGACCGAACGATCACCTTTGCTTGTTGAGAGAATCACAACCCTGTTTGATGCATGCAGTCGCTAACATTCGCAAAATGCAACGTCTCTAGACTTTATTTTACAAGTGAATCATCTGAGCTTGTGTATTCTTTGGTATTTCCCGCAAAGTGAGATCACTGCGATAATTTTGGTGCAGCTTTCTAATGATGCATCAAAATAGAGCGTCTATTTTATAATGATGCTATCTTCCTCTTATAAATGATCTCCAACGATGATCAATGGCTACTTTGGCGATAAAAGGTCTCGCAATAGGTTAGTGTCAACAAACTATACTCTGGATGTTTAGGTACTTCACTGAATGTAAACAAAAAAACACGTGGTATAGTTCATCAGCCAATAGACACATAATACTTATACGCCAAAACTTGACAAAACAGTTTTGATTGGTTCGTTAATATAGGGTGGATACAGATTGTAAACAGAAAGGGTCATTCAAAGTGATCCTACTAATATTATAAATGCTAAAGTTTGTGTGTTATTTTGTTACTCCTTCACGCTGCAACGGCTGGACGGATTTGGATGAAATTTAAAATGGAAATCATTTCATCCTGAAAAATAGTTTCTTAGGGAATAACAACAATTGAAATTTACGTGGACGAGTCACAGGCAGAAGCTAGACATTTATATCTACAACACATACTCCTTTTAACTAAATAAAAACCATAAAAAATACGATTTTAATGTTTTGTACATTCGACTCGCATTCTAATTTAAAAATCCATGAATGCATTTTTTGTTTTTATAAATAAAAGTAGGTCTTATTTGCATTAAGGAAAGTCGCCCTGAAGGTAGCTACACACTTTTGTACCTTGTCGCTTTAACTCCTTGGACAAATTAGTGCAGCAGTTCGATAATTACGTCAAAGTGACAATGAACAAAAGTGTGCAACTATTTACAAGGCCGACCGTACTACGGGAACTAGATAACGATAAGCATACTTATATAGAGAAGAAACGGACATTTTTTATACCTTTAATATGAAAACGGCATCAACACCGGACTAGTAGTTTTGGAGATAAATTCCAACATTGGTTTGCACAAACATCCTCTCACCCCAAACACATAGATTAGATTAGATTTATTTATTTCATTTTGAAAATTTACGTCATTTTTTAAATTAAAAAACCATGATTTCACAAAAATATCGTCAGAGTGTATAAGAATAATAATAAAATAAATAATAGTCAAATTAAAATACAATGCAAAATTAAAATGAATAAATAATATGGAAAAATTAAAAAGCTAGGGCATCCTAGATACAAATTGTGAAGAGTCAAATATACAATATTCATTATAAGGTAATAATGTAATAAAACCTAAAAACAAGTAATTAAATTCATATCAATTTATAATGTTTTTTTCGTTGTATTCCTTTACAGAATACAACGGGTTTGATAGTAATAGTTCCTTTAGTCGGCGTTCAAATGTGTCATTTGAGGTCTCATTTTTAATATCGTCTCCGTACCGTCGTGGGTAAAAAAGAAACGATTTAAATATAGGCAGTTCTTATTCCACAAGGTTTTCTGATCATCCCTAAATATTGTGTCTACTTGAAGACAAAGCCATTACCTATATACCAACGATTCAGAACAAAAATGATATCGTAATACATTGTAACGATTTTAATTTCAGTGGGTCCAATCCAATACCAAAACTTTACCAACACATTAAAAAAAAGCCCTGTGTGGTTGCCGCGTTAGAATAGTGCCACCCCATGTCTTCCCGTGGATGTCGTAAGAGGCGACTAAGGGAATATTTATAGATTTCACATTAAAGTGAAAGCTCTGTGTGGTTGCCGGGTTAGAATAGTGCCACTCCATGTCTTCCCGTGGATGTCGTAAGAGGCGACTAAGGGAATATTTATAGACTTCACATTAAAGTGAAAGCTCTGTGTGGTTGCCGGGTTAGAATAGTGCCACTCTATGTCTTCCCGTGGATGTCGTAAGAGGCGACTAAGGGAATATTTATAGACTTCACATTAAAGTGAAAGCTCTGTGTGGTTGCCGGGTCAGAATAGTGCCATTCCATGTCTTCCCTTGGATGTCGTAAGAGGCGACTAAGGGAATATTTATAGACTTCACATTAAAGGGAAAGCTCTGTGTGGTTGCCGGGTTAGAATAGTGCCACTCCATGTCTTCCCGTGGATGTCGTAAGAGGCGACTAAGGGAATATTTATAGACTTCACATTAAAGTGAAAGCTCTGTGTGGTTGCCGGGTTACAATAGTGCCACTACATGTCTTCCCTTGGATGTCGTAAGAGGCGACTAAGGGAATAGTTATAGGCTTTACATTAAAGTAAAAGCCCTGTGTGGTGGCCGGGCTAGAATAGTGCCACTCCATGTCTTCCCGTGGATGTCGTAAGAGGCGACTAAGGGTATATAGGTTTGTAGTTACTGTTAGGCGATGGGCTTGTAACCTGTCACTAATACGCTGGTAAAAATTTTGGCCGATTTGTGCAAAATGTGGTTAGAGGATTATGAACAAGTTTTTAAAGTTGTAGGTAATTCTGTGGCTCTGCCTACCCCACTCTGAGATAACAGGCGTGAAGGTATGTATGTATGTATTAAAGTACAAGGAAAATTAAAAAAAACTGTACGTAATAAACATCTTACAAAGGACTTTATTTCAAATACTTCAATATTGATAAAACTATGAACCTAGTGCGATGAAAGCAATGGAACGCGAATTGACACGGAAACGTGGGAATTCCGGTGATCCGTAATAACAGGAGTAACGATGGTGAAAAACGTGAATTTGTTGTTCGGACATCAAATAAAATAGCCCGTTTGATTAAAAACGTTTCTTTTTTTGCCCATTTTCAGTAGCTTTTATACTACATACCTATTTGGACAATTCAAGTTAATAATTATTAGTATAACATGGATAAATATTAGCCGAAAGACGACGAGAGCTGGACATTCTCGGATTATAATACCTGAACAAATCGATCAGAAATTTAGTTCATAGAGAGTTTGTGTGTACTAAGCAGTTGTGTTCCGGTGTGGGGAAACGACAACTGATAAAATGATTAGTATAGAGGCATTCTATCTTAGACCTTAAGTTTGACAACGCGTTTGGATTATGACGATTATAGTCTTACATTACCGCTAGGAACATTGCACAATAAATAAAAACACAGAACACTGGCATTACAAAAAAAGGTGTACACACAATGAGGGATTTAAAGGTCTTTTTTAGATCGTTCTAGGACAGCAAGAAACAAGTTGTGTCGCGCGCAAAAGGTATTTTATCTTAATGAGAACTGTTTAACGACCTACAAACCGTTTGGTCACGGACGTCACGGTGGCTTCGTTATGCGTCCAATTTGACGCTCTTTTGCGTCACAAACCCTTTTTAGCGCCATTTATTATGAACACGCTACATCTGTGTAGTAATAGAGTACATCGTCTACACACCCGATCATTTATTCAGCAGTTGCCGTGGTGACAGACAAATTAGCTCTGGCCCCAGGGAAATCATATTCTGATTACGAGAACTCTTAAAAAAAACATATGGAACTAGCTTACCTTTTTTTATTGTAACAAAACGAGGGGTACTAAGATAAACTTTTTTAATGTCTGCAACTCTGATGTAGGCATAGATTGTAGCTTTAAACGGAAGGACACGATTGAGTAGTAGTAGAGAGTAGAGAGTTGAAGCGTAATCAAGATGCTTAACGCAAAGTTAACGATTTTCAAAAATCTACAGTAGGAAGAGAGATGTGAAAATATTTAGGATTGACGTAAATTGATGTCGGATCGCGTTGACCTCTTATGTGACCTCCATACATTTCGAGTGAAAGAAAATAGAATCGCAAGCAGCGTTTGCAGCATAGCTACGCCTACAGAAGGTGCTCTTTCTCTCAAAACAGAGTTTAGACAGGTTGTGTACTTTGTGCTTCCCTTCCGATATTACCGATGGAGGAATTTCAAAAAAAAATACGTAGTCAAGGCCTTAATTTGAGACAACGTTAACTTTCTTCCATTGCGTTACGAAATTTAGTCATACAATCATGTGGCAAATTTTCGTAACAAAGGAAAAAATTAAGGTATTTTTAATTGAGTCATCCAAAATATCCATGAAACTAAGAACCCATTTACTACGTGACCTATAATTATTATTCTGTCTTTCTTACGTCACAAAACCAACTTGTACACGTCATATAATTCAATCATCGCTTAATATTTTTTTTAACAGTATTTCTTCTCAAACTGTATAAAATTAATCCCTAGAGATCTCTTAAAGAGATAAGTTCGCCTTTGTAGATTCCTTTTCTGTAAATATTGCACTCGAATTTCTGTGTTTTTGTACAATAAAGAGTTTAATACACACTTTAATAATTGAACGTAGTTCAACGATTCGACAAATTTTAACCAAAACATAGTTCAACCCGAGTCAAACTACTAACTTTCATCGACAGATTAATTAACAGGTCATAAACGAAACGTGCGTTATAAAATATAGCTCACTCGTACAAAAAAAAGGTCCCGGAGGGCAGCCATTGATTTATTCGTTGGCGAAACTCTAAAACATCTGTGGCGGTAATTGCAGTATGAGTTGTTAATTCAATGCCCCACTTCAGATTCTAATATAAAATTGACTCCAATTTGAGTCTTACAACTTCCAAAGCAAACAGAGACCCATAAACATTTGTGGAATTATCTATGAAAACCTTATTGTCGATGGCGCTTACGCCGCACTGCGTCACGCAACGTTGTATTTATATCGGAGCATCGTTAATAATGGCGGAAGCGCCATCGACAATAAGGTCCCTTTTCATAGATAACGTCTCATTTGCATTCTCAAGACTAATGTACTTAGTGGTACTACAGGGGTGTGACTCTCAAAAACGCGGTCGGACGAACGAACGAGTGAATGTCGCAGCGGCGAGTTTAAGTAGTCCCGTCAGAGCGAACAAACCACATTTTAGCGCGTGCATTCTCAATTAGGCAGCCTTACGTTTGATCTTATCAATAGAAGCCATGCCGCCAAATTGAAAATGCACGCGCTAAAATGTGTTTTGTTCGCTCTGACGGGACTACTTAAACTCGCCGCTGCGACATTCACTCGTTCGTTCATCCTACCGCGTTTTTGAGAGAATCACACCCCTGGTAATATTGGCCTGGAAAGGGTAAAATACAGCCATTTTATTTTATAAGCAGTAACTACAGAAAGCTCGCACCCTATTCATAAATTTCTACATAAGTTTTGCATTGGAAGCAAGATTACACGGACAATAAAGCTAACTCCAGCGAAATACGGAGTTTCGTTTCTCGGGCACAAAACAATCTCTGCTACATTGTAAAGCTAAGAGTACATAGCAATATTACCATTTATAGTGGGCAATAGACTGAAACAACTGTTGTTTCTGAAATAGCTCGATTTAACGAGCCTTTCTAAACAAGTTACTGTGAAAATCAATTAAGACATTTTTAACCGTCGTTCATTTTACTAATTTTGTTACCGAGAGTTTCTACAATTTTGATGATTAAAATTTAAAAAACCATCCAGCCGTTGCAGCTAGGAGTAACAAACTAACACACACAAACTTTAGCATTTATAATATTAGTGGCATGATCACCAGACCTGTCACCTATGATTCTCAAGATGGTTAAGTGGAGGGCTCAAAACTAAATCTTAATACTGCAATCCTACGACCACAAATGCGTTGCCAACCCTGAGTACTAAGATGGAATGCCTCCATGCTAGTAATTTCACCATTTGCCTACGAGTATTCCCACACCGGATCCCAGTTTTTACATTTCCAAGTGTCAACCCCAGGGGTGTTATTCTCTCAAAACACGGCGGTCGGTCGGACGGACGAGCGAATCGAAGCGGCGAGTTTAAGTAGTCCCGTCCGAGCGAACAGAACACATTTTAGCGCGTGCATTGTCAATTAGGAAGCCTATACGTTCGAGAAGCCATGCTGCCAAATTGAATACACGCTCTTATATGTGTTTTGTTTACTCTGACGGAAACTATTTAAACTCGCCGCTTGGACAATCACTCGTTCGTCCGCCCGTCCGTCGTTATTGAGAGAATCACACCCCTGGAGGGTGGGCGATTTTAGACTTTCATATAGTATGGAACATGCGTCAATGACGCCGTTACTATCAAAGCAAAATTACACGGACATAGAGCTAACTCCAGCAAAATACGGAGTTTCGTGTATCGGGCCCTAGGATACATCATTTTACATTAAAAAGAGTAGGTTCATAGCAAAGTTAACCTTATTAATAGTGGATTCAAACAACAGTTGTTTCTAAAATAGTTAAATTAATGAGCATTTCTAAAACAGATACTTATGTACAGTCACCACACGGGATTGTTGAGCCACTTGCCACAGTTCGTATTTTGGCCGTGTAATGCAAACCTAGTTTAGTCGGTTATACTCGTGTATCCAGTATGTATTACTCGGCTAAATTACGAAGAGTAGCAAGTGGCTTAACATTCCCGTGTTGTGACTTTACATCAATTGAGACATTTTTAACAGTCGTTAATTTTACCAATTTTACATTCAAAACCACAATTTACGAAATATTCTATATCTTAAAAATCTGACGCTTTCATACACCGTGTATTCACACCCTAACACTCGTCATAAATAAAAAAAGGTCGAATATGCCTCACTTCTGGCGATGGTGACATCCCTAAATTTATTTCTCTGTTTTTGAATGCAAAAATATTGCAAAGATACTTACTCAAGTGCAACAGATTTACTGCCTTTCGACTATACATTTTATATGACAATATTTTGATAGAAAGTTTTTACATTCTTTGAAAGAAATATTTTTTACGGTACTGAGAAGGCTAACAAGCGCACAGGTCACCTGCCCCCTATTTTACCGTCCTGACAATGACAAGTGACAGGTGACAGGTGACATTTTATTGTATATGGCGCAGCTGATAGGAATCCCACTGATGTGAAAGCTTGTTAACATTGCAATTTATAGCGAATTGTCACCTGTCCCCTATCATTGTTAAGTAATGAAATAGGGGCTGATGGTTAGTGGGATCTGGGACCTATAGAAATTTGCATTCTCAAGACTACAATCTTAAGACTTCCATCCTAAGACCGCAAATGCGTTGCCAACCCTGAATACTAAGATGGAATGCCTCCATGCTAGTAATATCATCGGTTGTCTTTTTTTTTTTAAACAAGGAGAAGGCACGAGAGAACTCGACCATTTGATGGTAAGTGGAATCTGAGGGGTAATGGATAAGATGGTGCTAGCGATCCGGACAAGGTCCTACCACCACACACAGGAACACAACAATTTGAACACTGCTGCTTGGCGGTAGTATAAAGGATAAGATGGTGGAAGCGAATCAAACGCAGGGCACAAGGACCTACCAATACTTAAATATTTAAATAGATACCCTTCGTTAAATAATCCAAATCAAATCAAAATAATGGACGTAAAAACCGTTCCGTGAAACTGCCCGAGGTATAAATTTTGCAATTACTTTCTGAAATAAAAAACACTATCAACGAACTCAAATGTTCAAATTAAAAAACCTCATTCACAATTCAGTACCTGTAAACTTAATTCAAACAGCAAAAGTAAAATTTCCATTTGGAAACACACTGTTCCATATGTGGAAATATTTTAATTTGTCGGTTTGCGAGTGGATTCGTTATGTTACGTCAGAGCTTTGAAGTCTGTGCTGATTTGCACAAACGAACATGCATACAGTATACTTTGTATATGTAATGTTCGCAGTCTGTGTGCTACTGATTGTGATTTGAGAGAGAGATTAAAGATCAAAGGAACAAGAGGTCTTGGATTCCACCTGGAAGCTGTAGTAAATCTAATATAAGAAATGAATTGTAGAGTTTATTAATTAATATCTTTATTGCACAAATCAATTGTTTGTAAGTTGTTATTATTTTTAATGAAAGTTGTATTAAATTGAAGTATTTTGATGATGTTATTATTTTAATGCGTGCAAAACTTCAAATGAGCAGGGTGATAAAATTAGGTAAACTTTACCTCAATGAAAAGCATTGTAACTTAAATGTTGTACTTACAGCTTTTATACATATATACATGAACCCACGGCTTCGTTCCCAAAGTAGGGTACACAGAAAAAAAGGTCGCTTGTAACAAGATTGTGATTGTTGTGCATAAGCGTCTTGATTCCATACGAGCCTAACAAGACGAAAGATACATCAACTAAGATGTTAGTTGAATCACTAAAGAAATTGCTGTTGTTACTATCAGCTTTGGTTGATATAGCTAATATCTTAACTATTGTATTCATTTTTTGTCAACTAAGTGAACATCTCTCTTTGTTGGCTCGCAATTTTTTTGAGGGTAGGCAGAGCTTCAGAATTACCTACAACTCTAAAAACTTGTTGATCATTCTGTAACCACATTTTGCACAATTAGGCTAAGATGTTTACCAGCGTATTAGTGATAGGTTCCTAGCCTATCGCCTAACAGCTTTTATAAAGCAAAAAAACCCTTTTTTACCCCCATGGTCAAAAACGCTTTATGTTAATTATGTTCATTGTTGTTATATTTGTCATATTTAAGCAAATATTAATTGATTTTCTTCCATCAATATAACGTGGTCTCGAGTGCCTTAGAAACATTGCAAATTATTCCGTATTTTATTTCAACTGAAAAGAAAATCGAGCTGAAGAAACAACCTCGAAACTATTAACTTCAATCACATAACCGCAGGAGGTTTTTTCGAATTCTCTCACAAATTCCCCCGTGATTTATAGTATAAGAAGGGAAAAGCCGTCGTTTAGAATGTCAACCGTGGCCGGAACTTAAACCATTTGATGAAATACCTTTAGTAGAAATTTTAATTAAGTTTCGTCTTGCTAGTTTTTAAGATTGAAACTAAAATTTAAAAACCTGCAGTTTTGAAAATGGAGTGATTTATCGCTGTGATTACTTGAAAAGAACCCAAGCATACAAAATTCCCGCAAGTTATTGTTAGTTAAGCAGAGTTATTATTTTTTAGCTATTCTTTCGATTGGCATCATAAAAGTAGGGCGATTTTTTTTGAAATTTAAGTCGGTTCGATTCCCAGACGAAGCAAGTAATTTTTAGAAAATCTATGATTGCAGAATTACTAACTTTTAAAAATAACATAAAGTCTTCTTTCAGCAAAATACACTATTTAAGGTACTTCCCCTTCATGTCCCATAAGTTTGGGACGCCCTGTATACATGCTCAGCTCATCATTTTGAAAGTAGAATTTGATCTTCAAAAGAACCATAGCAGTTCTACTCTCTCAGGTATACATACATACATACATAAACTCACGCCTTCGTTCCCAGAGTGGGGTAGGCAGAGCTACAGAATTACCAACAACTCTAAAAACTTGTTGATAATTCTGTAACCACATTTTGCACAATCAAGGCTAAGATGTTTAGCAGCGTATTAGTGACAGGTTGCAAGCCCATCGCCTAACAGTACTACAAGCCTTTATTCCCTTAGACGTCTCTTACGACATCCACGGGAAGGCATGGAGTGGCACTATTCTAATCCGGGAACCACACGGGCTCTCTCAGGTATATCTGTTACTAATACTGAGCACGTTCGAAATTGGATGGCAACTTCCGTAGTTCCAAGATAATAGATGTTGCACTCCAGAAATCAAATGCATGCAATAAGTATCCCAGTAGAGCGAAGATTGTATTCGTAAAAATCTACAAGAAAAATAGGACTATTTAATAAAAAGACCCAGCAAAAAATAAATAAGAGCGGTAAAATCCAAATCGTTTTTTTTTTCAGGGAATGCCACACCAAATCTTCTCTCTAACATTTCATTACGATGCCCTGATCGCAGAACGCGTTCTTTAAATGTTTTTGCAGTCCCTTCTACCCGCACAGTGTATGCAAAGAATAGATTTATTGTAAGAGCATGTAAAAATCATAACGTTAAGTTTGTACATTCTGACATATTCCACATGTCGATAAGGAGATTTATCTCCGAAATAAAAAAAAAAGGGAATAAAAACGTATAGTAGATTTAAAAAAAAAAGTGTTTAATAGTATATAGATTACTTAAAATACATTTAGTTTAAAAGAATAGGTAGAATAGGATTAAGTGAAAATAGAATACGATTATAAATGTATAATTTTGTTAATGGTTATCCAGTATCATTGTTACTGTAAGATATATAAGGTTACTCCTTTTTGAGCATCAAATGTAATTTAAACCAGTGGTGGAAACTTCTTTGGCCTATGTATATTTTATAATGTATTATCTATACATGTATTATTTTGTGCTGTTTGTTTTCCTTCAATAAATAAATAAATAAATAAATATAAATTGACCTAGTCCCAAACTAACCTTTAGGCTTGTACTATGGGTACTAGACAACGATATAAATACTTATATAGAGAAATATATACTTAAATACATAGAGCTCAACACAATTATATGCCCTTCCTAACTAGGCCAACGCGTCGTCAACTTTTTGACCTGTTATGGTAGGCATTATTTTTAACTCGGTCGCCATTACCGTCAAGTTAATAAGAGCTATCAAAACCTACATAAACGATTTTTTTTTACCGTGTAGGATAGAGGCCCCGTTGTGGTACATACAGGTACCCTTACAGGTCACACACGCACAACATAGAAATTAAAGACTGCGAAGGTAACTCGAATTCAATGAAGTCTCTATCATCCCCTTTTAAAAGTATGACAGTCTATTGATAACCACATTCCATTTCTTTTAAATGCTTTACTATGCAGTAAGCCGGCTTCGTTGGTATCACAGGAAATAACTCCCTTTACCTACTTATTCAAAAATATGATAACGACCGTCACTTCTCGTCTGATATCAACCAACGTCAACCTTCACTCTTTTTCCCTTATAGAAATGTTCATGCTATCCAACGCATTACGTTAAGAGCTACATTAAAAATGCATGCTTGTCTTTTCTATGTCACGGGGATACCAACCTTTGCCAAGTTGACAAAGCTAAGTGGGTTGGATAAGTTTTGTTTATATACTCGGTAACAGGTAAACTGATACAAAGATACCTTGAATATTTAAATAGATTATTAGAATGTGTGATTAGTCAGATGAAAATGGAGTTCATAAATGATGTGGGCATCGAGTGTTGCGAAATGATGAAAATTTTGCTTTACGAAACCTTTTGATGTACGAAACTCTAAAAACAATCTTTATATTCATTATTTAGAATTTACATATAAATCCTTAATCAAGTTTCCTTTTCATTATAACTTTCACTTTTCTCAAACTCGCCTTTGTACATTTTTTATTTACATCTTCATTTTTTTGTTTTTGTTTTTAATTTGTACTATAAAGTGTTTACATTTACATACATACGTACTTTTTTTTCACAACCAGACGTCATCAATATACATGTCCAATAAACAGCTTCAATCAATGGCAGACGCATCAAGTGAATGGAGACCTAATTAATTACCGTACTGCAATGACGTCTCGGATATGTCAATGGAGATGTCAATAGCATTTGTATAACGCTGATTACGTCGCAGGTAATTGTATGTAAGCATCTGATGATAATGCTATAGATTAACCATTTTAAGCTGTAACTATACACCTAATAACTACTAAGAATACTAATTTTATTTGGGGTTACTAAAATAAGGTTCAGTCACTCAGAGGGCTATGGAGAGGGCTATGCTCGGGGTTTCTCTGCGTGATAGAATCAGAAATGATGATATCCGCAGTAGAACTAAGGTTACCGACATAGCCCGAAGAATAGCCAAACTTAAGTGGCAGTGGGCGGGGGCACATTGCTCGCAGGACTGATGGCCGATGGGGTCAGAAGGTTCTTGAGTGGCGTCCGCAGACCGGGAGACGAGCTGTAGGTAGGCCTCCAACAAGATGGAGTGACGACCTTGTAAAGATCGCGGGAACGCGGTGGATGCGAAAAGCACAAGACCGGTCTGAGTGGAGAGCCTTGGGGGAGGCCTATGTTCTGCATGATGATGAAATTAAGGTTAAAGTTTGTTTCGTTCTTTTAGATTCATAGTAAATTCTGTTAGATTAGAAATTCACACGCGTGTACAGAATTATAGTTTTAACTTTCCTATATTTTAATTATCCACGTAAGGCCAATATGATATACATTACCAAGGCAATTTAATTTGACCTGTATTGCGATAGAAATAAAGTTTATTTTCCTATCTTCATAAATTGAAAATGGCAGTTTCGAACAAACGTAATTTAACTTTATTGCCTTGATAGTAGATTCAAAGTTCCACTGACAAAAAGCTGGCTGTTTTTAGTACAGTGGGCCTTAAGAGCTTAAACTGATAAAGAACAATACCTTACGGTACACTTTTGCCTCCCTTGACTATAAATAGCTATAATTTGGGATTCCTAAACTTCATAACTCATCATCCTCCTGTCCTTATTCCAAACTACTTCTTCTTCCACTCTCCTCTATCTTCTGTTAAATCATCATGTCAGCCGAAAGACGTCCACTGCTGGACATAGGCCTCCCCCAAGGCTCTCCACTCAGACCGATCTTGTGCTTTAATTTTAATATAGCAATATATTTAATTACACCATAATTTCAAAATATCAACGCATTCAGAATCAATCCATACGTTTTTTTATGAAATAATGCTATTTGAAATATAACACATATCTATTAAGACTATTACGTCTTACAATTGTTTTTATCATTATAACACACATTATTTCGTCTATAGTGTTAATTACTTCTCTATTATAAACGAATACTCACGCAACTTAATAAACACTTATTCATATTAATCTATCATCACAGAAAAGGTCTTCTTCATTACGAAGAATCTCCGTATCTCTGCCCAAACGATTCCAAATGACTTTGCTATATTTCAAACGAATCCAAGAACTCCAAATTGAGCCAATTTTTATTGCCATTTGAATCTCTGGCATCGAATGAGTTAATTAAATACCAAACCTATACAAAATTAAATGAAACACCCCGGTCCTCATTCAATTTAACTTTTTAATTACTTTATAAGCCTTGAGGATCATCTATTTGTTATGTCGGTATTTCGTCAAGAGCCACCTTAATTTTTGATGTTAATTAATAACTTTTGATCTCAAATAAGACCGAGGTTACAACCTCATACTGTAATAATATGATTTTATTTATTTATTTATTTAATCTTTAGTGCACAAAAATACAAAGGACAATGCATGGTATAAATCTTGGCGTCAAACACTTAAAAAAAAAAAGCCGGCGGATACGGGTTTTTTTTTAATTATTACTTATTTTATTGTTATGTTAGGGAACTTATACGAAAAATAGAGCCTCTTTAAAGATAAATACTTTACATTAATACTTCTTAGACTAATGATGTAAATAAGACATCTCGTGAGTAACGTGTTGTTACGATTATTTCCTAAATATTCTTTTAAGCAAGTTCTGCAGAAAATCTAACACCACAGAATTGTTTTAAATATTTTTCTACATCAAATTTCTCATACCAAAACATACGCAAAATGCTTAATTATATTTATGGTATATTAAATTACTCACCGACCTTTAAAACCTTTAAGCTTCATACATTTTTTATCGAAGGCCATAAAAGTAAATGATCCGATTTTTAAAAAGCAATATCAAAATGTCATATTTTCAATGAACGTATTTTATAAGGGTCTTTTGTAACCGATACGTCCATTATTAAAAACAAAACATAATACAGTTAAAAGTTCGCATTATATTACTTAGTAAATCATTTTGAAAACCCTATTACAAAAAAAATATGTGTGAACATCAAATACACAATTCAACGATGATAATGAATGTTATTTTTGTTAATTATTACATAGTAATAATTATTTGTCACGCTACTGGTCGGAAATGTGGCGAAAGATGGTCTGTTCTTGGTCCCCAAAACAATCAATAGTTGTACTTTGAATGAGCAGGCCTTCTATAAATTGAAACTGGACAACTAAAACATAGTTGGTCTGTTCCATTGAGCAAGTCGACCAATCACATCGGTCCGCTGAACACGACTTGTGCTGCATATGAAATTAAATTGGTCAATGAGAAGTCGTTTTATTTTTTAATAATATTCATCCCTTTACGGATAGGCAAAGGAATCAGATTCCATACAGCCATATATATCTGTTTTTAATTATCTGAAATATAGTTCTGGCACGGTCAGAGTCGTCAGTTTAAGAACGCTTTTGAATGACTGGCCAGTAAGAACGGTATCGTTAAAAAATAAAAGTAAAACTTGGCAGGAGAGCGTAATTTTTTTAGTACGAGTAGTAATTGATTTTTATTTCCTCCCAGTAGTCGTGGAAAGCACTATGTTAAGCCTCGGACGAAAGTGCAATAGATGAACTCGTACTTTCGAGGGCCTCCGCTACGCGTCGGCCCTCGAACCAACTCGTCCATCTTTTGCTAACTTTCTAACCTCTACAACAATGTACTATAGTAACGTTCAATAAAGCTGTAAATGTATAAAAAGAATTTTCCGAAAAAATATTTCATGTTTTACAAAAACAACCGTATGATGTGAAAAAATATTGATACTTGTACCTTAAGTAATAAAAACGAAAAAAAAAACACCTTTATTCAAAAAATACCAAATACGTGACAAGCCAGCATGTAATTACAGGAAATTTATAACGATCCGAACGCAAATTATCTGCTTGATGCGCTGAATTATGTAAATTGAACCTTTCAAACCAAAACGATATTACTCAACATAATAACCAAAAAAATAAACGACCTTATCTTGACAATCATAAAGCAGCAATTACTGCAAGCATCCCATAAAGATACGACGTTTTGGGTAAAAAGGCACAAGTGACCTCTCGCCATGACTACATAAATCGGTCCAAGATTACAAACACTTTATGACATTATTGGTGAAACCTTTTGCAATAAATTAGTTGCCGAAGTGGTTATGACACTTAATTTGGTGTCAAAAGATCTTTTGGCTTTTTGTAAAAATAAACTTTGATGCATGGTATTCTGAACTTTGATAGGTAACCTTTCTTTGTTTTCAACAATTTTCAACAGATGTTCCATTCTATTGATTTTTACCTAACCGAAAGACAGTGTGTGATATTTTGAAAAAATAAGAAACAAAAAACTTTTAACTCAGTTACGTAGATTAGGATTAGAAAGAAGTGATGATTAACTATTCAAAGAATTATGGAGTGCAGCTTAAAAAAAATATCGAAGAAAAGAAAGTAGGCGAAACTAGTTAGTTACTAAGAACAAATAAAGAAAAACGAGAGGTGCCGAAAAGAGATTGGAATGTCACATAGATGAAAAAACACGGCCCTTAAGACTAAAAAACAGAGAAAGAAATTATGTACTTTTTACTGAAATCTATATATCCCTGCGTCTACAACCTTCTTTCATGGAAAATATATCAGTACAATACAATATGTCAGAAAATTTGATAATTAACCCATTTCAATTAATAGATATGTTGTCAAATACGTGAACATATAACCCTGATTGCTCAGATGTTACAAAACCTTTTCAAATTTGAGGAAAACCTTTATAAAGAATTCGGAATTTGGGGTAAGGAAAATAGATACAATGTACCTCGTTCACGTAGCAACAGAACGAGTACGTGGAGGGATATTGGAAACGAATTTAAGGACTTGTTAGTGTATTTCTCATCTCAACTGTTCGGAAAGTAAGAATTTCCAAACATATCTCATTAGCGGCGAATAACTAGGACGGTTACCTATCTTAAGCTCGGAAACTTTTTTCCGCTGTTTCGTTTGTCCGAATTTTCATTTGTAGGACATTCTTTATGCTCTGAAACCGTTTAACTTTCCTGGAATGTTATAAAACTAACTTAACCTTACCTACAGGTTCTCTTTAAAAAATGATTTTTGGACAAAAGTTCCAGTTTTCCACAAAGTTCGTGACAGTAACTATACGCGCAATCGCTGGCACTCGTATAGCCTAAATATCTCTGGATGCAATTTATCACTTTCATCTCATGGTTAACAATCTACTATTGACATTCTAATACAACAAGAATGTTTAAATGAAATTCGCCAATTGGTCGTTGTTAATCATTAATATGCTAAAGAATAAGTAATCCATTATCAATAAAGTTTGATCTGTCAATTTTGACAAGGAAAGTAGACTTTACATCGATTGCATCGTTAGTATCTTGAACATTGTGAATTATCTTATTACATGTTGCCCAAGCATCACTTACCATTAGAAGGTCTGTATGATCCTTTGCCTTTTCAGTAACATTTAAATAAAAATACTAGTACAAGGTTTCCTCAATATATATCAGGGTGCCAAATCATAATCAAATAACAATTTGATAATAATTCTTATAGGTTGGATAGATTATGCAATACCTCTGTATCTATTAGTTAAATTCAAATTAGGCTCCAGCAAAAACTCAAGCATCAAATCAAATATAATTATAGGAATATCTGAACATCATTATTTTTTTATGGACGATGATAAAATACAAATACCTAAGTAACATACTTCTGAATTTACCACCGAACTTCACCTCACATAAAAGCTTAATACCAACAAAACGAACAAAGTTGAGCCTTTCTCCAACTTTTTGATACTTATTAGACGTACAACAATGCGTATGGCATAATCTCTTATCGACACACCCAAGCCATCTCATTAAACTCGAAAACTCGGTAAAAAGTTTTGTATTGGCGCGCAAATCTTACTTACATTATTATAGAAAAAACTGGCCAAGCAAGAAACTCGAACCCGAAATTGAAAAAAAAATCTAGCGTCTAGCTAATATGCTTCAAAAGATACAGCCCTGTGATAGACGGAGAGACAGTCGGACGAACAGTGGACCCTTAGTCATAGGGTCCCAAAGGCACAATTTGGGTAGGGGACCCTAAAAAATTACTTTTACATTGTACAACCTTTTTAAAAACATATTTTGGGTTTTTCGTAGCAAGTAAGCAAAGCAAATTTATACAAAACATTGTATATCTTCTAATGACAGACATAAGTACGATGGTAATGATGACCCTCTATCTTATTTCCTATTCCATTAAACATTTCATTAGTTTCTTCATCTAAATGATTACTCTCAATTCTAACTGACTCAGGCAATATCACACAATCATATATCATTGGTATGTATAGAAAGCACGCTTCTCCGAAACCTAAAAGAATTTACGCCGGCCCAATCCCGCCAATCCCTCGACTGTTTTCATTTCATTTTGCAACTCTATCACCGCAGCCCTTATTTCCATTATGGGGAGTTAGCAACGGAGCTTCACTGGATTTTTGCTGTTAAAATAGGTATTTAGTAAGAATGTAATTTGGTCATTTTATTTTTGAAATGGTGTTATATAAAGTTTAGTGAATAGAAATTATAATCCTGCATTCTTTGTAATCCTTGATAAGCGCCAAAGCAACGATGGAAATTTGTATGTAGAGATTGATAAATACATACATAAAAATATAGGTAATAGGTGTTAACCATCCAACATAAAGTCTTCCGCAGCAGAATTCAAACCAATATAAACAAACAATAAATAATAAGTTAAATTCTGAAGATCTCGTTTTTAGAATAAAAGAAACAAACATAATAATTGACTATCTTACAATTTTAAAGTTACGAATAACTTTCTACAGCAACGTATGAAATCATAAAACATATTTTAACCGACTTACACACTTAAAATTTTCAAGCACATGAAAAATAAAGAGAACGAACAAAAAATGCTCAAGTACATTAAATCAAGTTCATCTCAAACAATCTATGGCACACAACTATTTTTTAAAGCATCATTATATTATTCCAGAACGTCATTATCATCAATAACTATGGTCACTACATACGGCACATCATTATCCCCCCCTTTATGGTAAAGAGGATTATATGAAAGCTCTGTATGGAATCTGATCCCATGTCATATGAGATTGCAATTACGGAACCCGTTATTACTGAATAATTGAAGGCCCGCAGTTATCCGATTGAAGGTTAACCATAAAAGGAAGAACAGATGGAAATTATTCGCTATTAGTGAAATGATAAAGAGGTATTGCTTTAGAAAGGCTTTCATGAGATGATTTTATACGAACAAGATGTAATGTAAGCTTTAAGAAAATTACAGTAAAGAACAAAATATTGAATTTTTGAAGGAGTTGAGGAGTTGGGTACATTTATATCAAACGTTCCATTATTTATGCAAACATCAGGTAGGTATAGGTATACCTACATGAAATTGCAAAATACAATACCAATTCTCTTTGTTACTAGGTACCCTTAATCGATTTAAAAGTTGTTGTAACAAAGAGTTATTGAAACTGATATTCGATTCCTTATTTATTTATTTTCGTCGTTTAATTCAATACCGTGTTCTCGTCTTTTGTTTTTATTGCAATACCTAGTTTTAATTATCTTGATCAAACTATAGAAATCTTTTAACAAGATGGATTTAGTTATTGAGTTATTTTTTATTTTACCTTCTGTTTTTGTTTCAATTGGTTTTAAGTTCTCGATCATTTCCACTTTACTATTTTAAAAGTATATTATAAATATTAAACACAGAATATCCACAATGTCCAATGTGGCATTTTTATTTTGACAGCCATTAACGATAACGACGTTTATTTCATAAGGTCACTTGACTAACCAGTCACTTGTATTGTTTTTGTTATCATGAAAATAATCAGAATACTAATTATTTTACTTATAAGTTGTGGGAACTTCTTTTTCGTCACATCCACCATCACTTTCAAAATCAATCATTACCCAGAAATACAACAAGTGTTTAATTATCATGTAAATTATGACAACTCTGAAGAACTTTTACTTGGCATATTTATCGGTGTATTGTGAATTTTAATAGCCCTTTTTAATAACACAAAACATTGCATAGAATCCTTTACAAGAATAATAGCCGCCTCACTTCTATTATTAATTGAAATTAAAGTAACCCTTAACATGCACCGTCCATTAATTCCAAAACGCGTCAAATTCAATTCGTGCCGCAATTTATTTATTATCATAAGCTTTAGCGACATTTCAATCATCAATATTCAGTGCATTTGAAATTATAAGCGTTTTCATAATCAATTGAATTACGTATTCCTAAAATTTAACGTTTACCGAATTTGCGTTCCAAAACAATGATTTGATTAGGCGTTCCTACTGAAACAATATTAACGATGTTTGGAATAATTAGGATGTTTAATTTTAAATCACGTGCAATTTTCATTGCATCAATAACATTATCGGTTTATTTACGTTTTGAAAAGCATCATGTAATTTTGTTATTGCATTATGTCTAACTTCAAAGTTTAATATTCTTCATGCATCTCAAAGACCTCTGTTTACACTGTTTACATTAAATTCGCTTACCTTAAAACAGCCTGCGGTTGTCCAGCAATCCTTTGATCCTTTTTCCTCCTCCGGCACTCACTATCCACTCTTTTATCACTCTCACGTATAGTATGATACCTCGGTTGATAACTTTCGAGTTGCGAATACAACCGCGCGCGTGGCGCGGGCGACGGGCCTCGCTGCGTCATAGGGTCCACGCGTCTGTACTCCGCCGTGGTTGGAGCCACACTGACTGCCCTGACTGGCTCGCACTCGATCCTCTCTGCTACCCCAGGCCGACGTTTCTCAACGAAGGCCACTCGAGGCGGCTTTGGCTGCATCAAACTTATTTTCTTTTTCTTTGCAGTGGACGCAACGTAGAAAAAATATCCGTTCCGGTCCATCTTTGGTGCTGTTGATTTTACCTGTAACAATATTTAAAGTTTGAAGTGCTTGAAATATTCAATGTGGAATGTCTCGAGCGTGAAAAAGCTAGAATTTTTTACGACGCTGTAAAAATTACCGAGATTTAACTCCACCAGTTGGCAACAAGGCAATTTGAGCTGTCATGGCCGATTTTTTCATCATCTTAGAAAAGTGAACTTTTTGATAATCATTTAGAAATATTGGTAAATATTTTGTATCTTAATGTCGAATTTCATCAACCACTTAAGAGACGATTAGAATGTTAAAAGCTGACAAAATGTATGAACTAACAGTCAATTAACATTGATTAACATTGATTAAATGGTAAACATTACAGCACTAATAGGCAGGTAAGAAGACAATCCTGATACATTGCACGATCATGAAGTTTCTGACTATTGACATTGTTGACAGCAGTAAAACAATGCTAAACTTATTTGATGCGTTTGAAGGAATAGTAATAACAGCATTGTTTGACTGCTATTAACCCCATCTATATTCAGAAACTTCATGGTTGTGCAATGTGTCAGGATTTACTTCTTATTGACCGGGCACTATAAGAACCATTTATGTATGTATCATTACTTTGAATTATGTGTTTTGTATTAACAACCATCATGTGAAAATCTTCTAGTGCCACATTAAACATTTTACAAATAACACCATCAACCATCTTATCGATTAACCCACCGCCAAGCAGTAGTGTTCGCATTGCTGTGTTCCGGTGTGGGGATAAGACAACCGGTGAAATTACTAGTATAGAGGCATTCCATCTTAGTCCTCAGGGTTGGCAACGCATTTGAAGTCTTAGGATTGCAGTTTTGAGATTGTAGTCTTGAGGTTTCAAATGTCTATGGGTCTCAGATCCCACTTACCATCAGGTGGCCTGAGCGCTCGCGTGCCTTCGCGTGCATAACAAACCAATCATCACTTAGTTTCAAATTATATTTAATACAAGCTTCTTCCCGCGACTTCATCCACATAGATTTCGATTATTGTTATTGCCTCGGGGACATTTAAACTTTCCAGGATAAAAAGTAGCCTATGTGTAAATCCAGGGTATAATTTGACTCCATTCCAAACCCGTCTAGGCGTTGCAGTATGAAGGAGTATCAAATTAACATACTTAGAAACTTTCGCATTTGCTCTATAATTAGGTAGTTTAGTTTATTAGTAGCTTTATGATAAATCCATTCATATAGGTTACATAGTATGCGATGTAGGAGTAAAATATTAAGGAGTATTATGATACTCTTCTGAATATACAATTGTTGCATTAGTTTATAATCATCGGTATTTTTTATAAATTACACAAATCCATTAAATTTTACCGTGGTAAAAAAATCGCAGCGTAATGAAAAGCTAGTAAAAGTTAAAACATGGAATAAAATTATTCTGTTAACCACTTAAAAGAAAGAAAGCAGTAGCAATAATGGCACAAATAGATAATATTTCTATAGAAATGGTGTAAGCAGACCGCAGTCAAACTGACAACAAATGTCTCGCTGATAAGCCGGTTTTGTTTTCACAAGTCACTGTCAATTGAAGTAACATTTTCATATCGATTTTGCTTTACGATTTGGTTGGTAGGTACTTTGTCAGTTTTCAATATGAAATTCTTTATCTGTTTTCATTGAAATTCTCCTTTTAAGATGCTTAATTGACCAACAGTTTGAGGAAATGCGACATTTAGTCTTATTTCAGGGATTTTTACAGTTCAACTTCTGGGGCCCGGATACTTATCAAAGATGTTTGATTTTTACACTGTCGGAAGATTCTGGAATGTTTCTGTAGAAACATTAACAAGTAATAACACTATATGGTTATTAATATACGCCAACTACATTTTCGTTTTTTCATCTTCATTGTTTCCTTCGTGTTGTTCTTTTGTACAATTACGTGATTACTTTACAAACATACATACATATTTACATCAACCAAAATCCCCATTACATGGACTTCCTACATCATAAACGTCATAATCTCATACAGTGTAACCCTGTCTCTCGCTGGCGAGCGAAGCAGGTGACTGCCGATGTATGAGTGGCAGCTGAATAGTCATGACCGGACACACGGACAGACGGGACGGTGAGCGATGAATATAGGCAAGTCGGTGACCCATTAAATATAGAAAACTTGGTAGAGAAAACTGTCGCAGTTAGAGAACAAATGATGATGGTATTAAACATAATGTTAAACTTGAAGAAATAGTTAGAATAGGGTTCTAAAAAGCAGTGACTGCTTTATCATAAGAAGTAAGTGGAAGACGGCAATAGTTGCCAGCCACACATTGCCGTAAAAGTTGATCATACCAGAGGCCCTAGATAAGATGCATTCGGCGTTCATTATTGTTGTAAATATATAGGAATAACGTAGGCTGTCAGATGGTCGCGTTGAGCGCCTACGTCAATTGCATACATTTTGTCAGTTTTCGACAATCGTTTACGATAGCGTTTAGCATCTTGTCCTAGGACCCACAAGAGATACAACACCTCACGGCCCAAAGCATCCAAGGGCCTTTGCGGTGAACTCTAAACAAAGGTCTGTCACTAAAGATCAGCAATGGTTGAAGTGGCACACAAGGCCCATCTCAACCCCCCCAATAAATATAGTCTCATAGTTGTACGTCGAGCAATAAAAGTTGTACGTTGCAACTACCTTTCACATGAAATATGACGTTCAGAATAGGCTAGTGTCCTTAAAAATTCTAATTAGTTCGTCATTTACATTATCAAAAAATATTGAACTCGTATTTTTTCTTTTGCCAATTAATCAAAAAATGACGAAGATAAAGTGCGTTGAATTTTCGCGTGACGTCACGCCGTGGCACACTTTATACCACGTTGTGACGTCACGAGCCCCCACGCCCCGAACTTTGATGCGCGTTATATTTGTCAATTTTGATTGATTTGATAAAGTCAAAAATAAGTGTTAAATAATATTTTTTGATGATCTTGCTGGCGGGCATGGCGGACTAATTAGAATTATTATTATTATTTTTTTACCCAGGACACACCCCTATTACAAAGACTCCTCAAAATCATGTTACCTACCTACTGATGTGCAAGTTGCGGAAAGTTTCCAAAAAGTTGGAAAAGTTCTAAGAAATTTCCGGAAACTTTAACTAGAAATATAGGAAATTTAAACTTAAGAAACAGAAAGTTTCAATCCCCATACACAATTGTGAGAAGTTTCCGAAATTTTCCTACATGAAAAGTTCCGCAATTTTGGAAAGTTTCCTTTGGCACATCAATAAACCTACCTACTCAAAATAGATGAAGACTTGTATCAAACAGATTGAGCTCAAATGAGGTATCAAAACCTTACACAGATCCTAGCTCTTCCAACCGCCTGTCCTTGCATCCCAAGAGCACTCAGCCACGATTTTATCGCGCCTCTGCCTGCGGCGTCTTTTTGAATGCTAACTGGGCGCTCAATGCGAGCCTCTATCCACATCTCAGACCCTACTTTGATACCCGACTCCGCCCCGAGATATTTTTCTCTGCGATTTAGATTGCCAACTGTCCGTGTTTAGCGTTTAACAAAGAGCCGAGTGAGTATTTCGAGGGTAGTTTTGCAAACAGTTGCAGGCTGCTAAGTTGTCTGATGTTCGAGCATGGCTCTAACATGTTAAATCTATTGGTACCTAATTCATTGAAACCAATTTATACTAAAAAAATACAAAATTCCTTTCTTATTGCACCCAAGGAATATTCCCTATAAATTTCAAGCCTGTAGGTTCAGCGGTTTAGGTTGTACGTTGTCTGATAGTCAGCCAGGCAGCCAATTTTATGCATATAGAAGATTTTGTGGATTATGTTTGTTTAAATATTATAGTCTAGTTCAGCTATTCTCACAGTATGTTTTGGATTCCATAAAGGACAATGTAATTGCGAAATACTGGTTATGTTTACCCAGGTTTGGCCTATATTGGGGTTCCATAATACCTATTTCATGAAAGGTTTCCGTCCCCGAAGTTTGAGGGCCACTGATCTAGTTAATGGCACCATTATACCTTAGCAAAAAGATGGCGACAAATGGAACTACAATTATTTTTAAAGTGGAAACAGTTACACTCCCAACATAGGTCATTATTTTTATCTACACTCATATCATAAGTCCTCTATTATGCGGTTCAAACCCGTAGGCAATGACTAGCATTACCTGTGGTAGTAGGTGACAGCGACGACAGCTGTTCATTTTGGAAGATATTCCAAATTTTGATCTCATTACCTTACAATATTCGATAACGTAATTTCAAAATTACGTTACAGCTGTCATCCCTGTCGCCTACTACCACAGGTAAGGTAATGCTGGTCATTTGCCTTTCGGCTTCTGAACCCATCTTAGAGTACTTTTAATATGTGTGTAGATAAAGTATTGTAAGAGACTGTGCTTAATTAGCATTACGCAACCGTCACGTAAACTACTATTTCCAAGTTCTTTACTACCAAACTACTAATACTAATCCCCTAATACATTTATCTCCCAGATAAATCCTATTTCTTGTCAGTTAGTGTATATTTACCACAAGCCTAGATCCCATGAGTCCCCTGATGGACCAGCTTACCCCATCACAGTACTGGTCCACGTAAACAAGGATTAATTGAAACTGGACCAAGGAAAAGCAAATACAGCCAGACATCGGAGCACAAAAGTAAATATCGAGGTGCCCATTCCATATCGATTTGGTCTTGTTAGGTTTCAGGCCATATATTTTAATGGGTACACTACATAATTCCGAATTGATAAAAAATCCGAATTTTCATAATTCCGAACGAATTTTTTTGATAGAAGATAGAACGAACTTTTTGTTATCTGTATGTATAAATCAAACTTAACCTAACCTACGTATGATAATTAAATTATGCATTTAATCTAAAATAGCTCCAGCGTAACATAGCTCTCAGAAAAATGAAAATTCGGACAAATGAATATTCGGAAAAAAGTAATTCGGAATTTGAAGTTGTTCCCATATTTTAATATTTTTAATATTTTCTAAGATATGCTGAGTTTTCTTTTCCGCCGAAAATAGCTTGATAACTCTTTTTGAGTGTCAGTGTTTTTTCTTGGTTTTTGCCTTTCTCTCTAATAACTGGTTATCTATTCCATTTTTATTAAGCTTGTTAACAAACTTGTTTAACAAAGAAAATATTTCGAATTTATAATTTAAAAGCGAAAAGATAAAATCAAACAACATCGCTAGGACAATGTATTATAAGCTTTACTTTAATTTTTATTACTTTTCATCATGTTTTATTAATCAGCACGCTGGTGTTAAAATTCTGTTGCATAATTCAGGTTTAGCGGAATAACTAACAACAATTAATTCATCTCATCAAACGATTATCCTGGTTAAGCCCAAACACACAGGTGTAAAATTACGATGAAATATTTTAGTAATTGAGGATACGCTGTAAATTATCCACTTATTATGTATGTTACATTTATAAATACGGAGATTAACATTTGTAACATTAAACTTAGTATTCATTATTAATAAAATAAATGTGAAAGACTGTCTGTCTTTTTATTACGCTTTCACAGCTAAATCGTTGAACAAATTTCGATGAAATTTGATACGGAGATAGTTTATAGTTATGCGGAAGTATAGGACACTTTTGATCCCGGAAAATTCAATATTTCCCGAGGGAATAGCGATAACCAATTTCTAAACGGATGGAGTTGCGGGAAACAGCTAGAATAGAATTAGTAGATACAGTCGACCAAAAAGGTGGTCTACTACCTAAAATTTCAATTGCACGTCATGATTCAACAAGCTCGATTTTCCTTTGCAATAATATTATGACTGTGACAAGTGTCAACCTTAGTGATAATTGGATCTTACAGAAACTTTTGTCAAAACTGGTAGACCACTGACTTCCTTGGCCGACCGTACAGCGACTTCGTCCGCGCTTATCTACGCCATCCTACGGAAACTGTTTTTTTTTTGGTAAACTTTCGCATTTATAATATTAGTATAATTTAATGTGATTACGAAGAACATTTAATTAACATGCAACTAAGTACAGAATTCAACATTAATACAATTAAAAATTTAAACTAAACGTATTAAAATTAAAATTAAACTAAGCTACTCAAATATTAAAGTTATAAATAATAATCACCACTATAAAAAGAACACCCCCTCTAGCAGGTCCGCTCGCGGCATGGTCCCCATGACACTGGCTGCATTACCTCTCTGGATAGCTAGCCCAATCCTTTGGGAGAGGTAAGCACCAGCTCTAGGATCTCTGGAGGATTCTATGAGCCGAGAGGACAGGGCCTCAACAAAGCTTTTCATATCAGCTGACCAAGGTCCCATGGTTTCCACTGCAAGCGCCACAAATTCGTAGTTATTTAATAATGACGAATATTTGCGGCGCTTGAGTGTTTGGGCCTGATCAGCTGCTGCAACGGCCCGATTACGGGTTTACTGGACGCGGGAAAAGGCGAATGTGTCAACGCACGTCGCATCCCACACCAGTGCCCTACCTAGTTTCCACGGCACCAATGTAGCTCCGTCTGGTCGCTTGCCATCGTCTCTATGCAATCCTGCAGGTTCCAGTACAGCTGGTACAGAGGCAGTGACAAGCGAACGACGGATCAGATCATTAATTGTGCCATGACGGTACAAACGGCCGGCACTTCTGAAGCGTGAAAGGCCATGTCGTCCTAGCTCACTCACTTCCTTCCCGCACGCGCAAGTATGCGGTTTACAGAGTCTAGCCCCAAGCCGCAAGTTTATTGCAATGCGCAAATTGCTTGGGTCCAAGACTGTGCCTATATTGCGGGAAGGAAGAGCATGGAGCCAGTGACCTGATTCGCCTGCTGAGACAGCGAGGAGACGGGCGCGCGCTGAATCGTCCGGACTATTTTCTATGAGAGATGCATGAATTGATATGAGGCGAGGTGTATCCCATGCTCTCTGGATATGCCTCTTGACTGGCATAACCACTCCCGGACACGACTCACACAAAGCATCCTTAGCCTCCACCAGGATCGCAATCTCAACGTCAAGTATCTGTGGATGATTTAAGATAATACTGACGACATATTGGCTAATACTGGCGGAGGACAAGAAAGCCGGTAGTGCTACGCTAGAAGAGCATCGAATACCAAGTCCACCGAAACTAATTGGGAGAACCGCTTGAGTCCAAGGCGTTAAACTAAAATTAATGTTTAATAATTTTGACAGAGTTGATTGAAGGGTAATATCTATAGAAGCCAAAATGTCTGGAAATTTCCAAATTTGACAACTCCGTAGCAAATACATGAACTTTGGAGTGAAAAGATAAAACCGAATAATAAAAAGGGCCATGTGGGGGTTTATTTCGTACAAAAGGTTAGAAGTATTTTTAAACAGATTTAATTTACAATTTATAATTGTATAATTACAATATAAACTGTTTGCTTCGTCAAAAATCGGTGAACCTATAAGTGTTAAAGATGAATTTGAATGGACCGAAATGTTGGGTGAAGCTGCATTAAAATTAGTGACGATATCAAATTTTTTTTCTATAGAATTGTGATCAGGTATATAAATTTCGCACTTAGTAAAGTTTAATGAGAGGTCAATATTAGAAAATTTAGTGATGATCGTTTCCAGATCTTGTAGTACAGTTGAGGCGTCCAAGGGAACCGTCATCAAGAAACCACAGATTTAATTTAGAATTTGATTACCTACTGTTATTTTGATCCTCGTTTTATTTTCCGCTAGAAGTAAGTTAACAGATTTCTAAGGTTAAAAAGTTATTTTCAAAAAACATAACATTAACATAAACATTAACATTTTGATTTTGATTTTGCTTATCTTAATAATCTACTTTTACAATCGAATCATAAAGCAATATCGACTCCATAATATCGAAAGGGAATAACACGGTTCCAATAATTCCCACGAGTGGCCGAACTAGAAAACATAAAAGGAGGTCTGTCTTAAATCGAGCGTGTTCGCGATCATAAAATTCCTAATAATCTGGTCCAATCGATTCCAAGTTTATTTGTTAGTTGTGTGACTTCTCCAAATACATTTTGTTTCCTGAAAAGATTTATACGATGCTGAAGTTATCATGTTTGTTTTTATACAACACTGGCTGTTCCTGTGCCCACTTTGTCGGACAATTTTTTTTTTTTGGGTTAATGCTTATGACTCTCACAAATAACGTGGCATTCTATTGGTAAAATTATTTTCAAAATCGGTTCAGTAGATCCAGGGACTAACTCTTACAACGTCACAAACTTTAGCTCTTTATAATATTAGTATATATAGATTAGTATAGATAGATATAGACTGGTGACCCACACGTACGTAAACCAGCATTAATTATACCTACATAAAAAGGTTTTGTGAAAAATGTTACCTATGGTGAAAACTTCAAATCTGATGCGTGGTTTAGGAGGAGTTATTGGAAATACCGACAGACAGAAAGACAGACAGACGGGAAAAGGGACTTTGCTTTGTACTAAGTATGTAAAGAATAAAAGTAAAAATAGATAAATAATAAATAAAATAATATCTGGGGGACAGTGACACACCACTTGACCTAGTCCCAAACTAAGCTCTAGGCTTTTAGACAACGAGATAAATACTTATATAGAGAAATAAATACTTAAATACATAGAAAACATCCATGACTCAGGAACAAATATTCGCGCTCCACACAAATATCTGCTCTTACCGGGATTTGAACCCAGGACCGCTGCTAGCTTCGTAGGCAGGGTCACTACCAACTAGGCCAGCGCGTCAAAGAAGATAACATACTCGTATACCTAAATATAGAGAAGATAAAGAACTTGGATACATTAGTTGTGGAAATATTAGAGCAACTAGCTGTTGTTTTATTTCAGGAACGCGGTTGGGCCACACTTGTGTGTGTAGACGCACGTGAGCGTTGTCTCTGTGTGCGTAGCTGTCATCGCCAAGCGTTGCCGTAGTGTGCGTGTCTATACGCGTTACAACTACAAGCATGGCCCTCCCGCTTTCGTCAGATAAAACAATGTATGAAGAAATACAAATTATGTTTTTTAATTTAATGATATTTCTTTATGAATAGTGTAAGCCTTGAGCTTTCAAACAATGAAACTCGTCCTAAAACCATTAGTACCAAGCCTAGGAACTTAAGTCATTTTTCGAAATCGTTATCGTTCGCCCCGTCTCGAGTAGGCAATTTCTCAAAAAGAAAAATAGCTAACTTACCGAGAATTCAGGAGAATATCCGACAATTGATGAGTTACCGGAATTTCTAAAAGATATTTGTAGATGTTCTGTCGTAGATATTTCGACAAATCTGGACTTTATGGTTTCTGTTTGAGATTTAAAGTTTTATGTAAAGGTATTTTGAGAGTTGTGACTCTATCCGCCTGTTTGTCTGTCACAGTTACAAATTTGGAAAAAATACGAGTATGTGGACGGTAAGTTACAACGTTAAAGTGGATATTTAAATTGAGGTAGGATATTAATTAGAATAGTTTTATTTGCAAAACACAATAAATCAAAAAGAGGCCTGTTGATACTTCAATATTTATTTACCAATTTTTTTTTTTTATTGAAGCTGATACCTTATTATCCTACTATACCTACTATTATTATCTTATTAACTTAATAGATTTTTTTAATTAAACAAAAAACATCTGATATTTTGCCGTTTGACACTAATAAAATCAAAATAAATACGGTTACTTGTAATCTAAGCCGCAATTTGGATATAAATAGAAATTTGCAAACAAGGCTGATTAAATTCTTAGTTAGTAAAAAGGTCAAAAATGATTGTGAAAACGATTATAATAAACTATTTCCCTTATGTAAAGTTCTACCTTTTGATAAGAAAGTCACATACCTCTTAAGTTTAGAGCATTATTACAGTGATAAGTACAAATTATTAGTTAAAAATAAATATAATACTAGGAGTGTAAGAGACAAAAGAATAGTACAGCCGAAAATGAAAAACTATTATGGCAAGAGAACTTCAAAGTACCTTGTACCGAAAATATTCAATAAGATTAGATTGTTAAGACTAAGTCCTAAATTGAGTAAATCAATGATAAAAGCTAGACTAAAAGAGTATCTTCTCGACTGTCATGATTGAGTGTGTGTTTGTGTATGTGTATGTGTATATGCGCAGGCATGTGCTTTCTCGATTTATATCATATTATTATTATGCTGCTTGTATGTGTGTCTATGAATGTGTATGTATATGTATGTGTATGCATGTATATATATATATATATATATATATATGTGTGTGTGTATGTGTATGTATGTGTATGTGTATGCATAGACATGTCCTTCTTTAATGTGGCCCACGAAATTGTTATTTGTTTATAGGATAACTTTAATAGGTTAAGTAGTATAAAAACTGAGCGCGTCTCGCCATCAAACGTAACAGTTTGGCGGGAATATAAATGTATAGTAGTTAAAGTGTAATTTGAAATGTTAAAAAAATAAATTTATTTAATTTTTTTTTTTTTAATTATTTTTTTTTAGCTGTATGGTTGCCGGCTTAGAATAGTGCCACTCCTTGTCTTCCCGTGGATGTCGTAAGAGTCGACTAAGGGAATCAAGGCTTGTAGTACTGTTAGGCGATGGGCTTGCAACCTGTCACTAATACACTGGTAAACATCTTAGCCTGATTATGCAAAATGTGGTTACAGAATTATCAACAAGTTTTTAGAGTTGTTGGCAATTCTGTAGCTCTGCCTACCCCAAACTGGGAATAAAGGCGTGAGTTTATGTATGTATGTATGTAAAAAAAAAAATAAAAAAAAAATTGGCGACCAGTTTCTTTCCCGACTGCATCAGAAAGAGGTTTATATTTTTCGACCGTAGGTATTGTATGTATGTCTATTTCTTTGGTACGCTCTGCAGCCTAACCTGCTTGATGGATTTTATCATATGAGGTGTCGTAAGATTCGTCTTGGTTGTAGGAGTAATATAGGCTATAAAAACCATATTATGTAGACGACCGTCTAAAATCAAATAATGCATTTTCAAACCTTGCATTTTATTGCACTTGTTTCCTCTCCTCACCATCAGGTATTTTTTTAAATATCATATTTGTCCTAATATCAAAGTAAACATTCAACAATCTACGGAGTTCCTGTTATTTTCTCTAGAACCGGAACTCGCTCAAAGAGCCCTTGTCTCAATATCAGAATTTACACTTACATCTCGAGGGTTCCGCGTGTCAATATTAGGAACTAGCTTGAAACTGGCACAGGATGCTTCAAGAATAGAGGGTTCACTCGATTAAAGCTTTCTTAAATTAAACACACTAAATATAGTAACGTTTGTTTATACTTAATAAAAAAACATAAATAGTATTTTTTGTATCGTAAGCTAAACTAAGCTTTAATTAATTGTAAAAATTTACTCTAATATAGTGTTTTTTTTTTTAGTTCAACAATAACTTTTCAGGCCGAACCAATCAATAACACTTTAAATCGACCACAAAATTAGTTAAACATTTTAACTATTAGCGAATTCAAAGCTTAAATATGCACCATCTTGTAATGTATACTCTCTACAGTAAACGTGCAAACAACTCCAAGACAAAGACCGAGCGAGCAGATAATTGGTATGCAGGTGGATTTGATACAACTTGTCGCTATTAGCCTTAGCAAACGAATTGCAATCAGGAAATATAAAGTTTGGAATGATTTTTCGGAGTCCGTGTCCAGAAAAACTAAAACCGTAACATTTATGGATCTATTTCACTTTAAATCCGCCAATTCTACAGTGAAAGAAAGATAGAAAAATCAATCCTGAGACTTGTCATCATCAGGGACCAGTCCGGTAACCCCTTCAAGGGGGTTTTTGAAAGGGTTAACCCTGTGTAACCCTTTCAAAACCCCTTGAAGGGGTTACCAGACCGGACCGTTCGTCATAATGTCATTTTTATTCTCAAGACTGCAATCGAAAGATACTAAATGCGTTGGTAACCCGTAGGACTAAGATGAAATAATTTACAGCTAGTAATTTCAACGGTTGTTTTGTCTCCACACTGGATCACGTCAATGCAAATACTGCTGCTGTACCTATACAGGCAAGCTACCAAACAGCAATGTCCGCTTGTGTTCCGGTCTTTGGATTAGACAACCGGTGAAATTACTAGCATAGAGGCATTCCATCTTAGTCTTCATGGTTGGCAACGCTTATGGCCAACGCGCGTAGTCTTTAGAATGCAAATGTCTATGGTCACATCCCTATTACCAGGTGGCCTGTGTGCTCGTCCGCTTTCTTTATTTAATAATAGTAGGAGATCCGATTAGGAGACGATTTGCACCGGGCTGTTTATTCGATAAAAAGTATTTATACCAAATTTAATATGCTAAGTAAATGACGAATAGGTAGACTGAAAATTTTCAGTCCAGTATATCATTAATAAAAAAAAAAACTTTGTATTAATAAATTGCAATAGCTTGTTTAATGGACAAAATACATACCAATCGAAAGTATGAAGCCTATAGAATATGCAAACGTTAGGTTGACTACTTTTTTCTGTCAAACTATTGGGTAGGCAGGTATAAACAGGTAAGTCGGTACTAATATTTTGCACCAATTTCGATTAGTATGTAATTTGTCTATCAAACAAGAATTAGCAATTTAAAAAAAAAGTTCATTTTTAACATTTTTTTTAATGATATAAAAACTGGACTGAAATTTTTCAGCCTACCTATTCGCCACATAATATTTAGCGTATTAAATTTTATATAAAATACTTTTCATTGAATAAACAGCCCGGTGCAAATCGTCTCCTATTCGGATCTTAGACCATAAAAAAAGCAGGTATTTTTGGAAAAAATACCATTTCTTTGTCTCTGGTGAACAATGATGAATGATGATAGTCAGGTTTAAGATGCGAATATTATTAATATACGTGTATCCATCAAAGTCCATTACAGCTAATTACTCGGTAAGCCGGTCACGCGAGAAATGCATTAGCATGTTACGTGCGAAAAACTGCATTTGCTGAAGATTAATTGAGTAAGAAACATTTCTGTTATGAAGTGAGACTTATTATTAAACAGGTTTTTATTTAGCTTTACGGTTTGTAAGTCAATTTCATTTAGAACTAGCTTGCCCGCTGTCATCAGTATTCCCTTGGGAACTGTGAAGTTGTTAGAGTAAAAGTACCCTATGTAGGTAGTTCAAGGACGTATCTCTATACGAAATTTCATTAAGATCGGTTCAGTGGTTTATCTGTGAAAGCGTTTTAACAAACCGTTACTCTTGCATTTTTAGTATAAGTAAGTATAGGCAAGGATGATCCTTGTTATTGGAGTCAGCTGACATTTAAGAATGTACAGTCGAGTACAAAGATAAGTATACACTTTTTCACCTTATTCCATTGAAATAAGGGCCGCAAATGTATACATATCTTTATACTCGACTGTACTTAATGTTTACCCTAAGGATCTTGAAAAATTATGCTGTCTTAGGGCCGTATTAATAAACTAATCTCAACAATAATGCTCGTCTCGAGATGCATCAAAAATGACAGTGTTCTGTGTTTTGACGTTTACTTTGACGTATCTTGTGACCGCATCTCGGCCAAGATGAGTTTATTCATACGGCCCTTAGCGCTGTAGTCCTAGTCAAGATGCATTTAGCAAAACTTTACCGTTCAAATCAAAGAAAATCAATTAAAACACTCGGAATATTACTTGAAAAAAATTGTGAAGCGCAAAAATTTCAATAGCAATTTCGACCCCGTCTTGTCACGTCACCAAAGCACCTATCTCTTAAAATTTCTTTGTGTTACCAACAAAAACTCAGACAGAATAAAAGCGGCTGTTATTAAAATTACTACCTTTGATGTTTATTAAAAATTTTCGACTTACCGCATTTTCGCGAGTTCAAAGAGGAAAATAATTTTTACAAACCAGATTTTATTTTTTATTTACTTTGGATGTAATTTTTTCGCGTGAAACAAAATGGAATAAAATTTTGTTACGGTTGATGTTAAGTGAAACTTGGAAGCTTATTGAAAATCCAAAGCGGTTATTCGACTGAAAATAATAGAAAAAACGAATTATTTGGTACTAATTTTGATAAAAATGTGCGATAGACATAAATAATTGTATTTTTTATTGTCAAGTTTGTTACCTAAGTACAAAATTGTAAAGCATACAGTAACAAAAGCTGACTCGGGAACAATTTTTTTTTACCGAAAATCGCGAAGTGAAAGGAAGTTTTTTTTATGATTTATATTATAAGTTATAATAACTTATTATTTAACAAAAATGTCCCATAATCCAAAAAAAATACACTTAAAAAATAACGTATTTAAAACAAAATAATCTCTTAATTCACAAACCAACCCTCGCGTTTAAAAAATCCGATACCAACATTATTTTTAATGCATTGCGGAGACAATCAGCTTACAAACACACAGGGTGAGTCGAAATTGATGGATAGGTAAATTGGGCATCGAATTGCAAAATTTTATTATACCCATCAGTTATCGAGGTATTGTGGCTGTTTGCAATTGACTATGGCATTTTTGCGTATAACTGTACTGAAATGCCTATTTACGTGCAATTAAATTTTTGAAATTGTTTTGCTGTTTTCATTGTGAAGGAATTGAGGCATGGAGGAATGTTGTGGTGTAATATTAACGGTTTTTATTAGCATTAAAAACTGATTCGTAGTTACAGGGATTACAATAATGAGAAACGTAATTTGTTGTGGGTTAATTACTTGCGGATGCTTACACGAACGTGTTCAACGCAAGGGTGGAGATATTTTTACTATAGGTACTGGTTGTTGTGTCGTACAACCAGATCGATGCACTTTAGCAATGAAAACACATTATTATAATTGCAAGTTTTGTCATGTTCAAAGCCAGATAAAACGATTGAAGGGTGCATCTTATAAAAATATCCCCGCTGTAATATTAAAGGGAAGAAGTTTTCATGACAATTATTTTCAAATGTTTTGTATTTAATATTTACCCAACAAGAAGGAGGGTAATATTTTTTGTTAGATTTGTTTAAGATAAATTTTATTTTTAGATCTGTTTTAGTTTTCAAATATATAATAAATATTTATAGTGATTTCGAAGATTCATCTAGTCCAAGACACATTTTTAAACTGAATAATAATTTCATACCGATTACTAAAGTTCTCATGGCAAAACTAATTCAAAGACTAAATCAGGCTACGTTTCAGTGTAAAATGTCGGTTTAGAACAATTTAACATAGCAAAGATACACCTACCGCGACCTGTCTCTCTAATCAAAGTTTCACCACATTACATTAACACACCCTGTGCCATGTTGTCGGAATTACATGCAAACTGAACTCGATATTGAGTCTACGGTACTGGATGTATTAAGTGCCGATGTCGCTAATTACATGGAGTGTCTACTAAGACTTGAGAGCTCTCACTAGTGAATTACACAGAGTGGATTATTAATAATTAAAGTGACTATGTACCTAATTAATGATGATGAGTCGATTTTATTATTTTATTTTGGTGTTAAGCGACGTAAAACAGCAACGATATTAGATATCTTTGACTTTATGATTTTAATATATACTTCTTCGATTTTAAAATTCAGAAATAGATTTATTCTTCCTATTATGAAATGTCGGTAGAGCCTTAGTTTTAGCACAAACTTTAATGTCTTTTTAATGATATTTCTAAGTAAACCTAGGATGACATTGGTTTCCATTTCACCAGGCCAAATAAGTTGCAGTTTGATTCATAGGGTACACTCAAAAAATTTAGAGCCAACAAAGAGAGATTTTCACTTAATTGATATAAAATGAATACAATAGTTAAGATATTAGTTATATAAACCAAAACTGATAGTAACAAACAGCAATTTCTTTAGTGATTCAACTAACATCTTAGTTGATGTATCTACCGTCTTAGTCGATGTATCTATCGTCTTGTCAGGCTCGTATGGGATCAAGACGCTTATGCACAACAATCACAATCTTGTTACAAACGACCAATTATTTTTTTCAGTGTGGGTACAGTGCAAACATGCTATCGGTGATATAGTAAAACATAACTGTAATATCAAACTTTTTTACATTACCATTTTCAATTGGTCAAAACACACCCTAGGCAAACCATTTTTCAAATTTGTCACGCTGCAAGCTGAACGCGAAAAATTACTTCCCCATAATCCCGAGCAGTGCCTCAAGAATCATCTAATGCCTTTCAAGGGCAATCTGTCCCCTAAGTTATTTGTCAGCAAACACAAAGGAAGAAAGTATTAATCTTCCATAGGCCGACAACCTGGATTGAACGCCCCCCGGAGTTTGCATCCAGATTTTTATTCACTGCTTGCGCTGTTGTTACCACCCTCGTTTGGTACGACACACGGTCTTTGGAATATAACGTTGTAGACTAAACTAAAATCATTCGATTTTTTTTAATATTTTTATGTATAATGTTTTTTTTTTTTAACTTATCTGGTTTTTTTACATGCTGTATATTTGAAAATAGTTTTCTCTTTATGGTGTCTAGTGATGAATTAAATACATATTTAAAACGTGTTTAGAAATTGAAGTAGATCTTGCTGCGCTATATACGTCGTAGTTATATTATTCCGTAGATTTTTTTAAACAATGTAAAAACTTATATTTATAAGTTAAATAGCGAAAATTCAGTTTAGTAGGAGGGTATGTAACTACCATTTTCTTCCATTCAGTTTTCGGTAAACCGTCCCCTTACACCCTGTATATCTAAAATAAAGAGTCATATTTTGAATTGTTTGTTCGTTAGAGGTAAATTTTAAAAATTATTTCACTATAAAGGCTGCTTTTTCTCTGACTAATACACGTAATATTACAAAAAAAACAAAGCAAAGTTAGGTCAGGTCACTACGCTAGTTTTAAATATTATTTGTATTGTATCACCCTGTACTGTTCAAGAAACCTGTTACAGTCTTGACAGTTACATTATTTTTATTATTTTACAACGAGCAGTGTGTCTCAGCCCTTTAAGACATCACCCTCTGTCCCGCTGCATTTTATAAGTGATTTATTTTATTACAGAGCACGGACATGAAAAAACCGAATATGAGGAATCCATATCTAGTGGAAAGTGCTGTTTTACGAGCAAGTTTATAGCGTAATGAAAGCTATGATTGAATTAATGCTCCCGCTGGTCAACCGGGCTTAGAGTAAAGTGCGCAGACGTGACAGAAATTGAAAAATGTTCGAAAAATCGTTGTCGTTGATGCCGAGGAAATAAAAATGGGCTGCAATGCGGAATTTAAATTAAATAAAAAATTAGTTAAATTTGTACGTTGACGGGTTTTCAAAGTGCCTGATGATACTTCTTGTTTAAAAATTATCCGTTGTAATGTGATTAATTCTCAATATTTGGACCACAGGAAGATTTTGTTACTTTAGGTTATGGTCACCTTTATTGCGGTAGATAAGGCATCTGTCACTTTCGCACTTACATAATGGTCAGAAAGTGACAAAGATGTTTTATCCACATCGATAAACACAAATAGGACGCAGATTTAATTTTAATTTATCACAAAGTAACTAAATTTGTCCACAACTTTAATATTGGGAGCAATCCAAGTGTTAATTCTTGTTTCAAAATGAGTGAGGCGTGTTATTTTTGGCTTTGTTTTACTAAGCTTAAATCGTACAGGAATTAGACTTTCATTATTACAAAGCTACTTCAAAATACCATGTTTTTTTTTTTTTTTTTATCTCTGTTTATGCTATTCATGGCTTCATCATGTATAAAGGCAGATTTTAATTAGATTTATAAATTTCTACATACGAGTAATATAAAACAAAGTCGCTTCCTGCCCCCTTACTAATAAACGTTGAGTAACGGTGGTATAGCTATACAATGTTTTGTCCTTATCTGTCAAATTCAAATGTCACAGTGACAGATAAGGACAAAACATTGTATAGCTATACCACCGTTACTCAACGTTTATTAGTAAGGGGGCTGCTGTCTAGCTCTATCTGTATTTACGCTGAGATCTTTCAAACTACTCAACCGATTTTAATGCGGTTTTCGTTAATAGATAGCGTGAATTAAGAGGAAGGTTTTTATGTATAATAAACTCTGTTTTTAATACGGGTATTACAGAAAAATTACATAAACCTAAGAGAAGCAAGGGCGGCTCTCTAGTCTACACTAACATTATAAAGAGGACAGATTTGTATTTTTGAATGTTTGTAACGAATAAACTCAAAAAAGACTGGACAGATTTCGAAAATTATTTCACCATTAGATTGCTACATTATTCCTGAGTAACATAGGCTATGTTTTATTTTTCTGCGCGGAGTGGCGGGCAACAGCTAAGGTGATGGAACCAGCAATGGACAAGGCACCAATAATGGACACTTGATTCTTATTTTACAGAAGATAAATAGAAATAGAAATAGAAATAGAAACATTTATTCGACGAACACAGAGAAAAAAACTGAACAGAGAAAAACATCATTAAAAAAAAAGGATGGCAACGCAAAAATAAAAACAAAAACAATATAGAAGGAAAGAAAAAATACAATCATAGAATAATGTTGCCATGGGTGATTCTGTGACGTCGAAATTGACACCACTCAGCACTATGTCACAGCATAAACCGCGACGCTGGTTTTCAGTGGCGCCAACGTGCCACACACAGGGTTATTCATTTGTTTTGAAACATTCAATTTAGGACCGTATGAAATTTGAATTAAGAATGAAGTGTCCATTACTGGTGCCTGTCAGCTAAAAGTGTCAATCATTGATGCCGACACCCTAGTTATTAATAAAATGAAACAATGGCGTATCTGCGACAACAGAATTCATATTCTACGCGATGCGGTTACACCGTGTGCAATTTTACGATCGCGCGACACAATCCCCCTGTAGATGTCTATCGAAAGCGCGTTTTAAGGACTCTGCTTGATGTGTCATAATATTGCAATATGCTTTGTGTTTCATTATGGTGTCTTTGATGTTTTATCGATTCACGCACGGTGGTTCATTGTCTTTTTACTTGACTAAGGAAGGGGGGTAGTGTTTTTGACATGTAGGTATGTATGTATGTAAACACTTTATTGTACGAAAGAAAAACAAAAACAATAAAATTAAGATTTAAAAAAAAATTACAAATGCGAACTTATCCCTTAAAGGGATCTCTTCCAGCTATCCCTCGAGAGATTGAGAAAAGTGAAAGTTTGTGCGTTAAGTAGGCAAGTGTACAACTTTATTTAGTAAAAGAGCATACAAATTAAACTAACCAATAAAACCTGACTATAAAAATAAATACATACACATATCAACATAAATATATACAGAAATATAATATAATTAAAACATATATATACTTAAACTTACATAAAGTATACATAAACTACACTAATATAGAAAAAAGTTGATATAAAAATGTGAATGTTATCGTGTCAACATTACTCTAGTTCTTATTTTAATGTGTGACCTAGGGCTCTATTTATTTATTTATTTATTTCAACTTTATTGCAACAATACAAAAAGTAAGTAAAAATGGCGGACTTAATGCCTTAAGGCATTCTCTACCAGTCAACCAATAGGCCAAACAGAATAGTTGAGGTTGAGGATTCTACTTGGTAAAGCCATATCACATAAATTATTGATCAATTACATCGCTAGGGCCTGTTGTTTGATCAGTAGTTAAACTAACTAATACTTAAAAATTGTTACTAATAGCCTGTTGTTTGATCGGTAGTTAAACTAACTAATGGTCAAAAAACGTTACTAATGGTTAAAATCTCAAGGAAACGTGTCAAATTTCCGATTCCTTTAACTAATTTTAACAATTAGTTGAGTTAACTACTTTTTAACGGCTGGACAGATTTAGATGCAATTTGTAATAGAGATAGCTCACACATAGACTAACTTTCATCCCAAAAATCAGCATGGCTTCTGTTGATAAGATCGGACGTATGAGGCTACCTAATTGAGAATGCACGCGCTAAAATGTGTTTTGTTCGCTCTGACGGGACTACTTAAACTCGCCGCTGCGACATTCACTCGTTCGTTGGTCCGACTGCGTTTTTGAGAGAGTCACACCCCTGTTTATGTAGGATACTCAACGCGAATGAACTCGCGGACAGAAGCCAGTAATAAATCTCTATCTATACATTAAAGATTCGTCTATCTACATCATAATGACTGTAAAGATATATATCATCGGTGATAATATTCAGCCGCGTAACTAAAAAAAATTAAAACGGGCAAAATGCACCTTACTCCTTTAGTTAACAAGGTGCATTTTGATTCTTATTACATTTGTTAGTTACGTTGTTTAGCAGTATTAGACGATAGGTACCTATACTTATAGCTATATTGTATCGGACATTAGCTCGCACTTCCTTTGATTCGAGATAACGCATGCACGACAGTGCACCGTCATGACTAAAGGCGTGGTCACAATAGTAAGTAAATTACTTTGTTAATTAAATAGTTCGTTGAAATATTTAACTATCAGGTGAATAGGGGTTATTGTTTGTTAATTTTCAATATGTTTTCTGTACCAGTTGCTGATTTTTAACCTTACTTTTGATAATTTTGTTTTATTTCAATAAATAGTTTAAAAACTGTCCTGTTACTTCATAGGACTGATTCATTGATTTTTATTTTATTATAGGCAATTTAATTAAAACTACGTATGTATGTAATCTCTGTTGCAAAAAAATAATCTAATTTAATAAATAAAGTACAAAGGCGAAATTATCCGTAAAAGGGATCTCTTTCAGCTTAACCTGAAATAAGAATGATGCATGAGATTAGACACATTGGCAGGTATTTTTAAATATATATCATTATATATCCATTTTCGTTGTTTTAAATAACATGTATTTTACATTTGAATTCCTTATTCGAAGTTGGTACGTACACTTTTTTTTAGGTACGGTCACGGAAGTTAATTTGCTACCCATTTCAAAGAAAATCTGCTTGAAGATGTCATTGTCAATAGAGATGCCAAGTCATTTGTAATTGATAGGAAATTCAACCTTATTGCTCTAGAATGTCAGATTGACTTTGGACCTAAGGTGGGTCACAAATTAAATTCCTTGACTGTACTTAACAGGTTATTAAGTAAACCATGTAAAAATTAATATATTACTAAATCAATTAAAATGGAATGAAATCATAGAAAAGTAAGTCAATATTAATAATTAAATAATTAAAATTTAAAACGAATTACACGCAATAAACTCCTTAAAATTAATTCCGTAATTTCTGATTGGTTATTTAGTCGACTGATAGAGAATGCCAATAGACATTAGGTCCACCATTTGGACTTATTTCTTTGCAATAAACATTAAATAAATCAATAAAAATAGGTTTAATTAGTTTACATTCGCGACCCTAGTAACATTCAGAAAGACAAATACGTGAGTATGGACTTGGCTTTACTTACTCGCCTCCATCTTCCTTATGAGTTTACAACATAAACATCTATAGCTCCGCACGGCGGCGCTAGCTTAACGTAGAAATTATTTGTTAGTGATGATGCTTGTCGAAAGCAATCAAAAACTTAGCTACCATGTTACTAAGTATATTAATTAGTAGCAATTTTTTTTCACGTTCTGTCACGCTAAACATATAAATTAATAAAATAAATACCAGGGGACAATGTCACACCAATTGACCTAGTCCCAAACTAAGCTCTAGGCTCGACTATGTGTACTAGACAACTATATTAATACTTCAATAGAGAAAAATATACTTAAATAGGTACATAGAAAACACACAAATATCTGCCATTATCGCGATTTGAACCCAGGACCGATAGATTCGTTGGCAGGGTCACTATCAACTAGGCCAGCACGTCGTCATATAAATGCTAACTTTATAAATTTGGAAGTAACTCTGTCTGTCCGTTTGTTAAAAACTTTCACGGCTAAACCGCTGAACCAATTTTAATGAAACTTGGTAAACAAATCTTGAGTCCTGGGGAAGGAAAACACTGCCGTTGCTCTTAAATGCCCGATTTAACATCTGTCAACTCATTCCGATTTAACATCTGTTTTATTTTATTTGGGGGTATTCTTACACAAGAAACATTATTTTTAAGGTAAAAACGGTGATAAATAAGCGTCAAATTTAGTTTAAATAAATGAAGAATAAACCGTTAATAAGCAAAAACCTGTCCAGCGTGTTTAACGGGCTGCACGAAACCCTCGAGTCGCAATTAACATTTTTTTTGTTTATTATTTATTTGTTAACCTAAAGTGTCCCACTGTTGGGCAAAGGCCTCTCTCACGTCCTTCCACGCATCCCTGTCTTATGCTCCTGCCCATCCCTTCTGAAATCATAGCTGATTTCGCCATTTCCGCCTAGGTCTGCCGCGACGCCGAATTCTGTCGTGGTGTCATACAGTTTGTTGTAGTTTTTGCCCAATTGGTATTTGGCATGCGACAAATATATCCGGCCCTGATCCACTTTTTTTATGTTAGCCTTATTTTAACAACCGTAAAGAAACCTATGTTTGTTTATCCAAACCAACCAATGTTGCGGTCGCGGAAACACTTCAAGTTTATTGTCGACTGGAATTTCATAAAGACAGGCTTTCAGCGTCTGAGAAGTGGTCGCCTTAAGCCGGATTACAATGTAACAGCAAATATTGTTAGAAATATTAAAAAACCTTTTTACAAAATTCATTTTTTCCCCGTAAGTACAGCTCTTTTAATAATTCAGGATTTGTCTTTGGAGATTACTTCAATACCATGTTTAAATATTTTGGCTCTGTGATTAAGTGAACGGAATAAAGGTTTTGAAAAAAATATTGATTATTTTAGAGTTGGATCAGTTAACAATTAAGTAATAAATAGATAAATACCCTCGATATAATTTTTCTCTTATACGGCTCACTCGATTTATATGAAACCTAGGTAAGAACTATTCCAATTAAACTACCTATAAAAAAAAAAAGCACCGAGTCCTAATCCGCCCATCCATTTGTGAGGTACGAGACCACAGATAGACACACAGTTACACAAACACACGCATATATAGATACAAATTTATAAATATTGAAATTATACTACCACTATTTAGGTATACCTGAAATTAAAATTCACTGTTTCGTGTTCTGTATTTTGGTGTTCAATAGTTTTTTTTGTATTGTATTGTATAATAATAAGGCCCGTTTAGATAACTTTAACAAATCGCTCCGTCTTAAATAATTATGAATTAATTTCGATGTTTTCTAGTCATCGTTAAAAATTAACATTATAGTCTAAGACCCACTAAACCTTAGCCCTCTTATTTGTAGATAACGTACGATAGCTAAAGCGTGCTTAAAATATGTTTTTGTCCTTATCCTTCCTTGTGACATTCGAATATGACAGAAAAAGGCAAAGTTTACTTTAGTAAAAATAGATTTACCGAGCGTTTATTAATACGGGTGTAAGTAATACTTTATCTTCACACGTTATCATCTCATCTCGATATGTTATTGGTTGCATCTGTACTGCCAACTAATCCCGCGCTCGTCAATCAATTAGGGGAACAGTTTTTGCCCCTTACTCTTGTTAACTAGGGGCAAAGAAGAGTAAACTTATATATAATCCGACAGACATAGTGATAGCCTAGACTAGTATAGATGCTTTAAACGATAGAACAATGCAGAAAACAAAAATGTGTGATTCCATCAGGGTTTTTTGTTTTTCCGTCCAAGTAGAAGTCGTTTATTGCTATTTCATCGGATCAACTGTCCTGAATTAAAAGTACCAGAATTAAAAGTACCATAAGTATGTCCTTTCTCTGGATTAAAACTATTTATACACGGAATAGTAAAGAATAAGGAAAAGTAAGGAATTACGATAGCAAGGATAAGGATAAGGGTGTCTAGGTGTACAGGTTAATGTTGAAGTTAAATAAAACTCTCGCTTTATGACAATTCTTTATTTTGATTTTATTAACATTTAATTTTCTATTCGTTTTACTCCATTTATATTCTTTTCCAGCGATTATTTTTTAATAAACATTGTTTTGTTTATACAGCCTTGGCCAAAAGTATTGAGCACCCATGCGTTTTTCATATAAAAGTCAAACTTTAAAAGGAGCATTTATGTCTTATATTATAGAAAGTTATATATCTATCGGAAAAATAGTCATATTTATTACCGTAAAGCGCAATTCCGTGGAAAAAAATACAGTTAATCATATTATTGTATATGAAAAAACGAAATTTCTAGCTTCAGATTTCATACGAAAATAGTTACTTCAAAATGATAATCTACTTATTTGCACATGTACAGACACATTTTAAATACATATGAGAATTCTAACAAATAATACTTGTGATCAATAATAGACATTATTAGCGGACAATCTAAGAAACAACAGCGTAAAAAACAACAATCACAATGATCAAATGAGCAAGAAAACAACGTTCCAAAGAACTATCACATCTACAAATACCGAAGATTAATCTTTGCTATAAGTTATAAGAAGTTTGCGAGAAGTTTTCGTGGTGCTCCCCTTGTATTTGCTTTTTCTAATTTCTCTGGCAATAGGAAAAATATCAAGGCTTTCTTACAAGACGTAGAACAAAGCTGAGTAACATTATCGCCCGTGAAATAGTAGGTTTACTGCTTGTGGAGTTACTTTTATTGCGTGCTTAAATTTTGTTTCGATTTAGTTGATTGTTTTGGTATTTCTGTATTGAAAGTTACGAATTGTAAAAATGTTTCTGGGTACTTTACAATTATATCAACATAATAAGTGAACGTGTAAACTCTTTCTTCTTGATTTGAACATTAAAAATATTTTCTATAAGTACTGCTATTAGGAAACAAAGTAGTATATAATTAGTGTCATCTATTACAATTATATTACGTTTATTCATGATCTCTTGTTATTAAATATTAACATGAAATAACTATCATTCGCGTCAAAGTTGTCTAATATTAGCTGTTGGTTAGTTGTGATAAAAGTTTTGTAGGAAATTAAATAGGAAATGATGTGTCAATTGGATGTACGTAATTCATTATGTAGGGCAAAAGTAAAGTAAAGTAAGTATTGTAGAATAGGTGTTAATTTCATTCTGGTCCTTAGATATCAAATTACATTACACTATCATTAACATAAGTGAATTCCGACTTATACCAAACATTCCTTGCTGCTAAACCTTCAAAACGAAATCACCATATCCCTAACAACTAATCCTTCTCATTTCTCACATAATAAGGAATTAATTTACACCCTATTTGAAGTAACAACTGAACTCAGTTGCGCCATTGAAGAGTCTCAAACCCAACGCCCTTACCCTGTCATCTACAAATCAACGTCAAACACATGCAAACTTATAATTGGTAAGAAGCAATCAACAAGACAAACTGATGAATTAAACTGTTGCAAATTAAACATAGGGAATTAAATGAAAGGGGTGACTGAGGGATAACAGCTGAGCGTCACGCTAAACAAGATGGCAGATTTCAAAACTTTAAAATGACAAGAAATAAGGGATCAAGATAAACAAAAATAAAATTTGGTCGGACTTCATTGGAACTTTACAAAGGGTTAATAAAAAGAAAATATATTTAAACAACTGTACTTGTAGTAAGTTAACTTAACTGGTAGAAAATAAAATAAAATACTTAGTTACAATATTTCTTTTCATTATTTTTTATCAAATAACATTTGTCACAGAACGCACCGCCACATAAAATGAATCATTACATATATAAAAACATGCATATAACGTACAATAGGAACCTAATACCTTATGGAATAGTTTTTTTTGTAAAACAAATATTGTTTTAAATAAATTCTAGAATATTCAGCTAAAAAAATTAAAACAAATATCCCTCCTTTTTGAATTTGAATATATCCTAAAACTTTTCGTTTTAATAAAGTTAAAAATCAATAGTTTTAGTCTAATGATAATCGTATGTTTTTTTTTTGTAGCTCTACAAAAAAATATATAACATCCACTTAAAAATGGATGCATTGTCACGTCAAATGGCAATATTCATGCCAAACTATGTATATTTAAAGCTGAAAATTCTCATTTCTCCGCTTTATTTTAATTTTACAATCTCGTTGAAAATTTTACCAGTCGTATTTTGGCAGCTTTTTTTGTTAATTACCCGTCCGCACTCAGTTTGGGACGATTTAACTGTGAGAACAATAAAATCTGTCAACTGGTTGAGTGGTGCTGTAAGAGAAATTATTGTCTCCCGTTTTAACACAATACGTCAACAGAGGAATTAAGAACCTATTCCTGATATGGGTCACTTTTGTGTCTGTAAACAACTAATTTTAAATATTTCTCATCTCATTATCTTATATTCATAGGTTAATATTTATGGGCCTTTACTTTCTATCTACTGCAATTTGAACCCTCCGTCGCTATTATTGTCCGGACAATAAGAGCTGTCATAATGATAACAATTTGATAAGAATTAAGAAAATGATAATGTAGAAAAAAGGCCTTGATTGTTATGACCATAAAAGATAAACAGGCCCTAGTGTCTGAAAATTTGTCTCCAATTACTCAAAACGGATCAGCGGATTTTAATATAAAATTTGGGAATCAAAACTGAATTCTCAACTTAAATTTTCATTTCGATATTTTGCAGTTTGATGATAATGAACATAAATATTTCTAATGTTATTTCTGCAATACCGAAGCGAAAAGTGGGCAGTTTGATTATAAATTAAATAATATTGTTTAAAAACAACTGAACTCATATTCACGTAGAAGTTTCCGTTTACTACTTGCAACTTGCATCAGCTAACGCGTGCTCCAAAGTTACTTTATGCAATATTAGGCTTAGGAAAACTACTCCAAAGCACTAAATTTGAAGTTTCTAATATCCTATCCTATTTCCCCGTAACTTGTTACTAAATTGAGAGAAAAAGGCGGATAGATCTTCGATTTTTTTTAACGAAGTCTCCGAATCCTCATTAGTTCTTTTTTTCCCAAGGCTTTAATCAAATAAGAAAAGGATGAGTTTCATAGCAATAAACATCTGAATATTCATGTAAGTGTCAACAAGAAAATGTTAAGACCTTTTTAGTAACTTCAGAAAACGAGTATGTCACAAGAAGAAGAAGAGTATAGTTAGTAAGTATGACGTTTAACACAATACTTAACTAGAACTCGTAATATACAGTGAATCCGGAATATAGTGGCCAACCTTACAGGGTTGGATAGCACAGGTACATTTTTAAGAGAGCAAACACTACAGGTTTTGATACATTTTTTTACACCGCATGATGTCAAACTTGCCGGAAGAAAAACTCAGCATCCTAAACTTTAAAATTGTCTTGAAAAATTAAAAAAACTGCTTGTTATTCATAAATTTAGTTACAAGGCTCTTAAAGCAAATTAAATCAGCTTTTTTTCACAGCAAACAAAATTGACAAGGGTCACATGTAATTTCCAAAATTTTGAAAAGTCTAAATTTCTCGTTTTCCGTGCAACTTCTACTAAACATCATTTATCGTATTTTGGACAATCCTGAGCTGAGCTATCCAACCCTATAAGGTTGGCCACTAACTCCCGGACACCCCGTATTGCAACATCTTTTGAGTTGCTGAGGCACCTAATGTAATGCAATGGAATCTTGTCTAAAACCACTTTTTATGTAAAATAAAACCGCCGGTTTGCCTTTGTAATATTCTTAATATGTTTTCTTGTTGTTGTTATGTCTGTTTATTCACCGTTTTTTCTTTGATTATTTTCAGTATTCTCAATGACTCTTCCTTTCACTACACAACTATCAATTATAAAGATCAAACTAAACCTATCAATCAGCTGCACCCTAGCCCGTTGGCACATAATTTTTCAATTTGCCCAGTTAAAACGCGTTTACGAGATTGATTAATAAATCCTCCACCCATAGGTTAGGGGAGTTATTGAGTTAGCGTTCCGACAGACCCTCGTTCTAAGAAGTGGGTGATCTCAGACGGAGCGTTCGTTTATGTGTATATTGATAGTGTGAATTTTGAATGTTGAATTTTCTTTCGACATGTTTTGAACATTGATTATGACTGTATGTAAGTTGGGTTTAAATACAGAATTCTATTGATGGATCATAATGCCGAATTGATTGAAATCCAGAATTATCATAATTTCGAATGTAGTTTTTAAATTGGAGACCAATCTTATTAATCATTTAATATAAACTCCAGTATAACAAAGCTATCTAAAAGTAAAAAAATTCAAACAAACAAATATTCGAAAAGAAACGGAATTGCAAGATATTTTCGTTAAAATTTTGAAGAGGAAGAAAACATACACTTTGTGGTATCTAGATTAAAAACGAAGTTATTAATAAATAAAAACTACAACTGTTTAGATTAAATTTTAATATATATTTCATTATTTAAGGGAAACGCATGGCCAACTGACCAATTTAAGAAAACAAGTGAAATATAGCTGCCAGCAAAGGCTCTAGATAAGATACATTCGGCTTTCGTTATCGTAATCAAAAATTTATAGGATTGACGTAAGCTGTCAGCTGTCAGACGGGTGCGTCGAGCGCTTACGACAATTCCATACATTTTGTCAATTTTCGAAAATCGTTTACGTTAGCGTTAAGCAACTTATCTAGCCGCACAGGTAGATTTTCAATAGAACGCTTAAAAGCTGTAGAAAATAAATCTGGTTCTCATTCGACTACAAATGAAACTTCCGAGTGTTCGATTCTCAAAACTCGACCCACTGTTCCTTTCACTATTTAGATTTAACAGGAGCTCTATACTACTCTCTCTCTCTTCGTTTAAGAGCCATCCTCTTATCGGTGGAGTAATCGCCACCCGCTTCGGTCCTCCGTCAACTGCTTGACTTTCTGGTGCGACCCAACCTTAACCTTCTCTTTTATCTGCTCAAAGTAATTTCTTCTTGGTCTTCCTCTGCCTCTCTTTCCCTCTATCTTTCCTTCTATGATGTTTCTAAGGAAAAGGTCATGTCGTAGCAGGTGTCCCATCATTGTTCCTCTTCTATTTTCTATTTTCTATTACTAGCAAAACTTTTAACATGTTATAGTATGGTTTTAACTCGGCTCTCATTACTGTCAAGTAACAAAGAGCTATCATAACGTATCATTGACAACGTGTCAAAAGCAATTAGGCTTTACAGAGTAGAATAGAGTCCCTCTTATAGCGTATTAACTGTAAAAACATCCAAGCTACATCAAGCTAATTTGGCTGCGTTCATCGCGTGACAAAACGTGGATAAAATATCCCCCACTTTCTGCCACCTGTACAGGGTGCCTCTGACCTTGAGGCATTAAATACATCGATCCATTCTAATCGCTAAACTGAACTTTTGTTCGGCAACATTAAGAAATAACTTACGTTTACATAATTAATTGATGTTAAAGTCTAATTGTAAAATCATTGTATTAAATCATGTCCAATAATCACTATCTCATGCTACGTGGCCGATATTTCCTTGGTATGAAAAGGGCTAAAGGAAAATGGAGAATTGGATCGCGTATATTAAAAATTACATTTAAATTGTATGGGAAAAAAATTGGACGTATTTTTAATAACTTACAGAACAAAAAAGTTCAGTTTCAGGAGTAGAAACGATCCATGCATTTAAAGCCCTAAGGTCAGAGGCACCCTGTATAAGTACGAGAGAGACGGATGCTTTATCCACATTATGTCAGGCGATAAACTCAGCCATATTAGACCCCCAGGTGTCATTTGCGGCGGTTATTGGAATCTGATAGTGAAGAGGACCGATGATATATTAATTGGTTTTAAAGAGGGTTGTGGATGGGACGGATTTTACGGATGGCACTCGTTTTTTGGTCGTTTGTCTGGTAATTGGGTATTTAAATTGTAAAAGTCTTTTCATCTCACTAGCTCGGAAAGCCGTTTTTGTTTGTTTGATATCTATTGAGAAAATCGCTTCTTATCCACATGTGAAGAAAGAGTTTTGACATTTGAACATTTGACAGCTAACAAAACGTAAAACGTTAATACCGCTGATTTTTTAACATCACAATGAATAAATTGCGTCGAGTAAAAAATACTAAATACAGTCTTACAACTTTATTTTAATTCATAAATATCAGCATTCAACAATAACCTTCATTCTTGTTGTAAAAACGGATAAAATGTTCTGACAGTCCAAGTACGTCGATGTACGAACAAAACGCATCCAAAATAATAAAAAAAACTTAAGTCAAAACTTTTTAATTAAGCCTTCAACGCATAGAGGTAGTAAAGCAGTTTTCCTTCATCTTTGCATCAACGTTAAATATTCGCATATTTTTCTAGTTTGTTTCGTTATTAAAAATGAGTGATTCGAGTGACGAAAGACGTATTAACACCTGTGGAATTACGGGAAACCGTGCAAAATGCGGAATTGAGCTTATTTTCCTCGCTGTAGTGAGGTGAAAAGTTTTGTGTTATACACGGGTGAAAAGTTGTTTTACGTCTCGTGTGTTGAAACACTCGCAGGTAAAATACAACTTTCCCACCTTGTATAACAAATAACTATTTTGGGTTTTTTTCATAGCACGAATAAGGCAAATATAGGCCGTCTGATGGTGTGTAGATGTTGAGCCCCAAGGACATTGTAAATGTACAGGTAATCCTGGGGGACTAGGGACAGTAGTATCTTGGCTGAGATGTCACAAGACACGTCAAATCCATAAAACTGTCATTCTTGCCGTGTCTTGAAACAGGAATCATAGTCAGGATCAGTTTGATACGGTCTTAGGAAGAGAATAGAATGAAAATCAACGAGGTGACGAGAGGAGCGGAGCGGAGCTGTGTCAATATTAACCAATAGAAGGCGCATGCGGTCACGTCGAGCGCGCCTTGCGCACGTTAGTTTATATTCTGTTGGTTAATATTGGTACAGCTCCGCCCCGCTCCGCTCGTCTCCGCCTCAGTGGAGCCGCACCCTAAGGGCCGTATTAATAAACTCATCTTTGCTGACACGCCCGTCACAAGATACGTCAAAATAAACGTCAAGCCATAGAAACCTGTCATTTTTGACGCATCTTGAGACGAGCATTACAGTTGAGATCAGTCTATTAATACGCCCCTAAAACGTGGTCCTGATTTGCTACATTTAACTAAAATGTATGGCTCCTATTTTTGACACGACGCAAAAAGAATCGAACTCTTCACTTGACACATTACCAAGAAATATCATTCAATAAATAACACAAAAAACATGTGACATAATTGACGACGTCTCATTACTAAAATGTCAACCATTATGTTTAATTGTAACTTATGGGCGGGTTTTTAATGGGACAAAAACGTCCTAATACCCTTTCACCCAAACGGCGGTTTCGACCAATTATTTTAACTAATTGGCTCCATTGACGGGGCTATTTTGACGGATTTGCGCGCTTTTGATACACGCGAGTAAGTATTATAGTGAACAGTTTTAAAACAGTATGATAACTTTGCGCGATGATTCATGAAGTCGCACCGCTAGATCAAAACAGTATCAACTCAAAATCCTTGCTAGTTTTATTTCAAGTTCATAGAAGTTGTATTAAAGTTGATTTTAAATAAAATACAGTTGTATTTTGAGTTACTACTGTTTTGATCTAGCAGTGCGAAGTGTCAATTAGACGCTTGGAAAAAGGCATTCTATCGATTTTTTATCCCAGGCATTACATTTTGCAGTCCATTACATTTTGTTTTGAAAAAACTTAACTTTAGGTTTCTTCTTTCCCGCAGAAAAATGTAACGTACTACAGAATATGCAGAAAGTTGTGGGTTTAGTACACTAACATTAGCATTAGGAGTCTTAGGATTGAAGTCTGGAAATTGACTCGATGTATGAATGTGGTAGAAGCGAAAGAGATTTGTCAGGATCGTAGCAGGTGAAAAGAAGTGTAAAGAAGTGGTCTCTGCCTTCCCCTCTGACAAACATGCGGAATATAACGTATGTATGAAATGTTTATGAGTCTCAGATTCCCTAACTATCAGTTGATCTGTATGCTTGTGTGCCTTCTCCTTGCCTTGAAAAAAAACATTTCTTACTGTGTTCAAACTGTGTAGCATACAAAACTCGCTCCACTACGCAATACCGTGTATAAAGCCGCGCGTGTAAACGAAACGACCCGTAATGAACACATTTTTTAGGGGCTGCCCGCCGATGCTAGTATAGGGTTGATAAGACGTATTAATTTGATTTTTATTTTCTTTCTTCTGTACTTATGGCAGAAATTAAGCTTATTAATTGAATAGTAACGCGATTATAGTTATTAATTATTTAATACTATGGCAATACGAAAAGTACAGCTAATCAGAGAATGAATTTGGTGGATTTGAGGCATTTGCTTGGTAGTTTAGTTTGCTAGGTATAGTTAATCAAAATATGTTTACATAAAGACAAATAATTTATTTTTATCTACACTCATATCATAATTCCTCTATTATGCGTTCAAAACCCGTAGACATTGACCAGCATTACCTGTGGTAGTAGGTGACAGCGCTGACAGCTGTTAATTTTGGAAGATGTTCCAAATTTGGATCTCATTACCATACAATATTCGATAACGTAATTTCAATATTACGTTACAGCTGTCATCGCTGTCACCTACTACCACAGGTAAGGTAATGCTGGTCTTTTGCCTTTCGGCTTCTGAACCCATCTTAGAGTACTTATACTATGTATGTATATGAAGTATTGTACGAGACTCTGCGTAATTAGCATTACGCAACCGTCGGGTAAACTACTATTGTATGACAACGATAAGGCACACGAGTAGTTAGGCCACGATGGTAAGTGGGATCTGTGAGCCATAGACATTTGAATTCTCAAGACTACAATCCCATGTTTACCTGTCTGTGTCCAGTAACACAGGATATCCTAAGACCCAGCGGGTAACTGATGTTTGGTATTTTTATATAGAAATGAACTTTTCATTTCATTAATCAACTTGGCATTTTCTTCAAATTCTTAATCAACAAGAAAACGGAAATTCAGTTTAATTTCACCAACTTTTTTTTAGTGTGTGATCATTTAAGTTACTTAGATGCTTACACACATGTAAGGTCTGTTCATTCTTACTTGTCTTATATACTAAACAACTTTCTAACCCCAAAATGAACCTTTTTTGGCTTAAACAGCTCTTCTATCGTAAATAAAGTAAACTGAGTAAACATTTTGGACATCACTTGGCCAAAGTATTGTCTGTGATTGCTTTATTTTGTTAAAAATAGCTGTTTTAAGCAAAAAACTTTCATTTTGACGTAAGAAAGTTGTTTACTATATAAGACAAGTTTAGTAAGAATGAACAGACCTTAAGCTGGGTACTGACCAACGTTACGAGGTGTAATGTAACATGTTACACAGCGAGCATTCATGCAGGCGGTACGTAGTATTACAGCGAAACCAGCGAGCAATTACGTACTGACTGCATGAATGCTCGCTGTGTAACATGTTACATTACACCTCGTAACGTTGGTCAGTACCCAGCTTTAGAGGTACATCGGTATCGTACAATACAAAAGAATTTAACTTGTAAAACGACATATCCTCTCTATTCTAGGCCTGTGTTGTTCCACATGTCCGGAGCCGTCATAGCTAGCTGTTGTCGCGCGGCGCCGCTCGCTCCTTCACTATCCAAACAATCACGCAACTACAATCCGCTGGCGGAAGCAGTTTTTTTTTATTGCTGGTGTTAGTTTGTCAGCGATTTCTTTTGGCTAGAATTCTTGGATTGTTATGATGATGTTTGCAGTCCAGGATATGAAGTATCACTTTAAAAACTATCCCGGTTATTATACGTGACATTAGAATGATGGAACCAGTAATGGACAAGGCACCAAAAATGGACACTTGATTCTTATGTTACAGAAGATAAGGGTTATTCATTTATTTTGGAAAAAATACAATTTATAAACTTATGGTCTTTGAATTAAGAGTTAAGTCACCGTATATATATATAGCTAAAGCGATAAAGAAGCTAGGCCTACTTTTCGAAATAAATACCTACTCTCCAAATGAGCGTAAGGGTTGTACTTTAATTTTTTGTAAAATTGAATAATTTTTTTGTTTATTGTATCTCAGCTAGTTAGAGCAAAATCGATATTCGGTGTGATATCCGACAGCGAATCCGCTGACAGAATAAAAAAAGTAGCCGCCATCTTGAACTTTCTAGTTAGTCGACTGATTGCTTCCAAAATCGATATCTGGGGATCTGTGTGGTCACCGACAACTAATGCGTTGACAGATTGAGAAAAAGTAGCCGCCATCTTGAACTTTTTAGTTATTCGACTGTTTCGATTTATCGATTTTGGAAGCAATCAGTCGAATAACTAAAAAGTTCAAGATGGCGGCTACTTTTTCTCAATCTGTCAACGAATTCGTTGTCGGAGACCACGAATAACTAAATAAAGAAGAAATAATATAAAATGCAATGGAAACCATACGTTTCGACGCGACCCTCGCGTCTTACAGCACCGCCATGTCCGCTTAGCGGTCTCGTAGAGGCGTGCGTCTGTGTGAGTGCGTCGTTTCGAACGTTTGTTCGTAGCTTCTTTACTGCTCTTTATCTATACTGTGGTTAAGTGTCTATAATTGATGCATGTCAGCTAAAAGTATCCTACACTGGTGCCATCAACCTTAAATTAAACTGGTACAAAATCATTTATTTGCACTGAGACAGAAAATGTATGGGTGTTATTTAGCGCATCACTCGTTCACTCGGCGTAGCTCCGTATTAACCGGCGAGTTTAAGTAGTCCCGTCAGAGTGAACAAAACACATTTTAGTGCGTGTATTCTCATTTAGGCAGATGAGGAAACTATACTATTCCGATTGAGCTAGCTTTCTTTTATAAACGTGTCAAAAATGGTCTATCCGCTTGGAAGCTATGATGCCATGGACACACTTTAAACTTACAACACCCCTCTTTTTTTTGACGGGGGTTAAAAATGTATCGTACGCAACTCATAATCGCAATTTGACACTTACAAAGGATTTCCTCCTATCTACGGTTACCTGCAAAAAGCAGACGAGCAAAACGCCGCAGACACGTTTCCAATTACCGCAATAATCCCTCAAAACCTTTTGATGACACCCCCTATCGGCCAAAAAGGGGACGTCAACCGCTTGAGCATAGCTTTCGTACGCTTTCAATGTTGATCAGGTAAAAATGTGAGGAATTTTTCATCACGTGACTACAGTTTGTTTCAGGGCTTAGAATAGAGATTCTATTGGGTAAAACCATATCGCTTTCACAATGCTATCGTATTATCAACATTATGATAGCTCTTATTTACTTGACAGTAATGCTAAAATAACTTTATCCAGTTGAATAGAGGCCTATTTTCATTTTACAACTCAAATATTTCTGTGAAGCTGCATATTGCCCACATAAAGTGAAAGTCGTAGTGTTTAGTGGGGATCCATATTGGCTCATCTAATTATTTTTACTCATAACGATTTGTAAGTCATAATCATCGCAACTCCTAACGTATTTTTTTCAGCAACTGTTACTTTTTCAGGATTTTTATAAATCAAACCTAACCTAACCTAGTCTTAGACATTACATATTTCAGAACTTCTGAAAAGTTTACGGCTTCAGCGGTATACAAAATTCATTCCAATAATCGCTAGTTGTACTTTGGCGCTCCCATTTAGTGGTGTTAGGAACTTGTGTAGGGCCCATCCGGATCGCTCCCACTATCTTATCCCTGAAAGCTGCGAACACACCGCTGCTTAAAATACGGTGACGGTACGGAATCGCAGTGACGCGTCGTATCAGTACCGTTTTTGACGCATGCTCCACACAGCGCTGCTTAAAATACGGCGACGGTACGGAAACGCAGTGACGCGTCGTATCCGTACCTTTTTTGACGCACACTCCCCACACCGCTGCTTAACGGTGCAGCAAAAACGGCGCCATGTTGCTACAATGACCCCGTCTTTTGTTTACGCAACGACACCGTATTTTAAGCAGCGGGCGTGCGTCAAAAACGGTACGGATACGACGCGTCACTGCGATTCCGTACCGTCACCGTTTTTTAAGTAGCAGTGTGGAGTGCATGCGATAAAAACGGTACGGATACGACGCGTCACTGCGATTCCGTACCGTCACCGTTTTTTAAGCATTGGTGTGGGCGTAACTTAACCCACCGCTAACGAGCAGTGTTCGCATTGTTGTGTTCCAGTGTGGGGATATGACAACCAGTGAAATTACTAGCATAGAGACATTCCATCATAGCCCTTAGGGTTAGCAAATTATTTACGAGATTTTACAACATACTCGCCTATTTTCGGAGAGTTAGGTATCGGACTACTCCAGTCTATAAAGAAATAAAAAAATCTCTCTGGTAAAAGCTAATAAATATCCAAAATAAACGAGTAACTTATTCATTCGCGTCTATTATTCCTTTTAAAAATCATGAAATCGTCCTGAAAAATTTGAATACCAAATTCGTAACAGCTAACTTTGACAATGGAAAAATTTGGAATGAAAATTTGACAAAAAGTAATTGTTATCTCCCTTACTTTAATCCCCTTGAATCGTAGCTTTTTAATCTTTTGCGTACGTTTGCTTAGGGGATACCTACACAGGGTACTGGTGATAGGGAGATTGGGAAAGTAGAGGAGATTAAAGAGTGTAGATTGAAGAGTAAAGTTAGGAATACTAAATAAAAATGTTTCTGTCAAACAAATCATTCTTAGACAAAGCTTTTGTTGACGAATCTACTTTTTTGTACGATAATCAATGTTATCTACTTATGGAGACCAAACTAACGAATCCATATTCGTTGGATCTACATTAAGTACAGCAAAGATACTAATGCCCCCTTCAAACTTCATATTTCTATCATTCAGCCTTGTTGTATGTATGTTAATTCAACTTATTTGTAGCCTTATTCACAAACCCTTTACCGTCAGTTACACGATTAAGTTTACTAATTTGATAATTACCTAGTTTCAAGTATGTTACAGACCAAAATATTTCTAGACTTGTGCATTCGACGGTTAGTTGTAACATTTTGTGTTAACAGTTTTAAGAAAGAAGTTTTAAGAAGCATTCTAAAATGTTCAAAATATTTAAAGCACCATAGTGTTCAAATATCCTTAGCTAAAGGCACACATGCGTGGCGCGAGTGCGTAATTTGCACCCGCTATTGCTCAGGGTGCGCACCTGGGTCCCAATTAACATTTGTGTATTTCTGACGTGTGATTTTTAAAGGACCGTAGGGCTTTACTTTTTCTAATATTTTTTTGCTTTGTTTAGCTGAACTTTTTATTTTTTAAGTAAACATTTGGTTAAGATGGTTTAATAACTGACTGATTTTTTTACTTTAGTAATTAATAAATAGTTCACCTGTTTAGTTCCAAAAATAAATCGTATTTTTTTTTAAATTTGTGTCTTACACGAATGCCACATTTGTTTCAAACATAATTTAAAAAATACTTTGCGTAAAAATACATAACAAGGCTCCATGCACAAAAAAAAATACACTCCTAATCATCATTACGCTTTTCTTTGGTAAGCTTACACAGGAAATTAGACACACCGGCTATTTTAGCATTTGGCCATAGCAAAAAAGCAAGCAAATCCACAGGCCGCAGCTAGCAACACAATATCTCGTCATCTCGCCTCGTCGAGCCGCTTCTGGCAAACGAGGGTAAATTGGATGCGAAATCAAATAAAAAACATTCGCACCAGCGTCGGGGGAGCGAATATGGACGACTTAATAGGAGTGCTGAGATATCTATGGTGATTTGTGGGATATGAGAGATAGATATTCTATTTAGCGGAAGATATTGAAATATGACAGGCAATGTAGCTTGAGGATGAAGATTAACATTGGTAGTCATCGTGTTTATGGCGACATTGCTATTGTAGTGATCATTAGGGTGCCTTTGTTCTTACTACATACACATACATACATAAAGTCACGCCTTCGTTTCCAGAACGGGGTAGGCAGAGCTACAGAATTACCTCAAACTCTAAAAACTTGTTGTTACTTCGGTAACCATATTTGCACACTTAGGCAAAGATGTTTACCAGCGTATTAGTGATAGATTGCAAGCCCATCGCCTAACAGAATTACAAACCTTTATTCCCTTAGTCGCCTCCTACGACATCCACGGGAAGACATGGAGTGGCACTATTCTAACCCGGTAAGCACACGGGTTGTTTTTACTAAGAAAGAAAAAGAAATACGAGTAGGTATATGTTTATTCAGACATCTTACAAAATGACAAAAACAAATCTAACAAAAGAAGTTTAAAACGTATAGCTGACCTAATGCTAGATGAAGTGAAATGATGCTAGCTCATCATGTTGCTATTTGAGAAACCAGCGCTGGTCTTCCGTTCTTAGACCTGCGTTGGAGACCTAACGGCAGGCCTCACCACAAAAAAATAAACTTAAATCTAGTTTTTTCTTCAATTTGGTTTGGCTACAAGGAAACGTATAGAAACACATTATGAGGGTTAACTTTTACTTTGAAAATAGTACGGGTCTCGTGAGGTTTGGTTGCTTTTTACAAATTCTGTACAAGATAGCCTTGATGGTCACAAAAATAGTTTACTGTTATTTCATCATCATCGTCATGTTAGCTGAATAACAACCGCTGAAGTACAAGACTGAATTGAACTAAATCCTGACACTCCTAACCGTGAAGAATCGAAATATTAATAATGTTAACAAAAGTAAAACAATGCCAACCTTAATTGGTTGCCTGAAAGAAAAGTAATCCAGAATCTTTATGGTTGTGCCGTGTCTCAGCATGAACTTCTTATATACCCAGTACTGTAGAAGCAGGCTTTTTCAAAGACAAGACAACATGGCAACGTTCCTGTGCTTGCCATTTTCCGTTTTAATCCTTCATTAAGACAAAAAGTTTTTTTAATTTTCCCTTGATTTAGCGTGACTACAAACAAGGTTCTCTCATCCTTCATCGCTTAAATTCAACAACCACTTGATTTTCGTCAACGAACATGTACATAATACATAGACCTAGGTTCAAAAATTAATCTTCAAGCCAGACAGCTCAAATTGAAAGCATCGATGCCCCCTCTGGCTTTGTGGAAACCAAAACATGTCGCTTGAGATCAAAGCTACAATGCGGAGGGTGAATTTGTCTAGGTGACGCTTTGGCATGGAGTCATAGGATGCTGGAAGGATTAAATTTAGGCTTTTGCTTTTTGCTATAAGCTTATTCTTACAAATAAAATAAATGCGAAAGTGTGCTTGTTTGCCTACCCCCTTACTAATAAACGTTGAGTACCGGTGGTATAGCTATACAATATTTTGTCCTTATCTGTCAAATTCATGTCACAATGACAGATAAAGACAAAACATTGTATAGCTATACCACCGTTACTCAACGTTTATTAGTAAGGGGGTTAGTATTTGCATTCTCAAAACTGCAATCCTGAGACCGCAAATGCGTTGCAAACCCAGAGAACTAAGATGCAATGCCTTTATGGAGCTTTATACTAGTAATTCCACACTGGAATACAACAACGCGAACACTACTGCTTGGCGGTAGGTTCAAGTATAAGATTGTGGTAGCGATCCGGACGAACCATAGACAAGGTCCTACCACAACAATGTCCTACTTTGGTATATTGATAGTTTAGGGTTCTTTGGATAGTTCCTGATGAAATACTCGTAGCATTAAACCATTGACGCGGACAAAATAATAGTAATGATGGCGCCACTGGACGCTCAGAGTAGTCTCAAGGCATAGGTACACACTCAAGATCAATTTATTAATACGCCCTTCGGCTCTTCTAGTTATTCTATAGATTACAGTACAATCCACTAATAAGTGCGGTTGGCGATAGCATCATTATGGCGGTGCAAGGGCTTGGTGTGATTCAAACGACCATCGAATCGTTACGTCATCTATATTATCCAGATAAAACAGGGCCCAGGACTTGTAGAAAATGTTTATAACGGGAGGTCGAAATATAATGGATTCTGATTTTAGTACAGACTAGCACATTATGGTCTTTTATACTACGTTGGATTGAACTACGTTGAAGCATGAGAAGGGTAATTATTTTGATACCATATAATATGTCCCACTATATCGTAGTTCCTAATAAACCAATTTTAACAAATGAGGTGTCTTTCGATTCGTTTTTGTTGTGCGATGGTTTTTATTGTGTGATGGCTACTGTGATTTATTATGAATTAAATATGGCGGATGTTTTTTTTTTTTAAAGGGATGAAATTAAAAATATGCTTTCATCGTATCAGGATTCAGTAGTCAGGATTCCAGTCCCTACTAAAGAATATATTAATTGAAAACACAATATATAATGTAAATGAATTTATCATTAGAACTATTACATAACAAATAATAACAAAATGTTAAATAAATATTCTCTGTAAGTTGATATGTCTTCTAGTGTACTTTATGTTTATGTAAATCTTAAATGTAATTGTTCAAGAATAGACGAATAAACTATTATATTCCATTATATTCTATTCAATATTTTTTCCATGAATATTGATATCCAAAAAAGCTATTACATACCCAATAATAAATGTAGAAATATACCCAATAAATAATAATAAAAATATAAATAAATTGTTTTTTTTTTCTTCTTTTTAACCCGACTGTAAAAAAGAACGAAACAATGTTGAACCTTTATTTTTAATTATTTATTTATTTGCTTGAAAACATGGTTACAAAGTTCTTAATACTAACAAGTAGGTAAGTGTCACATGTTTTGTCATATAATGACATGCAAAAAGAAAATCAGTTTTACCCTTACCTAAATAAATTAAATTTGTCACGCATTTTACTTAAATATCAATTAATTGAATAAAATCACTTTTCTTGCAACCAAGAAATTAACTTTCGCTTACAGTGACAGTTAGAACATGTTCTCAAAACAATTTCACAAACCAATTTCGGCTATATAGCTCTGTATTTATTTAAGGGAGAGAAAGTTTGTTAGGATATCTTGTTTGAAATATACAGTCAAGGAATTTAATTTGTGACCCACCTTAGGTCCAAAGTCAATCTGACATTCTACAGCAATAAGGTTGAGTTTCCTATCAATTACAAATGACGTGGCATCTCAATTGACAATGACATCTTCAAGCAGATTTTCTTTGAAATGGGTAGCAAATTAACAGCCGTGACCGTACATACATCACTAGTTGTTTTAAACAAGTCTGGATTCAATTTAAGAAAAAGACATATTACCAAGTAATAAAGCGACGGTACTGTCAGTAATGTTTTACACCACTCCCTAGTCCTCGTATGATGATTTAGAAGCCAAAGAAATCCAAAACATTGACGGCATGCATCACCTGTGAGGAGCTTCTTCCTTTGTGATCGTCATCCTGCCTGCTAGCTATTCAAAATATTATTCGTAGTCGAAGGCCAGAATTATTATGCCAACGTGCATCGAAGTTTGGTGCGGTTTGAAATATCCGTATATAATTCTCACATGCAAACGCGCATGTTTGCGGAAACGGCGCTATAAAACAAACGCCGACGTTACTTGACGTGACGTATGATTTGCAAACATGTCTGCTCTCGCAGGAGTCGTAGGCTACTCGATCGAGTTCACTATGAGTACTCGAACTTGGGTAGTGAGAACGTAGTAACACTGTTTTGTTATGTGTTTTAAATAACTTGATGCATGTATGTTATTTTACACAAACCAAAAAAAATACGTATAGTCACGGTATCAAAAGGTTCATCACTTTTGGACCTTAATAGCGTTGAAATAGAGTCGAAAAGTGAGGAACCTTTTTAAAACGTGACTATAAATAAACAAATTATTAATGTTTACTAAAGAACTCATCTCTTTAAGGGTAACTTTATTACTATTTTTTTTTGCTTGATATACAGCTGCTCAAAACTAGAGGGCGAGGTACAAACATATTCAGATAATTCTACAAAATCAAGTGGTATAATAGATAATCTAAGCAAATACACTCGTTTGCGGAGATGGCGCCGAAAACAAAACTAAATATAATATTTACACAAGCATAACGTTGTAAGACTTTGGATTCATTATTGATTTTTTTTTGTCGAATAACAAAAAGACAGCATTTATAATACAAGTAATAAGGTAACTATTTATTATATATTCAATTAACAGTGAATAACCGTAGATAACACACATGCAAATGCGCATGTTTGCGGAGACGGCGCTACGAAACAAAAGCCGACGTTACATGACGTATGATTTGCAAACACGTCTGTTCTCGTACGAGTCGGAGGCTAGTCGTTCGAGTTCTCTGTGAGTAACTGTGGTTTTGAGAATTTGTAGTAATAGTGTTTTTGTAAAAATAAAACATTTAAGTTTAGTCACATTTTAACTTTATATTAATCCTATGTACAGTCAGCGTCAAAAGAAACTTAACAATTATTTACTTTAATCTACAAATTTGACAATCTTGTTTGACATTGCTTACATACGTGGATGTAAATACTAATATAATATAATCTCATTTATTTTAATGTCCTATCGTTCTTTCTTCAAACTTGATTTGGATATATTATAAATTTTAATATCCTGGATTATTCTCGCATCTACAGAACTAATTTAAAAAAAAAAATACTTTATGAATATTTTGTTGTAATTGTTTAAACTAACCCGATTTTTACACATATTAAAACTATTATTCGGAACATAATCGCGTAATACCTAAATAAATACATATACCTAAAGCCGTGGTCACGAGAAGACGAACGACGCCTTCTTGTAGGGCTAGGTTTTCGACCTACCCGCACTTGATCTAGATTTTTTTTATTCGAATTAAACGTAAACGTTTATTTATTACGTGATTAATTCCCGATGTAAATCTGTTACTTTGTAAATAACAATATTATTTACATCCTAAATTTTGAGAATAATAAAGCAAGCGGTACCTGACCACGACTCTTCGATTTGTCTGAATATTCTACAAAGGTGGTATCTTCAGTGTAAGCTAAGCTTGAATTTTTCAGACAACGTAGCTTGCGAGAATAGTAAATCGTCGGACCGCCACAAATTTTAGAATTGCAAAGATATCGACGGCTGAGTTAGCCATTTTGTTTATAGATTTCCATATAAATAATACGGCAAGTACTACCGTAGGACACCTAGGTGTTAAAAAACATTTAAAAACCGGTCAAGTGCGAGCTGGACTCGCGCATCGAGGGTCCCGTACAGCCCCACAGTATGTATCATAATTATTCCGATTTCGAATCGAATCACGACATTTTTTTTTTTTTGTTTTCTTCAGGATTTATAGGTACTATAATCATTCCAAATTTAACACTTATATAGTTTACCATTTTTACGATACGACAAAAATAAAAAATAAACTTGTGAAAAAACGTTTTTTGTATGGTGGTCGTTTTTTATTTCACTTTTTTACCGCTATCTATGACGGTTCAAAATATACAGCTCTTTAGAGTTACGACGGAGGAACAGCGTAGGCGTATAAAAAGGGTCCCACTGGGCTTTTTTTGGATACGGAACCCTTAAAATCCAAAGCATCCCTATTCCGCAATTTACATCAAAATCGTTATAGCCGTTTTTAAGAACGTGATTACATTACAAAAATTGCGCGCTTAACAGTATAGGATTTGAACATATGATAATCAAACCACCAAATTGTACTCCGTCCAAAGCGTTAAATTGGAAAAAAAACAACAAACAGTCTTATTTTCCGAGAGTAAAATAATACATTGTCTTGCATTTTCTCTGACATGACTCGGACTATCGGACTATTACAGAAAAAATATGATATAGGTAATATTAACTGTCAAAGTAATTATTTATTATTTATTATTTATTTATTTTCAAACAATATTTTATAGCCTTATAATTACCCAGCTTTAACAATCTCACTAGAACTATTTGAGCAAACGCATCATAAACCATTCTCAAAATATTACGTCCAACGTCCGTTTGTTGCCCGAAATTCTTGAACAATAGCTGTCATAGTTACAAATAGTTAGCCCGACAGTTAATTGACAGATCGTTGTAATAGTGCTTTGACTTGGTATATTAAATACTTAACTAGTCGGAAGGAAACTGTATTGTAAATTGTTAAGAGGCTAACTTGTGTATAAAAAATCATCAGAAAATGACTCTTGAGTGTGGATGTTAAAAATATATCTTGGTATAGATGTACTCTTTTCTAGCCAAAACTAAGTCTTGTATGTGTTCTTTTTGTTTAAATAAGTATGTTTATCGTGGCCTATAGTCCGTTCGCGTTAAGAATGCAGTAAATCATTGTTGTCCGCCGGCCTGGCCACGCCCGTAACCAATCAGAGGGGCTATTGCCTAACGCACTCGCAATCGCAAACGTTTTCATTTTAAAAATCGAAGGCTTGTCTGCATACAAAATGAAAACAATTGTTCCGCTTAAAAGCCGATTGCGATTGCGAGTGCGTTAGAGAATAGCGACGCTGGTCGCTCAAAATTAGGTTTATTTTTTATACTTTAACTCCACTGCGAATACACTTTTACCCTTCGTTCCACTGATGAGTCACTGCATTCTTAACGCGAACGGACTATAGTACCCGTAGCACAAGCCTATAGGTCAGATAGGTCAATTTATGTTACATTGTTCCCTGTGTTTTTTATTATACTATTTCCAACACTATGGTTCATGCTTCCCTCGAGCACAAGAGCCCTTTCCCATCACTGGCCCTCCCAAATTCCCCACAAACTTCGATAACAAATGATCGTTCCGCACCAATTTGTCTACAAGTCGTTAAAATCGCGTTTCCTCTTATTAATTTTTGCTCCCCTAACGCCGAAGCACGCACTGTCTACTTCCGCTTCCAGAAAACCGGAAATACGTTGTTATAGACAAATTTTACGATATTGACAAATGTTACAAGGGATAAAAATGGTGTCCAGCCGTGATCGCGGAGAAATCATTTCAAACTCTAAAGGTATAAGGTTTAAATTTAGAAACCAGCGGGTTGCTTTTAAAATATGTTTAAAGATGGCGTGTCATTTTTATTCCAAAGGAAAGTTATCGTGGGAAAGCTGAGGCAGTGTAGAGAAAAGATAAGCGAGCACGAAGTGTATTAATATTACGTTATCACCTATCAAGCAAATATAAATATTATTCAACAAGGTCTAACAGCCTTGGCACTGAGGAGTGGAAACAAACACATAAAGGGTCCCCCCATTTGATAGTCGGTTTACCTGTGGTCTAGGAAAAGCAAATAACCGGTTATATCCGGTTTTAACCGGTTATTTTCATATAAAAACGTCTAATAACCGGTTATATTGCACTCCCTACTGTACTCTCAATTTTCTTCAGCTGGCCTGCCACCGTCCAAAATATATGAAGCCCACACTGACGTTATGCCAAATAAGGCAGTTAACTGCAATGTATAATAGTCGAAGCATTCTATACTCTATTGTTACCAATAGAGTATAGATTGAAAATGCTACTATTACTTTGCAGTTAGCTTTCTTTGGCATCACGGCAGCACATTACGAGTTTGGAACGATGCAATCATCAGACAACTGTTCAAAATCGGCAGCCCATAAAAAAACTACTCGAAGGCCTTATGCATCTTGCACTGTGAGAACTTTATCGTGTTCATGATAACGTAAGCTGCCGGACAGTTGCATAGAGCTATTATGTCAATTCCATACATTTTGTCAGTGTTCGAATATCGTTTACGTGAGCTTGAAGCATTTTGTCTAGAGCCAATGTGCGATTGAATATTTCTCCTTCAAATTTATAAAAATAACACGTCCTACTACAACCCTATAACCCGAATGTGCCGATTGTATAATGATACCGTGACCGAGCATTCTTCTTTGGATATTTTTAACAGTAAATTTCAGTCTTTTAAAAACCAAATTCACAATATATTTTGTACTTAATGCACTAGAATATAATAATAACTAATATAATATAATTCCTCTCTGTAAAACTAACAAATAAAATAAATCTGACTAACTTTGTATAAGATACCTAACTAATACCACTAACCATCAAACATTTACATACACTCTAATCATTTTGTGCACACATAGTTTAGAGTTATAGTCAAGATTCAAATATTTTTATCATGATATCTGCATTATTTCTGATTGCAACTTGTTTTGTGAGCCATGAATAAATAAATAAATAAATAGATTGTTGACTAACAAGTGACATTTGCTTTGAGACATCGGGCTATTCGGCCAAGATCTGTCGATATGGTCCTAGGCAAGACGCATAACGCAAACGTAAACCATTTTCGAAAATAGAACTTTCAAAATGTACGGCATTGTCATAAGCGCTCGACGCAACCGTCCGGCAGCTTGCGTCAATCCTTTAAGTTTTCGATATCCATATAAGATAAGATCATCGCCACGCGCCCCACACTTGCAATTCGAAGAAACCATCACGTCGATTGCAAACCTTAAGAGATCACGATAGTCTGTTTTCTAATACGATGAATTGGCAGGTAAATATTGGTGACGAATTATAGTCTATAGGATCTTAAAAATCACCTTATCACAGTGGCGTATTGTGGCTTTGTGGCATGCTTCAATCATGTCCATGCATTCGTTGTTGTTGCCGCTCGCCGCTCGTCGATATTACTGTACTCGCCGCAAAAAGTTCTGATTTTCAATTGTTTTCACCAAAATTACAACCTTTGCTTATCGAATTTATAGAATAAATCTAAAAACAAAAGAAAAATAATGTCATGAAGTCATTCAAACAGATTTTTACCGCATAAAAGGGGTGGTATACGTTTTACGTGTGTAGCTGTGTTGTGCATATGTAGATCTGTGTATCTGTGTGTCTATCTGGCATCGTAGCTCCTAAACGGATGGACCGATTCGGTCACGTTTTTTAAATAGACTGCTGACTCAATCGGGATAGTACTCAGCTTTTATCTATTAAATAATTATTTATAATGCATTCAAAAACTCCAACGCAGTTCCTATCAAAGTTTAACATTTACCTCAAATTTCCGATGAATTATGACTGTAATCACATCTGTCACTAACAAGTTGTGCTTATCTGTCAAATCCCTTGGCCGTTTTCGGTACATTAGCCCTCAATGGGGCTTAATGAGATAATAGGGGGGACGAGGTAACCGCTGGTTGGTCTCCAATATTTCGTATAGCTACCGCTTCAAATTGACTCTGCATTTTCTACAGACTGTGCCATTATAGAGTTTAATACTTGTACCAAATAACCTCGTTATAACGACAGTGCAAAGTAACAAAATAAAAAAAATACGGAAGAATCTCACACAAATTGACTTAGTCCTGGCTCTAAGCTTATATATATATGGGACAACATACTAGACCATGTTAAACGTACCTACTATAACTTTAACAAAAAGCAAGATTTCAAAACCCGACTGTTGCTAACCAAGTTTAAATCGTTATAAATCCTAAATGATCATTCAAAATAAAAATTGATGAAAGAAACCTAAAGATGATTTTTAAATCCCTATTCAATGATATCCCACTTGTGATACTTGGTCGACTTTTTTTTTAATTCGCACAATATGGCGTCTGGTTGCCGCCATATAGAATTTTGATTACTGTCATATCTTCAGTGACACTCACCAGATTAAGACAAATCGATTGACATAAGAATCATCAAAATCGGACAACGGGTTTAGTTTTTATAGTGCCACAAAGGAACAAGCATACATAATATGTAATATAGGCTGTGAAACACATTACCCTCCTCCTTCGGCAGTCGGGTAATAAACTTATAAATATTCGTGGTTCATCACGTAAATACTTGTCCTAAGCGGCAATTCAACTCAACGACACTAGAAAAGATGCACAATTAACGGAAACGATTATCATATACTGACAAAATTTATGGGATCGACATACTGCCGTCCTTAGAAAAAAGGGCGTATGTCTCATAGAACCGCGTATGTATAAGTGACCTTATTTCTTAAGATGGAGGGTTTAATTTACTTTGACCATCAAATTGCGCATGCGTCCTTTTTATTTAGGAGGGCAGCATGAGCGCTAACGATAACGTTCTCGCAATACATTGCTATCTTCATAGTCACTGTAGACTAACCGCGTCTTCGAATTTAGTAAATATATCAGCTTTTAAAAAATCACCTCGCATAGCTATTTCTCTTTAGATTCACATTTGTATAAGTATGTTTAAAAATACATGACAATCGCTTATGTTAAATTCGCTTTAACATTCGCCGACGACGAAAAATTTCCAACATTGAATAAGGTTTAAAAACCGTTACTTATGCCGGTTGTGTGTGATGTGGTGTGGTTAAATCGGAACATACACAAGATTTCAAGTTGATTCCTGTTTTAATCTCTGAAATTTTCATTAAGTCCAACGAGCTTTTCGGGGTCTTTTCGAGAAAAAAATCCCGATGGACAGAGAGACAAAAATTCTTAAAACGTGCGTTTATTGGTTGTCATTTATTTTGTATTTTGGCACACAATTCAATTTTATTCATTCACCGATACGGATTGATTGTTTTGTTCGTTATTCAACTACCCACAAAGACCGCATCTTTTAACGCATTCACTGCCACCGACATATATGCGTCACCGTGACTTCCAACCAGTGCCCTCAACGCATATGTGCGTTTTTACAGTAGGCAGGCTCCGTATAAAACAAAAGATGTGGCACCTGGCGAAAGTAAAAAACAGTACTGCCAGTGTGGTGCGTTAAATGATTTACCTATATTAAACAAATGCTTAATATCTTATTTAAGATGAGTTACCGCTTTAATCATCCCCACGTTATGATGGCGCCACACTACCCCAGGCAACCATTTGCTGATTCACTGCAGCGTAATAGGGTGTGAACTTATTTATCTCCTAGCCACCCTATTTGGCGGTAGGTAACACTGACGCAAAGGTCCAAGAAACCGTAGACAGAGACGGATATTTTTAAATATAACCAGTAAAAGAGAAGCTTTTATACGAAAAATTATGTGAATAAGGAAGACACCACCTTTACTTTCTTTTTCATCTCACTAGCTTGGAAAGCCCCTTTTTGTTTGTTTGATATCTATTGAGAAAATCGCTTTTTATCCACATGTGAAGAAAGAGTTTTGACATTTGAAGGCAGCTTTACTGATATTTGACAGCTAACAAAACGTAAAACGTTAAAACCGCAGAATTTTTAACATCACAATTAATGAATTGCATCGAGTAAATACATACAGTATACATACTAAATACAGTCTTACAACTTTATTTTGATTCATAAGTATCAGCATTCAACATTAACCTTCATTCTTGTTGTAAAAACGGATAAAATGTTCTGACAGTCCAACTAAGTCGATGTGCGAACAAAACGCATCCGAAATAATAAAAAAAAACTTAAGTCAAAACTTTTTATTAAGCCGTCAACGCATAGAGGTAGTGAAGCAGAGGCCCTACTTTAAAAATCGAAGTTCGAAGTTATTTTAGCTCCATCTCTGTCACACGTCCTTCGAGACTAAATCGAGAGAAAGGGATAGAGCTAACGTAACTTCGAACTTCGGTTTTCAAAGTAGGGCCTCTGTTTTCCTTCATCTTTGGGTCAACGTTAAATATTCTCAAGTTTTTCTCGTTTGTTTTGTTATTAAAAATGAGTGATTCGAGTGACGAAAGACGTATTAACACCTGTGGAATTACGGAAAACCGTGCAAAATGCGGAATTGAGCTTATTTTCCTCGCTGTAGTGAGGTGAAAAGTTTTGTGTTATACACGGGTGAAAAGTTATTTTACGTCTCGTGTGTTGAAACACTCGCAGGTAAAATACAACTTTCCCCCCTTGTATAACAAATAACTATTTCATCTCACTAGCTCGGAAAGCCCCTTTTTGTTTGTTTGATATCTATTGAGAAAATCGTTTTTTATCCACATGTGAAGAAAGAGTTTTGACATTTGAATGCAGCTTAAGTGATATTTGACAGCTAACAAAACGTAAAACGTTAAAAGCGCTGAATTTTTAACATCACAATTAATGAATTGCATTTAGTAAAACACACTAAATACAGTCTTACAAATTTATTTTAATTCATAAATATTCAACATTAACCTTCATTCTTGTTGCAAAAACGGATAAAATGTTCTGACAGTCCAAGTAAGTCGATGTGCGAACAAAACGCATCCGAAATAATAAAAAAAAACTTAAGTCAAAACTTTTCAATTAAGCCGTCAACGTTAAATATTCGCATTATTTTCTAGTTTGTTTTGTTATTAAAATTGAGTGATTCGAGTGACGAAGACGTATTAACACCTGTGGAATTACGGGAAATCGTGCAAAATGCGGAATTGAGCAAGCTAAGTGAATTGATAGTACAAACACTTTTTCTTATTTTCCTCGCTGTAGTGAGGTGAAAAGTTTTGTGTTATACACGGGTGAAAAGTTATTTTACGTGTCGTGTCTTGAAATACTCGCAGGTAAAATACAACTTCCCCCCCTTGTATAACAAATAACTATTTTACTCCGTTTATCCGATTTTCGAAACAGAATCGGCAAATGGAGTCTTGTGTGTTGTTTGTGTGTTCGTAAGTTTCGAACACATTTTTGATCTCAATTGTGGTTTGTTTGATTGTTGGGGGTAATCTCGGAAATTTATTTACAGTTCTAAAAAAATATTATACTAATAAAGGATGAGGAGGAAAGGAAAGGAGGTCTCTGACTAATACAAAATTGTTTTTTTTATGTGGTACAAAAGTCTATTAATTATGAAATTATTCCGTGATTGACTGACTGACAGACGACGCAGAGACTTACCGCTGGACATAGGGAATTGAATGAGTACTTAATGGCTATAAAAGGTGTTGTCATTATTAAAAGTCATACATTTTTTTAAATGAGCGGCCTTTTGTAAAAGTGAGTATATTTTGATAGATCTTCTCAAAATAAACAAACTTTGTTATGTCATATAATACTCTGAAGTGTATCGGAGTCGAGATTATACAGGGCGTCCCACGGCTATGCCACATGGAAGGAAAGTACCTGAAATATTGTAGATGGAACATTTTACTAAAAGAAGACATTATTTGAATTTAAAAAATAATTTAAATTGCATTCATAGATATTTAAATAATTACATGGTTGAACCGGGAATCGAACCCGTTACACGAGAATAATAATTACCCTGTAGCTTTACCATACTGATCGAAAGGCTTCATCATAAGGATTATTTTTTGCTAAATAACTATTAAAAATGTTAAAATTCATGGTCTTCCTTTTATTTTTGACACTATGTTATTTAGAAAAAAATAATCCTTATAATGAAGCCTTTCGATCGGTATGATAAAGCTACAGGGTAATTATTTTTCTCGTGTAACGGGTTCGATTCCCGGTTCAACCATGTAATTATTTAAATATCTATGAATGCAGTTTAAATTGTTTTTTAAATTCAAATAATGACTTCTTTCAGTAAAATGTTCCATCTACAATATTTAAGGTACTTTCCTTCCATGTGGCATAGCCGTGGGACGCCCTGTATATACCTACCTGGGCGTACCTACTTAGTACCTGTAATATTTATATCCTTGATATCTCGGCTCCGATACCGTTTAACGCATTTTTAAGGGTATATTAGGTATTTAGAGGATATCTAAACCTTTATAAGACAAGCATCCGAAGCCGCGAAAAAAAACCAAATTTCAAAATTATTCCACTTTTACAACGTCACTGACGCCATCTAGTCTCAAATAAGTAAACTGAAGCAAAACAAGGACGTAAAATTATAGATTAATTATTTTGTATGTTTGGCAATGTGTTTTTAACCCTTATTCAATAATTATTGTAATTTCCTTCCAGTTTGCGTCATGAAACTCGTTCGAGGAAGCGTTTGGTTTTTTGAAGTTGGTTTCATTTATTTCCTCATTTGAATAAGTAGATCTAGTAAATACTTTTAGTAGTGGTAGAAATTTATAGTCCCACTGTTGAGCTAAAGCTCCCTCGCCTAGATCTCTATAAGTGCCTCGTTAAAACGTATTATTTTTTTGAAGTTGGCGCTTACATTGTCATGACTCATAAGTAGCGCAGTATTTAACCTAACGCCAACATTTTCCCTGTTTGCGTTAAATCAAAACTGAAACCGGTCAAGTGCAAGTCGTGCCGCATACTAATTGGGTCTGTATAAATAATATCTTTACGGCGGTTTAATAAAAACGAAAACGTAACAAAGAATGTTCAAACTAAATTTAGCCACCGTTTGTATCGTTATTTCTCAAGTTATTCGTAAAAAAATCATATGTTTCGTCGGTGATACTGCTAAACCGCGTAACTAACAAATGTATGATAGAGCAAAATAAACCTTACGATCTTATTAAAAAGGTGCATTTTGCTGCTTATCAAAATGTTACTTACGCGTTTTTGCAGTTTCTCCGACGATTTTCCAGTATTCAATGATAGGTACCTTACGCTTGGGTAATTTTTACTTTTGTTCATTTTTTTTAAAATCACTTGCAGTAAAACTAGAGTGTTAACAGCACTCGGCCGTCTATCGCTTTTACTCTCTCGGGCATACCAAATATACAGATGCCAGAGAGAGTGTGGAAGACTTTTACGGTGATTAAATGAATGAATGTATTATTTAATATTCAATTTTGGCTTAACCTTTTACATAAAATATCTAAAATTCAGGTATTGTTTTATTCCAACTGAGAGCTATCCCATGACATACGAAATACAGACCGGACAGCAAAGAGTCGGCAATGGGTTTTGCCCTTCACGCGCGGAATCCTAAAAGTTAGTAAATAAAGCAATGTTCGTAAGAAACAAATTAGTCATTATTATTCATTTAATATTATTTGTGGTACTTATAATATACATCAGTTTTAGAATAATGCCACCATTTAAACATGTGGATTCCATGAAAACGGCTTTGTGAATTGAATTATGTAACATTCGTTTTATTGCAAAATTCAGTTCAGTCTAAGTGACATGTAAATTGAAAAAAAAAGCATTAAAGGAGATTTAAAAAGTTTGCAAATATGAGTGACACGGATTTAAATTTAAACGTGAGAGCATTTCAATATAATAATATATCAGCAAATTTTATCGGCGGTAATCAAAGTGATATAGAAATATATTTGAATTACAGTGTTTTTCCAAGGACCGAATTACAAATGATAAGGAATTTACGAATACTTCTCATTTCTTTGGAGCTTATGTTAATACTTTTGGGTGTAGTAACAGTTACCTTTGGAGTTGTATCGTGGATATGTGTTAAAAAGTGGAGAAATGTAAGAAATTACGTGTTGACTAATATGTGTTTTACTGGAGGTATTTTAGGAGGAAGTTATTTATTTTAGAATTTCCCACTTCCTATCTTCATAAAATCCTTCGTTAAAGCGTGGTACATATCATTTATGTTTTGGTGTTTAATCGCTTCTTTTTGTTTCTACATGGACATTGTGATAGTATTTAATATAAATTATCACCATATTTATTTGAAATTCAGCGCTCTCGCTTGGGGGCTGCCAGTGGTCAGTTATATTTTAATAATATTAACTAGGTACAGTGCGACCAAAAAGAGTAGAAATTAAATGAGGGCGCCACTTTCTACGTAACTGTCACATTTTTGACGTAAAATGCGTAAACATGGCAACAATTTTGTATGGATTTTTTTTAGTTGCAGCTGTCACCACTGGCTCGACTTTTTGGCCAAGCTATATGCTGGTATCGTAGTCTTTACTTGGAAAACAATGATCTGCGTGGCTAGTGTCACTTTGTATTTGTGGACTTTATATATTCTAATCAAAATGAAATCAAATTGCAATGTGAGCACAAATTTTTTGCTTAAACTACGAAATGCAACATTTATTTTTGTTGTGAGCGGGGGCCCAATCACAACGCTCCCATTATTACTTTATTAATTCCAATTTCTTATAATGTTACTTCGGTATTACATTTCATGGTAGTTAATTATTTTTTTCAGCTGGAACTTTTTTTTATAATCATTGCTTTTCTCGCAATGCGATCGCATAGAAATCTTTGGGTGGAATATTTTCAACTAAGACGTCATAGACTTGAAATTATGATATAAAACCGGGCAAGTGCGAGTTGGTCTCGTACACGAAGAGTTCCGTACCGCCTTACAATTAAGATTGACGAAAAAATACGTTTTCTGTTTAGGGTATTTAATTATATATATATAGTTTTTATAATTATTTTGTTATAACGGGGGCGAGATGAGCTTGATGCCATCAATCGGGACTTTTTTTTGTACGGCAAGGAGAAGGCCCGCGAGCACTCAGGCCACCTGCTGGTAAGTGGGATCTGAGACCCATCTAACTGGTGGGAGACTGCCCAAGATAGGGCTACGTGGAAAGAAGGGGGAGGCCTTTGCCCAGGGGTGTTATTCTCTCAAAAAACTGCGGTCGGTCGGACGAACGAGCGAATCGAAGCGGCGAGTTTAAGTAGTCCCGTCCGAGCGAACAAAACACATTTTAGCGCGTGCATTGTCAATTATTAGGCAGCCTTATACGTTCGAGAAGTCATGCTGCCAAATTGAATACACGCGCTAAAATGTGTTTTGTTCACTCTGACGGGACAACTTAAACACGCCGCTTGGACAATCACTCGTTCGTCCGTCCATCCGTCATTGTTGAGAGAATCACACCCCAGCAATGGGACATTATAGGCTCTTCAATAAGAATAATAATTGGTGATTCACATTTTGTAAGAAATACGTCGATTGTTATGGTTGAGCAAAAACAACGAAATAATTACGTTTTATGTACGAGATTTTTAATATAGCGGCTATATAACTCACACTCTGCGAAAATTTTAAGTGTTTCTATTAGTTAATGAGATATAGTCCGCTAACAGACAGACGGACAAACGGACAGCGGAGTTTAGTAATATGGTGCAGTTGGCGCCCTTTAGATACGGAACCCTAATTATAAGCCAGTTCAATTATCTGGTCAAGTGCGAAGCGAACACCACGGGTTTTGTTTGTAAGATTCATTTTTGGAGACCACATTTATCTCCAGATATCTATTTTGGAAGCAGAAAAATAAATTAACTATTTTTGTTAAAAGTACTTGCTTTAAGATTTCAACTTGTTATGTGTGTTATCGCTCTTATTATACCAAATCATTATCTTTTATTTTAAAATTGTGTTATGAGTTATAGATTTTTTTTAAGGATGTAAGGGTTACCTACCTGCATTACATTCATGTTTGTTTTTGTTTACCGTGTTTTTCGCTAATGGTAATTTTTATATAATTTCATGAGGTAAGTTGAGAGCATAATTCCCTCGTTACTAGAATCGACATTATATTATTTTGAGTTGATAAGTGTAATTGTAATTGTAATTTTAGATTGTTTTTATACACTTTTTGTTATTAAAAGTGAGCGCCCTAGTCGCCCTACTGATTTAAATAAAAAGTGTAGATTTGTATTTATAATCATTAATAATACTTTATGATAAAACGTAACTTATTACTCTTATAAAAAACACTTGAGATGTTTATAAAGTTATTTTAAAAAAAAACTTTTAAATAACGATCAACCAACTTAAATTAAGCACTTACATTAATGTGTGCGTATTGTAACTTTATTAAACGAAAAAAAAAGTTTGCAACAAGCCGGATGATGTAAAATCTCTTCAAGGGGTGTCTTCCAGCTAACCATTAAATGATTGACAAATGAGTTATAGTGTTGTTTGTTTGTAATTTTCTTACCTTAATACTTTATCATTATCATATTATTTTTTCAGTTTAATTACAAAACAGTGTTTTTTTTCCCGCCTGCACTGGTATCCGTGTACGGGCTGTATTTTATCTTATAAATACTTTATATATAAAACTGGTACAAAAAATAGTTTAATTGGTTTTGTGGCAAATTCTGGTTTAATATATTGTAATTGTAACTGATGGAGTTCCTAAAAATAAATAAATAAATGGTAACTAGTGGGGGTTGATTAAGTTGTAGGTAATATATTTTTTTTATTTCAAGTACTGAAACATGGAGCTTTATAACAAGTATTGGCCATACGTTTGACTTCCTGTGAAGTTTTTTTTCTCTAAAAGATCTAAAGCTATCGAGATTTAATTTGGAATAAGTGTTGTTAATGCTCGCAATGAGACATTAAAATATTCCTCTTGCTTCCAGAATATAACTTACTTAATATCATTAATTTATTTATATACAGGGTGGAAAAACCAAACGCCACATGGACGGCAACTACCTTAAATATTGGAAACGGCAAATTCTACGCAAAGGAGACTTACTTTTATTTAAAAACAATTATTACTGCATGTGTTGATTTTTGAAAATTTTCCTTCCCTAACCGGGCATCGAACTGGTCGAATATGACAAAATAATACAGAAGGGTTTTTTACGGTCTTGATTTAATTTAAAGGTGTATGTGTTATAGACATAAATGATCACAATGAATGACCCTTTCGATCTGTATCATAAAACACGACTTTATTGTTTTGTCATATTCGACCAGTTAAATTCCCGGTTTTTTCAAAAATCCAATAATGCAGTATTTTTTGTTCTCATTAATAAAATTAAGTCGCCTTTGCGTAGAACTTGCTATTTCCAATATTTGAGGTAGTGGACGTCCATGAGACGTTCGTTTTTTCCACCCTGTGTAGATTTCTTAGGACAAACATTCACAGCGATATCGCAAAAAAAACTCGTACAAAATTCAACAGCCATCAAATTAATTGAAATTAAAATGGCCTAGTTTCCTGTTCATGACATACCATTAGAACTCGGACAATCTGCCCCGTTAAATCAAGAAGGGCACATGATTGAAAAGCACCAATTAAACCTTAAGTGGTTTCCAATAAGGACGCATAGGCAAATAAGTCTTTTTTGTTAGATGCGTCCTTTTTTCCTAAAAGGGCGTATTGTCATAGCTAATTACTCAGCCACTTTATGGTTGGGTTTACGATGGTTGTAAAGCAGCCAATCCATTGGGATACCTTTTTTTTAACAATTGAATTGCTATGGGTTTTATGGAATTGAGTGAATGAAAAACGTGGCTAAACGCAATCCGTTTGTTCAGGAATATAATATATTATAAATTATATCTTTAGCAATTTCAAACTAGTATCGTGTTTTTTTAAATCCCTTTGGGTAAGTATTCATCAATTTTATAATATATATTTTTCTTAGCTTAGATTTCGACCCAATTCACTCCCTGCTAACCCTTGCCCCAAGCAACAGTGTTTGCATTGTGTCATTTTAGTTTTAAAAGTAAAACAGACACATTTACTCTCAGCACTCAATGTAGAAAATAAACTGGGCAAGAACATGTCGGTACATGTCGGACCAGTTCTAAAGCCGTTACCTACTACACAAAAAGAACAAACACAAAACAATATTTCAAAAAACGACAAGTATTTTTTTTATGGCAAGGAGAAGGCACGCGAGCACTCAGGCCACCTGATGGTAAGTGGGATCTGAGACCCATAGATTTTTGAAATCTCAAGACTACAATCGCAGAACTGCAATACTAAGACTTCAAATGCGTTGCCAACCCTGAGGACTAAGATGGAATGCCTCTATGCTAGTAATTTCACCGGTTGTCTCATCCACACACCGAAACACAGCAATGCGAACACGGCGGTGGGTTAATGGATAAGATGATGGTAGCGATCCGGACGGACCCTGCAAAATGTCCTACCACCACTAAAGTATGAATTAATTTTTCAATATAAGTTATTTCGTGTTGTTTTAGAAGATTTTTAGTCGTTATAAACACTTTAATCGCCTGTATCTCAAGAATCAATCAAGTCTACTTAGTCGTTATAGTTTTTCTTTTAAATTAGTCTATTATGTGCTTTTATCCAAGATATTTTTCAGATTTGTAGTGCTTGTAGTTATGGCTGTTTTAGCAAAAATCACACTTTTCGAGTTTAATATTTCCTAAACGACCCTTCAAATCTAAAAATTTATAATAAAATACACTTTTTCTAAAAACTATCCAATTACCGTCACTCCATGTTACAATGTGAAAAGAAATATTGTACCTTTGCTTAACATTGTACGGTAGCACCCAATTTATTTATCCAGGATTTTGTTTTAAGTACAACTGTCGGCAAAATGTAAATGTATGACTTTGCCAAATCACGGCTTTGTAGAACCAAGAGTCTCCGAGTTAAACCGCAGACAGACGGACAGATGGACATGGCGAAATTATAAGGGTTTCTCGCTGACTATGGAACTCACAAAATGATAAAACTTGTCACAAAAACTTTGTATACTTATGTCACCTTATTACAGTGAACGTCGCCAGTTTATAATCTAATAGCTTCTGCCCGCGACTTCGTCCGCGTAGATTCTACACTTACGATAGGGTTAACTGTCCTTTTTTATTATGAGTATATACAATCTCACGAGACTGATTGTAATGCGGTGACACTATATAAAAAAATTACAGAACACAGTATCTGTCTTTGTCTAGGTGGACAAAGAATCATACGTAACATCTCTGTAAAACGACTCGCCTATTACAGATATTTTAAAGAAAATTTTAAGTAAATTTAACTTAACTAAGTTTGCCACAAATGTGACTATTTGGAAGCAACGTAATGAAAAAACCTACGCAGATATGCTCATTTCTCAATTAATATTCAACACAAACAGTAACTCTCAAAAATTCCCAGGCAAAACAATAAACTAGCATGTCCAGAAAACCTAACGTGACAATTTTACACACATATAAATCGTGCACAATACACATTTGACTCCCATTACCTTTACGTGGAAAAATATCAAAGGAGGCCTTAATGCATCGCTCGAGCAATCTCCAAATCGAGGGGTGCATAATTTATCACAGAGTCCGCCACTGCTATATCTGCTGCTTTTTTTATTACATCACACGTTGAAGAATGAATTTCAAATGGTGTCGGAAGTTTGCGTTGGGGGAATAAACCCGTATCCATCCGGATTTGGATGCACTTGCGAATTTACAATTGAGAACGTGTTAAACGTTGATGGATGTTATTTTTTATAAAAAAAGCGCCGATAAATTGCTCTTTTTTTGTAGGTTTACGGAGGTGGCTTTGTTTTTTGTAAATCAATTTAAAATAACCTTCTTAAACGTTTCTTTGTCATACAATTTCATATTACTATCTAGTACTTGAGTTGGCAAGTTCAACGTTTCATTTCAAAGCTGGAAGTTTGTCAAGTCTTAGTAACAACTTAAGCACTATTTTTATTTACCCAACCCTAAGCGGAATTTAGTGTCCGTTTGGCGCATTATTATGTCCATAAGTTAAATTTCTGACATTTAGTTAACTCACGTTTAAATTCATATGTTTATGATATTTAAATTTTAGAGTGATTTTTTGTGTTTTCACTGTAAATTTCGTTTATAAAATGTCAACATTTATAAAGATTATGAGACGTAGGTTACAGTTTACAAAATAAGATCTGAGGGCCCTGCCGCGTATGAGCGCGAATGCATCTTGCATTACGCTAACTAGCGTTTCTATTCGATTCGTTTTTAAACCAATCGCGTCACTGGTAGATGAGTGATACGAAAAGTCACGTGATCTACCAGTGACGCGATTGGTTTAAAAACGAAACGAATAGAAACGCTACTTAGCGCAATGCATCTTGGCAGGGCCCTCAGTAGTCGAGAAACCGGAATATTTTACCATACCTACGTTCAAATCAGAGCGCAAAAGTCTGCGTTAATCTACCTAAGTAAAGTAGGTTATTTAATCTTTACATAGTATATAATAAAATGAAGTCGCTTCCGCTGTCTGTTCACTCAGGTCTTTTAAAATACTCAACGGATTTTAACGCAGTTTTCAGCAATAGATAGATTCAAGAGGAATGTATAATAAATTCTGGATTATGCGCGGGTTTTACAGAAAACTCACTTAAACCGAAGCGAAGCGAGGGCGGGTCGCTAGTTTATAATAATAGTTATTTTTATTTCACGTGGACAAAGAAACAAGAAGTAAATTTAAAAAAAACTAACCCATTGTTCCTTTACTTCAAAGATGAAGTTTATACAGAGTGCTTTGATATGACCATAATTACATTAGTAAGATAATATTGTTTCACGTTTACGGCATTAACCTCTATTGTTATACAATTAACACATAAAATGCCATGAACTACTTTTAGAGTCCTTGTTCTATTAAAATCTGAACGCTTGGCACTTAATGTGCATTACCGCCTTTTTATGTAAAAACGGCACATCTAAAAACTATTAACTAAAGCATATTGAACCTTCCATGGTAACACTTAAGGTCGCATATGTAACAAGGTTCCTATTAAAGTTGTGCCCTCTTTACTGAGAAAGGCACTATAGGAAATGCCTCAGGGTTACCCATTTGAAAACGACGCCAGACCCTTTTACAACCCAGTATTGTCCTAAATAAAGGTTATTCTAATAAAGGCAAGTCCTAAATTGAAGCTTCCTAAATTATACCGTTTTAATTTAATTTGGAGAACGGTCGTGTTTTGAATCCTTTGTTATGAATGTTAATTTTGTCCGTAACTTATTCGATATGAGACAAGTTTGCGATTTCGTAAGTTATTTTAAATCAAATCCATATCATCTTTTCTTAAGGCTATGACAGTTTTGCGATATCTTGATATTAATATGGGAAGTAATTAAATGGTCAGCCGTTATTCAAATTGATTCGCAAAAAAAAGAAGCAATTTACTCATTTGGGCAGCATACAAAGATTTGGCAGGCAATAAATAAAAATCGGGCTGCAACTCTTGTCCAGGAAACAATTTACAAACGGTTAACATTTTAAACAATATCAATCTGCTTCTTTGGTCATTTGTCTGCCTAATAAACAGTCGAGCTGCAAAATAATTACTTGGGCAGCAAGATTTTACAATTGGTCAGCAGAGAAAACATGTCTGTAAGCAGTTTAATTGAGAGGTGTGCATATTAAAATAATGGTTATCTATATAAATAAGTGGATTGCGTTTAGTTTGAAAAATCAGCAGTGTTCGTTATTTGCGGGCGAAGCGAACTCAGACCACGAGATGCGAGCACCCAAGCGTTGGTATTTTTGAGGCTAGTAGTAATTACAAGTTACGTTTTTTCACACAAATTTAGGAATCACAATCACACCCTAGATTAACCAAAATGTGTATCATAAATATGAGGTAGGTTAGGTTAGGTTCGTTTTTATATCAGGCCCGGAGGGCCAGAACAACCCAGAAATAGGAGCTCCGCGTCAGCGGAGCTCCGTCGACTCTGTTAAATTTGTAAATTTGATTGTGGGTTTGGCATAATTATGTGCGTTGCCGGCAAGGCAGTAAATTTGCCCCCTTTTTTTTGATGGACAAAATGAAATATTTTGCTTACCTACAGATTGCTTACCAAAATTTGATTAACTGTGGATCGCTCAATGCAGCTCAAATATTTAATTTGCTGACCAAAATGATTTAGAGCAGTTCAGTATATTATTAATTGCAGACAGATTTATAAATGTTTGCTAACCATAAGTTGCTTACCAACTAGCTATTTTGGCTGACCAAATACATATTTCTGTTCACCAAAATAAGAATATTTTGCTGATCGATTAAATGATACCCTATTAATATTGACTTGTATTGAGGAGGGCACCTTACTCAAACTTAGTTTGTTAGTTTATCTATATGAAAAGTGAATGAATTTTTTTTTTAAACAACTGTAACCAACGAGACGTAGCTATGGTTGCGGGAAACTGATAGATTTAAGAAGCGCAGGACAAATCCTTGTGGCAAACCTTGGGGGAGGCTTATGTCCAGCAGTGGACGTCTTTCAGCTGAAATGATGATGGACATTTAAAGAAATCATGAAATTAGCACTTCTTTTGTTAAAAAAACATTTCATTTGTTAATGTGTTTGTTGTTTTTTTTATGGCATGAAAGATTCAAATGACCTCACAAAAAAAGATTTTGTAAATGTGCAAGAAAAATAAACGAAATATGATGAAGATAAGAAAAGACCCGCGTGTAAAAAACTTTGAAATGCTCTGTTTATACTTCTAAATAGGCATAAAAATACTTAAGCCGATTTACGATAAATCCTTGCAAACGGCGATAATCGATAACTCCCCTGCGGCATGAATCGGCAGTAAATAATATCTCTCCCGTGAACTTGCACTGTATTTGCATTTTATTCTAAACATCTTATTTTGAACAGAGCAGTTGGAAACAGTAGGCCGTGTTAAATTAATGCAGGAACTAGCCAACTTGAACTCGAAACCAGACAAAATATCGTAGGCTACAAAGTTAAAAAATGTATTACAATATACAAGTATAAAAGAGTAGATGCAATTTCCTTATGCCATGATCACGTTGCCAATGAAAATAAAATGGACTTTATAAGTTTTTTTATACGACATTTAACATTTTAATGTTTAGAAAATTAAGATAGCGATGTTTATTCAGTACGTTAGCCGCAAGGGCACATTAACACATCAAATCTACCAGCGCTTCCCAATAAGCAATCCGGCTCGAAGGACCATTGGTCGTTACTGCGCTTGAAAAATCTATATGTGCTTGTTTTCATATAATGGATTTCGATATTTGATTTAACTGTCTAAGAATTCAAATGCTCCTTATAGAATACACAATAGCGACTTTTGCAAGCGCAGTGAAGTTTTGTAGCGTGGTGAATTAATCTGTTAGGGCAGTTCTTGGGTGGAAGGCAGGAGTCTCAGCATTAAAACAGCTGTTGCGGTGGTCGCCTAGAGAATGTCATTAAAAGTAAAAGAAGTGAATTAATCTACAGAGCATTTCGCGGAAGGAATGATTTTACCAACCTAATAACTAAACAGATAAACTATGTTTTGTTAGAGTTGCCAACAAGGACTTTGCTGCAAAACAATTGCTATAGGCCTTAAGGGCTGTTACATAATGACCATTATGATTGCATTGAAGATGGAAACCTGCCATTTGGTGGAAATATTTTTGGTCAAATGTACCTTATTTTGTATCCGGAATACCAAAACTACTAATTACATCAGTTATGGTAGATTAAACTTGTGACAATTGTGACTAATTTTAAATAAAACAGCTGCTACAGGAAATCGCTTTCTGACCCTTGGAGTTATAGACTAGAAGGTCGTATGCGACCAATGTCGTTCACGTTCGAATGTGCTAATAAATAAGTACTTCTTTCTTTGTATTTTTTTAGACCTACGGTTATTTTGTTCACATAATCCATAGCCACGGGGGGTGAGCTAGATTATGGTAATGTTCTCTAATCGTATGACCTCAGTTCGACGCATGAGCTGCTTCGTACAATGGCGTAATTACCATAATGGCTTGATACGGTGCGTTGGCACTTTTTACGGGAAAATAACAGTTTTCAAACAAAATCGTATGGTTAATTATAGTCTGTGTCAATTGAAATTGCTAAAGATGTAAACAAATTAGTACTGTTTGACACATAACCTCAAATATTGATTAAGCGTGTTTTTATTCAAAATAACGTAGGTATAATTGATGGTTATTTAATCTTAAAGTTAATGTGAAAGTAAAGATCTAATGTAAGAATCATTGCTAAGCCCTAAGCTCACTTAATCTTTAAAAGAACGTCATTATCGAGTAATAATTATTTTTCAATTGGCACGGACTATAGACAAACGTTGACGTGATCACTTCTTATTGTCGATGGCGCTTACGCCGCACTACGTCACGCGATGTTGTATTTATATCGGAGCATCTTTAATAATGGCGGAAGCGCCATCGACAATAAGGTCCCTTTTCATAGATAACGCCACTAATAGTGTTGTGACTAAATCATTCTAATTGATAACTAACTCAAAATAGGGCCTAAAGCCTATCTTTGCCTTTGAATTAAATAGGCTATTTAGATTTTTTTTAAATCGTTAAACTTTAGATTAAGCCAGAATAATAATTTTCTCAAACATGCCATGAAATATTTTTGTTATGTTCCTTATAATAGGCCGCCCAGTATGACGTTTCAGGTGCGGCTAGGACAAGAGGTCGTTTATGGAATTTCATACAAATTGTACTGGCCTAGGCCGGTAAAGTCTATATGTCTTCGGCCGGCAACCCCTTTTGTCCCAGCCTCTGTAGTAATGTGCTATAAAGTACTTACCGCGCTAAGTGCTTCCATTTCGTATGGGCTAAGTCGGTACGAAGCATCTGAACCAACAAGCCTTGGAGTAGATCTGAAAAAAGGAAATGCCATTTAGAATATAATGGAATAGAATAATGTATTAAACCTTATTTACAGCAACATATCGCACCTTCAGAACAATAGTGACCTAATTCAAAATTTCTGCTTTCAAACTTCAAGTCATAAATTTATTATTATAGAGACCTAATTCGAAATTTAAAATTTCTGAATTACGTCACTATTCTTTTGAAGGTGCGATATTTAAAACAAATGACAAATAAAGCATTTGCGCCGCAGCAAGCCGCGGCGATGGTTTTCACCCTGACTTAAAAACTAACTTAAATATTTAAAGTAAAAAAGGGGTAACGACACAATGATGTACGTTTGTGTGGATACCTACCTACCCCTTTTTTGCGACTATCAATAAAACCTAAAAAAAATAATTACCCGTTGGTGTCGTATATTTAGGTTTTCATCGTTAGTTTTACCTATAAATAATATAGTCATCAATATTATATCAGCCTAAAATGATTAAAACACAATAAAATTATATAGTTAATTAAAACACCACACAAAGCACAAATAAACAAACACGTCATACTATCTTTAGGCACTTAGGCAGAAAACTCAACTAACAAGTACGAAACTTAAAAAAAATATAGTTTTTTTGTCTGTTTTCCGTGATCTTGAGGACTATTAGAAGCCGGTCGTAGTAAACCAATGATTAATATTTAACGTTATTTATATCTCGTAACTTTTCGATATCATTAAATACAGAGTTTAATAACAACTGTCAAAATGTGTAGATTAGACACAACGTCCAACAACTTACGTCAATCTTATACATTTTCAACAACAATATCGTTTACATAATCCATCTTGTCTAACCCTCTTTATCACGTAACCTCAATCTTAAACTCAAGTTCTCCATCCGAAGACCACAATATTATAAAACTTATCTAGACTTTACACGCTTAATTATTAACATTCATAACCGTTGGTAAGTGAATTTATGAATGTATAGCTCTTGGCTAAAGAGTGTGGCCTGAGTTGGAGCGGGTGAATCTATGCAAACATACTTAAGATAACGATAAAGATAAAGATACATTTATTCGCAACAACATAAAATTACATCACTTAGGGCCGTATTAATAAACTAATCTTAACTCTAATGCTCGTCTCGAGATGCGTCAAAAATGACAGTGTTCTATGGTTTGACGTTTACTTTGACGTATCTTGTGACGGGCATCTCGGCCAAGATGAGTTTATTAATACGGGCCTTAGACACAAAAATAAAGGTACCCCTACCATGAGTTACGCTAGCGAGTCGAATGCTCTGTCCCTCGCAATCTATGAGAATACTGCGAGGTCTGCGAGGGACAGAGCATTCGACTCGCTAGTGAGTACGTTAATTGTAACTCATGGTAAGGGTAAAAGACATAGAGAAATTGTTGTGAAACGGCCACAACTCAGCATTCGCTAGCCGTAAAGCCAGCACAGAGGGCTCAGACAAGATGCACTACGCTAACGTTTCTATTCGATTCGTTTTTAAACCAATCGCGTCACTGGAAGATGACGTGATACGAAAAGTCACGTGGTCTACCAGTGACGCGATTGGTAGCGTAGTGCATCTTGTCTGGGACCTCTGGTCTTCCGTTGGAACCGCTTGGTGAAGGGACGGAAAGTGACACATTTAACACAAAACAACGTTAGGAGAAATTACTTCTTCATAATCTTGCCATAGCTAAAGTGTGCTTGAAAAGTACGCTGTACCTATTATTATTGGGGGGGTTGAGATGGGCCTTGTGAGCCACTTCGACCATTGCTGATCTTTTGTGGCAGCCCTTAATTTAAAGTTCAGCGCAAAGGCAATTTCCAGATGCTTTGGGCAGTGAGGAGTTGTATCTCTTGTGGGTCCATGATATGTCGCCCTAGGTAGATACTTCTATTACGCATTAGTGGTCCGCAAGAACAGAGGATGTGCATAGCTGTCTCCTCTGTTTCTTGACAGAACCTGCATGCCGCTTCTTGTTTCATACCCATTAGAAACAAGTGTTTGTTCAATTTGCAGTGGCCAGTTAGGATCCTAGTCACTGCGCAAGTCTTTTCTCTTTTGAGTTTTAGAATCTCCTTGGAGAACTTGCTTTTGAACCCTGTAATTAGTGATTTCGAGTGTTTTTGTCCTTTTGTGGACTTCCACAGCTCGATCGCCCTAGATTTATATAGGTCGCTTAGCAGAGAATAGGTTTTTTGTTTTGTGATGCCAGAAAACGGTTCCGGGCCAACCAGGGGGTTGTCAGCACCGTTCCTAGCCAGTTCATCTGCTATTTCATTCCCATCAATGTTGGAGTGCCCTGGTACCCATCTAAGTATTACTTTGTTGGAGTGTCCTAGGGCATTTAGGTTTTCTTTACAGTTTTGGACTACCTAGACTGTACCTATCTGTTATTATGAAAGAATGATGGGCAAAAATGTATGAACGATGGCCTAGAAACCAATAACAATAAACAATATATTATCGGATATCCTTTTTAATTCTACAACGATTTTGTGTAGCGGGAAACCTCAAATAACTGGGAGATATTTTTTTTATCTGGATCATCGGGACGCCTACATAGACGACATTAGCAAAATTACTATGAAATGCTGCCGTCTTTGCATGGCGATAATTTATTTCGCCCAAAGATTTCGAACTACCTGCCATAGTAATAGTTTTACAACTTAGAATTACCTATCCGGTGACATATCGCTTGTCCTTATTAGTCATATAGGCCAATTTGCCCATCATTCTTTGAATTTGGCAGAAAGGGACAAAGAATTCTTTTACTATAGGTTTATTGTATGTTTATGAATACGGAAGTATTATTATAAATGCGAAAGTAATTATGCCTTCCCGTCTGTAAGTATGCTGTTTGATTTTGATAAAATTTGGTTCTTGATAGCTTGAGTCCTATAAAGGAATTAGGATACTTTTTTATACAAAGGGAAAAGCGGTAAAATACTTGTACGCAGACGGAGCCGTGGGTTGGTGCTGCCAGTATTAAATAATTACCCTCTAATTCATAAACGCATAATAGCTGCAGAGCTACAACGTGCTTAAAATATGCTTTGTCTTTATCTGTCATTGAAACTTTTGCAACTCTTGCATCAGAAAGTGACAAAGCAAACTAACTAAAATAGCTTTATAGTGCTTTTATGAATAAGGTGGATAGATGGAATTCACTTTAAGCCTTTTGCAGTAAACATTTAAGTAAGTACCAGATTAATTAAAAAATATCAAGTGAGTCAGGTTTGCCCTCATGGGCCAAATCAGCGTTTTTTGTCCAAACTTTGTTTCTACTTGATGTGGTTTTCAGTTTTTTTTGTAAAAAAATGCAGTCTTGTCTTGGCCTGAATTCACAGTAAAAGTCGCCAACAGTAGCACCACTCCTCCCCAGGTAAGACAAATACGCTCATTTCCCGCAGAGAGCGCCCGAACGTCCGCGTCCGGACAAATTGTACCCAAACTCCTTATTCCGGACAAGACGGTCTAATTAAACGTTGATACATTTATGGAGCGGTTTTGTTGCGTTTCTATAGCGCTAGGCAGATAAATCAATCCTATAATGTTGACAGCAGCAAAATAATGTTATAGTAGTTTACGTGACGGTTGCGTAATGACAGGCATTGCCAATTACGCAGAGTCTCGTACAATACTTTATCTACATACATATTATAAGTACTCTAGATGGGTTCAGAAGCCGAAAGGCAAATGACCAGCGGCTCTATTCAAGACGGTAAAAACAATATCGTATTTGATCTGTTATCGAATTGTCAACATTTTGATAGCTCTTATTTTCTTGACAGTAATGGCGGCTGACGTCATAACAATACAATAATAGGAAAACTACGATATCGTTTTTACCGCGTAGAATAGAGGCGCAGCATTACCTGTGGAGGTGACAGCGATGACAGCTGTAAATTTCATTAAGTTATCGAATATTGTAAGGTAATCAGATCGAAATTTGGAACATCTTCCAAAATTAACAGCTGTCATCGCTGTCACCTACTACCACATTCCAACTACCACTGCAACCATTTTCCTAATGGCAATCTTCGTTTTGACACACGAGTGACAAATATACTGTCAGTTGCGAGTGCAAGCGTGATAGCGATAGCCAGCCGAAAACTATTAAGAAGCTGGGAATACTGTACCCTTACCATGAGTTCCAATTACCGTACTCGCTAGCGACTCGAATGCTCTGTCCCTCGCCGACCTCGCAGTATTCTTATAGAGTGCGAGGGACAGAGCATTCGACTCGCTAGCGAGTACGGTAATTGTAGCTCGTGGTAAGGGTACTGTAGTTGCGTGTGAAGGAATAGTAATTACAGTTTTTTTTTACTGCTGTCAACATTATCAATATGTATACATTTCATAGTTTAATTATTAATTTATTTATGTAATCTTTCAAATAAAAAATGAGTGCAAAAGGTGAACTTAATGCCTTTGTATAATTCATTCATTCATTCATTCTATCATTCATTGAATACATTTTATGGTTGTGGAAGTGTCAGGAGTAACTTTTTAGCTGCCAACAACTGTGGGTATAACTAAATAACTATATGAAAAGCAAGCTTCAAAAACCCGACTGCATTTTTTATACTGTCGTCGATATATTAATAATTGTCATTTGGCCATTGTTGTTATTTCAATTTTAACAGTTTAGGTATCCTGTGACACTCTCGCTGCGAAGACAAATCTAATGATACCTCATTTGTCAAAATCGTCCAAGCCGTTTTTGCTGTAGCGGGGAACATAGAACTGGACATACATGACGATGAAAAACATAACCCTCCGCCGCAGTCGGGTAAAAATAGGATGTAATAAAACAGATGTTTCAGTTTTTTTATATAGGATAGTGTGTTTAAAGACGATATTTGAGTTTGTACTCTGTTTTCACTTGCTCTCTATCTTATGCTAGTCTTATCGACTTTGCTCGAACCCGGGCACTTTTTTAGCTAAATTGCACAGAAATAGTTTTTGTTGTCTTTCTTTTGGAAATCTCATTGGTAAGTTAACGATTTTAACCCACAAACGGTCCATGTGCATAAGATTAAGTACCGTAAAACGGGGTGAGTGGGGATTAAGGGGTGAGTAGGGACACAACCAGAAATAAGTCATAACTTGTTACAAATAAGAACAAGTATTAAATGGACAATAACGTTACGTCTATTGGAAATAATTTCAGTCTTATAATTAGCAACATACGCTTCATTTTAGATTGTGTCCCTACTCACCCCATAATCCCTACTCACGGGCACGGGGAGCGAATACATAGGTACTTAGATTGAAAATGGAAATTGTTCTTGGATTTTATTAATTTCGATTTACACACTTAATTTTAAAGCAAGAATGTTTTCTAAAATACTCTTTTTAATAACCTGATATTATTAATGGTATTTTTTTTCCAATAACTACTACGTGACAGTTAAAGAAATCGGTTTCCTTTTATTTCATATATGATACAAAGAAGGAACTAAACTTTTTCTGTCAGAAAGTGTAATGTGTACATTGTAAAACAGGGCGTAAGTTGTATATTTCTAAAATCACCACTTTACCCAGAATAAGCCCTTAGTAAGCGAGAAGGCGAAAAGTTTTGTCGGGATCTTATTTATGGCGGCTTGCGGTGTGAAATCGCCATTTTTTTATTCCACGTTGACTGATTGCTACGAAAACTGATTTAATCTTCCGCAAAAGAGTTATGAGTCTTAAATGAAAAAAGTTTTGAGTTTAGGTCAAATTATGGCTTGGAAATTGCTTGCTTTTTGGTGTTTATACCCCCCGACAAAAAAGAGGGGTATTATAAGTTAAATGTGTGTATCTGTGTGTGTCTGTCTATGGTATCGTGACTCCCAAACGGATAGACCGATTTCGACGCGGATTTTGTTTTAAAGAAAGCTAGAGTGATCGGGGTTAGTTTTAGATCAAAATCGGTTAGGCCGTAAAATAAATATCAGTTCTGAAAGAAGGGACGTCATTATATATTTCAGAAAATCATTTTTCAAGAGAAAATATACCTATTTACAAAAACTCACGATTTTCGTTTAGAACACATACCAACCATTTGTAATATTATAAAACTGAGAGTGTGTTTGTTCAGTCGTTATGGTTTAACGCCTAAATCGATCAACAGAGATAGTTCGTCCGTCGTCAACCCGAGAAAATTGCGATAAACGACTTCTACGCGGACGGAGTAAAGGGCAAAAGCTAGTTTCGATTATATTTCACCTTTTTGAGATGTCGGAGCACCAATGCCAGTTTATGTCAAATTTCTATCATAAACCATAGTATAATTAGAACAGTACGTCATCCTCAAACAAAGGTACAGTAACCCAATAAAAATGTTTAACATACTTAGAACCTTGTCATTGTGACTGCCATTGTTATTGTCATACTTGTCATTTGATGTTCAGTTTGAAGGTGCAATAAAGTGCTTAGCATTTTCGTTGGGGTACTATGCATCGCGCGGCTTGCATGTGTGCGTGTTACGCCTATACGCACCGCGAGCAGAGATGGGCATTATTCGAATAAAAAATAATTCGTAATATTTTTATTCGCGAATAATTTATTCGTAGAATAATTTATTTGCGAATGATTTATTCGCGAATAATTTATCCATGAATGAATCATTCGACTACTTTTCGAATAACGAATAATTTATTAATTTATTAGAGGACAATGGAGCAGGTATAATAAGTAGTACCTAAATAATAATTATTCGTGGCAATTCATTCAACGAATAAATTATCTGCGAATAAATTATTCGCAAATGAATTATTCGACGAATAATTTATTCGAATAAGAATAATCATTCAAGAATTAATAAATTAATTAATTTGTTTATTCTTATTCGTTATTCGTCATTCGAATAAATATTGCCCATCTCTGACCGCGAGCCACCACAAGCGAACTTAATAGGACGGACCGAGCCGGTTCCAATCGGCGCTATGTCGTAGCCGCGTTTGGTTGCGTGCGTATTAAGTATCGAGCGACGCGCAGGCGACGCAAAAATGACGTCACGTAATAGTTATTTATGTGACTGGTGCATAATGAGAGGCATTAACATCCTAATAATATCACACGAGTGTTTTAGTGCCTAATTATGCATACAGTCGCATACATAACTTTATCTACATGCATATCATAAGTTTTCTACAATATATTATGAGAAACCTGTTCTATCGTTGCCCTGTATTTTAATGTATCTGTATCTTAATGTTCACATTAAAGTATCGGTTACCGATTCTTTAAAGAGAACATTAAGATGCAACTACGTCAATAACCGATACTTTAATGACATGTAATACTGTCAACATTAATGTACAACCACAGATACAGGTTTTTTAATATAGGCCATTTGCTTATCGTTGCAGAACATATTATAGGGAAGTTATGATATGGATGTAGATAAATATAATTTAATTATGGGCAACCCTAGCGCCCGAGCGGTAATAGATAACAGAAACTCCTAAAGGGCCGGAGATGACCTATTCTTGTGTTTTTACTGTGTATAAACTAACAAAATACAATATCGATGAGTTCAAAACTTTGAACTATAAGAATAACCACTTTTATTGCATTTTGATCTGTCTGTGAAGTTACAAACAAGAAATGAAATGTAAAACTTCTCCAAGTGCAGTCAGTATTCAAATCATTGAAGCAAAAATTCTTGTTTTACAGACGAACACTATTGCCATTTTATATGTGAGGCGAGGTGAGTGTGTAAGGAAAGGTAAACATATGCAGATTTTTTTCAACCGGTTTAAAAAATAGTGGAGGACGCGGAAGTTTTCAGTTCGTCTCAATTTTTGGGTATGTTACTCGATTTCTCCGCTACTTGTCAAACAATATTAATGATTATTTTTTTACTCGTGTGGTTGCCGAGTTAGAATAGTGCCACTCCATGTCTTCCCGTGGATGTCGTAAAAGACGACTAAGGGAATAAAGGCTTGTAGTACTGTTAGGCGATGGGCTTGCAACCTGTCACTAATACGCTGGTAAACATCTTAGCCTAATTGTGCAAATTGTGGTTATAGAATTATCAACAAGTTTTTAGAGATGTTTGTAATTCTGTAGCTCTGCCTACCCCACTCTGGGAACGAAGGCGTGAGATTATGTATGTATTTTTTTCTTGTGTAGGGTATACGGGTGGTTTAATTTAAATTTCATCAAGATCTATTCATGGGGTCAATAGAAAGTAGAGTTTTTTAATGAGTCTGTCTTTAAATAATAAATTACAAGTAGCAAAATTGTCTGTTGCAAATTACTGAATCAATCTCAGACCCATTTGATGGTCAAGCCAAGACATGGATGGCTGGTGAAACTGAAGAGTTTTGTAAGAGTTTTCAATTCATTTAGGGTGAATATTAAATGCTCTAAAATCACCAGTAAATTTTATGTAAAAAACAGCAGACCCGGGGGTGGTTTCCATTCCATTTAGAAGAACAAGAGTTATTTGTTTTATCTGGAATAATAACAAAGTCAATAAATACGACGACTAAAACGCCAAAAAAAATTGAATATAAATAATATAATGCCTAATGTTCTATTGATTGTACTGAATGGAACCTAGCAGGTATTAAGATCTCATATAACTAGGTACCTATATTATTAAATAATTGGTTTACTGTAGCGTTGTTATGTTTTGTAAGGGAATAGTTATTAAATTAGAAAGGCCTTAGTTTCGTTTAATCCCAAAAAAAAAACTTGAGGGTATACCGGTGGTCGTAATCACCCGCAACATGGGATGGCCGAATAACTAATTCTACGCGGACAAAATCGCGGGCAGAAGCTAGTTTCTTATAATAGCAATATTCATATTTGTAGGTAGTTCCAGTGATTATTCGAAAAGCGAGCGATAACCAGATTAAAGCAGGGGTACACTGCTAGTTGAATTTAGCGGAGTTTCGACTTTCGACGCGCGTGCATCTGATACCACGGACTGCGATGCATTTATGCATTTAAATGAATATGTAAGATGCAGTTTGCTTACTGCTGCACCATTTTTTCTTTGTTACAAAGGCACGTTAAGAAGTAAAATAGTGAATGCTGTCTTACATGGGCGGTTTTTTACCGCTCATGTTTACTTTGTCCATATTCCCATTTCGTCCACATTCTCATCTCGGCCACATTCCCAACTCGTCCACATACCAATCCCAAATTGTCCTCTTCCTATCTCGTCCATATTCCCAACTCGTCCTCATTTCCTACTTGTCCGCATTCCCAATTAGTTCACATTCCCAACTCGTCCTCATTCTTAACTCGTCTGCAACCTAACTTAGGACTGTAGGGCTGTTCGATATCAATTCGATCACTCGGTTGTTCACTAGTTGTTGGGAATGTGAACGAAATGGGAATGTGGACGAGATGGGAATGTGGATGAGATGGTAATGTGAACTAAATGGGTATGTGGATAAAATGGGAATGTGGACGAGATATGAATGTGGACAAGCAGGAAATGAGGACGAGTTGGGAATATGGAAGAGATAGGAAGTGCACAATTTGGGATTGGTATGTGGACGAGTTGGGAATGTGGCCGAGATGAGAATGTGGACGAAATGGGAATATGGACAAAGTAAACTTGAGCGGTAAAAAACCGCGAATGTGGACGAGTTGGGAATGTGGACGAGATGGGAATGTGGACGAGATGGGAATGTGGACGAGATGGGAATGTGGACGAGATGTGAATGTGGACGAGATGGGAATGTGGACAAAGTGATTATCGAGTAATAATGGTAAATTGGTTCCTTTGACTGTGTTTACATCTTTGCCAGTTTAAATTGGCACAGACTATATCTTAGGGACTAGGTCAATTTGTGTGAGATTGTCCCGCGATATTTTGATATTTATTGTTAGGCCCGTTCACGAGTTTCCTTAGTAGGAGTTACTACTAGAAGTAAGGTCACATGAGACCCTTGCATGTCTTTAGCCCGAGGCAGTAGGTAGTTAATATTCCATCGCAGAATCATGTAAGCGACGATTAAATTTAATAACCGAGCCACCTCTACTGCTGATGGTGATGGCGTCTATCTGAGAAGAGAAATTACTTTAAAATGTAATTTCACTCGTTAGAAAGTAACAAAAATAGAAACGGAATAACGGAAACCAAAAGTTTATTATTTATATTTTTTAAGATTAATTAATAAGTCTTCGTTATCCAGCTTCTTAACTTTTAAAAGCTGTAGTTTTTGAACCTTAATTTGAAGACCGGTTGATTATTTTTACAAAATATATTTTACGACGGCGGATTAGGTTTTTAATAAAATGTAATAAGGTAACTTTTTTATAACTTTTTTTGTTTTTGCTTTAGCGTAAAAACATTGAAGCATCATTTTTGGTGTGATTATAGAGCAAACTCTAAACAATAACAACAAATTAATAAAGTCAAGCGGCATGGAACCCTCGGTGCGTGAGTCTGACTCGCATTTGACCGGTATCTATTTACTTGCACCACAAGCTAATTCATCTGAAACTTTTATTCTACAAATACTAAGGGTGTAAGTAGTATATCGTTTAAAATTTGACAGTTAGCTTCACTTTAACAGGTCACTTTTCAATTCATCGAGGAATTATTAACCAGTGAGCCAAAGAGAATAATGCCTCAGCAAATAAAAAGCGGACTATTTAATGCAGCTCAACTGGTTTTATTGCAGACTTTTTATGTAGCTTGTTAGTTTGTAACGGTATCTGTTATATTAAAATAAAAAAAGAATTAACTTTGTCATAAAAACAAACTTAACCTTTATTGTAACCTTTCTAAAACGACGGTAAAAATGTCACCACACAATGACACGACAAGCGAACTACGAAAACAATGTAAAGGCATGCTTTGAGCTTACGCCTCAGTCTCATTCATAAGACGTTGTTTATAAAATATGAGCTTTAAATAGAGAAAATAAGGTTTAAAATATCCATAAAAAAATACAACTGTAAAAGAAATAGTCAACGGGTAGAAGTAAACATTTTACACGTGTTAAATAGGGTGACAAAGCTTGTATCGTTGTTAAGGCACTTTTTTGTTTGAATAAAATTACAGATTAGTGTGTAACACGAAACGCCCTAAAATTGTATTAGTATTTAGAAACGGATTTTTGTTGTAACACCAATTTTTTGTAACAACTAAGCACAGATCATTTTTTCATAATTAAAATGGTTACACTTAAGATCTGCACGTAAAGGTTAATATTACAAACTACAGAAAGCTGTCTGTGTAAAATTTTGTCGATATTTCACATTTTTTTTTGCTTATTATTATTCCTCGTTTAATTTTAGATCCAAAAACGTTAAAAAAAATGTAAAACATCAGCAAATTTTTGAGAAAATCGTGTTTTTATGAAAACAAAATGATATGTTTGCAGTAATTTTCCACAAAAAAAGCAGTTACTCAGTTATTTTTTTTATTGGTCTAATACTGTTATCTATTATTATAAACCTAACTAATGTCAATACTATGCATTTTGTTTTATCTTTTTTGGACTATTAGATCAAAAGTTACACCGTCACAAGTAAGGGTACTACCCAAACTTTATTAAAAAGTTTGACATTCTGTAAAAAAAAACCAGAGGCAAAAAAATTTAAAATATAATTGTGTTACCTATAAATTAACCTAAAATTACATCCCTTTCAATATGTACAGTTTATCGAGTACCACCCTGTATTTTCATCTCTTAATAAGACGGACAAGGTCCATATAATAAGTATAACCATATATTTCATTAATCTCAAAACTAAAATGTATTAAATTTGTTACCCAACTAATGAACCAGACATCATTTTAATCTTAGTTCTGAGGCAAACTAGAGGCTTCACCAACTCATCTGTCATTTTGATGTATAGTATTGTGAGGTGTTCTAATACCGAGCTATCCTCCCCTACCAAAACAAAACGCATGCGCAATTAAGCATTTGAAGCAAATTTAACTCTCAGTAATAGTAAACACAGTTGCATATGCAATGAATATTGTATAATACTTGAGACCTTTTTTATAATACGGCGCAGTCAGTTCTCTCGGTACAAAGGCAGCGGCTTGTTGGCCGAGACGAATAGGCTTTGCTTGGGTTGGAATTGTTAGAAATTCCTATAACCGTCTTGAGGCTTCTTGGAATAGTTAAAATATGAATATTTTACCTTTGATACGGGTCGGATTTAAGCTTAGTTAGTAAAATAATAATACAGTTTAATATTATAAAGAGGTAAAGTTTGTGTCGTTGTAGGGGATCTACTGAACCCATTTTTAAAATTATTTTACCAATAGAGAGCCACGTTATTTGTGAGTATCATAGGCTTTATTTTCCAACGAAGTGGGCACGGGAACAGCTAGTATATAAATATGTCAGGGTGTAATTAATGTCAATAATATATTTCTTTAAATAACAGTATAAGAAGTACTATATTATAAAACCTTAGATTAATGTCATAGGGTCGCAAATAACAGTTAGCAATAGCCGAAATTGAATTAAAGGTAAAGCCGTGGGTAGTTACAGAATCAAAGTTGGTTTTCAATCTCTTTAAATATTACCGAATAATGTTTCAACTCTCTATCCATTACGCCGCAAGAAGAGAGTGGAGGCGCTAGACGTCACGCGTAGCGGCGCGTTTTTCGCCTAGTACTTATAAGATAGGTACTTATATGCTTTTAGCATAGGAACGCGCTGAAATGCGCACCACCTCTGCTCTTAGTGTGTTTGCGGTTTTATATATTTATTTACTTTTGGATGGATAAAAAATTGATGTTGTTTAGAGGATAGATGAAAGAAGATTGACGAAAGAGATATTCAGAGCGAAAAGTGGGAGGGTCGGAAGGGGCCGCCCTAGGCGTACTTTTTCGAATCAAATCGGAGAAATACTGGAAAACGGCCGAATTTTAAGTACCCGAAACCGACGTGCGTGCATGACTCGATGTATGAATGTGGAAGAAGCGAAAGAGATTTGTCAGGTTCATAGCAGGTAGAAAGAAGTGGTCTCTGCCTACCCCCCTGGGAAACAGACGTGATTTAATGTATGTGTGTGTGTATAAAACTTATAACAACTAAAAATCGTTCCGACAAATATTTAAATACTGCGTCAATCTAATGACCCAGTCTCACAGTTCCCTAACTCATGGTGACCCTGTTGGCGCATCTTCTAGCCGTCTTCGTCACGATCTCGCAATCCACTTAAGTTAGTGACGTTTGTCACGTTCGTCACGTTACGGTGTCGGAAATTTTTGAGACTGTAGGATGTAAACATTTAAAGAGTAGGTACATTGTACAACAAAGGCATAAAACAATCCATTATGTCTAAGGCTTATTGTATCGATCCGAGCCGTAGGCGAGGATGGATAATTAGGTCGTGGATAAAAAGGGCATTAAGACCGAGTCTTTACTTCGATTGCGAGAAAATAAAACTGAAAATGTAAAAAACTTAAATAAGCAATTAAAATATGGAATATGTAGTATTTCAAATTAGGCACTCGTTTAAAGAAAATTACCAGTCTTACCGATTAATCTTTTAATCTGTGTTATAAAGATTTTTTTGTTACCTTTATTCGTGTTTTTTATTCGTGTGGTTGCCGAGTTAGAATAGTGCCACTCCATGTCTTCCCGTGGATGTCGTAAGAGACGACTAAGGGAATAAAGACTTGTAGTACTGTTAGGCGATGGGCTTGCAACCTGTCACTAATACGCTGGTAAACATCTTAGCCTAATTGTGCAAATTGTGGTTATAGAATTATCAACAAGTTTTTAGAGATGTTTGTAATTAAGTAGCTCTGCCTACCCCACTCTGGGAACGAAGGCGTGAGATTATGTATTAGGTAAGATTTCTAATAAAAACAGGTGTGATTTTAACAATCCATAAAAGCAGTGTCATTTTTTCTACCCTATATTTAAGAAGTTGAACAAATACTTATAATTATTGCTACACCCCACATTCTCAAATGCCCTATCCCTAAATAAAATCCGCGTCCACAGCAAAATCGCGGCAGCTTTCAAATCTATTTCCAGAAGCTATAGAAAAACAAATAACAATATATCATCCCCTAACCACAATATGCTACCCATTCCATCCCCTGTTTACCTTTCAGAATAGTTTGTTAGTTATCGCTAATTGACACACAGACACCCCCTGCTAAGAAAATAACCATAAAATTTACACCCTAGAGGACAAAAATAACATTTTGGCGAAACATCTGTCCGGACCCATATTGGTTATATTAGTTTTTGTTATGACTAACAGAAGTGTGACAATAAAGGTGTTAAGACATTTTTTGTGGTTTTGTGGTAGCCAATCAGTGATGTGTCACATTTTTTGTTAGGATAGAGAAAGTAAACGAGCTTATAGATCTGATGGTGAGTGGGATCTGTGACCCATAGACATTTGAATTCTCAAGACTACAATCTAAAAACTGCCAATGCGTTGTCAACCCTTCGGACCAAGATGAATGCCTCTATGCTCCTATCTCTGCCGGGGGTAAATAAGTTTAACCTTGTAGCTTTCGTTCGCTGGTTGATAGATTAAGTTAGTGTTGTGACGTAATCCAAAATGGCTTCGTCACGGTACGTCAAACAATTTTTTGGCTGTAAGCTCTTACTTTTTTTGTTATAAAACTCTAAAATAAAGCGAGGGGTGCGAGTACTAGTAGATTTTGTAGTAAAACAGACCTTAATTTATTTTGGAATGAGTCTATGTCAATTATCAACATCGTTCACTAAAAATAAATCTGTTGGTTTGTCTCAAATGACCTATTTAATACTTGTAGTTGTAGGACCTTGTTCAGGGTTCATCCAGATCGCTAACTCCATCTTATCCTTCAACCTGCCGCCAAGCAGCAGTGTTCGTATTGTTGTGTTCCGGTGTGGGGATAAGACAACCGGTGAAATTACTACAGTCGGCGATCGAATTCAAGACCAAAATCCTAACCTTAACGAGCGCACATTCGCTGTGATTACTGCATTTTTCTTTAAGTGTAGGTATTTTTATCAATAAAACTTATCCTAATATTACTGGTTACACGAGTTCTCAGTCATGTTTTTATGAAATAATGTTAAAAATAACCAAATAAACAAGATGTAGATAGTAATTTCACTGGTTGTCTTATACCCACACCGGAACACAACAATGCGAACACTGTTGCTTAGCGGTACATTAACGTTTAAGATGATGGTAGCAATCAGGATGGACCCTACACAAGGTTCTACCACCACAAGTATTAAATAGGTCATTTTGAGACAAAACCAACAGATTTTATTTTAGTGAACGATGTTGATAATTGACATAGACTCATTCCAAAATAAATTAAGGTCTGTTTTACTACAAAATCTACTAGTACTCGCACCCCTCGCTTTATTTTAGAGTTTTATAACAAAAAAAGTAAGAGCTTACAGCCAAAAAATTGTTTGACGTACCGTGACGAAGCCATTTTGGATTACGTCACAACACTAACTTAATCTATCAACCACATGGCCTTTAAATTGTATTTAAACCAAATAGTCACTTCTATTATCAAAATATTAAAGTATTTCTAACCTTATTTGTAAGTTGTCAAAGTAACTTTTGCCTTCCCTTGATTTACAGATGCGTCCTTTTGGTTTGAAAGGGTAACATATCAGTTTCATATTTGCTTTGACCTTGTAGGGCGTCCGTTTTTATATCACTACCCCGATAGTTCACGTTTCGTCCCTGTAAGGACAATACCTTCAGAACAATAGTGACCTAACTCAAAATTTCAGCTTTTAAACTTCAAGTCATAAATCTATTATTATAGAGACCTAACTCGAAATTTAAAATTTCTGAATAAGGTCACTATTGTTCTGAAGGTGCATGATATTTTTGTCTACGCAATGGATTTAGGTAATATTACTAGCGATTCGATTCTAGCTTTATACCCGACTGCCATGTTTTATTGTATCCGTATTATCTATATTAAATGTTTGTTTGTTTGTCCATACTGACGAAGCGTTAGCCTAGTTGGTAGTACAAAGCTAGCGGGTTCGATTCCTGGTATAGGCAAATATTTGTGTGATGAGTGCGAGTATTTACTTCTGAGTGTTGGATGTTTTCTATGTGTTTAAGTACCTATTTATTTATCTATGTAAGTATTTATATCGTTGTCTAGTACCCATATTACAAGCCTAGGGCTTAGTTTGGGTCTAGGTCAATTCGTATAAGATTGTTCCACTGATATTTAAAAAATAATAATTGTTCAAACTTTTTTGTCGACTTTACTTCGTTTTTCCCAGTCATCATTTACCTAACTAAGACATAACTAATTAGTCCCAATTCGGTGTTTCTACGTTAAGCAATAGCGGAGATCCTGTTGCCTTTTTTGTTTTTATTGTCATATAAATATATATAGATCCTAGACAACATACATTACGCTAAATAGCGTTTCTATTCGTTTCGTTTATAAACCAATCGCGTCACTGGTAGATGACGTTATACTTAAAGTCACGTGATCCACCAATGACGCAACTAGTAGAATGCATCTTCGCAGGCAAGACGGCATGATGCATAACGTTAAGGTAGTGATTTTCGAAAAACAGTCTCAAAGCTACAATCTAAAGATCGCAATCCTAAGACCGCAAATGCGTTGCCAATCCTGAGGACTGAGATGGAATTTCTCTATGCTAGTAATTTCACCGGTTGTCTTATCCCCACACCGGAACACAACAATGCGAATGCTGCTTGGTGGTGGGTTAATGGATAAGATGGTGGTAGCGATCCAGACGAACCCTGCACAAAGTCCTACCACTACTAAATTTGCTCAAGTTTATTCCTTTCTTCACTAGTGCTCGTCCAGACAAGTACCCAATCATCTTATATGGTCATCGAAAAACCCTTGTTATTGTCATTGCCAAACATTATGAGGGACCTCGTTGGATTTTATAGAAACGTTTATGGTTCTTAGATTTGTAGTCATAATAGTACATTACTACAGAGGCCGGGAAGTAGGGGGTTGCCGGCCGAGTTTATAAGGATTATAGTAGATAGTTACGAGGCTAGCAACCCCTTTTCACGGCGAGGTATGTATAGTGCTTTTCTCAAACTTATAATTCATTAAAAAAAAAAAATTACAACGTCAAATACGTACTAGGAGTGCATAAACATTAAAAGTAACCTACAGTGCTCAGTCATCCGCGCTGTGTCGGGTGCGCCTCGCGGCACGCCGCCCCGTGCTACACCGCCTGCGATCTAAGTTGCGCTACGCTTTGGTTCAATGCACGGCTTAGAATATTTTAAAAAAAAACAGCTATTTAGCCTGTTCATAAGCACAGCCGGCATGTTTACATGAAATTTAAAAAAAAAAGTTCTTCCCGTCCTAGGCCTTCAATTTTGTATGAAATTCCTTTACAGTTCTCTCGAGGTGTTCCGCCCGCAACGTGATACTTTGAGGCCTAAAATAACTAACATTTAACGCCAACATTCCATTGCATGTTTGAGAAAAAGGGACTTTTATTAAACAAACATAGGTACTTCAGTAAGATTGAATTTTCGTTTGTTGGTCAGTTTCATCATCATCATCATTTCAGCCGAAAGACGTCCCCTGTTGGACATAGGCTTCTCCCAACGATTGCCACAAGGGCCGGTCCTGCTCCAATTGCATCCAATTGTTCTTCGCAACGGTTACCTATCACAACTTCGAAAAATGTTTGAGCGAATTTTGGTTCGACAAATACTTTTCGTCAATTATGGTTTGGGTTTTTTTACGTTTGGCCGAATGATCATTTCGAATAGTTTCATTTATTCATTACTTGTTTTGGTTTTTTAACGATTTGACAAATTATCTATACCTCATTACTGGTTTCGGTGTATCAACAGTTGTCCAATGTAATGGTTTGTCAATTTATCTATTTCCCATTTCTTATTTTACCTTAGTACCATTTGCCCAATTTAACGGCTCGGTTTATTAATAGTTTACCTATTTTTAAATCGACTATGCTAACCTGTCCGATTCGGTTCCACCCTGATTCGTCTTGATCGTTGCATTTTCTGGATAAATTACAAGCAAGATTTTTTGGGCAGAAAAAAAAATAACCTCGAAGACCAAGGCGGGAGCAAAGCTCCCGCCTTGGCCTTCTAACCTAACCTATCCGTATCGGTTCTGCCCTAATTCGCCTTGCTCGGTGCATTTTCTGGATAGTAACAAATTACAAGCAATATTTTCTTACCGAAATGAATATTTGACGTAACGTAGCGAAAACTATATGTAGCATTGATGTAGTGAAAAATGGGTTAAGAAACAAAATACGAAACGATCCCTAGGCTAATTGTAGCAATGGTGTAATGAAAAATAGGCTTTGAAATAAAATACGTAACAATACATAGGGCAAGTGACTACAAGGAGAAAAGTTGCTCGGACTAAAGATATGTTTCCTTAATGTCAAACGGTGAAATAAAAAAATTACGAATCGTGCCATCGGAGAAACGTTAAAAAACGAAACGTTTTCGGTCAAATGAAATTCGGTCAAAAACTTTTCGAGGTTGCGATAGGTTACCCTTCGCAACCTTAGCCACGTCACCGGTCCAGCTTCTTGGAGGTCTACCCACGCTGCGTCTTTCAGTACGCGGAAGCCACTCGAGAATTCTTCAACCATATCGGCCATCTGTTTTGCGAGTGATTATTTAAAATCTCTCCTTATGTTACGTTGTTTGGTTGTTTTGTAAATATAATAAGCAATACAAAATATTTATTTTGCACTCGACAATTAATATCAATTTCATTTAAAATGATAAACAGGCGGCCTCCTCGGCATATACCGATTTAAACCACAAAACCTTAATAATAGAACTAACGCCAAAAAGAAGATAGGATATGAATTCATCCCATTTTTTGTGACTCTGAACGGCTTGATGGATTTTCAAATGTGAGGTATCATCAGATAAGTCTGTATCCAAGGAATGTCATTCGTAATGCTAAGATCCCAAAAGTGACATTTAAAAATACGAGATTTTCAACATTCAAATTAGGTTATAGTTTATTGTCGATACCCAAAATGTTGAATCTGTGGTTTTAGGAATCTAGTAAAGAGAGTAGTCTGATATTTTGAAACTGTGGTATTTTAAGAATGAACAGAACTGCTTACTTAACACGCGGAGGTTAAAAGTTCGATCATTTCGATTTCGTGTAGTAGATATCAGGATCATCAGGGTCTGTATCCTACTGTTTAATACCATATTGGTGAAGACATTTTACCGTATTGTCAATGTAACTCTGGATAGTTTTTATTTTCTTGGCGGCTGAGTTATAAACAATACGACAACACGTCAAAGGAAATATAATATTTCACATCACCTACTTATTCGGAAAGGGGACTTTTCTTCCCTGCTAGGATCAAAGTGGCACTTTTCTGTTCAAGAACATACAAAATGTTCTTGAACATGCCAGTATAAAATATAAACGCAATATAATATGAAAATAGTATGCACATAATCGACTACAATTTATTTTTCGTCGTTTAAGTGCATACTTTTTGAACATAATTTGTTTCATCACGAAGATCTTTTATTTTCCTCATAGATGATATGAAAAGCAGTATGTGTCACACGGTAGCAAAATTATTTCCATCTAGGGCGTTAACACTTGAATCCCTCACTACACTCAGGATTCTATTTTACAAACCCTCGCTACGCACGGGATTCAAGTATAGAATCCTTCGCTTCTTTCAGGATTCAATGTACGCCCTCCCCGTACATATGTCATTTTACTCCCTCGTGACACAATCTACTATTATCCAGTAGAATGGAGGAACAGAAAAGTTTTTAACTACATTTTAACCAACCCAGTGCAGTTGTTGCAGCAGTAATCGGGTTTATACTTGTTTTAAGACTAAGAGTACAAAGAAATCGAGAACAGTAACCAAATAAATGGCGTTAAAACTTTCGTGTTATCTCAACCAGAAACCTGTTAATGTGCTACTTTGTACACACCGAGAGGAAAGTTAAAATAAATACCACTAGTATCTTGAAATGTTATTTGGTTGTGAAGTGTGATGGCAATGTGCGATTTAAGTAAAATATGGTGGGTTCTTTAAGTTATATTTTTTAAATTAATCCTGGCTGGGCTTCTGTTCTACTCTGTAAAAACCATAGGTACTTGCGTTTGAGATGTTATCGTTAACCATCATTACTGTCAAGTTAATGAGAGTTATCCTAACGTTGACAATACGATTAAAAGGTGTGCGTGACGGTCGGTATAACAACTTTTAATATATTTTCACAAGATATAACGATTAAGGGATATAATGTCCTTTTGGTGTACGAGTAACAATATTTGGCATATTCTGATATGATCTAACTATCACTAGATATAAACATCTTTTAATATAACAACTATTAATCTAACAATCATGTGGTATAACGTTTATGTGATATAACTGTGTTTGATATAACGCTCAGTGGGTATAATGTAGTACTAGTATAATCTACCCATTCCGCGTTAAGGCAGGTCTCTACAGGTACGATGACGAGCGAAGCGAGGAGGAGTGTTAGGAAGAACTGCGACCCTACAGAACGCGAGCCGAGCGAGCGAAGCGAGTATGCCGCGGCGGCGGCCGGCGAAGCGCCAGAACCGAGTTTTTTTTAATAACACTATACTACTATAATAATAACCTACCTATTCGCGCTTGTACGCATGATCCCTCCAGACTTTAATTGTACACTTTTTTTATATCTCATAACACATTATATCAATAATACTTATATCGTACGTTCATTATATTAGGTAACCGTTATATCGACCATACATTATACTTATTGAAAGTTATACACCATGAAAATATCTACTTTGTTGTTATATCCAAAGTTTATTATGCCCCTTGAGTGATTATATTCTATTTAATTATATCAAAAGTTGTTATATCTAGTAAAAATATATCAAACGTTGTTATACCGATCATTACACACCCGATTACAAGTCGTAGGAAATATGGTTTCACCCAGTAGAATAGAGACCCTTGTGACTTGTATGATGAAACCTTTATGTGGTTTAATTCCTGATAAAAAAAGAGAAGTGTTATACTAATAATAAATTTGACACCTATATCTGTTTGTGGCATCGTGGTTTCCAAAAGGATGGACCGATTCAGTCGTGGGTTTTAGTTTAAATAAGTTTGATAAGTTTGATAAAAAACAGTCCTACGCTGCGTTTAAGGGCCATCGCACATACAGCGATGCGCAGCGCAAATAATTGTTCACTGCCAAAGCATCACAGTCATTGGAGGTATTGAAATAAGATCGAAATTAATTAACACCAAAAATAATCTCCGCAACCGCCTCCTCGTATTTGCGGTGTTAAATTTTCGATCTTATCTCAATACAGTCAAAAACGATGATGCATTGGCAGTGAAAAAATCTCTGCTCTGCTTTGAAAGTAGGGGTCTGAATCATGTCAGAGTTTTTAACTATGTAATAGTTATACTATGTGACTCACACGTTTTCGGCGAATCATTTGACACGCCATTTATTAAAATCGGTTCCATAATTCAGTAGGCGATTTTGATCTCATACATACATACAGGGTGGCCGGAACATTGACGTCCAAAAGTAAAATTTAGGTCCCTCGTGTCGTGGGCCATCTGAATCACCCCCGTGTATGTTTAAAACTACATGCCAGTTTTTTTTCACGACGACTTTTTGTGTAATCACACAAACTTACTTTCTCCGTACTAATTGTACCCCATGTTTGTGTTTCACCTAGTATGGACAAATGAACTTTGTGTGATAACACAAAAAGTTGTCATGAAAAAAAAACTGGCATGTAGTTTTAAAAACATCCTAAGTTCATAATTATTCTATCAATGTAAGAACCACTGAAAAAATATTAAAATAATACATGAACTTAAGGGTTTTTCATAACATGGACATAAGGAAAAACTACAAAAAATCCGATTAAAATGATCAATATATCCGAAAATACTAAATCGCGGAATATGTATATTCCGAGTAAAGTCGTCATGAAAAAAAAACTGGCATGTAGTTTTAAACATACACGGGGGTGATTCGGATACCCCACGACACGAGGGACCAAAATTTTTTTTTGACCTCTATGTTCCGGCCACCCTGTATACATGAGAAGAAAAAAAAACACGGAATTCTGTGCCAAAGACCTCGATCGGTTGAGATATTAGACCGTGGAGATGGAACAAACTAACCAACAAACCCGTTCGTATAAATGTATAATATTATATGGTATTCAAAATCATCTACATATCCCCAAAAAATCTCCGAAGATGTATGCATTCACTTAATTACTGGACGATGATGGAAATTAGCGATTATATCTGCGCGAGCGCCTCACTCGCAATCTCTCCGATATGGGAGCTCGTTACTTACAAGTTTTATTGCTTTTTTATTTGGATTTTTTATGGACAGGATGGATGAAAGAAGATTGACGAAAGAGATATACAGAGCGAAAATGAGTGGAAGGGATGTACTTTTTCGAATCAAATCGGAGAAATACTGGAAAAGGGCCAAAACTTAAGTTAACGAAATCGACGTACATGCATGACTCGATGCATGAATGTGGAAGAAGTAAAAGAGATTTGTCAGGATTGAAGCAGGTGGAAAGAAGTGGTCTCTACTTACCCATGTGGGAAATAGGCTTGATTTAATGTATGTATGATTTTAATCTTAATATTTTTATTTTTATGGTAAGGAGAAGGCACACGACCGCACAGGCCACGTGGTGGTAAGTGGAATCTGGACCCATAGACACTTGAATTAGCAAGATCTTAAGTCTACAATCCCAAGTCTCCAATTTCGTTGCCAACTCTGAAAACTAAGATAAAATGCATTTTATGCTAGTAATTTCCCCGGTTATCTTACTCGATCCTTGTAAGACTTAATACCTGTTTAATGACATTGTAATTGCATCCTTGTCGAATAAACTATAGAGTGCCTTTTAGGTTTGATATTTATGTCCTCAAACGAAAACCTGGGGACTGAGGAGGCCATAGCTATAGTTCAAATCGTTGTATTCTAAAGAATATAAATTATGAATAAACACTTCAAAATATGCAATTTGATATTATGTTTAACTTTTAATATATTATTATCTTTAAAGAACATTCACACAGTATAATATATCTTGTCTAAAGAACTGGACATATGTGTTGAATTATCTTTCCCTACGTTAACACAAACCTAACTTTACCATGTCACATCAGCAAAAACAATATAAAATGGACTTTAATTGTACAGCTTTAAGAAAATTCAAAGTTATTCGCAATGATATAACTATTTTGGTTTAAAATGAACAGTTTTATGCTACACTCTAAATAAAAATGTAATATCGGTATTTAAAAACCGAAGACAAATCGACTCTCTGTAGTTAATGTGATAAGGTTGGTAATTCAATAATATTTCTGTAAGGAATATAACCTTATTGCCAAACGGGCAGTTTGGTTAGCGATTCTCAATAAATTATTGGTTGAGTTTAATATTGGCTATTCAGAAAGCGAGCTATGGTTGTGGGTTTCCACTATGTTACGCGTTTTTGGGATTTGCTAAAGCAAGATATGAAAAATTCAAATTGATTGTCTAGTCATTGTAAACATAAAAAACCGGTCAAGTGCGAGTCGGATCCGAGCACCGAGGGTTCCGAACCTACGTGTCATTTTTATAAATGTGATGCATCATTTTTCATAATCCTGTTTTCATATTTAAGAAGTACCACCGTACGAAACATATTCATCACTTTTAAAACAAACAGAAGCATTAACTTCCATTTATGTACTTTTACGAGTACATTATCCATAATACAAAGTTTATACCCTGTGAAAGATTTCATAATTTTTCCTAAAAACCTTGTGTCAGAGCATTTTTTCCTGTAGTTTATTATTCCCTAGTCTTTTTTTTCGTGTATTTAACTGTAGTGATAATAATAATCTAACAATAATCCAAGTAAAATGCAAATCTGCACTCCATCGCATCCTCGCAATCAGGCGCAAGACGTATGATCGATTAATCCGCGCGTACGTCAATACTGGCATCCGGAAGTAAAAGGTAATATGTGTTTATGATCTGTGTATGTTTATTGCCTTTTACTTTTAAGTAATTTTACCATTGTACAGAATAAAGCGATTTGTGGTCAGTATTAAGTTGGTTGCATTCGATTAAGTATGAATAGATCAAATTATTGAAATCGATTAACGAATCGAAAGAGGTAATTGTAGTGAGTTGTGATGTTAGGCAATAAATCAAAGTCTTAAATGTCTTTTGAAATTTAGAAAGGCTTGATATTCGTTTTGGTAATGCCTGGACCTTTATTGTACTCGGAAAATACATATTGCTTGTGTATAAAAGTATAATTATTAAATAGATAGAACCTTCGATATAGTTGCGACCCCTACTTTCAGAGCTAATAACAATAATAACTCTTAAATGACAATTCCGGTTTTTATCAAACTTAGGCAAAAAAATCCTTATTATTTTTGGGGTTGTGATGGGCCTTGTGAGCCACTTCGACCATTGCTGATCTTTTGTGATAGTCCTTATTTAGTTCACCGCAAAAACCCGTTGCACCTAGGAATTTTAAATTTAAAATACCCTTGGTTAAACCATTTTTAAATTTAAAAAGACCCGTGTGAATCGGTCTGTCCGTTTGAAAGCTATGATGCTACTGACAGACACACATATACACACACGCACACACACAGATACACGCACACGTTAAAAACGTGTTTGCATCGGGAATAAAAAAACATTAAGTGACGACGACGAGGCGTTTACGCTGCAAAGTTAGCGGTCCCGGATTTGAATACTGGTATGGGCAAATATTGTTTGTGATAATCTCTACGTAATAAAGCTTTTCCTGAATCTTGAATTTTTTCGATGTATTTAAGTACCTATGTATTTCTCTATATAAGTATATTTATATATAGTTACAAATTACAAGCGGAAGTCTCTTTCAAACTCCTTTTGCGAGAAAGGCAGTTCCACTTGTAATTTGTAACTTTTAGCTTCGTGAAACGGGCCGCTGGGCGACCGAGTTCTGCTCGGGTGAAAATAAAAAAAGATTTCTATACAAAATAAAAATAAACACAAGAGATTTACACAAAAAAAAGAAAAAAGCTGACATACCTGGGGTCCGAACACGCAGCTCGTGAGCTCCCCTACTACAAACTAAGTATAAAATAATGAATAATGATTGTTATTGAGAACGTTTTCCAGGGTAGTAAGGCATCGAATTTTAAACTGTATGGGACCGGCTTAAGGTTCTTATCCTTAAATGTTTAGATATCTATGACCACCCCGACTGTGTAGATACTTTTGGCGTTCTGTGCGTTCAGATATTTGTTGCTCTTTGTGTGTTCACAATTTATTGAAAATCAGATGCTCATATATTTACGGCTAATTGGATGTTCAGATATTATTGACTATTTGTAGTGTAAAGAATTTATTGAAAATTTAGGATGGTTAGAAATATTTGAGTACCTCGCCTGCTACGATATATCTGATGGCGACTGTACCTAACAGATATATTTAAGTACCTATGTATTTCTCTATATAAGTACATTTATCGTTTTCTAGTACAGTCACCAGCAATAATATATTATTCATCATTGGCCGCAAAAATATCTGACACGTCTTTAATACTAGAGGTATAAGAGTGTGTCAGATATTTTTGCGTCCAATGTTGGATATTATATTATTGCTGGTGACTGTACCCATAGTAAAAGCCGTACAAGAATAGAGCTTAGTTTGGGACTAGGTAAATTTGTATTAGATGGTCCCCAGATATTTATATTTATTTTCTCAAACATGCCATGAAATATTGATGTTATGTTCCTTATAATAGGCCGCCAAGTATGACGTTTCAGGTGCGGATGGGACAAGAGGTCGTTTATGGAATTTCATACAAATCGTGCAGGCCTAGGCACAGCGCGGATGACTGAGCACTGTAGATTGCTTTTAGGTAATGTTTATGCACTCCTAGTAATTTGACTTTGTAATTTTTGTTTTAATTTTTTTAATGAATTATTATTATGTTTGGTGTTTGAGAAAAGCACTATACATACCTCGGCGGGAAATATGGGTTGCCCGCCTCAGACCTATCCGGCCTCGCTTTGCTCGGCCGTCTATATGTCTTCGGCCGGCAACCCCTTTTGTCCCGGCCTCTGTAGTAATGTACTATTATTTATAGGTAAATTCGAAACATGTTATCGTCCTTCTTTCGCAGTCGAGTAATGTCTACCTACGCTCGAAGAACGTGACATCACACGGGATGCATTCTGAGAAAACAAAGATAAATAGCTTCTTAGTTTATTTTTAGCAAAACTTATTAAGTAGGTAAGTATTTCTCACACGCATTAAAAATTACGTCTATTATACAATACAATACAATACAAAACACTTAATTGTACACCAAATAAAAAACAAAACAGACAAACAGCACGGTTAAAAAAATAATACAGGTAAACAACAGGCGGTCTTATCGCTAATTAGCGATCTCTTCCAGACAACCTTAGTAGGGACATGGTGTCAAATTAAAACATTTTACACAGTAGGTGGTGCAGACTTCACGCGAGCAATAACAAGCAACTCTTTTAGCAATTAAACATGAATACAAAAAACTAAGAAAAAAGTAACAAATAAACGCTTACCAAAAAAACAAATAAATAATTAAGCAAAAATACACAAATACAAATAAATACAAGATACATAATTATGACTTACATAAATAAACAGATAATTAAACATAAATACAAAAATAAATATATAAATTTCAAAATATATATAATAAAATGACATTGACAGAAATTCTTCTATTATAATTCTTCTATCATTACATTATAATCAAATCTTTTTATTTTTGCCGTCTAATTCGGTTTCTAATTTTAATTAATGCGTTTCACTCCTGTTAAGGTGTACTTTGCCAATGTCGAGTTATTTATAGACACTCCCATGGATTTATTAGATAATTAATAAGTCTATGGATATCACACTCGAGGACTATTGTTCGGTAAATTACCATTTTGGGGTATAAGAGGGTAGCTCTACACGCTTCTGTAAAGTTTCTATTTTTGCATAATGTGACTTTTCTACTAGCCTATATCTGCATACCAGCGCCATCTAGCGACGAACAAGAGAATTCTTGTTATGCCACGTAAGCTCGCCACGTAAAATTTTGAAAGCGGTTGGTGGCGGTTAGTTCGCTTAACAGTTTGCAATGCTTGCTGTAGATGGCGCTAGTATGCATTAGTGAAATATGTGAAGCTTGAGTGAAGTGTATTTTTTTGTTACGAAAAGAGGCAGCGTATACATTTTTAATTTGGGTTTGCTAGTTAATTATTTTAAGAAAATAAATATTTAAAAGTTGGCATTATAAATAAAAACTACAATGGTACAAAATTGCATTTTCAGATCAACATTACTGTAAAAGTCATGTACCTACTTAACACTTATACAAAAAATAAAAGTATAATTTTAAATCACATACCTAACAAATTATTATTCTTCATATTATATTAAAGGTATATTTATTTGCTGTTCGCAAGGTATACTAAATAATCAATATAAAATATATAGAACATGCAAGTTGCTCAATAGAGTCGATTTCTAACCGACTTCAAAAAAAGGAGGAGGTTCTCAATTCGTCGGGTTTTTTTTTAAATGTATGTTCCCCGATTACTCGAAGACCATCAAGAGAACTCCTCAAATATTATAGGCACACCTATAGCGATTTTGGTATTTTTCACTGTAACTCATGCATTTGCTTTTGAAAAGTACTTTATGGTGAAGTGGAACTGATGATGAAGACCACAGATGGCCACCGGAACTCCTTAACGGTACCTATTTCAAGGGTGGCGATAAGATATTTCGATAAAGGTAGTTGAGCGACTATGACGAAGAACATTTAGGTTTAAATATGACTATGACATTCCCGCGGCGTTGTCTGCGGCGAGCTTGAAATGTTCTATAGTTTCTCATTAATATTTAGAAGTGGAGCTACGTAACAGCATAAATAGGATCACTAAAAAGTATAAAATAAAATAAATGTTTAAAAAAACAAAAACCCGCCTTCAAAAAGCAAAAAATAACTTCTTTAAAATGGTAGGTAAATAGGTCAGTCCAACTGAAGTCTGCTTTTGGTTAAAATATTGTTGGACGCCGACTTCAGTTGGACTGACCTATTTACCTACCATTTTAAAGAAGTTATTTTTTGCTTTTTGAAGGCGGGTTTTTGTTTTTTTATAGATACCTATATTGCACCGTATACTTATTTGTCAAAAATAAAAAAGTCATTAATTCAATCCTTTTTATATTTTAAAACAGCTTAAAAATGTTTCAATAAACTTCATGGCAACTGTGTACAAAAGATATTTGCCTCCTAAATTCTAACAAACGCTTTGCTCCCTACAAAGCATTGTTGTGATGCTCCCCCGAAATGCATAGGTATGCATTTCAGCACGCCGCAGGATGCAACGGCACCGACTCCCCTTACAAGGTATGTAAAGGTAGGGAAATTCGCTTTTGGCTAAATTCCGTTTGGGCATACGTAAATTATATTAACTAATTTGTGGCGTTAATTGGCGTCCATTTTTTTTTATTATTAAAAGAGATCTGCAAACAAAAGCGTTGTCAGAATTGTTACTATTATAAACTCAAAAGTGTATTTGTTTGTAAGTTTGTTTGTTGATAATGATAATGATAAATGATAAAATGATTATTATTTTTCTTTCTTACATAGCTACAGACAAGGTTGAGGTCTTGTTATGTGTATAAGAGTACCTGTGTCAGCAGACCCCGCTCTCCCATGATTAACATAAATACATTTTAGAAACTAAAATAGAAAATTTCAAAGAATTAGTTCCAATTTCACCATACGATGTTAACCACTTAACAGACGATTAGAGCGTTAACAGCTGTCAAAATGTATGAACTAACAGTCGATTAACATTGATTAAATTTAACATCGTATGGTGAAATTGGTACTTAAGCTCTTATGAAACCAAGTTACAAATTTCTTAATTAATTAAAAACATACATACATACATAATCTCACGCCTTCGTTCCCAGAGTGGGGTAGGCAGAGCTACAGAATTACAAACATCTCTAAAAACTTGTTGATAATTCTATAACCACAATTTGCACAATTAGGCTAAGATGTTTACCAGCGTATTAGTGACAGGTTGCAAGCCCATCGCCTAACAGTACTACAAGCCTTTATTCCCTTAGTCGCCTCTTACGACATCCACGGGAAGACATGGAGTGGCACTATTCTAACTCGGCAACCACACGAGGATTTAAAAACAAAATAAAAATTAAACTTTGATAAGTTGTCATTGTTCAATGCATCTACCAATCGACGTTAAATTTAGTACTAAATTAGTTTCTAGCCGATACACAGACTAAGTACTCTTTTTAACCGACTTCAAAAAAAAGGAGGTTCTCAGTTTGACCTGTATGTATCCAAACTAATATTATAAATGGGAAAGTGTGTATGTTTGTCCGTCTTTCACGCTTCAAGCACTGAACGGATCGAGATGAAACTTGGCACACATATAGGTTAGGCCCTGGAATAAGCTATTCTATTATCCACTAATCCTATTAATGACAGTATCCTACTAATGAGACTTATCTTTATTAGTCATTACGTTTGACGTTAAAGTGACATAAAATGCTACCAGTCGCCGATCAGTAAATATTGTAAATGCAAAAGTTTGTGTGTTAGTTTGTTACTTTTTCACGCTGCAACGAATGGATGGATTTGGATTAAGTTTGAAATGGAGATAACTCAGGTGTACCCCGGATTGAGCCCGGATAAAAACATCATCGCAATCTACGCGGAAGAAGTCGCGAGCAGAAGCTATTTAACCTTTTCAACGCCACAGTCGGCTCTGGCCGTCAACTAAAAGTCCTGCCACTAACGCCACGTCGGCTACAGCCGACAAGAGTTCAAGATTAAAAGAGACTTTGTTTGATAGCAATAAGGTGTAATTTGCATAGCATAGCAAAAACATGTTTGGCGTGTTGGTGGCACATTTTGTATTCGACGTATGGCGTGCAAAAGGTTAAAAAAAAACGTAACTTTTTGGGATTTTGGAAAAACTACCCCTAAGGTGTAAAGGATGGTGTAGAATTTTGTGCGTATGAGAGTTTTGTCATTTTTGAAGTAAGAAACGTGAAAATTGGTAGGTATATAGGCTACTATATATAAATAAAAAATATAGCTTTTAGCGATTCTGGACAAACTACTCCTAAGGGATAAAAGAGGGTTGTAGAATTTTGTATGAATTTCGTCATGATTGTGATAAAAAATGTGAAAATTGGTATTTAGGCTACTACGCATAAAAAAAAATGTTACTTATAGCGATTCAGAAAGAAATCGTAAGGAGGGTTAAATGGGGGGTAGAAGTAGTATATAGAAGTTAAAAAACTCATAGCTATGAGCTATGATAATAGCTGTAATGTACTGGGAGTAAGTACAGTTGGTTAGGTTGATTTTTACTTGGTGACCGAAATTAAATACCCTAACTGTTCTTTATTCCTTAAAAATGAATCGTGCACTTACACCTACTATAATACTTTACGCACTAACATCTTAATCATATAATTCGTTCCGGGTGAAATTGTGCGACTTTAGTTTATACATAGAAGTACAGCGACAAAGTTCTTCGCAGGGTCGCGAACGCCAGGAGTTAAAATAGGAGCGGCAAAGCCCGCTCGCACTCAATGCGCTCATGCATCGAAGAACTTCGTCCTTATTGCTATGTTTGGGATATTGTCAGTTTGTAGTATTCAAATAAAAAAATGTGATAAAATAATATGCGAACCATTTTTCTTTTTGTTGTATCGTAAAAACGATAAAACACACAAGGTTCAAAATTCGGTATGATTATACTTACATAGCAAAAACCTAAAAAACAACAAAAACCGGTCAAGTGCGAGTCGGACTCACATACCGAAGGTATTTTTATCGACTACGATTTCGGCCAGAGCGATTCTGTGCGCTGGATGTACCTACCTATTAACATCCTATACCTACTTCATATACCTATTATAAATGCGAAAGTTTATGCGTGCGCGAGTTTGTTATTTCTTTGCTAAAAAGGATGGACAAATTTGGTTACATACAATTAGGAATAGAGTTTGCTTATACACTGGATTAACACACAGGGCTACCTTGAATCCCGTGGGATAGCAAAATTACTAATTCTACGCGGACGAAGTCGCGGGCAGAAGCTAGTGTATGTATATTTGTTCGCGATTATCTCGCATTTGGCTGAACCAATGTTGATGCGGTTTTCAGGAAAGTATTTGTTACACTTAGGAGAAGGTTTTCGTATTTTAACCGACTTAAAAAAGGAGGTTCTCAGTTTGAACTTTTTACAGAGTTGTCCGTTTGTTTTTTGAAAGAGTTCCTATACATGTCACCAATTTGAATCTGATGAAGAGGAGGAGGAATTGAGGGAACTCGAAATGTCTTAAAGTTTCATATCAACTAAGACGTGGCACTACATAACAACTTATTATGATCACTAAAAAGTATAAAATAAAATAAATGTTTTAAAAAACAAAAAACCGCCTTCAAAACCGCAAAAAATAACGTCTTCCAAAATGGTAGCTATAGGTCAGTCTAATTAAGTCGGCGACTTACAAAATTTTTAACCAAAAGCCGACTGAGTTGGACTGACCTACGAGTATACCTACCATTTTAAAAGAAGTTTGTTTTTGAAGGCGGTTTTTTTTATTTTTAAAACATTTATTTTTTTTATCTCAGAAACTTGAACAATTCTCAAGAAAGTAGCGATAAATGACTTCTTCATGAACGGAGTCACGGACCAAGGTAGTTGGAACGTTTAAAAAATGTCAGATTCGCGCCCTAAGGGTTCGGTACAAACTTGAAGGTAAGTAAATAATTCGTTCTTCACAGGAATCAAAGTCTCGAAGATTTTTCCCCCTTCATGAGGAGATTAACGTGACAGTAATGGCGACCAAGGGCCCCAATATGGCTGCGTTTATCTCGTGACGTTTGGATAAGGCATCTGTCACCTTCTGATACGTAAATAAGTACGAGAGTGACGGATGCTTTATCCACATTTGACACGCGATAAAGACGCAGCAATACTAGGCCCACAAGTTAGAAACAATATGCTAACATATCACACGCATGGTTTTATCCCGTAGAATAGAGACCCTGATAATTTTAAGTTCTATATTTAAATGCTCAATCGGAAACAGCCACAACGTTATCAACCCGGTTACAAACCACGGACAATTAAACTTCCTTTCTCACCCCACAAAATTGTCCCTCGGTTCATCCTCTACTTAGTGCAGCAATAGTTTTTTCGGTTCCTCGACCAAAGAGCAAAGCAGGGCCCTATTGATGGTAATTTACTGTTAGTCTGTTCGTCTGTTTGTCAAGAGTATCAGGCTTGTAAACGGATCTTATTCTGGTGAACTAACAATGGTTTTTTTTTTCAAATTATTTGCTCAAAAAAATTAATGGGACGGCCTTCAAAGTTGTCAGTTCAAAACCATTTTTGTTCGGAGCCTATCTGATTAAATGCATCTAGATTTGAAATATTTCTACCTATATGATGACTGTATTTTAACGACAAATACAAAACACTGATTCATAGCGTAGTTTAAAAGCTGCGACCAAATAATGAAGATAATAAAAGCATACTTTGATTTCTGATTTCAAAAATTGTTTACGAAACGTTTTTTTGTTAAACGTCAGAGTGACAGTTGTCGAAACAGACAAATCGGAGTAGCCACAACGTTATCAACCCTGCTTCAGACACGAGGCAACTACGCTACCTTAATACCAAAGAAGACGGCTAACAACATAGTAATAGTTTAAAAAAACAATTGAATGTCGTTATCAATAGAGTATACAACGTGTCCCAAAACTCAACGATAAGCCGGCACCAGAGGATGGAGCTGCTTATGATTAGTCGAGAAAAAATAAAAAAGATAAAAAAGATAAAAGAAATTTATTTAGTAAGTAGGCCGCTCGGGCACTTTTACACGTCAAGATACTACCAATACCAATACCAATAAGGAAAAGATATATTTTTTTCCTTATTTTTTCTCGACTAATCATAAGCAGCTCCATCCTCTGGTGCCGGCTTATCGTTGAGTTTTGGGACACGTGGTATAATGCTTTAACTACATGGCAGTTGGCTGCCTTCTTTGCCATTAAGCATACTTATACATACATACATACATACATACATAATCTCACGCCTTCGTTCCCAGAGGGGTAGGCAGAGCTACAGAATTACAAACATCTCTAAAAACTTGTCGATAATTCTATAACCACAAATTGCACAATTAGGCTAAGATGTTTACCAGCGTATTAGTGACAGGTTGCAAGCCCATCGCCTAACAGTACTACAAGCCTTTATTCCCTTAGTCGTCTCTTACGACATCCACGGGAAGACATGGAGTGGCACTATTCTAACTCGGCAACCACACGAGGCACTCGGCAACCAAACATGAATAAGAACTCGTGTAGCCAGTAATATTAGGGTAAGTTTTATTGATAAAAATACCAACACTTAAACCAAAATGCAGTAATCACAGCGAATGTGCGCCGGTTGAGGTTAGGATTTTGGTCTTTAATTAGATTTTCGAGTATAGTTACCACCCAGAATGGTTTCTCGGTTTATCCCCTACTTACGGTAGAGTACTTAGTGCAATAATTAAAGATTTTGATAGCATATGTGTGACAATTAGCTATGCTGCTATTCTAAGCCAGTAATCAGTATCTCAATTTCAGTCAAAGAAAATTACTACAAGTAGAGGATTGGCTCTACTGGTAGTAATGCGGTTGCAATTGCTGTTCCGATTTCGATCCTGAACGGATTTTAATGACACCCAGACCAATTTTGATTAAACTAGCTTTCTTTAAAAAGAAAATGGGAGCTTTATACAGATACATAGACACACACATACACAGATACACACGTAAAACGTTTAACACCCCTCTTAAGGCCGGAGCCCCACTGCTGCGCACGGTCAAGCTACACACGTGGGTACAAAAACGCTTTGTATGAGAATGTAGGTAGATACTTCCACAGTAGTCCACGAGCTCGCTGCGCACGAAATGACGTCACTGATACACGCGTGGTCTGTTCCGAAGTGCCTGCCACGCACATGCTAGCGCGCGTGGCAAAGCCCCACCGCGACCCACGCTGCCCGTGTGTTGCAGTGGAAAGGTGGCTTCAAGGGTGTGGCACCCCACACGCGCGCGTGGATGTGCGTGGCCCGCAGTGGGGAATGTAGACACACGCAGCTGACCAACGTAGCCACGTGGCCCAGACGTTGTACGTGTGCATGCATTGGTTGCTGTGAAAATGTTGACACACGTATCCAGACCAATGGACCCACGTGGGCGACGTGTATACCGTGTCCGTGCGTAGCGTGCGCAGCGTGCGCAGCAGTGGGGCTCCGGCTTTGTCAGAAATTAAAAGGGACTCTATAGCGTAATACTTTACATTTATCTTCGAGGTTACGACTGTTCCAGTAGTTTAATGTCTTCTCTTATATTTTATTAAGTACCGTTTAATAGTAAGTAAGTATGGGTAAAACCTTAAGGCTGTAAAAACAAAACATTATGAAACACAAGCCAAACAAATTATCCTACAAATACTTATTATAGCTCTAAAGCTCTCACAAACTCTGAGATAGCAAAAATTATTGTTTACGACTTAGCATGAAACTTGCATAAAACAGAGAACTTACGGGACTTTCTTTACAAGCAAATTAATTAAGAGATGGCAAAGGTGCATGCAGTAAAGTTAGCCGCTCATAGACTAGGAGGACGCCGTCGGATACCGTACCTGATCAAGTATCAGAAGAATATTATTAGACAAAAAAAATATCTTTGAAAATTTCTACCCTTTAACCTACAGCAGTGTTCGCATTGTTGTTTTCCGGTTTGGGAATAAGACAACCTGTGAAATTCCTAATTCCTTAGGGTTGGCAACACATTTGAAGTCTTAGGATTGCAGTTTTGAGATTGTAGTGACCATCCGGTAGCCTGGGTGCTCTTTTGCCTTCTCCTTGTCATAAAAAAAATATACACATACAAACATAAAATTGGTTTAGTAGGTAGTAGTAGATCGCCCGAACAGTGACCTCACCACTCCTCCCCTAACACCATACCCCGTGACTGATCCTGCTCATATTTGATCTCAGCAATCACATTTATCTCGACTTTTGACGACACGTTAGCCTAGTTGATAATGACCCTGCCTACGAAGCTAGCGGTCCCGGATTCAAATCCCAGGAAGGGAAGATATTTGTGTGATGAGCGCAAGTATTATCTCCTGAGTCTCTGTTTTCTATGTATTCAAGTACGTATTTTTCTCGATATAGAATAGAATAGAATAGAATAGAAACGGTTTATTCGGTGCTAAAATAAAATGATCATAAACAACAGCAAAACATTATAAAAAATAGAGTAATACAAACTTAGAATACTTAATCTAAAACTAACACCGAAAAGGTTGCCACTCAGCATGATGTCAGGCTTACTAGCCTTGACGCTGGTTTTCAGGGCCACCGGGTTGAAGAGAGAGGAGAGCGCTCCCCATCCATCTCACTAAGCACTATTTATTAAAAGTAATACTTAAACTAAATTATTAACAATACTTCAGCTAAATTATAAAACAAACAAAAAAAATTATTCAACACTTCTGAGTATATACGTAAGATTATCCTGTTGTCTCGTAGCTTAGAGCTTATTTTGGGACTAGGGCAATTTCTGTGATATTGTATCCCGATATTTATATATTTAATTTATTTATATCTTTCTCCCCGCAGTGTCTTGAAACTTTTGGTACTCGACTAGGTTGGATTAGCAACGGTGTCCGCTGGGTCTACAAGTTGGTTCTAAGTTCATTCGTCTGAAATACTTCTGTGTAGGTGTTTTCCTTAGATAACACTGTCTCTAACTTCCCCGACTTCACTTATGATTTAAAGGTATCACTACACGTTATAAAAAACAAAAAACCGCCTTCAAAAACGCAGAAAATAACTTCTTTTAGAATTGTAGGTACCTAATAGGTTAGTCCGACTGATGTCGGCTTTTTTGTTGAAAATATTGTGGTCGCCGACTTCAGTTGGACTAACCTATTAGGTACCTACAATTCTAAAAGAAGTTATTTTTTGCGATTTTGAAGGCGGTTTTTTGTTTTTTTTAAACATTTATTTTATTTTATACTTTTTAGTGATCATAATACGTCGTTACGTAGTCCCACTTCTTGGTTCATATGAAACTAAGTTATTTCAAGCTCGCCGCAAGCAACGCCGCAGGAAAGTCATAGTCATATTTCAACAAGTAAATATTCTTCGTTGTAGTCGCTCAACTATCTTAATCGAGATATCTTACCGTCACCCTTGAAATCGGTACCGTTGAGGAGTTCCGGTGGCCATCTGTGGTCTTCATCATCAGTTCCACTTCACCAAATCATACTTTCTGAACGCAAATGCTGGATTTGTTACTAAAAATACTAAATTCCTCACTGATCCCCTCATCAGATTCAGATTTGGTGACAATGGGACCACCTCGAAAGTATACTCTATCAAACCAAAAAAAAAATTGAAATCGGTCGACAATTGACGGAGTAATCGGTGAACATACATTAAAAAAAAAAAAAACGTACAGTGGAACGTATAACCTCCTCCTTTTTTGAAGTCGGTTAATAAAACAAAGTCCACCGTCGCGTCTGTCTGTACCTATGTAGGTACGTTCCCGGTGATCTCAAGAACTACTGAACGAATTTTATTGCGGTTTCCACCATCAGTTAGATCATTTTCACGGAAGATTTTTATGCGTAACAAATTCTGGTTTATCTACGAGTGTTACAGAAAACTCATTAAACCGGAGCGAAGCGAGGGCGAGTCGCTACTTAGTACTAAATAAATATCAAGGAACAATCTCACACGAATTTACATTGTCCCAAAACGAAGCTCTAGGCTTGTAATATGGTACTTGACAGCGATAAGCATACGTGTAAATATAAACAAATAAATATTTATACTAACTGTACATAGAAAACGCCCAGGAATCACTTACGAGAATTGCCGCGCGGTCATCACACAAATATTTGCTTTCAGAGATATAAACCCCTTGTATAAAGTTTTCGTACTGTGTCAGGTACTCGTACTTAGTTAAAAAACCGGCCAAGTGCGAGTTGAACTCGCGTGGAGAGGGTTCTGTACCTACGTACGTTTTTTTTAAATTCTTATAGGTTTTCCTGTAATCTACAAGCAATGAACTATATTTTGTATTTTTTTCAAAATTTTAGTCTCAGTTTCGGATATCAGGGGGGAATGGTCAATTTTCGTCTTCTTTCATGAATGAAATCAAAACTATTTATTTTACAATAATAACAAAAATACATTCGAGATCCTCATAACAAGCCCTTTCATTTAATATGTGACACAGTAAGGCTTGCAAAACTTTTTTTTTTAATTTCCTAATTTGTCCCCCGAAAATGACTCTTATTTAAAAAAAACAAAATTTACTTTGCACATCTGCGTTTGGGTCATCAATTTACATATATGTACCAAATTTCAACTCAATCGGTCCAGTAGTTTCGGAGCAAATTGCCTGTGACAGACGGACAGACAAACAGACACACGAGTGATCCTATAAGGGTTCCGTTTTTTTCATTTTTTGTACGTAATCCTAAAAGCCTAAAAATATCATCTTAAAATTTGATTTTGTCTTTATTTTCATAAATGAGCGTTATGGCGTTGTACAGTCTGCCTTAATTGAACAGTTTTGTACCTTGTCGCTTTAACAGATAAAACCCTTTGACAGACTAATGCAGCAATTCAAACATGAGTTAATGTGACAAAGCACTAAAGTGTACAGCTACTTATAACGACCGTACAAACAAAATGTCCTTTTTACCTTTTCAAAGGGAAATACCAATGGAAAATACCATAATTTCTGTCAAAGGGACCGCAAATGATGGCATCACGGTGCTTAAGAGAGCTTAGGGGTCTTTAATTGCCTGCAGCCAAACCCCTCTTCGCCATTTAAAACCTCACATCTTATAACTAAACGTTCAAATAAAACTCGATCTTCAGTGAACTAACTTAGAGTTGCATTTCACGCTTCCTGTTCGGTTAAGATACGTCGCTTGGGAAGTAAGTGGCAATACTGGCAATGCAGTTTGCAAGCTTGCACTTGACGCTGTGTAACGCTGAAAGAATTTATCTTGCTTAGAGCACGAGTCAGATGCATAGCTGACGTTAAAAACACTATTGTCGCGTAATAAATGGCGGCCAGACGACTTGTATATGTTTTTAAAATTAGTTCGAAAATCAAATGATATAATTTCATTAAGTATGTCTAATTTAATTTGCTATAAGAACTGTGAGTATTTATTTTTTCATCTTCAGTTGGTTCGATTCGGGTTATTATTTAAAAAATAAAGAATCGTTCCTTGCAGTAGAATGTGCTTATCTCTAGGATTTGAGGTACTGCCATTGCCCCTGCATTACTCATCGTTATTTTTCACATATATCTTAAAGTTTTACGCCCTTACTTATAATCGTGGAATAACCGTGGGATAAGCTAAACCCTGCTCTGTCCTTATCTGTCAAATTCAAATGTCACAATGACAATAAGGACAAAGCATGTTTTAGCTTACCCCACGGTTATTCCACGTTTAAAAGTCTAGAAGTCTAAAAATTAAAATTAATATTTCCGACGCCACGCCTAGCTAATTTAACCCCCTTTTATAGTTTTTGTTAATTTAAAAAACGTAATGATAGCTTGAATCCTTGAATCCACCTGCGGGCTTAGTATGGTTGCGTCTATATCGCGTGTCAAATGTGGATAAAGCATCCGTCTCTCTCGGACTTATTTACGTGTCAGAAGGTGACAGATGCCTTATCCAAACTTTGTCACACGATAAACGATAATTTAATAGGGTATATGCATATTTTTTTTAAATCGCGTATCACCAAAAGTGAAATTAAAATTAAAGTCGGCCAAGGAAGATGCGAGCATTTCAAACTGCTACTTAGACAGCGATTAGACAAAGAGATCCGATATGCACTGTGACGTCAAATAACTAGTCAGCCATATAAACTCCATGTTAAATTCTGTTTTGCTAGAAAGAGATAGGAATAAAGCTTATTATTTTATTAGCTGATATCTTTGTTATTTTTATAGCTATTCAAAAAATGATTTTTGTCAACTGTTTGTTACACGAATCAGCTTTTATTGATGTAATGAATATTCACTATTGCCTTTCATCTCTTTTATAACAAACATGGCTAGTGTAAAATTAAAATGTCAGTTGGGATACTCGTCAATGCTTCCACACACGTATGTATTCAAACTCCATGCAAAAACGATTTAGCCATTCTTTTGTTTTAAAACAAACACAAAGCTGGAGGTTATATAAATATTAAAACAGGTTAATATCCGGTTGGGGGCTCGTACCTTCATCACGCTGAAATTGAAATACAAATTGGGAATGAGGATAGAATCAATTTAGATTATTTTATTACGGAATATTTAATACTTATATTATGTATGTAAGAAGTACGAGTACTCCTAGCTTCTTTTTATTACTTACAAGCTTTTAGCAAGGACTGTTCGTATGTATATTGTAGGTAGGTAAATATGTAAGTTGTCCGATTAAGCTGGGCATTCACGGATGAGCTGTTTGTATCGGCGACAGATGGAGTGTATATTTTGACTTCATGGACGGGCGCGTCACGCTATGCCTCAACGGTGCGACATCACGGAGCAGACTGATTAGAAAATGGCAGCCAGAGCCGCATTCACGACGGCGCCATTTGGCTTGGCGCGGAGGCGCGGCGTGTTCCAACGTTGAATTTCGACATTCGTGATAGTTCCATTCGCATTGCGCATTGGCGCGTCGCGCTGGCTTTCCGTCCATTTGGAATTCCAACAGACCGCGCCAAGTACTTTTAAACGCTACAGTTTTGACATTCATGGATTGATTTTGGCGCGGCGCTGTTCTATTCGGCTTGTTGGAGCGGTCGTGAATGTCCAGCTTTAGCATTGTTGCTAGTTAATTCTGGGGTCCTAGTGAAGTAAGTCTTCTGAAGATCAAGTGAAAAAGGGTTTAAGTCTAGTATACTCTGTTCATGTGTATACCCTTTTTTATTACGAGTTAAGTGGACTTGTACCCTTTTTCACTAGGAACCCAGAATTTTGAACCAGTTCTCGTTAATGGAATAGGCTGAAATTAGGACCACGTATGTAAACCCGATAACAATGCAATATTATGGTACGAGTATCAAACAACTGATGATGACGGAAAGTTGCGACAGGATCTTACGCTATACTTAACGTAGACCCACCGTGGTGGAACTCATTAGCAAGCAGTTAGGGCATCCTCCCGGGAAATCCCGGTTCTGTAATTGCCGGGAAATCCCGGGAATTTCACAGTGCCTAAACAACCGGTACTGAACATTACATCCCGGTTCTCCCGGTTCTTTCCATGAATACCAAACAAATATCGTGGCGCGTATCACATATACCCAATTCACACCTGAGCGACGACGCCGGCACAAGCGGCAACATATTATCGCATCAACATCCATCATATTTTGTGGCATATTTGCAATAATTGATCTCTAGATGTGTAAAAAGGAAGAACAAATAACTTTCTAGTAAGTATTTGACTTAATCAAGATATGTTTTTATTGAAGAAAACGTGCATGATTTTATTGCATATTTATAAAAAAATAAGTTTCCTAATGTTTTTCAATCGTTTTATATCTCAAATGTCTATGATTACGGTGATTTGAGGTAAGAAATAAAGAACCGGGAGAACCGGGAATCCCGGTACCGTCCCTGCTTAGAACCGGGAAATGGAAGTCTCGGAACCGGGCCCGGTACTGCATGCCCTACAAGCAGTCAATGACGTTGCAAAAAAAAATAGTCGGCAGCAAATTTTATGCTCATTTCATTTATGCGTAGACATGATTCAGAGCATGAAAAATATGACCAGATACTATTCGGACTAACTTAATTCTGCTTAATCAAACTACGAGAACTATGCGAATTTAGATTCTGCGATAAAAGTTTATGCTCAAAGCCTAAAATTATGCGACAAAGAATTATAACTTACAAAATTATCCCAAAATAGGGTGTAACATCACTAGACCCCGTTATCTTGTCGCAGTGACATCGCTATTTTGTAGGGATTGAATGTTTTTTTTATCGACCATCTCTATATCGATGTTTGCAGTTTATATTATTCAACAAAGCGATTTATGTTTTGCCTTTTAAATCTCTGCTCAATTTCAATATTGCGTAGGTATTAAAACTTCTTGAAATAAGTAGATATCCTCATTAGTATCGTATCTCGTAGATGCAATAACCTTATGTAATGATTGTGGAAAAACTAAGTTAAACAGTTTTAACTAACGAACACACGCGACTTTTATTCCCATTACTTTTTATCACATTTTTAGTAATTATTGTCTTTGACTCATTGTCAGTGACATGACATATAACTTTAAGCACAATATCAACGACATTTAGATAGTCAATAAAATAAACATTCAATCCCTACAAAAAAACGACGTCATTGCGACAAGATGACGGGGTCTAAACATCACAGAAGTACCGCAACATCAATTTTGTTCTGATGCTCATGTAAGGTAAGGGTTGGAATCGCATTTACAGTCTGCAATCTTGAGATTGCAGCCTTTCCTTTCCTTTAGTTTGTCTACTACCATGTCATAATAATAAACCAAAAACGGACTTTCAAAAGATTTGTACCCCAACTCAATATTAATCAATCCACCATTACAAATAACTTTAAAATAAAATCAATTTCATAATATCATGATAATCAATAGCGCGTGTAATGGTAAACTTTAGCTTACTGCAATAAAAAACAGTCTTTACGGTCTGTTTGTTTAGTAACTTGATATTTAGTTACTCTTACCAAGTTACTTGCTCTAGTGCGGTAAAGGAATTTTCTATGCAGTTGCGAATATTTTACTATGCATTTTGGTTAGTGAAGGCGTTTTGTCAGTTGAAAATGTAAAGTTGTTGTATTTAATTTGAAGTTAATTAGGTATTCAATTTGCATCGTTAGTAAGAATAAATAATTGTTAACATTAATAATAATGATTATGGAAGAAACAATAAACGTTTTTATTCATGCTTTATCGTAACATAACATATTTTTGTCTGACTAATCACGAAAAGGATGGATAGGTACTACTAACTATAGATAAGAGAGGTCGTGTCAGAGGCCCTTCTTTGCAAATCGAAGTTCCAAGTTACGTTAGCTTCATCCCTGTCAATCGTCATTCGAGACTAAATTGAGAGAAAGAGATGGAGCTAACGAAACTTAAAACCTCGATTTTCAAAGTACGGCCTCTGTTTTGTATGCTCCACGTAGGGCTAAGGAGCTTTTGCCCATTCTGCCATATAAAGAAGGGCATGGAACCCTGCGTGCGAATTTCTGAACTTTGCTTTTTTTTCTGAACTTTAATTTTAATGTTTTGTGTTCAAATAATTATGTGTATGTAATCTGCCGTGGTGTCCCACATGGTTCCAACGGAAGACCAGCGCAGACTTTAATGCAGCATTACGCTGAGTTGGGAGTGGGACCATTTTGTGGCTACACTCTTCTTGTGCGTATTATTCTGTTCTTTTTAGGGTTCCGTACCAAAATGGCAAAAAAGGAACCCTTATGGTGAGACTTCGTTGTCTGTCTGTCTGTATGTCACAGCACTCGGCAACTACAAATGCTATAAACTTGAAATTTGGCATAGTTATACAACTTACTTGCCCGGATATGTTATTAGTAAAAAAAATGTAAAATTAAATTTATAAATAGTTGAAAAGGGGTATAGAATGGGGGGTTGAAAAATGAAAGTGGTTCGATTATAGCAAATGGGGTGTCATATGAAAGGGCTCAGCCTGCACATTATAAAACTTTTTTTTTTAAATTTTCTTTCATTTACTTTTTGATTTATAGCCAAAAATGTACAAGAAATGACCGTTCCCTTATCTCCGAAGTTTATAATTCAAAAATTGTGACGTATAGATATTAAAAATTAATTTTCTTGTTACTACTTACATTTTATGGGAAAAATAAAATGAAGTGTTCATTATATACAGTTTTTGAGAAATAACCAAAAAACTTTTCAAATCTGTATTAAAATTTAGGCTACTCAAAATAGACCTTATTGCATAGAAAATAAAGTTAATGACAAAATTAGTATTTCATTTTGCGGTTACCAAGCATATTATCTTAAATACGGAACCCTCGGTGCGCGAGTCCGACTCCCGCTTGACCGGTTTTTTATGTATATCACGAATAAACGATTTCTTTTTCTTTATGTATGTATATTACACGCTTTATATTAACTTTACTTGTAACTAATAAACTAATAATGTGATCAAATCTTGTCTTGGAATGTGGGATACTTCTGCGATTCTGATTTCAATAAAATAATATCGTAAGATCGAGATGGTATGATGATGGAGACGGAAGGGGGCCAAAGGAACTCCTCAATAGCTCACAGTAGATCCGTGTTTGGACTCATTTGACTCGTATGTATGTATGTAAATAAGTACTTAATTGACATCAATTCATATGTGCTAAGGTAGTAAATTACCCTTAATTTGGCAGTGTATGGTATACCATACATACCATAATGTTCACATTTTTTGTTTGATTTGTGTTTTTATTTGTTTTCTGATTCAAAATCAAAAAGGGTTTGAATTCCCGACTTTTTTTATTTTTGCCGAATTAAGGGTTAAAATACCTAGTGTAGATTTTAAACTACTGATTACAGTAAAAATATTTTTGGATTTTTGTATGCAGTAGTTTTTTTTATATTTAGGAAAAACAGTAAAAAAAGTTGGATTGTGAATGTTAGGAATACACTTATAGTGCCCTTAGACCATTTATTACCATAGGAATTGAAAAAAATATACAACTGTCATGTCAATTTTTTATCTGTCTGACGGATTACTTGATTCTAACGACACGCTTTCGATTCTATTAATACTATTGTTTTGATATACGCTATTTAAAATGAAAGTGACTAACGGATTCGTAAAAGCGGATAGCCGCAATCTGCCCAAAGTCGCCGAATTTATGTTGTTACAGTTGTTATTGTTGACAAGTGACGTGACATGACAGTCAGTTCTGTTTCTGTTTAAAGACACTTTTTTTTATATCATGCTAAGATCACGACATCAGTATTCCTAACTTTCTATACACGGTCTTTTTAATGATTATTTCTTTAATAAATTATTAACGACGAATTTAAGTTAAATAAAGAAAAACCGAGAAACACGGGTAGTCTAATTTTTAACCAGCTATTATAAACGCGATAAAACTAAAATACATCTTTTTTTGAAATGTTGTCAATTGTACAAACGGGAAAATAACAAACAACAAAATAGACAGAAACACAAAAGTTATGTAGGCACAAAAGCGAACTTATCCCTTTACTCGTCTTTTGTCTGAGGGTGTTATCGGTGTTGGAATTATTTTTTCACAACACTGCTCGAAAATATGGCCATAGATGGTCTTGTTTGGGGTCACAAAACGTCACTTATAAGGACAGACCAAGAATGTTTTTGTCGTCATGAATGCTGATTGACCGAGAACATTGTTGTCCAACTTTAAGAACCAATGAAAATCAATCAATAAATTTTTGTGTCATAGCTCCTTAAAATGAAAAATTGAAATCGACCAATCAGAAAACGACATTTTGTGTCGTGAAATATTAGGTGTATTTTTGCTAAAAGATACACAGACCAAATACTATGTCACTTCTTTTTTTTTAAATGTAATTCGTTCTTGGCCCCTAATCTCGAACCACTAGAGATGAAATTACAAAAGAGATATGGCGAAACAAATACAATTTTATATGGAGTTGACATCTTCATCTCGCATGTTAGTTTATTAATCTCGAGTGCCAAGAGAATAGGGGCCCAGATTAAAAAAAAAGTTATCTATGGTAAAATTGGCGGTGATGTCACATTAACATGAATTAAAATTTGAGTTTTTAATACGAATTTTTATTTTATTTCCTCTCAGTAGGTGTGAAAAGCACTATGTCTGCCTCGGTAGAAAGTTCAATTTATAGACTCGTACACTAGAGGGCCTCAACTACGTTTCGGCCCTCTATATGACTCATCCAAAAATAAAAAATAAAAATCAAATCGGTCCAGCGGTCTTCGAGTAATCGGGGAACATACATAAAAAAAAAAAAAAAAAAAACCGACGAATTGAGAACCTCCTCCTTTTTTTGAAGTCGGTTAAAAAACCACGTACTTTCTATCCTCTGCAACAATGTACTATTAATTCACGAGTAACCCGGTAAGCAATTTTGATTTTGTTTGGTATGAAGGTTAACTCTAAAACAGGACATACATACATTAAATCACGCCTGTTTCCCAGAGAGGTAGGCAGAGACCACTTCTTTCCACCTGCCACGATCTTTTTTACTACCAGTTTAACAAGAGCTAACGTTGTAGGTGCTTTGTTGGTTATGCGAGTTCAAGTTAGTTTTGTTATTTTTATACTATGACGCTAATTTATTTGCGATTGTGTTTATTTGAGGTGGCAAAAGTACCAATTTATAAAGAGCTATCAAAATAGGGTCTTTCTTGTTAGCTAAAGGCTAAGTAATTTTGGTTGACTATTTTTTTTTACTCTACCACTACAAGAAGAGCTGCATTTTTTTAATTGTGTACCATTATTCAAAGGTCAAGTTATATTGGTTGGTACTAAGAAACGCCAATAAATGCATATTGCACGTGCGCGTACGCATCGGAAAGCGTTAACGGAACCACATGGTAGATCAAAGGCCCGGACGGACGTTTTCAATGAATTTACTGTTTTGTTTTAAATACGGATACGTTTATGGTTTCAGTATTCTGGATTTATTTTTATACGCCATTGTGAATACTGCGAAAAGAGATTTAAAAGGATTAAAGTTTGTTAAAGTGAATGAAAGGTTTTATATGTAAGATAATAAAGTGCTATTTCCAAATATCAAATAGTTGGTCGTCAATTTTGTTAAGTACTAGCTCTTGTCCGCGACTCCGTCCGCGCAGAAAAACAAAACATAGCCTAAAAAGTACTTAATAAAAAATTACATGTTAAATTTAAATGTAAAAATAAAACAAGTAAGTATAGACATTAGATAAAATGCTATCTTTGTATGATTGTAACATAAAAACAAAAGAAAAAACGTCGAATACACTTAATTGAAACTGTACGACTATTTCGAGCACTCCACCACAGTCAGGATGGCCGAGCGGTCTAAGGCGCTGCGTTCAGGTCGCAGTCCACTTCTGTGGGCGTGGGTTCGAATCCCACTTCTGACAAATATTTTTGCATTTTTTATTCCTTGAAAACTTTTTTTGTAAACACATCAAAACAGTGCCTAGGAATATTTTATATCCCTAGACAGTTTTGAGCATTGGCAGTGGCCTAGGGGACATCTGTACATATTTTAGTTACTTTGAATAAGTTTTTTTTTTTTTAATATTTAGTTTTAGTTTATGTTTTTATATTTTCTCTGTTTTTTTGTTTGTGTCGTAAGTTCTACGTTGATACCACGGGATAAATAATAGTTCATGTATATTTAAGGTTCGTCCTGAGAAGGAAATAATAAAAATGAAATTTTAGTCACAAAGAAACATTTCAATATCTAGGCATATTACTACTTAGTAAAAACATCAAATTTGTCTAGGGATACTGAGTATCTAATAAATTATATCTAATACGACAGTTAAAATTGTTTTTTTATTATTATTATGGTAACATTGATTACGCTGTATGTAAACTTTTTATTGTAATATAATAAAAAGTCCAATTAAAAGAAAGCTTTAAAAGCCTATCTGTCCGTGTTTCGATTATCTTTATTAATTCATTATTTTAATATTGCACGAAAAAAAACATACATGTGCCTTTGCATTCCTACTTACTAGTTGACCTTTAAGCAAAACAGAACATTATTGTGAGCGGTGCAATATTGCTCGAAAGCATTAAACATGGTGGTAGGACCATGTACAAGGACCGTCCTGATCGCCACCACCATCTTATCCCTTAACCTACCACCAAACAATACTCGCATTGTTGTGTTCCGGTGTGGGGATAAGACAACCGGTGAAATTACTAGCGTAGAGGCATTCCATCTTGGTCCTCAGGGTTGGCAACGCATTTGGAGTGTTGAGATTGTAGTCTTGAGATTTGATATGTACGGGTCTCAGATCCCAATCACTATCAGGTGGTCTATCCTTGTCACAAAATAATAGTAGTTTACGTGACGGTTGCGTAATGCCAATTACGCAGAGTCGCGTATAATACTTTATCTACACACATATTATAAGTACTCTAAGATGGGTTCGGAAGCCGAAAGGCAAATGACCAGTATTACCTGTGGTAGGAGGTGACAGCGATGACAGCTGTAACGTAATTTCATTACGTTATCGAATATTGTAAGGTAATGAGATCCAAATTTGGACCATCTTCCAAAATTAACAGCTGTCATCGCTGTCAGCTACTACCACAGGTAATGCTGGTTTTGAACGCATAATAGAGGACTTATGATATGAGTGTAGATAAACATAATTAGGTAATCTTAATAGTGAAAGTGTCAAAACATACAAAAAATATATATAAGGCCACGTTATACTAAGTAAATTTAAGTTAACCTTTTGTATTATTTATTAGTTATCTTAAGTGAAAGGCTCGTTTGTTTTGGACAAGACAGTAAAACATACCGATAAACACAACAAACACATTAGTATATTCGTTATCTGTAGAACATTCTTATCATTCTTTGGAGAGAATATTGCTTTGTTTGGGACAGTAGGTTCAATTTGTCGTAACCATTAAACTATTGGCAAGAGGAAAGATGTTCTAAATTAAGAGACGTAGGGGTGAATTCGCTTTGACTTGAATGGATATTAATTAATTTTCTCAAAAATGTCTGGAAATGTTGGAATTACTATCTACATATAGAGACGCGAAGGACATAGTTTACTGACAGATCTCAAATTAAAAAAAAAAAAACATTGCGTGCTCGCTACACAAGCCCGAAATGTTGCATACAAATTCCGTTACTCTAGCTTGTAACTTTTTAAAAAGTGAAAAAGCCCATAATAAAATGAAGGCACAAGTGTTATACATCCAAATTTTATTCGAATCATAACTTTTTTATCTGTGTCTGGAATAGCTTATGTTTTTTTAAAAAACAAATCTTGCGATTCTCCTTGTCATAAACAAAAAGGCGGTAAAGAGTGATGGTTTTTTCACATGAAGTTTGTTTGTATGCAATTTAAAAATTGAGTTCAACCGATGAAGATTTTACTCCAACACAAAAAAAAACTTGCGGTTTTTGAGAAAAGCACTATATTTGCCTCGGCAGGAACAGCAATTGCGGACTTCGTATTTTTAAACGGACTCGCAAGCTCGTCCGTTTAAAACAATACTCGGCCCGCAATCGCCTACTTCCATGCCTAGGGATTAATGTACTATTAATGACGCGTTTAGAGTTGTAGAGTTGGTATAATTCAGGAAATATGAATTGGCCGTCAGTAATCTTCACTTTATTAATATCAAACAAAAGGTAGCTAATCGTAAAACTGCCCTCATTCTTCAAAAACAGTGAGTTGAAAGGTTATGATACTTAAGTCACATTGTGGGGGTGTATATCGGTTGGTCTAAAATTGTTTGTCCTATTTTTGTTTCGCCACATATATTTTTCCATGCCAACGTTCCGTCTAATGATTTGAATGTCGAAAATTGTTTCATCGAAATTATTTTTCATAATATTGGTGGTCAAATTATTTTTTAGTACAACATTTGTTTGGAATAACCCTGACCGTGAGGCGAAGTCGACGGTGCTCCGCTTTGCGGAGCTCCTATCCTGCGTAGTTATGGCGCTTCGCACTTTTACACAATTCTAACCTAACCTATAGATTAGTTGAGACCTAGTTGTATACAATATCAAGGATTTAGCCTTTTAGTACTGAATTAAAATTTTAGACAAAACAATTTTAGACCAAAACAGCTTTAGAACAAAAAATATGTATGCAAAAAAATCATTATGCTAAAATGAAGTATGCCATTCAATATACATACACGATACATTTTCGAGCAAAAAATTTTAGCTCATAAAATTTTAGGTCAGTCGAAGGGCACCCCACATTGGGAATATCTTAAGATCGCAAAGTTGATAATAGACGGCCAAATCATATTCTCTGAACTACTTATACCAACTATACCACTGGAAACGCGTCATTAAATTAATTAAAACCATTAAAGTATCAAAGTTATTGCCGAATGCGCAAGAAGGGTTCAGAGTTTGATCTTCGGTTAGGGTAAATATTTGCGGAATAAAATAAATGAAGTAATCGCCAGATAAATCAATAGATAAAAAGCTTTAATACAATGGTGATCTGTGTATCTGTTTGTCTGTTTGATGTACCGTAGCTCCCAAACGAATGCACCGAAAGAACGCTATAATCGAGATGTTTCTTAGCTGGTTTCATTTAAATCGCTTAGGTCATTTACAAACCCCGGATTGACAGGAGCAAAAAACCAGTGCTAGTGATTACTTAAATATCGAATAAGATTTATCGACATCGATTAAAAGCAATTTTCAATCATCAATAATTTAATGGTCGAGTTTATATACCTTTTAATAATTTGTAAACCTCTTTTATTTATACTTATCGCGACTATTCCATAGTCAAACAAAAAAATTATTTTTCTCTTCCAAATAACAGCTTTCTAGAACTAAGAGTCTCTGAACTAAGTAGACAGACGGACGGACATGGCGAAACTATAAGGGCTCCTAGTTTGACTACGGAACCCTAAAAAGGAGGTTCTCAATTCGAGGAAATGCTAAGGAATATTTTTGCACTGAATTAATTGTTATTCAATGTAATTTCAAAGGTTGTCAATATGTTCAAGAGTCAATGTCAGAGTTGTTTACAGTTGCATTAAGTATAAATAAGATAAGATAAGATAAGATTTCTTTATTTGTAATAATCATACATAGTCAGTTTTACATTAATATAGGCATAATAATATCAGATTCAATAGCATATAAACTAGTTCTCACTATAATTTTGATTGCATTATGAATTATGACATTGGATTAATTGATTAAGTTACAATTGTGAATGATAATTATTAAGTTATTATTAATAAAAGAGGTTTATAAATTATTAGAAGGTATATAAACCAGGTTATTATTTATGATGAATTTATCGATGTCGATAAAACTTAGTCGATATTTAATTAATCACTAGAACTGGTACATTTTTGCCCACGTCAATCCGGGGTTTGGTCATTTAAGAGATTTCAGCTAAATGTAAGATTCGCCATTATACCGCAGGTTATTTAATAGTTATTACAAACACTATAACCTAAAGTATCTCTTAGACTTAGATAAAGCCGCCATAACACTAGCCACTAGCCAGTGTAATAGCTCCATCATAAATAGCTGCTTTATACTCGAAGACAAAAGCTATAGTGACCATCTTTATTCAGCCAAATAGGGCTGCCTCCCGTCCGAGTTATTCCGGAAACTTGGAACATTTTTTTAGGTTCAATAAAAATTTAAAGGTACGAATAACACAGGTATAATATGCATTGCATTCAAAACCCGTAGGCAATGACCAGCATTACCTGTGGTAGTAGGTGCCAGCGATGACAGCTGTTAATTTTGGAAGATGTTCCAAATTTGGATCTCATTACCTTACAATATTCGATAACGTAATGAAATTACGTTACAGCTGTCATCGCTGTCACCTACTACCACAGGTAATGCTGATCATTTGCCTTTCGGCTTATGAACCCATCTTAGAGTACTTATAATATATGTGTAGATAAAGTATTGTAGGCATTACGCAACCGTCACGTAAACTACTGTCGGTTTTAAGATTGCAGTCTTGAGAACGCAAAAGTCTATGGGTCACAGATCCCACTTACCTGTGTGCTCGTTTGCCTTCCCCTTGTAAATAAAAAAAAACATTGCACGTTTAATAATGAATCAACTAGAGCCTAAATTAATCCATATTCTATAGAAGTTGTAAAGAAATATGAATAGATTTCGTTTATGGCCTGTGGTTTGATCAGTACTTAAACTAACTATTTGTTTTTGAGATTTTAACCATTAGTAACGTTTTTTGACCATTAGTTAGTTTAACTACCGATCAAACAGCAGGCCATTAGAGTTAAGCTGGGGCACGTTTTATAAAGCTACAAGTTACAATTTTACAGGTCTAAACTGGCAACACTGCTCAATTAGCTGGTCATTATTGGTCTAGGTTGTGTCAAATGGAAACTTGGAACCTGTAAATTGTAATTTGTAGCTTTATAAAACAGGCCCATGGTTTACTAAGCGAGCTAAATATTCAATTTTATGGGTCAACCACAAAACCTCCTTACTTGTAATTGGTTAAAAAAGATTTACTTTTTAGTAGAGTTTGTCTAAGCGACAGATTAAAAAAAAACTTGATTTAACCTATATGTCCGGGATTGTACGGCGTCAGTTCTTTAAGTAGGCAGCCCTATGCATAGCCATGTTTTTTTCTACTCTAGTCTACTGCAAGTTCAATTTATTTCCCACTATGTTCTGACCTCCAGATTCTCAGCAATTGTTTGCAAATGGAGACCAAATTATGCTAGCTGTCCAATCTACTAACCAGCATCACTTGATCTCTAAATCTGGATGTTTGCTAAAGGTAAAAAGGTATACGTATAAATGGTGATCATGAGGGCTTAAGAAATAAGTCTGCAGGTGGACATAAGAGATAGAATTGCACGGTCAATCCGAGCCTATTCATAGAGAAATACTTAACGACAGGAATAGAGTTGTAAAAAAAATGCAGGTGTATCAGCAAATTAAACAAAACAGTTTAAAAATAAATTAGGATTTCAAAAACACATCGATCCGTCGATCTAATAGTACATTGTGTATTAAGGGTGGTAAAGCCAGAATTACAAACGAGAGTCTGTTAGAAGACCGAAGCCGAAGGCTGAGGGCTTTAATGACTCGAGTTTTGTATTTCCTTTACCACCCGTGTAACATACAATGTTTTTCGTCACAATTGCGAGGAAATTAAATAAAATCAGACAAAAGATCATATTTTTAACCTACGATTCTCACTAATAATTTTAGCCCCGTTGGCGATGTCCGGCGGAGTCGCATTATCCATTTATTCTAATGACGACATGTTTTTTTAATATGTGCACAAACACCCCCTTTTCATTATTATTTTGGAATCACACAGTTTATAATCACTAATCAGTATTTATATATTAGCGGCAGACTACATCATTGTCTATGATTTACCACAGATAATGACGAACGTGTTCAGGAGTCCTATTCTAGTGACGGTCGAGATCAATAGTTTATATGCGAGATTTTTAGAAAATTGTATGCAACTGGCATTTCATCTCGAATGAAACTTCATATCGAATGGCACAAGAATTGGGGTCCTAACGTATTATGATAGTTTGAGTCCACGTATTATATTTTAAAAAAACACTATTACACACTATAGGGCGTAATGGTAAAAAAAAAGCCCGCGGGTATTATTTTGGATTTACGGTCGATTTTTCTAGCACATTAGGACACTATTTACGAGCAAGTGTGATGAAAAATAACAAACTTCATCTTGATTAAGTCCAAGGCTAATGGACTTTTATAAGCCGCCAGTTACCTTGCAATGAAAAAGACAGAGTTGTAGTAGCTGCTTGGAACAGGTTTTAATAGTTCTTAAGGCCCCTGAATGACTTGGCAAATTTTTACTACAGGTTTCTTTGGCATACAATAATATTTTCGCTTCAAAAAACACCCTGGAACCATAACGTATGCGTCGAATAACGAAACGTGCAACTCAGCGCCCAATAATGGCACTCAGCACCAAAGGGCCTATTACGTGGTCGGTTATTCTGTATCAGACCACCGGGCTCTTCCGATACATCATAATGCTAGCCAAATAGGGAATTTAAATTGATTTTTAAATCACATTTCTCAACAAAATATGAAAATACTGTAAAAGAGATCACCAAAAATTAAATGAAAATTAAAATCGGCCAAGAAATACGGATGATACAAGCATTTTAGACGGAGAGATCCGATATGAACTGTGACGTCATGTAACAGGTCGGCTATATAAATTCCATGTAAAATTCTGTTTTGCTAGAAAGAGATAGGAACAAATCTTAGTTGGCTTATATCTTGATTATTTTTATAATAACAATAGCTAAGGTCTGTTCATTCTTACTTGTCTTATTATGGTAAACAACTTTCTAACCTCAAAATGTATCTTTTTTGGTTAAAACAGCTATTTTAAACAAAATAAAGTTATCACAGACAATACATTAGCCAATTCATGTCCATAATGTTTATTCAGTTTACATTATTTACGATAAAAGAGCTGTTTTAGCCAAAAAAAGGTTCATTTTGAGGTTAGAAAGTTGTTTACTATATAAGACAAGTAATGATGAACAGATCTTACAGCTATATTAGTCTAGGACCATTTTTAAAGAATTAGAATGCAAGCGGCAAATCATGTAACAGTTGGGGTGACGTTCATCAGAGGGTTTTGACCCTGCAGAATACGGATCTGCCTGTCGCCATTCCGAATTTTGAACCGGAAGTACGGTGTACCGGAAAAGGTGCAGCCCATACAAAACTTTTCGTCGTACATTTAGTAAATCGTTTTTCCGGTACCATAAAAATTGTCCAATTGTTATGGTTTTTTGATGTTGTAAAGGACCACATAGTCACGGTAATCCAAATTTTTCGTCCCTTCAGCTCCATAATCTTTCTCCGCTATCTTGGAAAAACTGTCACTTTTTTCGGTTTTATGCCTTTAATGTCGTTAACCTTTTGAACGCCATACGTCGAATACAAAATGTGCCACCCACACGCCAAACATGTTTGCTATGCTATGCAAATTACACCTTATGGCTACCAAACAAAGTCTCTATTCTTGAACTCTTGTCGGCTGTAGCCGACGTGGCGTCAGTGGCACGACTTTTAGTTGACGGCCAGAGCCGACTGTGGCGTTGAAAAGGTTAAAGCTCTTCCAAGTGCTAATAATCATTGTTCTGCTTTTGGGTTCAAAGATTTTTTCCAGGATCCCTAGGGACGAAGATATAGAATCGTCTATGGGGAGCTAGCGTTAAAAATTGCTACTTTTTTCTAGTTTTTCTTCCATATTTACAGTTCCATATCTTCGTCCTGGAAAAAATCTTTGAACCCAAAAGTTTTAGCAAATTTTGCATTCTATTTTGCTCTGTGTTGGAAGTGAAAACCGAAACAATCACTTTATTAATTTATGTGCATTCATTAAGGATCGAAAACAGAATTCCTTACTAATCATGATTATGACACGATTATAAGGCTACTTAGGCTTCCTAACTACCCTAATAATAGTAAAAGGTGGCACTTTGAGGGTTTTATTACGCCGACCAAAACGTCACGACTTCCGAGTTCAAAATATGACGTCTCACGACCTCACAGTTCAAAATACGACGGCTCGTCGGTGCCTTGTGTTGCATAATAACCATGGCTAGAGCCGTGGAAACTCGGAAATGCCCACTTGACTCCCAAGTGTAGCGGCGCCGGCTGATTTGCACGTCCCTCTTTTACTCTGTCATTCGTTACTATGGCAACGTTACGTGTATTTTTTTAATTTACCACACTTTTAATGTGTCTTCTCAAAACATGACAATATATGATTAAACAGCACAAAACAGGTTCTCCCTAATCGTCATGTTCTAACGGGCGTCTTTCGGAATCCCTGATAACGTTTGTCTTAACGCATCGTTTGTCCGAATTATCATTTGTCCTAAATTGGTTTTTAACTGAGTGATACAACTGTTTAAGTTCTCCAAAATACCTGCGGTTAGGTTAGGTTAGGGTTGTATTATAAACAACACTAAAATGTTTCAAAATTCAGCCGGGAATAGCTTTAGGATAAATGAAAATTCGGGCAAACGATGCATTAAGGACATATGACGATTAGGAATTTCATAGGGGAATCGTTCTAATTCATCGTTCGCCCGGTTTTCGTTTCTCCTTAAGCCATTTTTCCCGGTTTTTTTACTTTTTAGAGTTGTTATACAACCGTAATCTAATGTGACCGCAGGTATTTCTAGAAAATTTATGTAGTGCTCTGACTTAGCTGAAAACCACTAGGAGCAAAGGATGATTCGGACAAACTATATTAGAAATTTAAATAGAAAACTGGTTATGTAATTAGGAATTGTTTTTATAGTTTTTAGTTGCAGTGTTACGATTAAAGTTTTGAGAATAAATAATTTAAAAAAAATGCTAATGTTAATGGGTCCCAGATTTTAGTTGCCATCAGGTGCCCTGTGAGCTCAGTCGCCGCCTCCTTGCTTTAAATAAAAAAGTAATAAAAATAAATGATACGACTCAAACTTAACTTACTAACTGCGACCCAACTTGATCTTGTTTCTGTCTGTTAAAATCTACAGTCTATTTTCTCAAAATGCAAATCGTATAGTTCGAGTTTTACCTAAGTTCAACATAAACAACCTTTTAGATGAGTTAAACTTAGAACAAACGAAATGAAATATTCGGAATGTAAAACTTTTCTTTAAAAATGTGTCCTAATTTAGGGATAGGGAGAAGTAGACATAATTAAAGCTTTCAAAGGCAGTCAACATACAGACATGTCAAAATATGAAACGTTTATTTATGTGATCTTTTCATGCCGTTTGCGGTAGACGGCCGAGGCGGCGGCAGACATTTAATGCAACGATGTAAGTGAAAAGACTAAAGCGGTTGTTTCAGGTATTATTTGTTATAATCAGGGATCGGAAAAATGGGCGTCATGAAGTACTCGCAATAATGTGGACATGACTCCAAAGATTTTAATTAAACAATTTAAATTACATTAATTGATTACTTACCCTAAAAATAATTTTGATCCTTTGCAAGGCAGTAATAAATAAATAATACAAAGACCTGTTATTGTGTAGATTTATTAAAGCAAATAAACAGTATTTGTTATAATTTATCCGTGCTTAGTTTATCCATTTTCACGGCTAAAATAAACTTATGACGTGAAAAGCTCCTTTCGCAATCCACGGATGTTAATGGAGCAAACTTAAGTACACTCGCGGAAAAATAATACGGGTCGGATTGCGTTTTTCATACAAACGAGGCTATTTCGAAGCCTTGGTTCCTCGGCAGGGGTTGTTTTGAGTGAGGTTTAATGGTGGATACTCCGAGGTTCAATAGAGGTTGTCAAAAGTTGTTAAGATACCTAACTGATCGCACAATCAGTTAACACCACAGCGAGAGAGTTTGGGTCAGCATTTGGATTTCCTTACATTTTATTGCCATTTGGGATGTTTTTCTGAACATGCACAATTCCGGCGTTAACCACAGATTCAATCAGTTGGGTATCCTAGGCACTCTCGAAGTCCTGTATCGATGCTCGGGGTATCCATCATCAGATTTCACTACAAGCATCCTCCGGCGAGGAACCAAGGCTTCGAAGTAGCCTCTTTAGTATGAAAAACGCACTCCGACCCGTATTATTTGTCCGCGAGTGTAGATTAATTGAATGGCCACTCCTCACGTCTTTGTATTATTTATTTATTACTGTCATGCAAAGGATCACGATTAAAGTTCAGGTAAGAAATCAATAAATGTAATTTAATTTGTTAAATTAAAATCTTTGCAGTCATGTCCACATTATAACGAGTAATGACGCCCATTTGTCCGATCTCTGGTTATAATGAAAAAATAAAAAACGTAACATGATGTTAATAAACACGAGTTAATATCAGAAGCCCTAGATGCAAACGCTTCTAACGTTTTTCTTTTCTATAACACAATATGTATGGGATGACATTCTCGAACGTTATAAACCACGTGGTTAATTGTCATCTCATAGATATTGAGTGATAGAAAAGAAAAACGTTAGGGCTCCTGGACACAATTTCGACCAGAATAAACTAATTCCTTAATTTAAAAAAAAAACGATACATCCATGAATCAGACACAAAATATTCAAGATCATCGCAGGTGAACCATCTCATCGATATTATTGTTATTATTTTGGCTGATGAACGAGAGTTCAAATGGGTTTCAACTGCGAGCGGTCCCGTACGGACTCTGTTTAGCATACAACGGCGCCTTCAAAAGGTTTGCTCGCAGTGAAAACAATTGAAGTCACCGATGTATGCTAAACCGAATCCATACGGGCCCGTGCCACTCGCTGAGAAACAATGCTTTAAGTGCAGTCAAGTTTTTGAATATAATATACCTGCATTCAGCCTTTCACTCCCATTATAAGCTTCACTTAGGGCAGTATTAATAACCTCACCTTGGCTGAGACGCCCGTCTCAAGAAACGTCAAAGTAAATGTCAACTAAACTAAATGAGAAATGTCATTATTACACATCTTGAGATGAGTATTAACAGTCGAGATTAGTTTATTAATAAGGCTCTTAATGGCCTGCGCAAACCGGCGGACGGGACGGGAGGATATTAAATTTATCAATGTATATTTAATGCTATTTCAATTGAAATAAGGTATAAATTTCAATGCTTTGAGACCGACCTCGGAGCAGCGGATTGCGGCGGAGGAAACCTAAAGGGAAAACTCCCCTGCCGTCACGTCCGTCGGTTTGCGCTGGCCTTAATGGTGTTAACCAGTCTCTTGTGATTGCTCTCCTTCTCTTCCTTGTAAGTTTAACAAATGTCTTCTTTTATTTTTGTGGTGTGTGGCCTGCCGTGAGGTCACCAAATGGTCCCTGCGGAAGACCAGCGCTGGTTTTACTACTGGCAACACGCTGAGTTGGGACCATTTCATGGCATCTGGCATTAGGTCAGCCATATGTTCTTTGTATTTTTTGTTTAGTACTTGTTTTGTCCTTTTGTTAGATGTCTGAATAAACATTTTTTATTTCTTTTATTTCTTTCCTTCTTACCTGCAATTCCACTTAAAAAAAAATGGAATATGCTAATTAAAATAGGTAATAACGCCATCTACTAAACTCTACTCAACTTATTCCTTTAATCTTTATCTAACATTTTCAAACTTCTTTGATCTCTTTATTATTTCTTAACTTATTCAAGACTTTTAAAAAGTTTACACCTGTAACTTTTTTTTTTTTAACATCATGTTCTTGTAACTTGAGCCGTTCTGCCACACACGCCACACGTGTATTCCTCTGTTTGTTGTTGCCTGTCATCGAAAACTTACAAACTGTTCACCTACCCATCCTCGTGCATTAACGTTTTAAATATTTATTTTTAACACGTTAAAACTATCCCAGCCACAGTAAACTTAATAATATACAGCAAATTGTGTAACGAAAATGAGGTTGATTTTCATATGGGATTTAAAATATGCTTTCCATGCATTAAAATTTAAGCGTTGATTAAAAAGTAATTGGGAATTTTATGCAAAAAGTAAACAAGCATAATTTAATATTCAATTTGTTGCATATAATTATTTTAATAATTGAAAATCGTCGTAATTGGGAAATCTGCTTATATCAAGAACTGATAACAGTGATACCTTTTGACCTTATATTTTATAATCTGCCGCCAAGCAGCAGTGTTCGCATTGTTGTGTTCCGGTGTAGCATAAAGGCATTCCATCTTAGTCTTCAGGGTTGAAGATGATGATGATGAGTGGGGACGCCGCCGAGGCAGGCGGGCGGTCGAGTGGCTCTCCATTCATTCCGCCCTGTTCCCCTTGATCCAGCCTCAGGTTACTGGCTCTGCGGCGCTCCCATCCAGCACTGATCCCATCTTCTTGTTTTCCTACAGAACAATAGTGCGTCCTGAAGGTTAATGCTTTTAAGTGTCTCTGCTAACAGTGCGTCCTCCCCGAATGTGCGATATCTCAGTGACGAGTACATTACACACTCGGCTAGAACGTGTTGACTAGTTTCCTCTTTGCCACAGTGTGGGCATCGAGGATCCTGTTTGACTCCTATTACCGTCAAATGTATGTTGAGTGGACAGTGTCCAGTCAAGATCCCTGTCAGTATACTTAGATTGTACTTACCAAGGTTTAGTAGATACCTTGTTCTGTTCCTATTTACCCTTCCTATCATGAGTTTGGATTGTCTGCACCATTGTGTTGTTATCCACGCCTCATTTGTCTTTGTCTCTATTCTTCTGGCGATGACTCCTTTCGTTACCGTTGCAGATATCGGAAGTGCTGGTTCCGGGCCCAGATATTGTTGGTCCGCCTCTGCTCTGGCCAGCTCATCAGCCTTCTCGTTTCCTATTGCTCCACTGTGTCCTGGTACCCATGCCAGTGTTACTTTGGATGCTATGCCTAGATTATTCAGTTCATCTCTGCATTCCTGCACCAGCTCCATTTGATTACTGGATTATCTAACGCTTTTAGTGCTGCTTGGCTGTCTGAGTAGATTATAACGTGGCTCCCCGTTATATTGCTTCTTTCCTTGAGGCTCTGTGCACACTTCATGATGGCATACACTTCTGCCTGGAACACACTGGTGAAGCCTCCTAGTGGTATCGTTGTGTGCTCATTCGCTTCTAGGTAATAAATACCTGCCCCCGCTCTTCTTGTTGAGGACTTCCATGAACCGTCCGTGAAGCATGTCACTCTGGGTTCCGGTAACTCTGTCTCCCAACTATCTCTCTCTCCTATATGGATTCTATATTTCTTGTCGAAAATCTTCATGCTGGTCTCTGGACCTTCGTCAGCTCCTTGTCTATGTCTTTTATTTTCGCTCTATGCCACCACACTATGGCTCCATACAGCAGTCTGGGTAAGACCACTGCTTTGTAGATCCATTGTGTTATCAGTGGTTTTAGACCCCATCTTCTTCCTATGGCTTCACTGCATTGCCATAGTCTTCAGGGTTGGCAACGCACTTCGAGTCTTAGGATTGCAGTCATGAGATTGTAGTCTTGAGATTTCAATTTCCATGTGTGCCTTCGCTTTGCATTAAAAAAGCTTCTGGATGGATTAACAGATTTGTTACAAATTGAGTTAAGAACGGAGAACATTACAAACATATTCATTGAGTTCTGGTCTGGAATCATTCATTTGTTCATATATCCGTACCAAAAAAATATATTTTCCAAGGATGTTCTCTTAAAACATTCGGAACCGATGACACCGAGGTGTGTCAAAATTAAATGCTTTTCACTTTATTCGGCAATGAATAAAGTTTAGAGAAATGGAAATGTATAAGGAAATAAGTATCTCTTTTAATTTCTTACGCTTTCCCAGTTTTTTCTAGTTTTTTCCACTTAACTCTTGATTCGAAAAGGCTTCTTAGTTAAAGTCAACGTGAAGTCACTTGAGGATTCAGACGTAATATCGCTAATGGCAAATTTAAAGCTGTAATATTTTTCAGTTTTTAGTATAAAATATACTGAAATTTTAGCTATATTTAAGCTCGTCTTTCTTTATGAGAGTGATGAACTCGTCTAGACGTGAACTTTGTGATGTAAAGCTCATATCTTTATCTCATATGAACTGGAGTGCTTACTATCTTGAGAAATTGTCGGTACGGTCACGAGCGATAATTTGGGACACATTTCAAGAAAAATATGCTTGAAGTCGTCAATGTCATTAGCATACACCGGATTGACGAGGGCAAAAATGTACCAGTGCTAGTGATTCATTAAATATCGACTAAGTTTATCGACAACTATTTTCGTGACATATGGATCTTGCATTTCTTGCAAAAGTAAGTCGTACCTATAACTTCTATATCTGAATGATCAGCTTTCCATGAAGATTAACGATTTTTTTTCTTTCGACGCATTTTTAACCGACTTAAAAAGCAAGAAGGTTCTCAATTCGACCGAATGCTATAGAATATTGTTGTACTGAATTAATTTGTTGTTCAATGTCATTTCAATAGTTGTCAAAAGTGACTCGAGTCCAGAGTCAATGTCAGATACCGGTTGTTTATAGTTGCGATAAGTATAACTAAAAGAGGTTTGCACATAATTAAAAGGTATCCAAACCTGGCCATTACTTATGATAATGATTATAAGAAATTGCTTTTTATCGATGTCGATAAACTTAGTCGACATTTAATGAATCACTAGCACTGGTACATTTTTGCCCCCGTCAATCCGGTGTAGAGGAGTTCTTGTCTAGCTGTCATTTTAAAAACATCTGTCTATTTATTTATTTTTTTGTAAATTACTTTATCGTTGATTTTGGTTCGCAAATCCAGGGCAACTTTGTGAAGTAACCTCCAACACTGACGAAGAATATGCATCAAATAAAATATCAGTGAAAAGTTGATTCTGAATGAGCAAGCGGTCAAGAACACTCCAAGCCAATAAGCCATTGAAGTGGATGCCCGCCATCTTCAATGGTGTGCCGACTGGGACTGGAAGACGCCGACGACAACGACGATTCACCGTACAATTGCTTATATATACTTGACATTGGCAAAATTACATAACTTGTAGACGCCATTAAAATAAATAAATAATAATCCGGTGTATGGTCATTAGAGATGTCAAGTCATTTGCAACTTTTAGGAAACTCAACCTTATTGTTGTAGAATGTCAGATTTACTTTGGACCTAAGGTGGGTACCAAATTAAATCTCGTGACTGTATGTACATGACTCGAAGAATGATAATAATAATAATAATAATGTTTTATTGACATAACCTCGTAAGGCCCACCATACTACAAACAGGGAGTTTTTTGTTAGTGGGACTTTGAATCTACCATCAAGGCAATAAAGTTCAATTACTTTTGTTCGATATTACCATTTTCTGTTTACCAAGGTAGGAAAATACACCTTATTACCATTGTAACACAGTCCAATTTAAATTGCCTTGATTATTTATAAAATAGGTACCTACAAATTGAATTGAAGTCGCTATGTCTGAGCTAGGTCGGATAAACCTGTTTTACAGAAATCAGTGTCCTCTCCCATATTCGAGTTACATAAGAAGTTCTGGCTTGACACTTGTTCTTAAACTTTTTCCTGCTTATTGTATATATTTATATATGTCTATGTATTTTATCTATTCATATTTATAGCAATTTCTTTTAGTGTTGTACTTATTTGGCTATTCGTTGTAATTAATTATTTCTCAATCGCTCAAAGGTTAACTGGAAGAGATCCCTTATAGGGATAAGTTCGCCTTTATATAACATCCCTGTTATGTTTTTGTCTATTTTATAATTGTTATCTTTTTTGTTTGTACAATAAAGTGTTTACATACATACATACATAATATTCTATTAAATGTTAATAACAACTTTAGACTTTATAAAAAATTGCGAGTGTGTGCGTGTGCGCGCGCGCGCGCGCGTGTGTGTGTGTGTGTGTATGTATGTATGTGTGTGTGTGTGTGTGTGTGTGTGTGTGTGTGTGTGTGTGTGTGTGCGTGTGTGTGTGTGCGTGTGTGTGTGTGTGTGTGTGTGTGTGTGTGTGTGTGTGTATTTGAGAATAACAGTCAATTCAATGTAAATTCAGATGTATCATGATTTTTATGTGACATATTGTTAAAGGCGAAAACAGATACAAAAATACACAGAAAAATAATTAACTTGCTAAAAATCCGGTCAAGTGCGACACGGACTCGCGCACCGAGGGTTCCGTCACTACTAAACTAATAAGCAGTATCCCAAATTTAATAACCAAAGCAGTTTTAATTCTCTTCTGATAGTAATAAGGTTGATATTGATACAGCAGTTTTATCTGACATACTGCGTATTGGATTAGTAACTGCCATTTGGTATTATTATATTCTGATTTAAATTCGATTTCGAATCGAATCTGCGCGAGTCCAACTCACGCTTGACCATTTTTTAGTATTTGTTGTTTTTCTTCAGGGATTGTTATAAAATCATACCAAATTTGACGCTTGTATGTTTTTACCGTTTTTAAGATATAACAAAAATAAAAACATGTTGAAAAAAACGTTTTTTTAAAGAGGACCTTAGTATTTCACTTTCTTTATTTTTTTTATATTTGTTAGTAGATCCGCCGTAAAACACATATTTTGAAAAAAAAAACAAGCCGCTATTTATTAAGGATCAAAAGATACAGCTGTTTAAAGTTAGGACGGACGGACTGACAGACGGATAGACGGATGGACAGCGGAGATATACCAATAGGGTCCCGTTGGGCTCTCTTCGGGAACGGAACCCTAAATACCGATTTTTAGTATTTTTGTTGTCTTTTCGGGTTTGCACTACAGTCGAGTTCATAAATATCTGTACACTTTAGTACCTTGTCTATTTAATGTCATGTTTAAACTCACAGCGATTAAAGTGACAAGGTACAAAAATGTACACATATTTATGAACTCGACTGTACAATGAATTATACTAAATTTGACGCTTGTTATGTTTTACCCTTTTCACGCTACAACAAAAAAAAGAGAAGTAATGAGCGACAAGCGAGAAAATACAACTTGTGCTAGCCGTAATGTTAAGGTGTATTTTCGCCAATGTCGAGTTATTTAAAGACACTCCCATGGGCTTATTAGATAAATAAATCCATGGATATCACCACATCACACACGAGGACTATTGTATGGTAAAAGAGTATTTTCTCTTGTGGACTACGCAGAAGTACATGGGGTAAGCTCCAAGCGCTTTTGACAAGTCTAAAGATGCTTTTCCACCGGCGGTGCGAGACGAGACGAGGCGGGACGACAATTTGAAATTTGTACTTATTGAAAAATCGCGCACGCTAAACGCGCGCGCGCGCGTGTGAAATGGGTTTAATACAAATAAAAATTCTCGCGTCACCACGTCTCGTCTCGCGCTGCCGGTGGAAAAGCACCTTTATGATCCAACGTCGTTATCGCGGGAGAAAAAACAAATCTATTAAAGAACACTTATAACAGAATGTCTGTTTAATGTAAAAACGGAATATTCTGCCTTTACATTTTAAGCCTCTTAGAAGTTCTTTATATCTAGCACGAAGTTTTCGCTAGAAAAGGTGAATGAAACTTGTCTTACACTGAGTAAACGCTTACCTATAAGTCAACGTGTCAACTTGAACCATTTTTTATACTATATCAAATCCAGTATTTTTCTCCAAAACTATCCGTTTTCCATTTGCACTCAAATTTAATTTAGATATATTATTGTATGTTTTTTGTACACAAAAAATTATCAAATGACAAATGTCTAAAGTAGCAGGAAAAGTGACTGAAGACGTTGACGTTAGTATTGCGTAGCTAATGTTTTTAAATAAGGACCACTAATCAAGTCAAGTACAGAGTTAAGATTTTAGAAAGTTTTTTTTGTTATATTTTGAACTCGTAGGTATAAATGTTTCTCGATACGAGTGTCAATTCTGTTATTGCCTATTCGTCATATTCTTCCAGTACGGTCAAATCGTTTTTGCTCCCGCGATAATGACGTTTGCTTATGATATACTTAAAGGTATAAGGGCTTATAAATTGTAACAACTTATAATTACTTATTATCTTTCGGGAATTGAACCCTCAGTTTAGCTTAACGACAAAATACTCAGCACTTATACGAATGCATTTAATAAATCTTCACATGAAGCTGATGAATTAGGGGGCATTAAAATAGAAGCAACTAACTTTATGGTTCAAGCAATAAGGTTGAAATTGGTTTGAAAGGTGTAATTAGATACTGCTAAGACAGCCGAACAGTGGTATCGGTTACAGAAATGTTATTCCGAGACATGTTTTACTGTTTCTATAAAAATGAAACATCCTGTATTATTTGGTAACTCTTTGTAACTCTATTTCCAAGGTTTCTACAGGATGTCCTATTTGTTCTCGTAACCATTACTTCTTTTTTAGAGTTCCATAAGTTAAGATCAAAATGGAGCGATATCGCTCGTAAACGGAATAACTGGCGCTCTATTCTACTAGGTAAAGCAATATGGCTACAGTAGTGTTATGGTTCTGTTTTTAACTCGGCGGCCATTACTGTCAAGTAAATAAGTGCTATCGTTGACTAAACGATAAACATGCCAAAGGTAATATGGTTTTATCGTCTAGAATATTTGATATTTAATGTAAATAAGTACTAGCTTTGCCCTCGACTTCGTCGGCGTTGACCATTCGACGTGAAAAGACTATTTTCAGAATTATAGCTTAGGTAAGTCTATGTGTAAATTCAGTGTATAGTCTACACACTCACACATACGCACGCACACACACAAATTTTGCATTTATTTTAGTGCGGTTTACCCTAAATTTAAAGAAGATTTCATTGTTTTGAACCCAATGAAGTTAAAAAAATATTTTAACGTTAATTTTAAATTAACGAAAACAAAGTACGAGTATTGCCAAAAATCACGTTTTCATTTTGGATCCTTTTATCTACAATCTACTCTTAGTATGGATAAAATTTTATGTTTTTTTCTTACCTGTTACTATGATGAACTTCCTTGGGGGGTGGCATAGGGGTGGGGATCCTCCTCCCCCCCTTAGTCACACTCATTGTGTCAGAGTGTCCCTCAAGACCTGGAAGAAAACATTCTAGATTATTCTTCTAGCACTTATGAAAGCCCAGGCTAAGGTAGTTGACAAGAATATTACTATTTTTTAAGGTTACTTTTAAGTATTTTATTCTTTAAAAAAATATATACCTGTCTTCTGCAATAAAAGGCTACAAAAGGGTTTAAGGCACAATTACTAAAATATATATAAAATACTAGCGATCCGCCCTCGCTTCGCTTCGGATTATGTGAGATTTTTGTAACAAGCTTACATAAACCATGAATTTATTATACATAACCACCTTCCGTGAAAAACTATCAAACTGATGGTGAATACTGCATCAAAATCCATTGCGTAGTTTAGGAGAAGTTAGTGGATATGCAGACAGTCAGACGCGATAAGTGACTTTGTTTTATACTATGTAACTTTGTAAAGATGAGTGCCAACATTATTAGTTCTTAATTATAAATTATTTTGTGACTGACTGGCTGATTGACTGACTGGCAGTCAACGCGCAGTGGGAAACCCCTGCACTCAAAAAAATGAGAGCCAACAAAGAGAGATTTTCACTTAGTTGACAAAAAATGAATACAATAGTTAAGATATTAGTTATGTCAACCAAAGCTGATAGTACCTATAACAACAGCAAGTTCTTTAGTGATTCAACTAACGTCTTAGTTGATGTATCTATCGTCTTGTCAAGCTCGTATGGGATCAAGACGCTTATGCACAACAATCAAAAATTTATTACAAGCGACCAATTATTTTTTTCATTGTGAGTCTAGGATTCGAATGTTGAAGGGTATATTTAATGGGTACCTTAGAGGTGCACAAAGAAAGATTTTTTGGAAAATCCGCCTAAACGGGGAAAAAATATGTATGGGGAAAAGATTAATAATTAATAAATATAATCATAAGTCAATCTATGATATCTTCACACTTTAAGTGTAGATACTCGTACCTACTTATACCTATTATAATATACTAACAAAATATGCTTTAAGCAGAGGAGGTATATCCACTACATATTTCAACTCTATTCTTGGCAAATGTTGGGTCATTAGTTTTACTAAAATATGAAAATCATCTATCATATGATAATATCTGTCATTATTTTTTACTTATTACACGACTGCCCCAAGAAAGGAGTGTTATGTTTTCAGGGTTCATGTTTGTATGTATATATATATGTATGTATGTCAGTTTCTTTATTCCACTATAAAATCTAAATCCCTTGACCGATTTAGATGTGTGAGGTATCGTTAGAATCCTTCCGTCATCCCGGGTGACATAGGATACCTAAACTGCTAAAATTGAAATAACAACAATGCCAAAATGACAATTATTAATATACGCAGGTACATCGACGACAGTATAAAAAACGCAGTCGTGTTTTCAAAGCTTGCTTTTCATATAGTTATTCTTTCTTGTCCATATGGACAGAAGCCATTCCGAGAAAAAAATAATTGAATTGATGTTGACTGATGAGCAGAGGTCGGAATAGGTAGTGCTTATTAACCTAAACTTGATGCATCTTCATTCAATAACGTATTTCCATCTCACTCACGCATGAATGAACATGAGTCAAGTTAAGGTTAATAAGCACTACCTATTCCGACCTCTGCTGATGAGTTAATACCATCTGATGGTATCTCTAAAAGTAATTACAGATTTGTATTTTATTTAAGAAATATAATTAGATATGGTTTTTTCCAAGCTGTAATAAGTAGGTATTTTCATATATCTGCACACTCTACCGTTGACAATGTAATATCATGATCAATTAAAAAATTACTTATGTGTTCAATCTTATTCTAATCGTGGTTTGATAATACTTACATTCATAAACTATTAAAATCATGACTCTTCTTTTGACTTCGCTCAATCGAGTAAGAACAAATCAGTCACATTCTTTAATATTTTAAACCAAATAACCCGATATTTTTGCTCACTCCAAAAATGCAGTAACCCTATTGATATTTTGAGGTCAAACCATCTAAGTTCACTAAAACAATTCCCCTTTAAGTTCTCCAAGTAAAATTCATAACGCATAACTCCTCATAACGCGTCCGTCGGTTATCTTTTGCTATCAGCAGGACTAATAATCGTAGCAGGCGAGATGAATACCAAACACCCCTTTGCATTACACACCAAACTAAAGTCAAAGTGGTAAAGTTCATTTTCCAACAACGACAACTCTACGTATTTTTGTTCGTTGTATAAAGCTACGCGGTTTCTATGACTCTTGTTACAAAGGTATAAGGTTTTTTTTGGTTTGTCTAAGCTTTGTTAGAAGTTTGCGTGTGGCAGGATTCGTCAAAGCGAAGACTGCGAACGTTAGAGCCATTGTGATGATCCTCAATGCTACTCGGATACGTACTTTGTTCTCTGGGATAACGAAAACTGTGGAAATATCCTCGAAATGTCACGGTTTTTGCGAAAGGCTATGTTACTTTGTGATGGGTTTCAAACATAATCAGGTTTTCGTTTAGGGATGCTGTTCCATTTTGATTTCGAAAGCATGTTATTTTTGCTAGCTTGCTTTCTTGTGTGTCTGTCTGTTTGTCTGCTTGGTACATCTTGCAATCGATTTTAAACTTGCTTTTCAATAAGGTTGAAACTCCAATACGGTTCAGTAAAACTTTTAATAGGTACTAGCTAGTATTAAAAGTGTGATACTTAGTTTTGCAGGCCAGTGTAATACCTAATTTTGTTACCTATAGATTTTTTTTGGTCATTATAAACATACGATGACAATGAGATTTCTAGGCCTCTATAGATATAACTACGTTAAAGTGACGCAGTTAGTCAAATCCTAAACAGCTTCAAAGGATTATATAATTCTCGCTTTGACATATTTCCATAGCGGTCGAGAAAATTTGTTTATTTCATACTAGTACAAGCCTAGAGCTTAATTTGGAACACGTCAATTTAAGTAAGAAGTTTTTCCTGAGTTACAAAGGTTACCTGGAAGAGATCCCTTTTAAGGCCCATTTACATTATACAACTCTCTTGCACATTCCATACAATAAAATTGAGGAAATAAATAAATTGCTCAGTCTAAACCTTACGTTTGGTACAATTCTTAACACTTTAATTGCCGCCGAACCGCTAGGCGAGTCCATTTTGTATGAAAATCAGAGAGCTTGGCAATGAAAGTGATACACACTATTATAGCAACCAAATAATTGCATACAATTATTATTGCCTATTCTTGTACAACAAACTTGCTCTAAATGGCCCTTAAGGGATAATTTCGGCTTTGTACATTTCTATTCTGTAAATATTGTATTAGAATTTCTGTGTTTTGTACAATAAAGTGTTTACATTATATATTCACAAAAGTACATATTTATCTATTTACTTCTTTACTGCGCCGAAAAATCTTCAACGTTGTGTTCAAAACTCAAAGTGGTAAATGGAAAAAAGTACTTTTTCAAATTATTTTCATTAAATATTGAACAACCAAGAAATCTATTCAGGTCAACGGGTAAAGCGGGGCGACCCGTATAATTCAGACAAAAGAGCAAAGACGGAAGGTAACATCAGGTATCGGATATTAATATGCTCAGGGTTGTGGAGCAGAAATTGCAATGGGAATTCTTGGGGAAACTTTTTCTTATGAGATTTTTTATTTAGTTTCACCTTAGAGATTTGAAATAGAACAGTTGAAGGCTAAAATGTCTTTTAAACGATTCATGTCATGTGTTTAAAAAAACTTCGAGTTACCAAACAACGCACACCGCCAATGCCTTATTAAATATTGACTTAAACCAAATGATGATACATAATAAGTTTTAATGGCATATAAAAATAATTCTTAAACCTTTTACAATATCAAAAATCCCTCTTCTGAATAATCGCTTCTGTGAACTCTAATTCTAATTCTAATTAAACATTCAAATGGTTATTCCAAAGTTACAAAAACAACATTATTATGTTACATCATCATCCTCCTGGCATTGTCCCACTATGTCAGCACATGTTTTCTTCTTCCACTCTTCTCTATTCACTGTTAACTCCGCAATCATATTTCATACACATTTCATGCTTTACACAATCCATATCTCTACCAGCTCCCTTATCCTTTCATTACAATGTCATAGTCAACCAATAAAAACATTAAACACTCTTTGAACCTTCTCAGTGTGATTGAACATAATTCATAACTCAACATCATAACTTTAACAAATTTAAAACCCTTAGTAAACAATGGCTATAGGAAAAATATTTTTGTACATTAAAATTTGTACTTTTTCAATGAAGCTTAGTTCTTAATATATTATATCAATTGCTTAATGGTATCATTATATTGAAGTTACGAGTGGATAATGGAGTCTAACTTACCTACAGGTTATTATTTATATTGGATGCGTTTTTTTTGTGTTTTTGTATATGTATTAATTTAAGATTTAAAAAAAGCCTGTACACCTGTTAAGGTAGGATTTAGTGGGACCAACATACCTATTTATTAAGCAACTGTAACTGCAAACAATATTTACTTTTATCTATCACACAATAAAGATTTCATTTCATTTCATTGTCATTTACATTGACATGCATGTCATTTCAACACAGGTTGAGGTTTATTATGACAGGTCACTAAAGTGCTCGTTTTCATTGCCTATTAGAGTTTAATTATGCTTCGTCCCAATTAACTCCAAAAAGAAAACCCCTTGAGCCGTAACTCTTCCATTGCGAACCTCCCGCTTAGCATTCAGTTGAATATGAAAAGATGGTAATCTCATCGTATCAGATGTGACCCACCTGCCTGACCGACTTTGCTTTCAGCCCTAGGGCTCTATTTTGCTACAATGTTTGTTGTGACTAATTGTTTGCTTGCGTATGTAAGTCACCATTTTTAATCCTGGACAAAAAAACTGGGGATGTGTTTTTTCTGTGGCATAGTGGCATGGACTGATGACTCGGTGTTTTTGTAAGGAAAGTGTATTTCATCGGGATGGTTCATAGCCAGGTTTCGTGAAAATGTGTTCAGCTATTGAAGAGATATCAGCTCTAAAAAACCGGGCAAGAGCATGTCGGAACATGCTCAGTGTAGGGTTCCGAAACCGTTACTATAAACAAATTAGACCTCGAGACAAACTTTGCCGTTGGAAAACTGTTATCCCCATACATCGACATAGGTCGCAGTCAGTTTACCAACACCGGAAATAAGTTTTCGGTAGGTATAAACATTTAAACCGTTTGTAACTCAAGAAAAAATGAAGTCTACTTAGTCGCGATAGTTTTCCTATTAAATTCATTATATGTGATATCCCTTCACTTTCATAATTTCATTTGCACTAATTTCATTTGCCATAATGGTCACTGGCCATAATCTTCATTTTCCCTAATATCACATACCATAATTTTTGAATGCCATAATACTCAAGTGTCATAATGTTCAACCTCCCTAATATCAGATACCATAATAACACTTACCATAATATTTACTTTCTATAATGTTCACAATCCCTAATATTATATGCCATAACACTACATTTGCCATAATTTCGAAAAAAGCAGACTTAGACTGTATCAGTGTGTTTCAGTGGATATAATTAAGTAATGGTACAATCTGGATTACGTACTACTATTATAATAACTTATCTATTCTAACCTACCTATTGTAAGGAAGGTCTCCGTTAGGTACGACGACGAGCGAAGCGAGGAGGAGTGTTAGGTAAAACTGCGACCTTGCAGCGCGCGAGCCGAGCGAGCGAAGCGAGATACAAAAAAACAAGATGAAGATAATACGCATTCTGATTTTTTTATGGCAAATAATTATTATGGCGTTTAAAATTTATAGCATACAATTTTATAACACGATAATTCATTATAGCATATAAAATTATGTCATATGAAATTCGGGCAAATAAAATTATTGCATATGAAATTCGGTCAAACGATAGAGAACCCATTATATGTGCTTTTATTTAAAATATGTTTCTGATTTTTAGTATTTGTAGTTTTGGCTGTAGCGGGGGGAACAGTTGACTCTAACAAAAATTAGCGCTTTAAAGCTTAATATTTCATAAACAGATACCTTAATCGTCAAATTGTTTTCAGAAACCCGCAATATTTTTGAAAGACCTATCCAACGTTACGTGGAGGGGAGGTACACTAAAATTTGTTTTTTTTTCAATATTTTATTTTACCAATTTGTTGGCGTGACTAATATGTGTGTTTATACCAAATTGCAGCTTTCTAGTACTAAAAGTCTCTGAGCTAGGCTGCGCACGGACATGGCGAAACTGCAACGGTTCATAGTTTGACTAAGGAACCCTAAAAAAAACGGGGTCGCCATTATATCGGGGGTTTTTTTGACATGATTCTTTTTTGTGTGAACTAGCATGAAATATAAATAACCAGCTTTTATTTGAGATTTCGTCCGCCTAGAAGTGGTTTAGCAATATACCTTCGGGAATGTTTGAATTTCTAGGATACGTATTACCTACTCTTTGGCCGTCTACTGGCTACAAACTATCCGTTTACTAAATTTAACTTTGAGGACCAAACAAAACACACATTTTCTATTTAGTCGTACGATTTAAGTTACGAAGGGGTTATTTAATTTCATAATTAATGTGATGACTTCAAATGGTCTTTACGCCAATGTAACAATGACCATAAATGAAGGTAAATAATCGACCGAAATCCAAGTTTAGTCAGTAATCTGAACGATATTTTGTTAATATTTGAATACAGTTAAATCAGGAGGACTTGCATTTTCATGTGAGTACTTGTAAAGCTGAATACATAGTATATGAAAATTTTAAGAAAAAAATGAAGTTTTCAATTTTGCTGTCGACACTTTATAAAATTTATGTTTTCGGAGGCAACACGAAACGAAAATTTCACGCTTTTCCTAATGAACACCCAAAGATTATATTTCTTATATTTTAAACTAAATTACTTAATTACACCAGTTTTATATTTAGACCAGTTACTTTATATACAACCTTTATAGAACCATTATGTGAAAGTTCTGTACGGCTAGCGCAAGTGGTATTATGATGCTAGTCGCTCAGTGCGTCTCTTTCGTTTCACACTAGGTAGAGAGGGATTACCTAGCAACAAACAAGTCGCGAGTAACTTGTGCTAGCCGCCCTGAGAGATTGCATTTCTAATATCTAATGCACTTTTCCCAACAGCCTTAATAGGGCCTTAATATTTATGCGTTTTGAAGAGCTGTCTCGGCTCTAAGTAATACTCTATTATGCATCGTTTAATTTAAAGCATGCCTCTCCCCTCCCCTAGCACAGCACGCGTGCGGTTGCATAAATGTTAACTTTTTAATTAATTTAAAACGCCCTTTAAATCCTTAAGTATCCCTAATTATTTTTGTGACACTACGCCAGAACCGTTGTTGATGGAAAATGGATTTAATTTAATTTTAATGTTCAATATTTAAAAATAAAAACTACTCGCGTGCTATAAAACGATAATATTGGTATCGTTAACGGTATTAGCGTATAGCATAATCAACGCGGGAAAGCCGTTCTTTAATTAGTGTTTCCATGGTAATAACGGTTATTGTATAATTATTACAGCACTATGAATTACCATGGTTACGCGCATGAACAATACCTATTCGTGATGCTGTTTTGTGACCAACTGACATCTCAGTTTTTATATTATACTTGTCAAAAACTTTTATACAGCAATTTTAACGTGTAAATATACGAAAAATATTTAATTAATTACCATAACAGTTTATACCAGTGTATACCAACATTATGTACCAGTTACAAAAATAAATATTATAGTGCACCTGTTATCTCTCCTTAGCGATCTTCCTCTACTCCTCTATCTAATAGCTCTAAATTCTGAATAGAACACTCGATTTTTAATCACATCCAAACAAAAAATAAGCTTTCCACAGAAAGAAACTAACACAAAGAAAAATCTAATCCCATACCCTGAAAGTGCATTCTCTCTGCATTAATGCACTAATGAGCAAGAGGACAGTACAAAATAAAAGAATGCAGCTGCAGTACGTCTAACAGAATTACCTTTTCAATATCCCGGCAACTTGCGAATGCGATAGCAATATCGATTGTATTCACAATTGCATCTAATTTGTCCATTATCCTAGATTTCTGCGGGAAAAGAACAATAAATTCCCGGTACTGAGGGATAATGAGATGGCAGCTTAAAAGTAAAGTATTGGAAGAGAAATATAAAATGTATTCGAGATTTGCATTTGAAAGATTAAGATCTTGAACGAATTGAGGGTTTCTTCTATTTTGTTTGTGTGGAAATACTTCATTATGTTTTAGTTTTCCTTCGTCGCGTCTCTTATAACAAACATCTAAACTTACATTAATTATACCGACGGTTAAATCTCAAAATAGATAGATAAAATTGAATTATTTCGATTATAATTATTAACAAAATTGAAATCAATGTTTAACTTTTGTCATTTGCGTTGGGTTTCAAGACAATCTGACGAGATTTGTGTCAAAATCAGAAAATTTCGCTTACAGGGGTTTTTCTCGATACCGATCAACGGACGGGGTTAATGGAGAGACTCGAAAGTCCGGATCGCTACCACCATTTTATCCTGTAACCTCAGGCCAAGCAGTAGTGTTCGCAATATTGGGCTCCGCTATGTTATAAGGCCACAGGTGAAATTACTAGCATAGAGCCAGTCCATCTTAGCCTTCAGTGTTGGCAATGCATTTGCGGTCTTAAGTGCAGTCTTGTTGTCTTGTAGAATGCGAATGCGTATGGCTCAAAGACGCCACTTGGCATCAGGGTGTAATTCTCTTAAAAACGGAGCTCGGTCGGCCGAACGAGTGAACGAGTGAACGCGCCACACCGGCGAGTTTAAGTAGTCCCGTCAGAGTCCCCTGCAAATTCATCAAAATTATATGCGGTGTAATCAAACTTATCTAATGTTCTATGCATTTATATTAACAACGTCGGTTCTCATAATGCAGCGTCAGTTAATTCCCCTTTATTTGAACACGGACGTCAATAAGCATTGGTGCTTGCTATTAAATCAACAAAATACTCCTAACAAATACGATCAGAGTAAACAGAGTTTTTGCACTATGCAAATTTGAAAAGAATTCAATAGAATATGACGCCATTCCTATTTTATAGGTTTTGAATGATAAATAATGTTTTTTCGGTGGAAATTCTGGTATTGTTTCAAAAACTTTGCTTTGATTTTGTTTTATTTTTAACTTACACGCCGATTTTTGAATCAATGTTTAAAAAAAACTATGCAGCAGCGTGATAAAACACGATTACCGCCGTCACAAGTTCAAGATTAAATGAAAGAGACTTTTTTTTCGTATCAATTTGACACATTTTTTTTCGATATAATTAAGGCGTTCAAAGAGTAAAAGGGAGTTTTCACTAAAAAGTGTACCCGAGGACTGAAATTAAGGAACTTTAACTTTGTCAGTTTTGTGACGAAAATTAGCCATACATGGCGGCCGTCAATGTATAGCTAATTTTCGTCCCAAAACTGACAAAGTCAAAATTCCTTAATTTCAGTCCTTAGGGTGAAGGCACCAATGTTGGACACTTTTAGCTGACAGGCTCCAGTAATGGACACTTCACTCTTAATTCAAATTTCATACGGTCGTAAATTGATTGTTGCAAAACAAATGAATAACCCTTATCTATTATATAAAATGCTAAGCTGATTGTTGATATATCAACGCACAGCCCAGACCGCTGGACCTAGAGACTTGAAATTTTGCACATAGATACCTTATATAGTGTAGAGATCCACTAAGGAAGGATTTTTGGAAATTCCACCCCTAAGGGGGTAAAATAGGGGAAAAACATTTGTATGAAAGTCCGTCAGTTTTGAAGTTAGACGCTTCAAATTTTGCGTTTAGGTTGGCGATTGAATTTTAACTTATACGTGTCTCAGCGTTTATGATAATTTCAACCCCGAAGGGATGAAGAGGGGTAAAACGGATTGTTAATATATCAACGCACAGCCCAAACCTTAGGACCTAGAGACTTGACATTTTGCACATAGATACCTTATATAGTGTAAAGATCCACTAAGGCAGGATTTTTGGAAATTCCACCCCTAAGGGGATGAAAATTTGTATGAAAGTCCGTCAGTTTTAGTTTAAGTTGCACTATTCAAATTTTGTGTTTAGGTTGAAAATTGAAAATTAATTTATACGTGTTTCAGCGTTTTTGATAATTTCATCCCCGAAGGGATGGAAAGGGGTAAAACTGACTGACTGATCGATCAACGCACAGCCTAAACCGCTGGACCTAGAGACTTGAAATTTGAAGGGAATATTCCTTGGGTACCCCAAGGGTACATTAAGAAAATATTTTTGGAAATTCATCCCCTAAAGGGTTAAAATAGGGGGTAGAAATTTGTATAGGAAATTAGTTATTTTTAAAATAAGCAATTTGGAAATGGGTATTTTAAGGCTACTGTTTATAAATAAAAAATACTTCTTTCAGCGATTTAGAAAAAACTACCCCTAAAAAGGGAGTTTTAGTTTGATCCTCCTTCACGCTGCAATGGCGCTGGATGGATTTGGAGGAAATTTAGAATGGAGATAGCTTATACCCTGGATTAACACATAGGAAAATCCCATCCCGGAAAATTTAAAGGTTCCCGAGGGAATAACGACAATATCTTTGGTGTTTTTTTAAAAAGTCATCATGGGTGTCGTTTTCTTAGGTTGCGTTGACGCAGATTTCGAAAATGATATCAAATTTGTGATTCAAGATGGCCGCCATGATGTTTATTGAAAAAGTCGTCATTGGTATAATTTTCTTACATTTTGCGGACGCAGATTATGAAAATGATGTCAAATTTAGAATTCAAGCTGGCGGCAATGATATTTTTTGAAAAAGTTGTCACGGGTAATATTTTCTTAGTTTTTGGGGACGCAAATAATTACTAATATAGAATAAGATTAGTAATTATTTGACAAAATTGCGCAATTAAATAATTTATTTCTCCTATGGCTTTTGCCATCCAGTGTGACAACATGAGACAGGCTTTATACCTACATTCAGTTTTGTTAGTCTATATCAAAAGGAGCGGTGTCAGATTGAATTTGTCAGCGTTGACATATCCAGATTTTAACATTTTTTTCCGCTATTTTCAATACTATTCACTATTCACGGCGTATTATTTCTACGGCTGTTATTTAATATTAGGGCGGTTATTATGATCACTTGAAAATAATTACGGACAGGCATTTAATTTTTCGGCGAATTGGTCGGTTATTTAATTCTAAAATGTCATTTCAAACAATACTCAAGGGGAAAAAAAACTATACATCGATAGGTATACATAATATTGCTGTAGAAAGAAAATCCATACTAATATTATAAACGCGAAAGTAATTATGTCTGTCGTCTGTCTGTTTGTTATGCATTCAAGGATAAACCGCGGAACTGAATTAGATTAAATTAGTATCTCGAAAATCACCCCTAAGAGGGTGAGATTTGGGATGGTAGTTTGTATGACAATTTGGTCATTTATGTTATTTTTTTTAGTTGGAAACGTGGTAATTGGTGTTTAAGGTACTGTTTAATACTGTTTAACATTAAAAAAAACTTTCAGTGATTTCGGTAAAACTCCCCCTAAAATAAATGGGGAGTAGAAATTTGTATGGGAGATATCGAAATGGCTACATTAGGAAATTGATATTTAGGCTACTGTTTATAAATAAAATATACTGCTTTCAGCGATTTAGAAAAAACTACCACTAAGGGGGTAAAAGGGGGTTTTAATTAGTTACTCCTTAACGCTGCAAAGGCTAGATGGATTAGGATGAAATTTAAAATGGAGGTAGCACCCTGGATTAACACATAGAAAAATCCCATCCCGGAAAATTAAAAAGTTCCCGAGGGAATAACGACAATGTTTGGTGTTTTTTGAAAAAGTCATCGTGGGTGTCATTTTCTTAGGTTGCGTTGACGCAGATTTCGAAAATGATATCAAATTTGGAATTCAAAATGGCCGTCATGATGTTTATTGAAAAAGTCGTCATTGGTATCATTTTCTTACATTTTGTGGACGCAGATTATGAAAATTATGTCAAATTTAAAATTCAAGATGGAGGCCATGATCTTTTTTAAAAAGTGGATATAATTGTCATTTTCTTAGATTTTGAGGACGAAGATTTCGAAAATGATGTGAAAGTATAGGTAGAAATTCAAAATGGCAATTCAATTATGTCTGTCGTCTGTCTGTTTGTTACGCTTTCACGGATTAACCGCGGAACCGAATTAGATTAATGGGCATTGGGTAAATTTGTTTGAAGAATATTGTCTTTTTTTTTTTCAGCGGCCACTGATGATGTTTGGATGTTCCGCCATTTATAATGATAGATACCTACATTATAATTAGTATTAAGACTCATAATATAATATATGTAATATTGAACTATGATGGATATTTTAAGAGCAACCAAACTATCATGGGAGGGATGGTGCTTTGAGACGGCGAATTTAGACAGATTCTCATCTACCGGTGATAACTAGGGGCACACCAGCGGATAAAATAAATGCATTTCGGCATCTACGATATTGATATATATATAAAAAATATACCTCACTACAAATATGCCAGGAACTACGAGTACACCATGATACACAATCGGGGCAATATATGCGGCAGCTCTACTAAAAATTGGCGAAGATCGTATGGCGAGAGATAGTAACGATTTGAATACATTAAACCGCGAATTCTGTAATATTGTATATAACACAGATGATCTAAAAAATAACGTGTACCCCGATCTAAAAAACAATATAAAGAATAGATATGTCTCATGTAGAAGGCGATGTTGCGGAGTATCTCTTGGTAGACAATGTCATAGACACAGAGCAAGTCACGTCCTACCCTTAGAGTTTCTGAACTCTTTCGAGGTATCGGGAGTGCCCTCCCGTAAGAGTTAATGGTTAAAGTTGGTGTCCCGGTAAATTTCGAGCTCAATATTACATGTGTTTGAAAGATCATTCTTGCCAGGGAGGACGTCAAACTATAGAATTACTTAAAACTATTAATTTACTTAACTGCGATAAACGAGTTCTACGCGGACGAAGTCGCGGGCAAAAGCTAGTCTTTTATAAAATAAGAATCAAGTGTCCATTATTGGTGCCTTGTCCATGACTGGTTCCATCACCCCAATTGGGTACACTTTCTAGTGAAAACGCCCAAAAAAGAACAATACTTATTTTATTAAAGTCGATGTGGAGTCTTGTACAATCAAAGTACAAAGTATGATTTCATTTGACACATAGTATATTTAAATTAAACACCTATTATAAACTTCCAGGTAACTCCATCGCCACACCGCTTTTAAACAATTTAACCAACCCACACATCGAGACATAATATAAATACATTTTTAAATAAACATTTTTACTTTGTTTACCTTTAGCGGCTTTTTCAAAGTAAGCTGCGCCTGCGTGCATTGACTCCTTGTTATTCTTACCTTGATAGTTGTTCGGAGTAAACACAGAGGGCGCTGGCGTGGCGTTTAAACACAATAATACAAGAGCAATGTTATCGGATCATTGTACGTACAAATTTACGTGGAATATGACCAGTTTGCTTTGCTCTTGAGTGTACAATGCGCTAGACTGACGATTGATTAAGATTTAGACGGATGTTAACAGATTCGTTTGAAGTATATAACTACATTAACTGCAGGAAATCTATGCAATTGCTAGATAGATAAGCTAATTCACTACTGTTATTCCGTTTTCATGTCCGGTTTTCTAAATCAAGTGAGTCCTGTCGTATCTGCTACTATTAGTATTTATTATTACTTAAGTAATTAGAGCAAAAATTTAGCAGCAATTTTTTCACATAAAATAATTAAAATTAAACATAGTATTTACAGAATTCAAGATTAATACAATTAAAAATTAAAACTAAACGTATTTAAATTTAAATTAAACAAAACTACTCAAATATTAAACATATAAATAATAATCACCACTATAAAGAGAACACCCCCTCTAGCAGGTCCGCTCGCGGCATGGTCCCCATGACACTAGCTGCATTACCTCTCTGGATAGCTAGCCCAATCCTTCGGGAGAGGTAAGCACCAGCTCTAGGATCTCCGGAGAAGTCTATGAGCCGGATGACAGGGCCTTATTAAAGCTTTTCATATCAGCTGACCAAGGTCATTGGTCTCCACTGCAAGCGCCACTTTTTATAATTATAAAATAAATAATTTTTGACAACACACTGCTCGGAAATATCAGGGTTGCAATCCAGGCCAACAATATTTTAGCCGGACTACTTATCTGCTGATTGATCAACAACATTCTCGACCCTGAGGACCAGTTAATATTATGAAATCGACAGATCCGAACTTAACATTTTGTTTCGTAAAATACTACGTGTATTTTCGGTACAAGATATACACAGACAAATAATAATGTCATTACTTTTTTCGCGGCGTTTGTTTTCAGCATTAATCTTCTCTCGGAAAGCGCTGGTAGAGTTTTGACATGTAAAAGTGCCCGTGCGGCCTACTAACTGAAAAACATCTGTTATGTTCTTTTTAAATTTCACTCGAACTGGGTCTCATTTCTCGAAACCCTCGAGATGAAATAACTTTGAAGACGTAAAAACAAATGCAATTTTATATGCAGGTAACATTTAGCATCTCAAGTGCCACGAGAACCACCTGATAAAAAAAATCTACCAAGCGCGAGTTGAACTCGCGTGGAGAGGGTTCCGTACATGACATGGCGTTCATGGCGACAGGGTTCTTAGTTTGACTACGGAACCATAAAAAGGTAGGGCAATACTGATACGTACTTCTAAATAAAACACTACTTCATTTTGGATTTCGTCTTGTGATGTACTTAGTGATACAACCATTCTCACAGCTACATGCACGCAACAGCAATATCGTAAATTATTCGCTGCTGGAGAAATCTTGTAAAAATTCGAAGTTTACGTAAACATATTTTCATACTAAACCCAAGAAATGCAAATTCTTATTCTGAAAACGAGTTATTTGCGCATTTCAAGAAACTTTCGAGGTCGCTAAAGCCTTGTAATTTTATGAAACGTTGGTTATTTTAATATTTGTGTACGAAGCATTATTAAAAGGAAAAAAAACCTTTAAAACTATGTAGAGAGCCATGGAGCGTAGTTTTCTAGGTAGCATTGTACAGAAAAGTAACTTCTCAAATTGTGAAAATTTCTTATGAGAAATTCTCGGAAATTTCTAAGAATATTCTTAAATTTTGAACAATATATGTATAGACAATATAGAACATTCTCAATGCTCTCAAATGTTTTCAATAATATTCTCGGTAATTTCTTGAGAAGATTTCTTAACTTCTGAGAATGTTCCGCAACTTGTACATTGCTAGATGAGTCCCCTGTTTTACCGACATGCATTTGATCGAATGTATTATTTCAACAAAAGCTAATTTCTGTTGAAATCTAATTGTTATTAGTTTTCTTAAGCATGGGTTACGTAGGTTTATTTCTAACTTATGAAAAGTCGGAGAAATAAAACAGTTGGGAACAAAAATTTACCCTTTTAGGGTCACTTGCACAGAAAATTTAAAACTGGGTTACGACACTAACCCGAGTTAGTAAACGTCAAATTTATACGAAAACTGTCATTTTAAGTCGAGTTTGGGCCCCTTACACAAAAAAGGGGTTTGGGTAAAAGTGTTGTCATTTGTAAAATTCATACATTTTCAAGGTGAGCGGCCATTCGTAAAAGTGATAAATTATGGTAGAATTATTAAAAATAAACATATTTTGTTATGAAATGTAATACTCTTAAGTGCATCGGAGCCGAGATATTTAAATATTCATACTTCGGCGTATTTTTGTACTAAAAACTGAATAATTAAATCTTTAAAATCTCCGCTCCGATATTATTTAACGCTATAAATTATATATATCTATGTGTATTTAGAGGTCCTCTAAATAACGATATAAAAATCATCCGTGGCCGCTGAAAAAAAAAAGACAATATTCATCAAAAAAAATTACCCAATGCCCTTTAACACTGGGTTACGACACTAGCCCGCGTAAGTAAACGTCAAATTCATACGAAAACTGTCATTTTAACTCGAGTTGTCTTAACCCAGCGTTAAATAATTCTCGCAAGTGGCCCTTAGTGTCTTAACCCGGGGTTAAATTTTCTTTGCAAGTGGCCCTTAAAATCTTAACCCTTGGCTTTGAGCAGGGATGTGATTCTCTTAAGCGTATCACCTTTAAATTCACCTCGACGCAGCTAATATTAGCTAATATTAAGTTGTCCTGTCAGAGCGTGCAATAGTTATTTGTTATACAAGGGGGGAAATGTGTATTTTACCTGCGAGTGTTCATTTGAAACACGAGCTAGCGAAAGGATTCTATGATTGACCACGAGCGAAGCGAGTAGATCAAAAATAGAATCCTGAGCGTAGCGGGTGTTTCAACACACGAGACGTAAAATAACTTTTCACCCGTGTATAACACAAAACTTTTCACCTCACTACAGCGAGGAAAATAAGCTCAATTCCTCATTTTGCACGGTTTCCCGTAATTCCACAGGTGTTAATAAGTACGTCTTTCGTCACTCGAATCACTTATTTTTAATAACGAAACAAACTAGAAAAATATGCGAATATTTAACGTTGACGCAAAGATTAAGGAAAACTGCTTTATTACCTCTATGCGTTGGAGGCTTAATTAAAAAGTTTTGACTTATGTTTTTTTATTATTTCGGATGCGTTTTGTTCGCACATCGACGTACTTGGACTGTCAGAACATTTTATCCGTTTTACAACAAGAATGAAGGTTAATGTTAAATGCTGATATTTATGAATTAAAATAAAGTTGTAAGACTGTATTTAGTATTTTTTACTCGATGCAATTCATTAATTGTGATGTTAAAAATTCAGCACTTTTAACGTTTTACGTTTTGTTAGCTGTCAAATATCACTTAAGCTGCCTTCAAATTTCAAAACTCTTTCTTCACATGTGGATAAAAAGCGATTTTCTCAATAGATATCAAACAAGCAAAAAGGGCTTTCCGAGCTAGTGAGATGAAAAATACATTTCAGGGCATGCATTCTCATCTTTCAGCTTGCAACCACATAGAGCTCGCCTTGAGAAGTGTCTCAACTCACGTTATTCATTTTTTTTGTGAACGATTTGTCGATCAGTAAAGTAACTTTTGAAAACATCAAACTATGTACATTTCACACTAAACCCTCAGATCCTAGTGAACGATATGCCTATAGTACTATCCACTACGAGCCATTAGTTCGTACCCCGCATCTCTTCTTGCGGTACAATAGGTGCATTGAAAAGTGGAAACAATGCCTTAGAGTACGTTTACATGGCGAGTACCCTCTTGAGACTGCAATAAGCACTGAATTTAAGGAGCAAATGTCTAAGAAATGCCTTTGGTTAATGTGGTCTAAGATCCGAATAGGAGAAGATTTGGACCGGGCTGTTTATTCGATGAAAAGTATTTTATATCAAATTTAATACGCTAAATAATATGTTGCGAATAGGTAGGCTGAAAAATTTCAGTCCAGTACTTATATCATTAAAAAATAAATAAAAAATGAACTTTTTTTAAAATTGCAAATGTTTGTTTAATAGACAAATTACATACTAATCGAAAGTATGAAGTCTATAGAATATGCAAACGTTAGGTTTGGTGCAAATTACTAGTACCGACTTACCTGTTTATACCTGCCTACCCAATAGCTTGACGAGAAAAAAACAGTCAAACTAACGTTTGCATATTCTATAGGCTTCATACTTTCGATTGGTATGTAATTTGTCCATTAAACAAGCTAGTATATTTTTTTAAAACGAAGTTAATTTTTAATTTTTTAATCAATTATATACTGGACTGAAATTTTTCAGCCTATCTATTCGCCATATTACTTGGCATATTAAATTTGGTATAAAATGCTTTTTATCGAATAAACAGCCCGGTCCAAATCGTCTCCTATTCGGATCTCCTACTAATGGGTAGTGAAAGTAAATATTTAATTTTATAGGTTAGAGACATTCGGTTTTTGGATGTGGCAAAGTCAACATAACAATAATTCAGAACAATATCGACATACTACCCAGTTTTTTTTGTTGTTATAAGCCTACCGCTGTATTTTCAATTACATGGAGAAATCAGACAAGCACACACACAGGCCACCTGATGGTCATTGGAATCTGTGACCAATAGACATTTTCATTCTTAAGTCTAAAATCTTAAGATTGCAATCCTAAGACCGCGTTGCCAAGCTTGAGGACTAAAATGGAATGCTACTATCTTGAAATTTGGAACACAAGAGGGTAAAACCTCTCAAGAACGTAATCGCGGGCAAAGCTTTAAGTAAATGACCTCTTGCATGTAATTGTAACATATCTGTAGGTATAGAGTGTTTGACATTCTATATTTGAATTTTGACGTTAATTCCATATTAGTTTAGAACACAACTACATGCAAAAAGTCATTTACTTAAGTTTTTCACCTATATACATATATTATTATAGGGCTGAGACTAGCTATAACAGAAATAACAATAAAATAAACAATAAAGCAGGACATTTGAAAAAAAAAGTTATATGTAATAACGAAAATCATTCAAATTTAATGTTGGTACCTATTAGGTGCTCTTTGAAAATAGAACCTCATCCTTCTCTTTATGTCTAAGCCTACCAAAAATGGCGTTTCATAATAATACATACTAAAACATCTAAAATGATTAACTTATGCAAGAGTGCACGAACTTTACTGAGCAGTGAAGCTTTTAAAATCATCTTTGGGTTATGTTTTTATCTTTCACTCGCCTTTACGCTCTTACGTTAATCTAAGCGAGACTTGAAGACATTTTAAGAGCTAATTGCACTTAGTAAATACATGTAAAGTGACTCAATCACTCTTACAGCCCTTTTAAATTAAAACAAGTATTGCGGCCTCTATTCACGGTAACACAATATTACTTTAGCCATGTTATGGTATTTTCTCAAACATGCCATGAAATATTGATGATATGCCATGAAATAGGTCGCAAAGTATGACGTTTCAGGTGCGGCTAGGACAAGAGGTCGTTTATGGAATTTCATACAAATCGTGCAGGCCTATGCCTAGTCCTCTTTTTTAATTTCCATTCCACATACATTTGTGGCACAGGCATCAGGACATTCTGCCACTATGAGTAGGTATTAAAAAAAACAATAAACTTTTTTTTTTAATTTTGGTGTAAACATGGCGACTGTGTTTATGAACAGGCTAGCTAGCTGTTTCGCTTTGCTCGGCCGTCTATATGTCTTCGGCCGGCAACCCCTTTTGTCCCGGCCTCTGTAGTAATGTACTATATTTTTATATCAGCCGCCATTTGCTGTCATTAAGGGCCATCGTAACATGAAAATACAATAAAATGACAATCAATATGGTTTATTTTGGTAAAATAGAGGGCCCAGTGATATGCAATTCTATACGGATAAAGTTTATTCAGTTGTAATAGGATTTAGTGACACAAAAAAGGGGACTGACTGTAACAAATTCTTAAGCCTGATATGTTATGTAATATTCGCTTTAAGCCACTCTTTTATTACTATATAATTATTATTTTTTACTTTTTTTAAATCTATACTTACAGTTATTAAATCTTGCTATTGACTTTTGTAATAGTACACGGCCTACTGGGTTAAGCCCTGTTAAACCATATTCCCTTCGCCGTATGTATGTATGTATGTAAACTCTTTATTGCACATAAACAGTTACAAGACATGTTTGCATCAATATAGATATTGTACATAGGCGAACTTATCCCATATGGGATCTCTTCCAGTTAACCCTGGATTAGAATAATAAGGACAATGCAGAAGGATAGACAATCCGCCGTGTTATAGTATTGTTTTTAACTCTGCCACCATCACTGTCAAGACCTCCTACGGCCCAGCATACAACGAAATTTGTCAATGGAATATGAATCTATTACGAATGACATAAAGTCAATTTTCCAATGTCGTCTTATGTCACAAAAACAAAAGAAATTACACTTTACTTTCTCTGCACTAGATCTCTATTTGAATGGCCGTATTTTGTACTAGTTTTAGTACAAGGAACCTCAGGAGGTTAAGAACTGGGGGGCGATGCGTAATGACATTTCCTCTCCGTCAAAAAAAAAGGAGGTTAAGAGCTATCGTAACAATGACAATTCGAAAAACTGTGTAACTTATGTACAATAAGTCAGTAACACCCCGGCACAATATCAGAACCTTTAGGCTGCGGCTCCACTGAGGCGGAGATGAGCGGAGTGGAGCGGAGCTGTGCCAATATTAACCAATAGAATCTAAACTAACGTGCGCAAGGCGCGCTCGACGTCACCGCATGCGCATTCTATTGGTTAATATTGGCACAGCTCCGCTCGTCTCCGCCTCAGTGGAGCCGCAGCCTTAAATTATTAAAACCCCTAAACGATCATTCAAAATGAAAAATGAATGAAACCTAAATATTATTTTAAATACCTATTCAATGATACTCCATTTATCATAATAGGTACGTCGGTTTTTTTTCACAATGATGGCGTTTTGTTGCCACCTTATTGAATTTTGATTAGTGACACTAATAAGACAAATCAATTTACATAAGATGCATCAAAATCGGCCCACGCATTTAGTTTCTAGAACGCCACAAAGGAACAAACATACATACATAACTACATACATATATAGGCTGATAAACACATTACTCTCCTTCGCGCAGTTGAGTAAAAAGAGGTTTTTATGCAAAGCGACGAATATCTAAAAAACAAAACTATTAGTATAGAGCGTGTGTATTCCATACGATCCTAAATTTTAACATACGATAGATTTAAGCAGTATAAAGAGGTACAGTAATACATTTTAACAAATACTCTCAATAAAGCGTAATGTTTTTTTTTAAGTTTTCCCGGCCAGCAATGTAATGCAAATATTGAGTTGACAATGAAGTCGTCAATAAATCAATGAACACAAAGTGCTTACGTAGACGACTTGGTTATTTGAATAAATTGCGTGCCGAATTAATTTTTATGAAAAAAAAACGTTTTCTTTTGTTAACTTAATGTACCAATTTACGTTAATTAGGGTCTTATCTAACTGCCCTTAAAATAGGATCGTATGGAATACACACGCTGTATAAACAAACATTAACACATTTGAATTTTACGTAATTTAAAGGAATAAAGAAATAAACGGCAATAATAACAATAAAATAATTCCACCTGACAGTTATTTTTTAAATTAATCATTCCATGTAAACCAACGCTACCCCAGCATGTTAACACGTCACGTCAATCACAAGGGACGAGAAGAGTTGAACTTTAAAAAAAACCCACCCCATTCAGCAAACAAAGGAATTTTAGATTGGTCTACTTGCTTCTGAATCGAATATTGAATTTTTTATACCCCCTTAATGAGTTGGGGTCTTGCCTATTGTTAAAGGTTTAGGAGTGATTGATTTTTTGCTAGTGGTACAACTGGTGTTTGCTAGTGCTATGCATGTATGCGTATGTGTCGAAATTTATGTGTTAAAAGGTATGTTGTTTTGTGACGACTATAGTAACGTAGGGTAGACTTATGGGTATTATATCAGAGAAAAAAGTTTTTTTAATGGTATTGAGAAGGCAAATGAGCACACAGGTGATGGTAAGTGGGATCTGTGAGCCATAGACATTTAAATTCTCAAGCTACAGTCTTAAGACTCTTAGAAACGGCGCTCGGTCGGTCAAACGAGTGAACGAATGAACGCGCCACACCGGCGAGTTTAAGTAGTCCCGTCAGAGCGCACAAAGCGCTTTTAGCGCGTGCATTCTCAGTTAGGCAGCCTTATACGTTCGATCTTATCGACAGAAGCCCTGCTGCCAAATTGAGAATGCTCGCGCTTAATGTGTTTTGTGCGATCTGACGGGATTACTTAAACTCGCCGGTGTGGCGCGTTCACTCGTTTACTCGTTCGACCGACCGAGCACCGTTTTTAAGGGAATAACACCCCTGAGGACTAAGATGGAATGCCTAGTTTCTGCATTAAAATATATATCAAGTTTATTACATGAGGTTTATGTATAATATAAGTATTAAATAGATAAAATTCCCAATGAATGACTCCTTCTTTCAGAGGTGATATCTCTTATACGGCCGAACTGATTTTCATGTAACTTAGTCATGAACCATCCTGATAGCATCCGCATCGGGTCATCCGTTTCGGACCTAATGCCACAGAGAGATACACAGATACACAGAGACTTTAAACTTGGGAGCCCTTTGTTTTCCATAATTTTATTGGTCATGATGTAATTGTTGACATAATTTTTGATAGTCATAATTTTTTATATCGCTGAATCTGTAAACTTTTCAGAAGTTCTGAAATATCTAACGTGTAGACAAGGCTAGGTTTGATTAGGTTTGATTTATAAAAATCTTGAAAAGTAACAGTTTCTTTAAAAAACACGTTATGACTTGAGATGATTATGACCTAAAGCGCATTATCTTTTCTCTGATAATACTATTACAACAATAACAAAGTATTCGACGTTACTCGTCTTTGAAAAACATTCGGGAAGCGTTACATCAAAGTCAGACTCGATATAACTTTTCTAGTGAGATATTTCGGAGTTTGCCAAAGTTGGGGAATATAGCCGAGTTTGTAAACATTTGGGGTGTTTGACAGGTTTTTGTTTTTCTCTTAAGAAATAGCTGAGAGTTCATCTAAAAACCGGCCAAGTGTGAATAGAACTCGCACACGGTGGGTTCCGTACCAATCTTGAATAGGGACCCCTGTATTTTTTATTATTTGTTGTAATAGCGGCGGTGTTTTTATGAAATTTCCATGTATATACCATTTTCGTTTCAAGAGATACAGCGATTGTGAAGGACGAGCAGAAAACGGCCAAAAATTATCTTTCATTTTCTAGTCTATTATCATTATCTAGTTCTATAGTCAAGAGATTCCAAATTGGTTACGTTTTCGGTCCGGTTTTTTCGGTTCCTTATAAAGTCTAGAATGCACTAAGAAGGGATTTTTGGAAATTCATTCCCTAAGGGATTAAAATAGGGGGATTAGCGGGAAACTTTCAAAGGCATACTCTAGTATTACACTCTGTTTTAAATTTCAACTGTCTGCCTATTACGTTTCATGAGTTACAACCTGCTTACAGACAGACACACAGACATTGGAGGCTTAGCGCTGCCGAGTACGGAACTCTAAAAAGTATGAAAGAGTTATACAACCGCTGTTGTATTGGATATGTATGAGTAGATAGTGTGGAAGCCTGCAGTAGCGGCTTCCTCTTCTTAGCTTCCCTAGCTCAACTTTTAGTTGCCCTAGCTATAGTTTAAATAAAACTGCAGTGGTATTTTTTCTTTTTACATATATATCTTCCGTTATTTCCTTAACCTGTCGTTTGTCAGACAGATTTTAATTGCAAAATTAAAGTTCGAATTATTAATCTTTTGTCAGTAAAAATTAAATTCAAAATCTTAATTAGAATGGCTGACGCACTAGTAGGTCAAAGGTAGAGGAGAGGTTAATACAAATATTTACTTTTACTTGGGCCTTTACTATCCCGATCCACGTAAGCAACTGAAGTTGCCCCTTAAAACAAGACCATTCTACTCCAATTTGAATTAACACTTCGAATATCAGTGACGTAACAACCAGCCAGTACAACTTAGATGTAGCCGGCACACTACAAGTAGTGAACCTTCACAGTAGCCTGACAAGTTACATAAAATCCTTCACAATTTCACAAAGATCAAGTGGTAGTACTGCCTGTCGTACTAATTTATCTACACACACACATATCATAAGATCTCTATTACAGATAGGGCCAGTTTAATAGTACATTATTGCCTAGGCATGGAAGTAGGCAATTGCGGGCGGAGTATCGGTTTAAACGGACGAGCTTGCGAGTCCGTTTAAAAATACGAAGCCCGCAATTGCTGTTCCTGCCGAGGCAAATATAGTGCTTTTCTCAAAAATAGCAATTTTTTTTTGTGTTGGAGTAAAATCTTCATCGCATGAACTCATTTTTCGAATTGCATACAAACAAACTTCATGTGAAAAAACCTTCACTCTTTACCGCCTTTTTGTTTATGACAAGGAGAAACGCAAGTTTTGTTTTTAAAAAAACATAACCTATTCCAGACACAGATAAAAAAGTTATGTTTCGAATAAAAATTTGGATGTATAAGACTTGTGCCCTGAATTTATTATGGCCTTTTTCACTTTTTAAATAGTTACAAGCTAGATAGTAATGGAATTTGTATGCAACATTGCGGGCTTGTGTAGCGAGCACGCAATGTTTTTTTTATTTATTTGAGATCTGTCAGTAAACTATGTACTTCGCGTCTCAATATGTAGATAGTAATGTCAACGTTTCCGGACATTTTTGAGAAAAAATTCTTACCATACTATCAATGGCCAGGGCCTCTATTCTATGCAGTAAAACCCATATCGTCTTTAACCTGTTGGTATTGTTTTTAACTCGGACGCCATTACTGTCAAGTAAATAAGGGCTATAACACGTTGACAATACGATAACAGGTCAAAAACGATAACTATTGATATCGATAAGCCCTGTGCACTTGTTTGCTTTCACGGTTCCGTAATAGTAGTTTATGTGGCTTGTGCACAATAAGATCACACGAGTGTTTTAATGCCTAATGATGTATAGCCGCATACATAACTTTATCTACATGCATATCATAAGTTTTCTATAATATGTTCAGAAATGGCCTGTATTTTTATTAAGTTAGTGTTACTGTTAACTTGTTTAAAGTACAAAAGCTTAAAAAATAATAAAAAATAAAATAAAAAACAAACTTTATTTATAATGTAGCTATGTACATATATAGCTTGCATTTTCAAGTTAGTGGTACAGTATTACCGATACTTTAATGTTTAGATACCTACACTTTAATGTTAACATTACGATGCACTATACTTTAATGTAAACATTAAGATGCAACCACAGATACAGGTTTCTTAATATAGGCGATTTGCTTATCGCTTCTGAACATATTGTAGGGAAGTTATGATATGGATGTAGATAAAAAACTTTATCTACACTCATATCATAAGTCCTCTATTGTGCATTCAAACCCGTAGCATTACCTGTGGTAGTAGGTGACAGCGCTGCGATGACAGCTGTTAATTTTGGAAGATGTTCCATCTTTAGATCTCATTATCTTACAATATTCGATAACGTAATGAAATTACGTTACAGCTGTCATCGCTGTCACCTACTACCACAGGTAATGCTGGTCATTTGCCTTTCGGCTTCTGAACCCGCGAGTTCTTATAATGTGTGTAGATAAAGTATTGTACGCGACTCTGCGTAATTCGCATTACGCAATCGTCATGTAAACTAGTATTATTTTACTGGCAACGCCTACACTTTAATGTAACACGTCAAAAGTCACATGTCAAATTAACAATCGAGTACTCAAGGCTCTGTGCTTCGTGATTTTGTATGAATGAGGTACATTACAGTGTCAAAAATGATCGATACCCAACAATTGAAGAAAACGTCATTAGACACATATACAAAAAAGTTCTATACTTATTTAAGAAAGAACTATTTAATGAAATGAAAACCCCCAATATATGGCGATACCTTCTTTGAGAGGGTATGTCACGCATACGTTCACATTCATAAAATAAAAACCCGGCCTCTACATTATACCAACTCTTAATAAATACAGTTTTTTTTTATCAATTCATCATCACCAGTGCAACCGCAAATATCGGCCAGCAGGCATTACAGGATTATTTTTTATTCCCTTTTGGCGGGAATGCGAAAATTCAACGAGCGTCGCTGTTCGTCTGTTGCATGCATGAAATTTTAATGACCAATCCTGTGGGAGGGACGTTTTTTTCTAACTAAAGTATCTACCATATTTTCAGCAGCGTTGTGTAATTCTATTTGGAAAATACATTTTTTGTTCTAATTTTTATATGGCCAGGATCAAATTTCATTGTTGGTTGCGACTCGGATTATTGTTTTGGAACAGTTTCAAAACAAACGCAGTTTTCAATTTGGACGGTTTATTTTTTACCGGAATAATGCCCAATAAGTTATCTATGGTTTTTGAACATGATGCCAATGAAATTGGTCTGCTCAGTACGAATCAAAGAACAAGGACTAAAGGCATAGAAACCGTACTAAATAAGCAGAAAATACATTATGGTTCACTTCTTTTTAGTTATGGTTTTCATAGTGAGTTGGAAAGAGATGAATCTATAGCTGTTCTTTCGTTATTTGGTACATCGTCACAAGTAAGGTGTGATTTGGACCTATAAGCACCTATAGTATTTGGACATCTGGACAAGGAAAGACAAATCCTTCCAATAGGAAGGACAAAAAAGTCCCTGTGTAAAACCTTGTGACAATGACAGTTAAAGAAGAAAAAACAGCCTACTTTTTGTTTCGTTTTTTCTCATGTAATACGTAATCTAAAAAGTAGAGAAAGATAGCTGACGCAAAGTACGTCTTATAGTCCGGTTTCTATGTTTTATGTCCTTATTCTTAGGTACGAATATATTTGTGGACATGTGTGTGTGTCGTACGAGAAGATTACGCCTAGATGCTTAAAATTGTGGCTTCAAGATTGACTCGTCGGCTGTATGAAATTCTCTGTCATTAATGATTATTCTAAGGTTATGGTATAACATTATTTGGGTAGTAAGATGTCCAATCCGATGTGAAATTTATTCGATACTCTAAAACCGCTTCATGGAATTGGAAATGCTAAGTAGGTGTCACATCACTGAATTGTTCTTTATCCATGGAGTGCCATAAGTTTTATTTTAACCTTTCTAAACTTAACCTTTTTACCTTTGTGGTAGAGACCTTGTGCTAGGTCCGTCCGCTAAAACTATTAGCCTTTAACCTACAGCTAAGCAGCAGTGTTCGTGTTGTTGAGTTCCGGAGAGAGGATAAGACAACACGTGAAATAGGTAGCATAGGGGCATTCCATCTTTGTCCTTAAAGTTGGCAATACGTTTGCAATGCCTTAGAATAAGTTAAAGGGTCTCGGAATCCGCTTACTATCAATGGCCAGGGCCTTTATTCTATGCGGTAAAGGTAAAAACCATCGTCGGCCGGCCCCGGCCGCCATTACTGTCAAGTAAATAAGAGCTATCAAAACGTTGACAATACGATAACAGGTCAAAAACGATTTGGTTTTTACCGTGTTGAATAGAGGCCCTGTACACTTATTTGCTTTCTCGATTCCGTAAAAAACAGTGTTTAATCCTGAAATACTGATGCTATTTGGTGTTTAGGATATAAAGAAATAATTAACAAGATTTGTACTAAATCTTAAATTCTAAATTCTCAGTCCTGATACTGATAAAGCGACATCCTTTTTTATACAAAAGCTGTCTTGCATCAAAGTATATATTTTGAAATGATACCTTATGGGAGGGTAAACCGCTTCGTTACGTAACGCGTTACGGCGCCACCATAGAGGGAGTATAAAAACAGCTAAAAGAATAGTACTCTTCGCACTTGTTACAAATGCCCTTCGTTAAAAATAGACGTCTATTATGACCTCTTTCAACAGCGTACCACTTTTTAGGTTTGTTAGTGTGTGTCACTCTGCATTAGTGTGCGTAAGTTTGCAGTCAGTTAAACAATTTCTTTATTAAATAGTTCAACTTAAGGTCTGTTCATTCTTACTTGTCTTATATAGTAAACAACTTTCTAACCTCAAAATGAACCTTTTTTGGCTAAGACAGCTCTTTTGTCGTGCATAAAGTAAACTGAATAAACATTTTGGACATCATTTGGCCAATGTATTGTCTGTGATTGCTTTATTTTGCTTAAAATAGCCGTTTTAGCCTAAAAAGGTTCATTTTGAGGTTAGAAAGTTGTTTACTATATAAGACAAGTAAGAATGAACAGACCTTAGATTAGTCTAAGTTATCACTTCTGTCGGACGTCCCGAGACGCACACGTTTTTTTTCTACTCTCTGTATTTAGTTTTGTAGGTTTCTGTACATACTTGCATTATGTATCTCAACCGAACTTCCAAGGTTTCATTAAGAGCAACCCAAAAAGAGTTTATGAACGGCATGCTTACAAAATGAAACAAACATTAACATGTTTCCACATTTTATTGTTTGTGCCGCAAACTTTGAACCAGCAAATTAAAAAAGTTGCCCGCGTTTCCGTAACCGCTTTACACTTTGAGGGTTTGCGTAACTTGAGGGTACTTTATTTCTATTTTCGTTTGCGAATACGTCACTTGAAAACGGGTAAAGCGTCATCAGTACAGCGTGCTAAGGGTTTTGAATGAAATGTCTACTGCTCAGTATAAACTGACTGATGTGTAATATGTCAAGAGGACACCTATTTTGTACACGTAGATTTCATTTTATTTTATTAGAGATCCAAATAAAACATTTATCGCAGAGTTTCTAATTTGAAAGACTACAAAAGTCACAGAGGCTTGTGAGTAGTCAGTGAGTCCGGTTAAATAAGGGTATTTCTTTCTGTTGATCGATTTGATCGGTGGATTTTAGAAAAGTCCTTTCGTTCTGCACCGCGACTAATAAATAAGTAAGTATTCCCAAAATTAAAGTCATTTTATTAGGTTCAGCAGTTTACACTGTACGTTGTCTGTTCTTAATAATTATGTATACGTATAGTTTATCAAAGGTAAATATCGACAACGCGTTAAGCCTTTAGTTCGTCATGATGATGAAAGCGGTCCAGAAATGGCAAAAAAAGAAGTGAACGAGGTGAGGTATTATGCCTTTTGGCAAAAATAATGTTTGGCAAAATATGTCGTTTCCGAATCGATTCATTTGCCAACTTGGTGTTTTTTCTGTAACTAAATATTTCAGGATTTTTAGAAGACTAACCGGTCCTAACCTAAGATTCTACATGATGGTACTGAAATAAATCATGAAATATTTACAGATACAGAAACAAAAGCGGGTTAGCAAATGAAACGGTTGGGAAACGAACATTTTGCCAAACAATTTTCGATTTATTCTCATTTTATATACTTTCGCAGAAAGTCGACGGAGCTCTGCTACCGCACAGCTCCTATTTCTGGGTAGTTTGGCCCTCCGGGCCAGCTGAAGAACTAACATAACCTAGACCTACCTCGTATTTATAATACTAAGGGGTGCCTTCGGTGTGGAATTGAAATTTTTAATTAGTGTAGTAAAAAATGCGAAAGTGTATAAAATGCGAATAACCCAATTTTCGGCCAAAAGGCAGGATACCGAACTCAAATGAAAGAATGAGCGCTGTCTCGCCAACAAACTGCGTAAGCAGTTTGGCGAGTAACTTTAAAATTAGTTATGTATATGTGCCTTTGAAAAATAAATTAAAAAAAAAAAAAAAAAAAAAATGTTTTAATTAGTCTTGAAGGTTTTCCGTTATTAAATATTTATTGATGTTTTTTATGGAAAGGAAAAGACAAACGAGCACACAGGCCGCTGTTGTAGGACTTGTAAGTTGATCTCTGAAGCTCATACGCTTGCAATCTTATGATGACATCTCATGACTGCAAGGAAACGCATTGCCTACCCGGAGTACAAAGAAGGAATACCTCTAAGCTAGTTATTTCACCGGTTGTCTTACCTCCGCACCGGAACACAACAATGCCAACTCTGCTATTCGGCGGCAGGTTAAAGATTAAGATGGTGGCAGCAATGCGGACCCTGCACAAGGTCCTTCTACTACTAAAATAGATACATACATTATCATTGTCTTAAGTTATGAGTGTTATTTTCTATGAAACCAGCACTACAGATCTTATTATGAAACAATCTTTCCTCAAATACTAGTCATTGTCCTTGTATTCTCTAGTACCCATATAGATCAAACCTACACCTTAATTTAGGTATAGCTAAATTCAGGTACGTCAAACAAATAAAGGAAGTCAGGAGTCTGGCACCGGAATATGTTAACTAACTCGAGTTTAACTCCCCGTCTTCAAAACTTTAACTACAGCGCAAATAATCTTCAAACATATTGCTTTCTCTCAGAAACTATTACAACATTCTAGAGATAGAGAGGTATACTAGTTCATGATGAACATTGATGTATGATTGTGAATCATGGGTGCTCGAAAAGAATCGATATTATTTCGGTTCTGATCAAAGGGCAAAATAATATGTTCCTGCTTAAAATACCGGTTAATTTCGCTCGCTAATTTGTTTCACCGCTCACCACCACCACCCTTTTCTCTTCTTTCCTACCCTAATAATAGGTACCTGGGCCATTCTACTTTTCAGTGTACATTTTTGTTATCGTCTGATAAAAAGTATAACGAATTATGAATCCGCGAATAAATAAATAACATGAACTTAGAATGTTTAAATTTAACGGTTTTCAAAAAAAACAACTCTTCAATTACTCAATTATCGTTGAACAATCTTGGTAACTCAGTGGTAAATTGCACTTTTTCCATAGAAAAGGCGGGGACATCAATGTCCACTGCGTTACTCACTTTATAGTTATTACAAATTTTTATGAAGTAGGATAATTCTAAATATAAGATTATTTACTCGTACGTCCCTTTTCGAGTTTCAAGTTAGAAAACGCAGCTCTTTACCTTTTTTTGAAATAAAAACCGTCTAGTGAGAACGTCGCTAAAACTTATGTACAACGAAAAGTAGAATGGCCCACCTAGTTGTTTTGTTGCATTTTCACTCGCTCAGCTTAATCAGGAAGAATCAAAAAGCAAAAATACCAGGATAATTCCAGCGATCATAACCTCGTAAGGCCGGGATTAAACCTGTAAGTTATTACGTAAGTTTTGCAACAAAGCTATATGCAAGAGAGAAATGCAGATATTTGCCACTCACTCTTACCCATAGTTGCGTCTCAAAACTTATAGGTGTAATCCCGGCCTAAGGCCCAGTGTGCAATAGGATGTACGAAATCAAGGCACTATAATTTGAACTGTGTTGCAATAAGAATAAGGTATATTTTCCTATGTTCATAAACTGAAAATAGCATTATCGAACAAACGTAATTGAACCATATTGCCTTGATGGTAGATTTAAAGTCCAACTCACAAAAAACTTCCTGTTTTTAGTATGATGGGCCTTATGAGGATAACGCTCGCGAAGCGATTCCGCGCGCTCCGAGCGAACGTTTACGAAAAACCTGATTAACAACCATAATTAACCGGTATTTTTCGAACCGTTAGCATGTCCTGCCCATAAGTACCTCATTCACGTACGTCGGTACAAGAAGATCTGGTCTAATCATGGTTAATTCAATGAATGGACTCCATATTTTTAGCCTCATGGTCGGAAAAAATCGTTGGTTATCATCGGTTCAAAACTAGAACGTAAAGTATAACATTCACGACCAGATTCGGCAGGACGCCGCGCCAACTCACGCTATGGACTGACCGTAAATGGCAAGCTTTAGCGTAAAAGTCGTTACAACTGAGACAGCCAGTAAATATATCCCAAGTATAACTAAGATGCAACACACAAGTCTCAGGTCTTCGCCCGAGAACATAAAACCAAGAAATAACTTGTCGCCGCAGGCAATAAAAATAATTCGTTTCGGCCGCGCAAGATTTGCTTCAGACGATGATATATCTATCTTTAAACCGTGTTAAATTTCGCGTAAGAGTAGCAATAGTGGCATATTTTGAACTCAGACACAAGTCTAACAAAAAAGCATGCCTTGAAAACCCAACTGCTGTTTGAAAAATGTCGTCAACATAATGTTAGTTTTCATGACGCGCAATTTGGCGCCAAGAATCCGCCATTTTGATTTCCAATAATTTTAAAGCTAATGACTAAAGATCGGAATAGGTAGAGCTAATTTGCCTACACTTGATGCATGTTCATTCAGTAATGTATTCCCATCTCTCTCACGCATGAATGAATATGCGTCAAGTTTAGGCAAATTAGCTCTACCTATTCCGATCTCAGCTAATGACACTATAGTGGTTAAGACGAATTTAACCACGTATAATCGGTTTAGGCGTTTAGTAGTTACGAGGGAACATAGAGTTGGACATATATACAGATCAAACACATAACCCTTCTTTTGGGCTTTGCCGCAGTCGGGTAAAAATAGAGGGGCATTATAAGTTTACCGTATGTATCTGTATATAATTTGTGTATGTATATCGTTGTGTCTGCGTGTCTGTCTATGGCATTGTAGCTCGTAAACGGATGAACCGATTCAGATGCGGTTTTAGAAAATAGAAAGCTGGTTTAATTGAAATGGTTCTAAACTCGGTTTCATGAAAATCGGTTCGTCCGTTTAAGAGATATTTTCTCTGAAAGAAGGGGTCGCCATTACATGGAAAGTTTTTATCTATTTAATATTGACAACAGTAATTGTTGTTCAAATCATGATATAATGGGATAACTATGCAGTTGAGTTTAAAAAGAGTGTAAGGGACAGACGTATAGCACTTATTACAACTTTGTCTCTTTTTCTCGCCCTAAACTGAACTGCATAACTATATAAAGGTTCCTGTTAATGGGATTAACTTAAAGGGCATTGCGCACCTTTAGAACAATAGTGGCCTAATTCAAAATTTGTGCTTTCAAACTTTGAGTCATAAATTTATTATCATAGAGACCTAAATCGAAATTTAAAATTTCTGAATTAGGTCACTATTGTTCTGAAGGTGCGATTGGGTAAATTTGTTCGAAGAATATCGTCATTATTTTTTTTTCAGCGGCCACGGATGATTTTTACATAGTTATTTATAGGACCTCTAATTAAACATAGATATATGTAATTTATGGCGTTAAATAATATCGGAGCGGATTTAAATATCTCGGCCCCGATGCACTTAAGAGTATTACATTACATAACAAAATACGTTTATTTTTAATAATTCTATCATTATTTACCACTTTTACGAATGGCCGCTCACCTTGAAAATGTATGGATTTTACAAATGACAACACTTTTACCCAAACCCCTTTGGAATGTTGACACGATAACATTAGCAGCCTTTACACGGCACAGTTTGGACCACGGGAAACGCCACGCGCCATTCCACGCGCCAGTCCGAACCGTAGGTTTTTTACTATTTTACTATTACAGTCGCACGTACGGTTCGGAGTGAAGATTGGAATGGCGCGTGGCGTTGCCCGCGGTCCGAACTCTATGTGTGCAGGCCGTTATTGCATTGTTATCGGGTTAAGATTGTTCTATTTATAAGGTCAACTGGTAGCCACAGAATACCCGCTGTCTTGTAGATTCACGAAGTGAGCAGTCTATCAAGAACAATTATCCTACATCCCGTTAGTTCTAAAAGCGAAAAATATCTTGTTTAACTACAAACTTAACCGAAAACAATAGCGACATCTCCTTCCAACGCTGATAACTCTTAAATGGCTAAACCAATTTTGATCAAACCTAGCTCAGAATCAACCTTAATAAATTGTCTCTCTATTAAACAAAACCGCTTTCAAATCGGTATATCCGTTTGGGAGCTACAATACCACAAACAGACACAGATACACTGATACATGTCATATGTTCAACTTAGAACACTGCATCTTCGAGTCGGTTAACGAAGTAGGTTAATAATCAGTGATCGGAATAGGTAGAGTATATTTATCTAAAGTTCGCAAAAGGACATAATATAGAGTGGTTACAACCGGGTGAAATATTAATTAATTTTTATTGAATTCCGGATTACCGGTATTTTTAATGCTAAATGTACGTAATATTTACTCACGGTATGGGATACTTTATGTTAGTTTGTGATAAAAGCGGCCTGTAACTCTTTCCTTATATCTAATTATGTAAAAGGTGGAGTATATATACCTAAACTTCGTAGAAAAGAGTCATAAACTGGAGACTTCCTTGTGACTCCATTTACTAGTACCAGAAAAATACCAGAAATCCGGAATTTAAAAAAAAGTACTACTAAATTGTAACCTGGTTGTAAATATACTCTACCTATTCCGATCACTGTTATTAATATACTATCTTTAAGACCAGGCAAATAACAACAGGACTCAAGATAAATTAAACATCAAATAAATTCCCCTCACTTGTTAAATAATGCTCTCAAAAGCGTATAACTTCAGTTTCATTCCCTTCGTTACTAAAGCCGTGAATTTCCCTTAGCGAGCTTGCCGACTTGTAAACTGGAATTCCAGAAACTTCGTTTGGGACTCTTTATTGCCTTTCTTAGTCTATTTCACGTTTCATTTCATTTTCATTGCTTTTATATAGGTAACTGGTACAATCATTGTTAAATCATAAAATAATAGCGGTTCCTAGAAGTTTTGTTTATAGTATTTGAAAAAATTAACTTTTCATGTAAAATTGCGACGGTAAACAAGTAAATTTATAGTTTTTAAAACTCCTGACCTAATATAGAAAAGAGGTGAAGAGAAAAACTATTTATTGCTACAGAACACTATCATTAACAGTGTGCGCTAACAATTGGCCTTATAAGGAAGCTCAAAGTCACTCAGAGGGCTATGGAGAGGGCTATGCTCGGGGTTTCTCTGCGTGATAGAATCAGAAATGATGATATCCGCAGTAGAACGAAGGTTACCGACATAGCCCGAAGAATAGCCAAACTTAAGTGGCAGGGGGCGGAGCACATTGCTCGCAGGACTGATGGCCGATGGGGTCAGAAGGTTCTTGAGTGGCGTCCGCGGACAGGGAGACGAGCTGTAGGTAGGCCTCCAACAAGATGGAGTGACAACCTTGTAAAGATTGCGGGAACGCGGTGGATGCGAAAAGCATAAGACCGGTCTGAGTGGAGAGCCTTGGGAGAGGCCTATGTCCAGCAGTGGACGTCTTTCGGCTGACATGATGACTATCATTAAAGCATAGATACGTTTTTTTTTATCATCATCATCATCATGGCCGCCTTTTGGTGATCCCATCATGGATGTAGGCCTCTTTCCTCTTCTTCCACTCTTGGCGATCTTGTGCCCGTCTCATCCAGTCTTGACCTCCGTGCCGTCGAATGTCGTCCATCCAGCGCTGCGGTGGTCTGCCGCGCCCTCTAGTATCGGCTCTGGGTCTCCATTCAAGGACTCGTCTTGTCCAGCGACTCTCGTCCATTCTCGCAATTTTGTACCCCTCATATAATAAACCTCTATTTTGAGTACTTTCAGATCTGTAGGCCTTCTATTCAACACGTCGTCGTTAGAACCATATGTGGCATTATCTAAAGGGACCTTATTATCGATGGCGCTTACGCCGCACTGCGTCACGCGACGTTGTATTTATATCGGAGCATCTTTAATAATGGCGGAAGCGCCATCGACAATAAGATCCCTTTTCATAAATAATGTCACATATTGCGTTTGACATGTTATTATATTGTTTTTAACTCGGCCGCCATTACTGTCAAGTAAATAAGAGCTATCAAAACGTTGACAATATAATAACATCTCAAAAGCATTAAAACTTTACCGTGTAAAATTTCAGCTTCTGATTATCCAACGCATTTTCATGAAACAGTGGGCCTAGACAAGTTGCCATCGAATGCGAACGCTAGCGTTAGGTGATCACCTGTGATGATACTGACTCAGTTGACAGATTATTTGCATAGTTACCGCCCTTGGATACCGACGTTTATATTGTGATAGTGCTCGTGTTGAATTCGACCTGTCAAGATACTACCGCGTAACGACCATAATTGTTAAAACTATCACTATTTGATTAGCGCGAGTGATAGTGATCACTTTACAGCGTGTCAGTTGTAACAAGTGATATATCAAGTGACTATCTTACGTCAATTCCATACATTTTTCAAAGCGACAGGTGATCACCTAACGCTAGCGTTTGTATTTGATGGCAACTTGTCTAGCCCCGCAGAACAGAAAAAACAGTAGAAGTGTCAAGTGGGCGTGTAACAACTTCCGCGCAGCCTACCATAGTTTTGCCGCTATCGTTTATTTCAATATTTAGAAATTCCGATATTTCTAAAAAAGGAAATAAATCCAGAAGCATTGTGCTATTGTGGAATGCAAAAACGATAGCCGCACCAAAAACATTTTCCATGGTGGCGTGTTGTTTTTATGATAGTTTGAGTATTGGCGACAACAGGTCTGATACTAAGCGAAGCTCTTGCCACTTCCACTGTTTTTTTTATTCCGTGCATGGAACCTATAGCTACCTATAAGAACAATCCTAAATAACCTAGCTCTCTTCTTAAATTACGATGACCGTGGAATTGGTTGATTTAATTCGTTTGAAAGTTGCGAATGTTGCGATGCATCAGACAGACACAAAAACCCCAGACACACTGTTAAAACTGTAATCCGTACTAACAACAGTACTAACCAATAGTCATCTGGTGGCTATAATGTAACCATATTGTCTATTGCATGAACAAATGTCAGTTATCTATGGAAAACCGTTGTATCATTATAGGTTATGGGCCCAGAATCGTTAAGTGTGTCCAGGCGATTAATCCGTAAATATAACAGATATAAGAAAACTTTAAACTGATATCGAAAGTACGTTACCTGATGAGTAAAATTATATCACGAACTTTTTTTTAATAAAACCAGAAATATCCCATGTATTAACTTTAACCCCTCCCATAAATGTATATATACACAGACTTAACTCTTCATTTGTTGGGGTTAAAAAACAATGAAGCGACTCCAAAAAAAATCGAAAAAAAGCTTTAGAATTAATAGATCATAGACCAGATAAAATCCGGTAGAGTTATTATAATTCTCACTAAACATAGTTTATCAAAATAAATGGGTCATAAGTGCCACCCAGTTCAAAGAATTCAGCTTTACCAAATTGACCATCCAGACTGGATATTAAGTGGTTAATTGTTTAATTCGTATTTCATGTGTATTGCGTGACATGTTTAATTATTTGGTTTTGGCCGCGACAGTTATAATTTAGGCTACTGAAATATGGCTACATTTTGAGCCAGTTATTTATTTTTGGTAGTTTCAAGAACTGATTATTTATTACTTTATCGCCCTTATTATTACTTAATGTAATTTACTTTTTAACCGACTTCAAAAAAGGAGTCTTTTTTTTTTCTTTGTATGTTCACCGGTTACTCCGTCAATTGTGGACCGATTGTAAAAATTCTATTTTGGTTTGATAAAGTATACTTCCGAGGTGGTCCCATTGTCACCAAATCGGTATATGATGAGGGGATCAGTGAGGAATTTAGGGAACTCCTCAAATATTGTAGGCAAACATATAGCGATTTTAGTATTTTAAGTAACAAGTCCAGCATTTGCAATCAGAAAGTATCATATGGTGAAGTGGAACTGATGATGAAGACCACAGATGGCCACCGGAACTCCTCAACGGTATCGATTTCAAGGGTGGCGAGAAGATATCTCGATTAAGATAGTTGAGCGACTACAACGAAGAATATTTACTTGTTGAAATATGACTATGACTTTTTCATATCAACTAAGAAGTGGGACTACGTAATAGCGTATTATGATCACTAAATAAAAAGTATAAAATAAAATAAATGTTTTAAAAACAAAAAACCGCCTTCAACAACGAAAAAAAATAAATTCTTTAAAATTGTAGGCACCTAATAGGTTAGTCCAACTGAAGTCGGCGACCACAATATTTTCAACAAAAAGCCGACATCAGTTGGACTAACCTATTAGGTGCCTACAATTTTAAAGAAGTTATTTTTTTGCGTTTTTGAAGGCGGTTTTTTTAAGTATTGTTATTGTATGTTTTATGATTGAAACAATGACCTTCTGCTGGAGTTTCTTGCGGCGCTTCTTCTCCGCAATTATGGTCTTTTCCGAAGCGCTGGTAGATTCACTCTATATTACCGACGTGTAAAAGAGCCCTCATGTGGCCTATTTGCTGAATAAATATTTTGTTTTTTTTTAATTTTGTCACACTAGTGCTTACGTACGACTCATTATTCCCAAGAAATCTATAGTATTTTTTGGGATAAGAAGTACAGTCAAGGAATTTAATTTGTGACCCACCTTACGTCCAAAGTCAATCTGACATTCTACAGCAATAAGGTTGAGTTTCCTGTCAATTACAAATGACTTGACATCTCTATTGACAATGACATCTTCAAGCAGATTTTCTTTGAAAAGGGTAGCAAATTAACTTCCGTGACCGTACCTGTCTTTATGTTACCTCGTCCGCCATTACTGTCAAGTAAATAAGAGTTATCATAACATTCATAACGTTGATAATACGATGACATGTCAAAAGCAATTGTATTTTACCAAGTAGAACAGAGCCTAAGTTAAAAAAAATGCAATAAGGCAAGAAAAAATATATTCATAACTTAAAGTTTTAATATTTAACACAGCCTTTCGGCCGCACTCAAATGTCAGTTAATGACGATATAAGGTCAGGTGGGTTAAGAGCGTCAACAGGGTAAGTGTGACAAACTATATATTTTTTAGGAGATATTGTTGGTTTGACGGACTTGCCCCTTAGACGCACATGCCCCAGCTGGGGTAAGAGCGTCAATAGGGTAAGTGCGACAAACTATATATTTTTTAGGAGATATTGTTGGTTTGACAGACTTGCCCCGTAGAAGCACTTACCCCACCTTACCTTAGTCGTTCTTTCATGACGATATTTCACACACAACTTTTAAAAAGGAACAGGGTAAGTAATTGTCTCCAAAATGTCTCTGAGCACGGCAGCAGACAAATTACATACATACATAAACTCACGCCTTAGTTCCCAAAGAGGGGTAGGCAGAACTACAGAATTACCAAAAACTCTAACTTGTTGATAATTTAATGCAGTCAACTTAAACAAGTGAAAATGTTTGTACAAACCATAAACATATTTCTGAACAAATACACTTATTCTCCACACTCGTATGTAATCTAATATACTCCGGTAACTCGAAAATACAATACTTACAACTTCACCAACCCGAACGCAAACAAAATCCATAATAGTTCTTTCAATGTTTGTTCAGAGAAAATACTGTTTTAAAGGACCGTTTTAGCGGACGTGAAATATTTTTAAATTGCGCGGAAACTGTAACATAATCGTGTTTTGTTTTGGTTCAGTCTTCCTAGAATAATGAGAAATAAGTCTGAACAAGCAAGCTCTGAAAACCTGCTTTTGAGGAAAATAGTCAGTTTAATGGTGGTAGGATCTTCTGCAGGGTCCGTCTGGGTCGCCACCACCTTCTTATCCAATAACCTAGTCTTTGACGAAATTCGTCGATGGTTTAATTAAAACATATACTTACCTATCTAACATACTTTAGTCAGACCCTGGAAAGTTCTGTGCGTGCAGCTATGTTATACCTACACCGTGCTCGGGACGTACCCGAAGGATTTTAACTATCAATTCTAGCCCCTGTTTGGAGTATATAATGTGGTATAACATATAGTCCAATATCGCATAATTTCCGAGATTTTTATTATTTAAAAAACAATTCCATATTTAATTTAATTTGAACACCTTAACCTAAAGCATTATTTACTAAGAAATATTCATGTTGCAAGTAGCAATATCATCAAAGTACAACATAAATAAATTTAATCAATTTCTTAGTAAATAATGCTTTAAATTAAGGTGATAGAGTTCAAATTAAATTAACTATAAAATTGTTTTTTAAATAATAAAAATCTCGAAAATTATGCGATATTGGACTACATTATATACTCCAAATGGGGTGTAGAATCGATTGTTAAAATCCTTCGGGTACGTTCCGGGCACGGTGTATAAAGTTTTTTCTACTTTGTCTTTTGTCATCGTTTTTGGTTTAATTTTTGACATTGAATTACGTTGTAATTGTTTTTTGTTCTACGCAGACTCAAAACGTCGATCTTGTAGACAGCTTAAATACTTAGACCTAAAAGTCATTTTATCTTTTTCACGTCTCATACTCAACAATGACTCAAAAAGCAATATATTGACGGACTAGAGCAATATTTTTTGCTTCTAGGGACTAAAGTACTTTTTCTTTTTAATTTCTTTGGAAAGCCACAAATAGCCACAAATAGCAAATGTTGCTTATTTTGGCGAAGAGGGGGATGGTTGGGGGCAGTGGAGGTTTATGTTCCATACCCACTCCGACTACATGAACAACATTTAGCTGGCTGTTTGTGGTACACCATTGCCTCGGTCTTCGTTTTAGAAAAGATATATACAGGATGTCCCATTAATCGATATCAACCCGCCAAGGGCTGATAGAGCAGCTAAAAAGCTATCGATTTAACCCCTTTGTATGTTCAGCGATTTTTTACTACTTTCAGAGATATTGAGCATTATAATCTGATTTTTTTGTAATTTTCCCAAATGTCCTTGTCACAAAAAATCCTTAAATTCATGTTTTATTTCAGAAGTTTTTCAGTTGTGTCTTATACTATTAGAATCATTACGAATCAGCGAAGTTTTTAAACTCTTATTTTATAATCAACTTTTTAAGTACTGACATAAAGTTTTTTTCTCCATACTAGGTGTCTCAGTGTTTGTTTTTCACTTTGTACTTAATAAGGGGAAAATTACAAAAAATCAGATTATAATGCTCGATATCTCCGAAACTAGTAAAAATCCCTGAACATACATAAGGGTTAAATCGATAGTTTTTTGACTGCTCTATCAGCCCTAGGCGGGTTGACGTCGATTTATGGGACATCCTGTATATACCATTTATAAGGTTTTCTAGGTAGCACAAAACCAAAATTGTACATTTGTCTCATTCTGTATTTGAGTGACGAGAAGAGATTAAAAGAGGATAGCGCTAAATTGTATTGTTTCGCGATGACTATAGGTGAAAAACTTAAGTAAATGACCTCTTGCATGTAGTTGTATACAAAACTAATATCGAATTTATGTCAAATTTCCAATATAGAATGTCTAACGGTCTATACAACTATGCTACAACTACATGCAACAGAGGACCCTGCCAAGATGCATTGCACTAACTAGCATTTCTATTCGATTGGTTTAAAAATGAAACGAATAGAAACGTTAGTCAGCGCAATGCATCTTGGCAGGGCCCTCAGGTCATTTACTTAAGTGTTTCACCTATATCAAGCTTTAGCCACTCGTCCCTTGATTAACATCTACTATTATTTGGCACACACATAAAACAAGATAATTGTAAGGTTTATTACGTTCTTACCATTTTCTATTACACACTTTTCTTTTACTGTTACATCTCTACCAAAGAAATTGGAGTGCATGAAAGCGTTGCTTGAAAATTCTATGGGCACCTGCATTTTATATAAGGATTGGGATCGACCTCTAACTAGCAGATTAACCTACTTCGTACCAAGAGCCTCGATATGGGGTCTATTTTGTTGGAAATTTAGGTAGTTGGGCAGTGAATGAGTTCAGACAAGCCGTACATACCAGATGAGGTTAGTTTTGTAAGACAAAGATGTGGCTATCTTATCTCGAACGATTTTCTATACTCTGAATCAAGATGCTGTAACTCCAGAATTGATACGAGCTATTGGCTGCTTTATCTCTTGATGTTTTAGGATGTTTTCAGTTTAAGTTAAATTTAGGATTAGGCTATTTCGATACAGAATTATTTATCGTCTGTTAGGTTCGATTTTGGTAATAGAATGTAATGTTCACAGGTAAGCCATACAAAGAAGTAATATTTATCTTTTGTAGTGACAAATCAAGATTATTTTGTTTAGAATGAATTTGAAAGTGGAAAATTTTAATAATAGGTATGGTCGGCCAAGAAAGTGGTCTACCAGTTTTGACAAAAGTTTCTATGAGATCTAATTATCGCTAAGGTTGACACTTCAACGTAGGGTGGTAGACCAGAATTTTTGCCGACTGTACGAACTTTTATACCACCTGATGGTAAGTGGGATCTGTGAACCATAGACATTTGCATTGTCAAGACTACAATCTTACGACTCCAAATCCGTTGCCAAACCTGAGGAATTGAGGACTAAGATGTCATACCTCTGTGCTAGTATTTTCACAAGAGGTCTTATCCCCAATTCACCAGAACATAACGATGTGAATTCTGTTTGGCGGTAGGTTAAAAGTACAAGATATTGGAAGCGACCCGGACGGACCACGCAAAAGGTCCTACCACCACTGAAATTAAGGGGAAACCTTACATTTTATCGAATAAGTAACGATAGCATCACATTCATTGAGAAAATATGTATGACAATTGGTATCAGCCCCCAATTTACGTAATAAATAAGTAATTAATAGATTTTATACATACATACATACATAATCTCACGCCTTCGTTCCCAGAGTGGGGTAGGCAGAGCTACAGAATCACAAACATCTCTAAAAACTTGTTGATAATTCTATAACCACAAATTGCACAATTAGGCTAAGATGTTTACCAGCGTATTAGTGACAGGTTGCAAGCCCATCGCCTACCAGTACTACAAGCCTTTATTCCCTTAGTCGTCTCTTACGACGTCCACGGGAAGACATGGAGTGGCACTATTCTAACTCGGCAACCACACGAGGCTATAGATTTTTTAATGAGTTGAAATTGACGTTGATTTTCGTATCATCATCGAGTAGCAAAGGGGAAATATACATAAAGTAATGTATGAAAATAAGTAGTATAAGTCGGGGAGGGAAGATGGCCTATTCTGCCGAACTTAGAAAAAACGACGTACACTCAAAAAAATGAGAGCCAACAAAGAGAGATTTTCACTTAGTTGACATAAAATGAATACAATAGTTAAGATATTAGTTATACAAACCAAAACTGATAGTAACAAACAGCAATTCCTTTATTGAATCAACTAACATCTTAGTTGATGTATCTAACGTCTTAGTTGGTGTATCTATCGTCTTGTCAGGCTCGTATGGGATCAAGACGCTTATGCACAACAATCACAATCTTGTTACAAGCGACCAATTATTTTTTTCAGTGTATGTCTCATAGAACCGCGTATGTATAAATGACCTTATTTCTTAAGATGGAGGGTTGAATTTACTTTGACCATCTAATTGCGCATGCGTCCTTTTTATTTAGGAGGGCAGTATTGAATTCCGACGAATTTGGTTAGTCTTTGATCTAGATTGTTAAATAATGGGGTCCTAATAAAAATACATTTTTTCGACCTGAGGGGGGGGGGTTTACGGCGGGCTAAAGAAGACGAGTAGGATGAGTTTTTTTTAGGGGTTTGTACGTACTACGGCTAGGTCCAGAACATGTTTTCGAATAATAATGGCAATTCGAAAATGTGACGCATGTTCGAATGTTTGTGCTCGAGCTACATTTAGTTTTAATATTCTAGCCAACACAAATAATTTTGTGAATTGTATAAATGCAAATAATACGTGATCGGCCTAGCAGCTTCATCATTCAACAAAACGAATAAAAACCCCGCCATGTTTATTCCCCGAACGCCAATTCGGGTTTGTTCGGGTAAATTCGGATGTAAAAATTCAGGGGTTTATTTACATATCAACTGTGCCTCGATTTATTCAGCAAATAGTTCCGTAAACATATTTTCTTTGGGTTAAGTTGGATGTGATATACATACGAAAATTATATAATAACTGCGATAATATGGCAGTTTTATAACTACCGTTCTAACGTTTTTAAACGATAAGCAAATGCGCTATATTAAGTAACCTGTATCTGTGGTTGACTTTAATGTTAACATTAATGTATTACCTAGATGTCATTAAAGTATCGGTTATCGCTGTAGTTGCATCTTAATGTTCACTTTACAATATCTGTGACCTATACTTTAATGTGAACATTAAGATACAGGTAGGTACATTAAGATACAGGGTAACAACAGATACAGGTATCTCACATATTGTAGACTGTATGTAGATAAAGTAATGTATGTCCTGTATGTTCTGTACGCATAATTAGGCATTAAAACCATCACCGAGTATACTATTCTTTGGGAACCCAGATAGGATGTACAACGGGATCCCTTTCGTTCGTCTATTTTTTTTAGCCTGTTTTAATTTGGCATAATTGATTTGGCATAATTTGTATTGGCATAATAGTACAGTCGCATAGTAATACCTTGGCCTACTACTTTGATTGGCATATTACGCTTTTAGAGTAATTGTAGTTGAACTAATTTGTATTGGACTAATACACATTATGCATATTAATGTTTGGGCTAATAATTATTTGCTATATCTTTCATTAACCATAATTAAGTTAGGCTAGGTTATTAGGCTAGATTAGGTTAGGTTAGGTTAGCATGTTGTCCAGGCGCGAAGCGGGTTGTGGTTCTTTATAAAAAAAAATTAGGACAATATTTTTATGCATTTTTTAATGATGCCAAATAATTATTATGTCTTTTTGTATTTATGCTGTTTGATATTTATGCTTTTTAATTTTATGCGTAAAAAAATATGCCTCAAGATGATTAGGTATATCGCTATTTCGGCTAGAAGAAATTATACATAACAATATTAATACAAATGATTATATGCGATCCAACAGTGAACCATGTACAACGCTAAAGGAAACGGTTTTCGAAAATTTACTTGAACGCTTGACGCGACCTTCTGCAGCTTACGCCGATCTAATGTACAAAAGTCTTCCATAACGATAACGTTAACTTAAATAAAAACCGGTCAAGTGCGAGTTGGGCTCGCGCACCGAGGGTTCTGAATTTAAGATAATATGGTTGGAAAACGCAAAAGAAAATACTTATTTTGGTATGAACTTTATTATGTATGCTATAAAGTCCAGTTTGACTAGCCTTAATTTTAATACCGATTTTTAAAGTGTTTGACAACTTCATTTTATTTTTCCATAAAATATAATAAGTACCTAATTATCTTTAAATCAGGAATTTTTCAGATTTTTTGTTCAATAAACTTCGGAGATAAGGGGGGAACGGTAATTTTTTGTACATTTTTGTATATAAATCAAAAAGTACTTCCCGAAAAATTATAAAAAAAAAGTTTTGAAATGTGCAGACTGAGCCCTTTCATATGACTTTCCGTTTGCTATAATCAAATCACTTTCATTTTTCAACCCACCATTCTAGACACCTTAACAAATATTTAAAGAATAATTTATTACTTTTTTTACTAAAAACAGATGCGGGCAAGCAAGTTATACAACTATGCCAAATTTCAAGTTGATAGTGACATACAGACAGATAGACAGACAGACAACGAAGTCTCACCATAAGGGTTCCTTTTTTACCATTTTGGTACGGAACCCTAAAAATTAACGAATTCATCTTGTCTAAGGCCACAGGAGAATAGTTCTCTGCGATAAATGTTTTATTTGGATCTTTAATAAAAAAAAAAGTTATGATAAGAATATTTTACAATAGTGTTAGCAGGTTCCCCATTTTCTTTGAACTACGCCTTATATTTAATAAACATTTTTTATTGTTTGAGCCAGTCAATTATTTTCTCACAGATTGTATTCGTTATGTCTAAGGTTTATTTATGTATACGAATTCGAATTGAAAATATACCTACTGCTTATTAAGTTTTGTTACGGCGTCTTACAGTATCATTGTTTTTTATTTAAATTAATATGGTCGCCTTTATCTCAGGGGATAAAGCAACCATCACTCTCGCACTTACACAGAGTGGTCAGAAAGTGACAGATGTTTTATCCATATCAATAAACACGACTATAATAGGCTGTAAATTAAACATGACTATGTCGAATCCTGATACTGCATAAATTATTCGTTTATGCACTTTAGTGTTTTCGGTACAAATATTTAGAATAACATTAAATTAAAAATAGTTTTCATCACACTTGCTCGTTAAATAGTGTCCTAATATGCTAGAAAAATCGACCGTAAATCCAAAATAATACCCGCGGGCTTTTTTTTTACAATTACGCCCTATCGTGCGTAATAGCTTTTTTTTAAATAAAATACGTGGACTCAAACTATCATAATACGCCAGGACCCCAATTCTTGTGCCATTCGATATGAAGTTTCATTCGAGATGAAATGTCAGTTGCATACAATTTTCTAAAAATCTCGTATATAAACTATTGATCTCGACTGTCACTAGAATCGGACTCCTGAACACGTTTGACATTATCTGTGGTAAGTCATAGACAATGATGTAGTCTGCCGCTAATTTATAAATACTGATTAGTGATTATAAACTGTGTGATTCTAAAATAATAATTAAAAGGGTGTCTTTGTGCACATATTAAAAAAACATGTCGTCATTAGAAGAAATGGATAATGCGACTCCGCCGGACATCGCCAACGCGGCTAAAATTATTAGTGAGAATCGTAAGTTAGAAATATGATGTTTTGTCTGATTTTATTTCATTTCCTCGCAATTGTGATGAAAAACATTGTATGTTACACGGGTGGTAAAGGAAATAGAAAGCTCGAGTCATTAAAGCTCTCTCGTTTGTAATTCTGTCTTTACCACCCTTAATACCCAATGTACTATTTTGTTGTTTTTCAATACTCTATATATATACCTATATAAAAATTAATCCCTATTTCCCTTGGTCACGCCATCACGCTTGAACGGCTGGACCGATTTCGCTTATTCTTTTTTTGTTGTGTTTGTTATTGTCAATTTTTTCTTTCATTCTTACCTTAAGAATGAAAGAAAAAATTAAGAAAATTGCGCAGAAAAATTAAAAAAAAAACACTGGGAAAGTCGGAAATTTGCAGCGGGGCGAAGCCGCTGGGGGGTCGCTAGTAATTGATAACAATAGTCGCAATAGAATCATCTGAAAGGGGTTTGGGTAAAAGTGTTGTCATTTGTAAAATTCATACATTTTCAAGGTGAGCGGCCATTCGTAAAAGTGGTAAATTATGATAGAATTATTAAAAATAAACATATTATTTTGTTATGTAACCCTTAAGTGCATCGGAGCCGAGATATTTAAATATTCATACTTGGGCGTACTTTTGTACTAAAAACTGAATACTTAAATCTTTAAAATCTCCACTTCGATATTATTTAATGCCATAAATTATATATATCTATGTGTATTTAGAGGTCCTCTAAATAACTATGTAAAAATCATACGTGGCTGCTGAAAAAAAAGTGACAATATTCTTCAAACAAATTTACCCAATGCCCTTTAGATTCAATTGATGCATAATATTACATTCTCGTTCGATCTCATTGCGTTTATCCTAACCCTCATGCACCATCAAAATTATCCCTTACCTCATACAAAACTAATTCCCATATGTGTACCCAGTCTTACGGACAGTCAGCAACAGAGTTGTACCCCTGTTTGTACAGCATTACGGTCCATAACGAGGGTTATTCTTGTTGCTAATTGTACATAAGGGCGAGTGCATACGACAGCGAGGGTGGCTTTATTGCGGACCATGGTTAAAACAAGTGGGTATTTGATTTTAGGGGGCTGTGTTTTTTTATAAGCTTTGAGGAAGTGAACTGGTGTCCGGCTAGGAGTTTTGCCAAAAAAAGTTTGGTTGGTTAAATGAAGAGTAGAGGACAAATTTTGTAACTGCAGATGTTTTTAGGATTTATTTCCTACTCAAAAGGTGGCAAAAGGAGCCTATATTAAGCCTCCGCTGTCCGTCCGTCCGTATATCTGTCAGCGGGTCGTATCTCATGAACCGCAATAGATAGACAGTGCCCCCCCACGGGACCTCTTTTAATTTCCCCAAAAACTTCTCTTCCGTAATAATTTGATCTCAAAAAGAGTTATGACTATTTAGAAGAGAAAGACCTAAATAATCTTGTTTTTCAATTAGTACTACCATATTTTGATCTCCAAATTTATTGAATTTTAGTAGGTACTTTATTTATTCTGCTGTTTGGAATCACAATTAAAATATTTTAACAACCTGCTAATACATTAAAATTTTGTAAAAGTAGAAGATCTAATATGAAAAAATAATAGATCTTCTATTTAAAAATTACAAATCAAGTACCCAAGTCTGTACCTACCTCAACAAATTAATCCTTTGCACCACAGACACAAAAGTAAACCTAAAAAAAAAAACTTAACACTGCACTAAAACACTGGCCACTTATAAACAAAACTTACTAACCATTAACATAAATTAATTGTATTAAATCCTGGCTGAATAAAATTCGAAATTGGAATCGTTCAGTTCGTAAAGTTCGTTCGCAGTGAGTGAATGATCGGGACGAGCGTACCCGTCGGACCGCGCGCGGACTCTGAGAGTGGCGGGAAACAGGGATAGACGGAAGGGTGAATGAATGGTATGCCATTGAAATGTTTTGTTTTGAAAATCGACGTTTGCTGTTTTGTTTGATGTTAATACATATACAGACTGTGCTGAAATATACTCGGTGATTAGTTAATTACTTTTGTCCCAATATTATGGGAAACGTGCAACAGAATAATGTAATTGCCAACTGAATATATTTTGAAAGTATTTTTGACTTTGGTTTTGTGGCTTCAGTGTACAGGATTGTGGAAAAACGGACAAACAATAAGGTGAATTTTGAATTAATGATAGAAAATAATAGTACCCATTAGGTCCATTTTTGATATTTTTGTATTTCAATCCCCCGAGGTTTTAATCCGTAGTAGCTAGTGTAAAATTGCCAACGTCCCTATGGATATTTTCTGGGGTCTTTGGATAGAATTAGTGGAAAACTTGAATGAACGGAAAATAATGAATGGAAATTGTACAATTGTTTTTTAAACCTCTATTGTAGTGGTATTTAGCATATCGATACCTTTAGACTCAATTGGCGTAAACGCCATTTTGGCCAAAATGAGTTTTTAATGCAGTTATACTCAATTTTTCATTCTCTATCGATCTGTGTAGTTAAAGTTGAGAAATTCCCAAAAAAAAGTCGAATACGACCCAGAATATTAGGCCCAAAAAACATGATTTTTGTAATTGTTTGGGCGTATTTGCTGTATTTTTTTATTTTCTACATTTCAAGGTCGTAAATGATATTGTTTTTATAGTAAAAGGATGTATGATGATATATGTAAGTCTAACGTGGCTTATACGACCCTATTGTTTCTGCAAAAAATAATAGATGGCTTTTACGACCCAATATAAAAGAGCCACAAATAATTAAATTGAAGGTCGTACTTTATAATAGTCGTATAAAGTGGAAATATTTTTGCCTCTTATAACCTGATCAGAAATAGAAAACATTAAATCTCAATTGGCGTAAATGCCAAAACTCAACTTTTCAGGAGAGCTAACATTAAAAAAAAAGTATTATTTAAAGTAAACCCAGTATGTAAGAAAACGGAAGGCTTATACGCCGTGGAAAAATACTAAAAATGTTACTTACGCCCCAAAAAAATACTGTTTCTGTGATAGGTTTGGGGTGTAAAAGCCAGGTGGACTATTTTTTAACTGTAATAGGGTGTATAAGAGAGACACTCATCTGTTACCTCTGTCGATATAAGCATAAGAATAAATAATAACTACACGTAGGAGCGAATCTCCTTGGACCAGGCCCCAAATGCCGTGCTTTAAATACCTAGTTCTCCCTTCACCCCGCTACGCCCGTCTGTCTTCCGCGCCTAAAGTTAGGGCTGTCACTTGCGAAATATTTTAATCGGTTTATGAATGTGGTATACAAGTTTAGTCACGAAATGTTATTTATGTTTTACTTCAACGTGGAAACATTGTTGCAAAATATGTTTTTTACATTTACGTTAAATTAGGTTATAATACTTTTTGATGATATTAAGATTATCTCCAGAAAATTACATGGCTTATGTGGCTATTAATCATCTCTATAACACGGAAACGAGTCTATAAACAACCTTTAAAATATTAACTAAACACCTCAGGTGCCGGCGGTAGGTATCTAACGCGCCGAGTGCGCTTCCGGAGACGCCAGGAGTTTCGCTTCTACGTCTAGGTATTATTTATTCTTATGATATAAGATTGAAGGTGCCAACAACTGTTGTAGCACTATCAAACACTGGGACCCTTACCAGAGGGATTGCACTGGGCGTGTCGCGCCGCCTTAGTAACCTTCCCGCTGGTCCATTCCGAGAATGGATATCAGTCCGGGGCCGGCACCGACCGAGCGAGCACGCGTGCGCCACGATATGCCTTCCGCCGTCTTGAACGATCGATCTCGGGGCGTGCCGTAATACGTAATGAAGTTAGTTTTGTGAATAACCTTAAACTTTTTATTATTTACTTGTTATGTGGTGTTGATTGATAGTAAAACACACGATGAAATGAAACGCACTCCGAAAAGCTGTTACATTGTACTGTTGTGTAGGTAAGTGGTTGTTTGAATTAACAAAAGGACGTAAAATATTCTTTTTTTACGTTGACTATGAAATTACAGCACTTACTTAAATAAATGAAGATTAGCTGACTATAATGTCATTGGAATAAAGATTTTCGGTACCTAACTCATATTTCGTGTGTTTATTTCACCATCCTATTTATTTAAATGAATAATTATATTCCGAAAAGATTATAATATATGTATTTATAAACACTTAAGTTAAATGTAAAGTATGTGTTACTTTGTACAAAATATTAGTATTATGGCCCGCTAGAAAGAAGATGGCCACCGTAGCCTATGAAAGTTTACATCATTGAACCATCATTTCTAGGTCTCCGACCTATCAAAAACCTTTTACTAATTCCTTTTTGAAGAAACCCATATTGTAAACTCTTCGAAAAACAACCGCTGGGAGCTCAATCCACAACCTGAGCGTTCGCGGAATTACATAAAATTTCTCTTATACACCCTATTACAGTTAAAAAATAATCCTCCTGGCTTTTACATCCTAAACCTATCACAGAAACGGTATTTTTTTGGGGCGTAAGTAACATTTTTAGTATTTTTCTAGGGCGTATAAGCCTTCCATTTTCTTAAATACTGGGTTTACTTTAAATATTACTTAATCATATTCTTTATCCTGAAACTATATTTATTATGTCCAAAACTGAGCTTTATAACTCAAAAAACAAAAATGAAATGATAAAAATAATTTAGAAAAAAAAGTTTTTTTGCTCTCCTGAAAAGTTGAGTTTTGGCGTTTACGCCAATTGAGTCTAAAGGTATCGATATACAGGCGATATAATAATGACTTTTGCATCCTAAATATACCTAGGTATCTGTTGACAAAATATCCCTTTTTTTATTGCGTAATAATATCTTTATGATTTTTTGGCATACCTAATCAATATTCATTTGTTTGTTTAGTCTATGCACTAAGTATAATATGGCGGGAGATTGAAATGAACGGACGGAAGGGTGAATGAGTACCTTGTGCGATTAAAGTGTTTTGTTCTATCGACTACCCTTTGAAATTCGACCCTTGTGTTGTTTGATGTTAAATATACAAATGAAAGGGTAATTTATTTCTTTAAAAGAGAAGCATACCTATAGTACCTACAATCGAATGTTGATTTTACTGTGAAACACTTCACTTCTTTATTGTGTATTAAAAAAAGCTTGGACGTGTTATAAAATTTACTTATTGCCATATCCTTTCTACCAATTCTACCTTTACTAGCAACTTGTCAAGGACCGGTTACAATTGTCACAATACAACTATGAATTTCAGGCGAAATGAATAATTTGCGTTAAATTTCAATTAACGTTTTGCAATTTTCAGGTGCGGGAAACTTATGAAGTATAAAAATCAAACCATAAGTAAATTCAAGTTTTTTCTAGCTTGAAAACAGAACTTTTATTCGAGTCCGCAGTTGGCAAACCATTTTGTTGCTAAGCGCCATCTATACCATACCTAACGAACTTGTAGCTTGTAGTAACTTTGCGGGGATTATTGATTCCGACTAACATCACGAGATGGCGTTGTTCTTAAAAAAGTCTGTACTGCATGTAAAGCTGGCCTGAGGTTTTGAAGCTTTTGAAGATATTTCACTAGACTTGATAAATAATAGATGTATATAATATAGCGTGAATTTGTTGATAAAATAATAGTCTTACTCTCAAGAATATTAATTTAGGTACTACTTTAATACGTTTTGTTATTTTATCTCTAAAAGCATTGAACTCTCTTCTAACCTTTTAATCAAATTTCGATTTTTATTTGACCCTTACCCCTGCGTAGATTAAATAAGATTTGTCGATAAAATGCACTGTAAATGTCTGCAGCGTCAATTTCGATCTTAATTTTGTCACAATCTCTGATTTCTCAATAAAATTCACAAGCGACTTGGCTGACGTTTGAATCCACAAAACCCTTCATAAAACCTGCGTTCCTTAACGTTCATGCATAACGTTGCTGCTTTATGACTTATTATTGACTTTGACTATGGAGTGTCAACTCTTGGACCCGGTCATATAGGAAGTGAGAATCTCCTAAGCAAATAAGAGTCACAGTCGCAGGTCAATGTCAACAGTTCCTCTAAAGCTCACCAATAAGTTAGTTTAATGACACTTATGAGAGTGTGTATTTAGTTCCTGCGACTTGGATGTTTTCTAGTACCCATAGTTCATCGTTGTCTAGTACCCATAGTACCCAGCCTAGAGCTTAATTAGGGACTAGATCAATGAGTGTTAGATTGTCCCCTGATATTTATGACTCACCTTATTATGAAGAAAATTAATGAGTATTTAATAACAACAAGCAACAACAATTGGTAACGAAAGAAGCATAGTTATTTAATCAGTTATACAGGGTGTCCCAGGAAGTAGTGTCAAGCGGAAGTCCAGAGGTAGTGCACCTCAAGGGGCATCTGAATCACCCCCATGTATGTTCCGCGATTTTTAGTATTTTCAGAGATATCGATCATTTTAATCAGAATTTTCGTAATTTTTCCTTATGTCCATGTTATGAAAAACCCTTGAGTTCATGTATTATTTTAATAGTTTTTCATTGGTTTCTTACATTGATAGAATAATTATGAACTTAGGATGTTTTTAAAACTACATGCCAGCTTTTTTTTCATGATGACTTTTTGTGTAATCACACATAGTTACTTTCTCCATACTAATTGTACCCCATGTTTGTTTTTCAGCTAGTATGGACAAACAAACTTTGTGTGATTACACAAAAAGTCATCATGAAAAAAAAGCTGGCATGTAGTTTTAAAAACATCCTAAGTTCATAATTATTCTATCAATGTAAGAAACCACTGAAAAAATATTATAATAATACATGAACTTAAGGGTTTTTCATAACATGGACACAAGGAAAACTTACCAAAATTCTGATTTAAATGATCCATATCTCCGAAAATACTAAAAATCGCGGAACATACATGGGGGTGATTTAGATGCCCCTTGAGGTGCACTACCTCTGGACTTCCGCTTGACACTACTTCCTGGGACACCCTGTATATTAATTCCACGTTACTGCTAGGTCTTCTCTTATGATAAGAAGAGAGAAGACATGATAAATAATCATTACATCTTTCAAAAAGGCGACCAAAACTGTAAAAAGGCATCCCTTGAGAAAAAACAAAGGATTAGACTAATATTAATGACAAACAAAGTAGGGTTCATCTTAGTTGAAATTGTTCATCATGCTTCAAATCGAACATTTAGAGCACGGAATAAAGTCCTTTTAAATTTTGAGGAAACAAGTTAAAGATGCTGTAGTGCTATTCGACCAAACGTATTACAAATAAACCACTGTGCCTCATTCTTGTTTATTCTTACACATTTTTGACATCGGTAACTATTTTCGAAAAGTTTTTTGCTTTGCGCTAAAATGGTTCCATATTTATTGAACTTAAAATCATCCGTACTACCACCACTACCATTTAAATAAACAATAGCAAAATCACTGTAAGAATAAACTTCATTACGTTGTTTACTTACATTTGATAGATCGACAGATGAAAAGAACTGTCAATCGTCGACCATTATTGTAAGTCCTCCACAACAACACAACCTCCAAACAGCTTCTGTTCAAAGTAAATTACAAGACACTGTCTTGTCCAAGATCAATTAAATTAAATTAATTATTTTGAGATTTTTACCAACATAGTATATAGATCATCGTATGAATTGATAAGGCAATCAATCAGAGCGAGAACTGTGCCAACACCTAAATCGCTAGCATCTACGTCTGACTACGATGTTTATGTATTGCTAAGTCATGCAACACTGCAATTAGGAACCAACTGTGGCCGTAACGCAACGTAACGATTTTTTACCAGTACCAGTAGCCGTCAATTTTAGATTTTATGCCCGACATTTAGGTTAATTACTTTGCTTGAGGTAAAACATTGACTTACGAAACCAAATAAAAAGTAAATATTTTATAGGAAGAAGTAAAACGTGTAATAAGGGCCGCGGAAAATCTGACCCAGAAACCTTCGAACTTCCATAATAAATATGGAACATCGTTAATAGCAGCGGTATTTAAAAATTAAGATGGAGAAGATGGAATATTCCTAATGATAGATTATCATTTATGTCACAGAAGAAACAGAAGAATGAATTAAAACCGAATGCTTACAGCTTCACTTCACTAGATAAAGAGAGGCATCTTCTACCTATTTTAAGGGTCACTGAGTGGACCAATCCTCTGCAAAAAAAATTAAGTATATTCCTTATTCTAATGTAAGTGCAGAAGTTGTATTATTTTTCAATAAGGTGCAAATAAAACTGTACCGTTAATGCCTGACGGACTAGAAACAGTGCACTGGATTTTTCAATTCGGACTTTTGGTTCAACTAAACTATGCACTAAGAAAATGATTCAAATATCAACCTCTAATGCAAAGCTATTGGGGATAAATTCTTGAAGTTTAAACTGATCAGTCATGCATTGTACAATTACCATTGAAATAATGTTGCTTTATTTGAAAATAATACACGTTCTAAGACTTGAAAAATGAAATTCGTTTCAGCTTACTGCCATTATATTAATATTCCCACCGTTTTCTCGCCAAGATTAATTTCAGTCAAAGTAGCTTTCTAATCTTTTTGTTTCGGGTCAATTAATGAGATAATTGCGGCAAATTGTAATAAGAAAGTACTAATCCAGGCTCTGATAGATGGTGTATAGTGATATAGTGAACCAGATTTGGGCCTCGTTAAGCTACATAATAATGTAACGTTGCGTTTCGTCTTCGATAAATTTTAATGAAATTTAGCAATTTTTTATAATAGACCACGGCTAAGTCAGTGCGTAATAACACATTAGTAAGTCAATAGTAAAACATTATGAGTGATACACAAAAGTAAAATAAGTGAGGTTAAACAAAAAAAGGATCCTGTTTTTAGTACTTGAGTATGTTAAACCATTACTTGCAAGTATTTTTAAAATTTTACATAACATTACTACTAGTAGTACTGAACTTTCCTTTTCAAAAAGTAATGTAAGAAAAACACGTCCAATTCATTATGCATTTCCATAGGCCACCTCGTACCTATTACTAGATACTATGAACTATTGCTCCCATTTATTTGTAGCACGTTCCCGAATAAACTAAATTGGTTTACATTTAGACCACTAACGATGTCTTGACTTTTTGTACAAAACTTTTGGCTCCTAGCTTTCTATACAAAATTGACCCGCCAGACTTCTTGGCACTGAACGCGGATCTCGTTCACAGCCAGGAACTACCGTTTCAGTGCATTGTGACCTCGCGAGACGTGTCGCTGGCCCTCAGTATGTAGTAGAGTCTTCAAGTAACAAAAACATTGCAGTGACTTGCTTGCCCGAAGGTCTATTTTAGAATACGGTGTCGAGGACCGATACGCGCATGCCCGTTATTATCTTGCGCGCTAGGCTCAGTTTGCACGCCGCAGCCGAAAGCGCGGCCGCGCGCCGCGTCAAAACAATCGAGCCGCAAACCAATTCGAATTTCGAACGCGTTCGGTAGTGAGTGCATTCCATATTCAAAAATTCAAAATGAGGCGCAACGTGAAAATTGTATTCCTATTCGGAACTGTGTGGATGTTCTTCCTTTTTTACTACATGCAGTCTGATTCGCAACAGTCAAAGGTAAGAATGAAAAAAAAAACAAAGATGAGACGGTTATCTACGGTGATATAATTGTAGATTTAGGTGAGGAATTTGGTTTTGTTTATGAAGAGTCAGCTGTGAGGTTAGAACGTTTTGACCCCTGACTGCAATGCAGTGCGCATGACACAGTCTTCCCACGCGAATGCGACGCGATAACTGCAACGGCAACCCACCTCGAAGCATGAAATAGACCTATTTAAAATGATACAAAAACATGAAAAACCGAATACCAATACTGTTTTCATTCATGAATAAGAACAGACTTTGATAGATAGATCAATTTTCGTACATACTTGAACAAGCTACGCTAAAAGTCAATTACCGCAAGGTATACGAAACGAACTTAACATAGATATTGTTAAGCATTTAGGACGTTTAAATTTAGCTAAGGCAGACAAGTGAAACTGACAATCAGTTAATATAGAATATATTTCGCCATTCACACGATCCGTGAATCACTCAATTGTTACTTAACTAACGAGTAAAATAGGTATGAAAGTTGCCGGTTTCCTTCATAAATTATTTAGTCATTACGTGCCAAAGACTAGGTATATTTTATATGGTTTGCGGTAGTCTGAACAGTCAGGCAAAATTTTCATATTTAGGTCAGGAAACTTTTACTGACTTTGTGAAGATGCAAAAATATTTTCTAAAAAAATTGTACCTACTTAATACCGTATAATAATAACAGATTTGATTATAAAGAATACACATAGCAGAAAAAAAACCAACAATGTAATAGAGCAATGAATAATGATGGCAAAAGCCAGATAAGAATGGCCGCGGATTATGCTTGTTTGCGTATAATGGGAGAGGCCTGTGTCCAGTGGTCGACTTAGTATGGGTCCATATTGGCTCACCTAATTATTTTTACTCATAACGACTCATAAGTCCTAATCATCGCAACTCCTAACGTATTTTTTTCAGCAACTGTTACTTTTTCAGGATTTTTATCAATAAAACCTAACCTAACCTAGTCTTATCTACACATTGAATATTTCAGAACTTCTGAACAGTTTACTGTTCCAGCGGTATAAAAAAATCATTTTCGGAGTTCCGATAATAGGAGTTGCAATTTTAGTTGAACTTTGGCGCTCCCACTTAGTATGTATGTTAACACTTAACTGTACAGAACAAAAATCAACACATTACGATTAATATAAAAAATACGTATAAAGACGAACTCGTCCCTTTAAGGGATCTCTTCTAGCTAACCCTAAGTGAAAGGTTGTGCGTCGAGCAAGCAAGTGAATAAAATTATTATTTATTTATTTAGTGACACGATGAAAACATGGCACAATCATTTTTTTTTCATGGTGTGGTAAAAACTGTCATTGTTGTCTGCCCAGTGCAGAATTTGTCATCGTGTAAGAAGTAAAAAAACCTTGCTCATTCATGCTTTGCTTTGTTTCACATTTTTTCCTCTTAAATAAATAACTTGGTTTTATGAATTTTTAATGTTTTTGCACATATTTACCGCAATAAAGATTTCAATAATCATTTCTAGAGCAGAAATATACACCGTTGATTTGTTGTCGCAACCTAAACTTGTAATAATAGCTATAAATTAAAAAAACAATTATACACATTCGTCTCGCAGATATTTTTACAAACATTTATAAATTTTAAATCGTGGTTTCATCGTCCTTCCATTTTACCTTATTTCGTAAGCAGCAACGTTTCTACGAATATGAATACGTCAACATCATACATGGGTTTTACCGGTTACTGCTGTAATTTCATATATAAGGCCACGTTTATGTTGTTATTTTTAACAGCTCATTGTTGCATATTGTTATCAGTTCATCACCAGCGTACATAATTATAAACTGTCAAGTACCAGGCAGTGAAAGGGACAGATTCCTAGCTGTATCCCTTGCATTAACTGAAGCTTCATAAGTTTCAAGAGCTAATACGGCCTCTGGTGTTGGTATATTTACACACTTTTTTTCTTAAGAATCACTCTCGATTACTCAATCTCCTACAATTACTAACGTTTGCTCTACTTCTCTCATTTCTGCTTTGTCATGCAAAACATGTAATTCGTCGAGTACGTTGGCTAGCATTTGCAATTCACTCAACGTTTTTTAAACAACGACTGTTTTTTGCAAGTCTCTTGCAAAATTTCTGGTTCAATCAGTGTTTTATTTTGGCTATGATCCAAGAATACTCGCATCATAAAGTATTTTTACTCGAGTGAAAATTGTCGTAGACTGGTGACTGTAGTAATTGCGGTTATTAATGTGACAATTATCATCTTTGTCGCTATAAAATTCATTAAAATTTCATTAAATTTCTGCTCTATATAATATTTTAACGACTTTACTTCCGTCTTCAATACTTGCAATCGAAAAATAACTTTAAAGTAAGTTTATGGAAATCGATAAAATATTCTACATCAATGAAGTTAATTCATACTTATTTAATTGCATCCAATGAATTATAAAAGCAATGTTAATATCTTTATTGTAATTGCAATTACGAGTATGTTATTAATCCATTAATTAGCAAAGCTTTATTCATTTAAATAGTAACGATTGCATCAAAAATAAACCATTATTCATCAAAAGTCAATGTCAAACAACTTGTTTCACTAAAACCAGTTTTACATTCACGATTGACATTTCAATTCCGACCACCATTTTAGTCTGAATTATTAATACAACACTAGTTTATTTTGAGACTTCACTATCTAAACAATTTCTATTCTTCTTGAAGATCTTCCCATGATTATGTTATTGTTATTATATAATTTATAAACGGTGTTAATGTTTGGTCACAAATTTTTATTCTTCTGTACAGTCAGTGTCAGAGATAACTTTAACAAAAAGCAAGCTTTCAAAACCCGACTATTGCTAATCAACTTTAAATCGTTATAAATCCTGAATGATCATTCAAAATGAAAAATGATGAAAGAAACCTGAAGATTATTTTTAAATCCCTATTCAATGATACGCCACTTGTCATACTTGGTAAAAAAAAATCATTTTTATTTGTACAGTATGGCGTCTGGTTGCCGCCATATTGAATTTTGATTACTGTCATATCTTCAGTGACACTCACCAGATTAAGACAAATCGATTCACATAAGAATCATCAAAATTGGACAACAGGTTTAGTTTTTATAGTGACACAAAGGAACAAACATACATATATAGGTGTGAAACACTCCTTCGGCAGTCGGGTAAAAAGGAACCCCCCATGTCTTTGAAGATTATCGCCCGACGGCGAACGTGACGCTCGCTCCGAGCAGATAACTTTTCAAGGGGTGTTCCTTTTCTCTGACGCTGGCTGTACCTTGTTGCATTTTTTTTTTGCTTTTTACTCGTCACCTTAATAATATTAAAATAGCGTTACTAAGATAAGATCCATGTTGATAGTTGTACTTTTTAACTCTTCTTGAAGTTCCTCTCGAACAAATTAAGGTCAACTGGTCAACTATCAGATCCTGGAATCCGTCACTGTCGGCAAGGGGAATGAGTCTGGATGAGATAGCGATCCTCGTCTACTTTTCGATATGTTGCGAAGGCTCGGATGTTTTGGTGTATATCATCTTTAACCTCCTATCAAGCAGCAGTGTTCGCATTGCTAAGACACCCGATGAAATAACTAGCATAGAGGCATTCCGTTTTAGTCCTCAAGGTTGGTAACACATAAGCAGTCTTAGGATTGCAGTCTTAAGATTGTGTCTATGGGTCAAAGATCCCACTTACCATCAGATGACCCGTGTGCCTTCACTATGCCAATAACATAAAAAACATGACTTCTTTCTGAATCCAACTCGCCTCTTGCCGGCGACCTTGCCCATCACAGCCACTCGCAAAAGTTGATTATCTAAACCAATGAATATATTATTATCTTTGATAATGGCATTGTTAATATCGGAATAATCGTTATTGTCTGTAGTTAATACAGTGATTTCATTTCAATTCGCTTTTATTCCACAACTGAACAACATTCCTTTCTGACCGCCGCACAGCGTGTATTACGTAAATACGCCTTCACTTTTGGACCATCTTTATTTTATGTTAGTATTCTGCAGTATATTACTGTTTTTAAACGGTTTTAGAGTCCTGTAGGCAAAATAATAGAGCGGACATTTCAAGATGATAACTACGATAAAAAATTGTCATGTTCAAGGTCATTACTAAGTTGAAAGGTAGCTTAAGTAAAAATTAAGTCATTCTTGAAGAATTTTAGGTTAAACTTGACTGAAATGCCGTTTTTCGAGCTTTCTGAGACCTATAATTTTAAGATCTTTTAATTATTTATTTAAAGAATATTATTTTATTGAACTTTACCTGTTTATTTGTTTGTTTTATTTCTGTCAGTATGTTTATTTAAAAAGTTTTATATTCAATATAAACAAAGTCCCATTATCTATGAATGCGATAATATTAAATGATGGCGTCTAAACACTGCTGCACTGTTCTGAATATGACGTCGAAAAAACTAGCATTTTTTTTACTTTTGTTTCATAACAAGGGGAGGCAAACGAACATGCGAGTTGCCTGATGGGAAGTAATCAACACTCGCAATAAATACCAACAACTCAAGAAGAAATGTCGGTCCGTAGATGGCCAATTTAGAGAATTAGCAAAAGCTCTTTTCTTGAAGGCATCCATGTCATAATCATAACTCATTGGAAATACCGCCGAATTTCAAAATTTTACAGTTTTTTTTTATTAAGTTAAAAAGTTGGTCTTATTTTTTTAAAATGTAATACATTAAGAACCTTTTAAAGATATTGGAAGTAGAGAATACATTTCGCCAGAACCCATGCGTAGTCTCATATTCCGCATTCTGCGTCCTCATGTAAATTTTGTAAAGTGCTCTTCGGAGTTCTTGCATTAACTTCGAATGTTATTTTATTACAAGCATTAGCGAGATGCGATGGGAAACCAGTTTCGGATTTCGGTTTTGTAGTGGAATAATGTTAGTAAAAATAAAATTGTAAGTTTACTTTGATTTTAAAATATCGGGAGTCAAAAGTATAATTAAAGGCAGTAAATTTTAATTTTAATGTAACTGTAAACAATATATTTTTTTAGTTTCCGATTCCTTTCTTAGCAAAAGTACATTAATTTTCAAGTTAAAAGTGAACTGGTAAAGAATGTCACTGTTCATTTAGTTCGGGTTTCATGAAAAAAGTGCAATAAAGAGCAATAAATAAATTATTTTTTGATCTTTGTAGGTTCATCGTATTAGAGGCCTGTCAAGTTATCATGATCATGAGTATCAATAAATTATCGACTATTATTTACTTTTCATTTATAAATATTTAATATATAAAACCCCCCTATAATGGTTACCCCTTCTTTCAGAGCCGATATCTCTTAAACGGCCTGACCGATTTTCATGAAATTTAGCTAAAAACCATTGTAATGAAATTAACTTTCTTTTAAAAAAAACGAGTCCATATCAGTACATCCGTTTGGGACCTACAATGCTACAAACAGACACACAATTACACAGATTCACACCTAGAACTTCTAACTTTATAACTTTTATAACACCCTCATTATTTGCCAGAGTTTAAAAATACACCATGTATATAATTTTATTATCGTTACTTACAATAAATAGCGACCAAAAACTTTAGTTCGCTCCATTCACAAACATGTTTTCTCCGTGTCAAAGTCGACATAAAAACCTTGACTTAGACAAGTTAAACCGAGATGGCTTACGTAATGTCTTGCCGGTTATATGCCGACAATGACGTTGTGTGGCCAGGTACTGACATTTGCGGTTTAGAATTGAGATCCGCACTTTTGCCATTTTGACTTTCATTTTCTAGAGATTTTTAAATTGATCTACGGGCCTAGTATTGTTGCGTTTATCGCGTGACAAAATGTGGGTAAAGCATCCGTCACTCTCGTACGTGCCAAAAAGCGACGGATGTTATATCCACATTTTGTGACACGATAAACCCAGCCATATTAAGCCCCCTGTTGGTTAGTATTAAACGGGTTTTTGCTATAGACATAGACTTGACTATGTACCATGTTTTTGCTATAGACGTACAATTATATAAGCCCAAAGATAGTTAGAATAACTTTATATTTTGAAGTATAAGAGGTAGGGGTGATTTAATTTTACAGGGTGATATGTCTATGTATATTTTTAATTTAATAAAATAATGTTTACCATCCGGAATGAGTTGTGTTTGCAGTATTTATTAGATACCTATCAAAATTAAATAGTTTTATCCGAAAGGTCGCCACAGGATTTGCTGAATAGTTACTTAAATAAGTCCTTAAAATGATGTCTTAAAGTTTTGAACATTATATAGTATATCAGTTGCACAATTTGAACAATGCCTAATAAATTATTATTGGTTTAGTTTTTACTACATAAATAACTAAATAAAAAGCAAGCTTTAAAAACCCGACTGCATTTTTGATACTGCCGTTGATATATGTTAAAAAAATAAAAATACATACAATCCGATTGAAAAATGTTTCTTAAAGAATTTTTTTTACCGTACAGTGACACTCGCGCCATAGACGAATCTAATGACGTATAATTTATAAAAAAAATGGTTGAACCGTTCTGTGGTTAGGAGGGGAAATAGGAACGGCCATACATACATACAAGACAAACACATAACCCTCCTTTTGAGCTTCGCCGCAGTCGGGTAAAAAAAAAAGTTCTGTGGCCCGATCGGAGTTTAATGAATTTAATGATACAGTAAACATTATTATTAACTCATATAGCTAGTTATTATTATCTGTTTGTTTTTTGTTACTGTTAGCTGACGTATTTTGTATTGTCCTTATAAAATCAATTTTCCTGTTCAGACGATGATATAAAATTCATTATTATAGTCGTAACGGCTGACTGTTACTAAAATGTTATTTCATGCATATATTAACGAATTAGATTTGGATTTATCGTAACATCAAATTCGTCATTCGATCACGATAACTTTATAATAATAGTAACACGTTTCTAATTTTCATTAAATATTTATTTTATTTATTATTTATTTATTTAATTTATGGCATGGGGAAGGAAAACAAGCACGCAGGCCCCCTCTTAGTACCTAAGTGGGATCTGTGACCCATAAACATTGTCAAGGCTACAATAATAAGGAAAATAATAACAATGATAATTTATTTATTTATAAAATAACACGTGAACACAAAATTTGTGTTCAAGTATTCTATTAATAAAAAAAAAATATCCCGACGAATTGAGAACCTCCTCCTTTTTTTGAAGTAGGTTAATAATGAAGAGTCCAACAAATAACCAAACGTTTTCCTTAATTACATTAATAAAATTGACGCCAATGACTTGCTCATAATTATAACATTTTAAGCCACAAAAATGCTTAAAACAGGCATTATAAGCAGATGCATAATTTTGTACCTTGTCGCTTTAACTGCTTTCACAGTATAGTGCAGCAGTTCAAACAATGACGTTAAAGTGACGAAGAACTACAATCTGATGTTTCTTGTTAAGCTAACCGATTCTTATTTTTTTACGCAAATAGCTTATTGTATGATAACTTAGCATAATTCTTAATTTCATAACAGTAGAATGGATAAGTTCATGTATAAGTTTTAGGATTGCGGTCTTGAGATTGCAAAATTCTATGAGAATCGCTCACTTTTGTTCAATTTAACTGTTTCTATTTCAAAAATGCCAAACACAGTTTCAGTTATTTTGACACCTTGTCACTTTAACACCAACGCTTACGACATAGACAAAAAAATACTAAGCACTAACATGTTCCTTTTACTTTTGAGGAAGGTTTATAAACAAGAGAAACTGACTTGCTAATAGCAACGCAACTGTATTTAGCACATCTACGTATACATAACAAATTTGGTGACATACCAGTAGCGGAGGTGACAAATAGAATTTTCGCCTTTTGTTCCGCTCACGTTTTTCGGTGGACATGACATGCTGGGATGTTTTAGGTCGGCAATTTGTTTCAACAAACAAAGCTTCTAGCCTTTAATACTAAATTCACCTTTTCACTCACCCATTCCTACAAATAACTCCCAATTCTAAATTCAAAATTAAATGTTTAAAACCAATCAATTCAAAAAAAAAAACTAAGGTCAGTCAAACTGAAGTCGACTAACGTCAACGTATAACCGACCAAGGATGGTTAAATAGTGGTGATTTAAAGTAGGCTTTTTTGTCTAAACTGTATGATAGTAATATTTCCCCCTGATAATAAACATAGTTAAATCGTCTGTGTTTCCAAACGAATACGACTTGGGGGCCTTCAAAAAACAAGCCTAGTCTTTTCTCAAAGACCGGCAGTGCACTGGCGATTCCTCTGATGATGCGGGTGTTTGGTGGGTCACTTACCATCAGGCACGTTGCTAGCTAGTCTGCCTTTTTTTCACATAAAAAAAGAAGAGTTTGACTATTTTGACCAGGAATAAGAATTCTGACTTCTTGCAACACAGCATTGCAACCATTGGCTTAGAAGAATTCAGTAGGTCACTACAAATTTTCTGCATGCCACATAAGCCGCGTAGAATTATTCAGTAGCCACGGATTTGTCACTAGATACAAATCCAGTACTTCTTTTGTTTCGGCCTCACGATTAGCCAGTTTAGGACCAAAGTGGATTTAAAAATGGTCAGTACACGACGCTCTAAGACCGCTTTCTTAATCGTGACCAGAATTATTGGGTCACTTATTATGCGGCCGGCCATCTAGGAATAAAAATGGAATGGCTTCCTGTGGACTAATTGTTTGAATAATTATCTTATGAGGACAAATACATAATTAAGTGTTGTTTAGTCCTACAGAACCGATATTCGTCATTGTTTAAGCAGCAGTAAATTTTATGCTGTTTAACTTGCTTCGTTGGTATGTTTGTCCTTCCGGTTGAAATCGTGCAAGTAAATTTTGGAGTAAAGAAAGAATAACATTTATTTGTGACAAACAACAACAGAGGACGGAGAAATACGCAATGTTGTCAAGAATTGGCTCCAACTTAACGTAATTCTGGCTTTAAAGTCAGCGCTGGTCTTCCGATGGAAACATCAGATGAAACCACGGAAGGAAACACACGAATATTGAACACAAAAAAATAAACCGCAAATTAAGAAAATGGAACGAAAAAGAAAATTCGCACGCATCTATTTATGCCCTCATTTGCGTGGCAGAATGGGAAAGTTTCCTTAGTCCAACATTGAAAATTAAAAAAATCAGACAAGCCAAAGTATATAGCTAGTATATATAAGTATAGCTCTAAGGCTGCGGCTCCACTGAGGCGGAGACGAGCGGAGCGGTGCGGAGCTGTGCCAATATTAACCAATAGAAGGCGCATGCGGTCACGTGGAGTGGTCACGCCTTGCGCACGTTATTTTAGATTCTATTGGTTAATATTGGCACAGCTCCGCTCGTCTCCGCCTCAGTGGAGCCGCAGCCTAACGTATGCGATTTTCGAAATCTGACAAAATGCACAGAATTGAAAAAGCGGCTGACCCGATAGATCGTCACTTATGTCAATCCTATATACCTACATATTAGCTGGGTCACTATTATACTATTTCTATTCTGTTCTATTCTATTCTTAACAATACGATAACACAACGAAAGCAATATGGTTTTATCGAGAAGAGGTAGAGTTCCTGGGGCCGTAATATGGCTGCGTTTATCGCGTGACAAAGTTTGGATAAGGCATCCGTCACGTTCTGACAAGTTAATAAGTACGAGAGTGACGGATGCTTTATCCACATTTGACACGCGATATAGACGCAGCCATACTAGGCCCGCTGTTTTCGAGCATTGCTAACGTTTACGTTATGCATCAGGCCTATATGGGCGGTGGATAAAGCGTCCATCACTCTCGCACTGATATAATCGTCAGAAAGTGACGGTTATTTTGTCGACGTTTATCCTCAACGATAACTAATGACCATAATAGACATGCTGTCTGGTGGAAAGTAAGTAGGCCTCAAACGCCCTACGTACAATCTTAATGCTTAGGGCAAATCTTTTTGTAATTAAATTATGATAAGTAATTCAAAAGATTCATCAGACTTAATTTAGGCATTACTTGTTTAGCATTAGAGAGAAAAAATACAAAAAATAAGACGGAAATTATATCAGCGCTACCACATAATGGTATGGTCTTTAGATCGTTTGAAGCTTAATTAGCAATTTCATTACATTAGCGTTATCACCGTTACTAATTTGCGACAAATGACCGTATATTACCATAATTATAAGCAAATTACTTGAGAGTTCCGGGCTTTGAGTATTGTTAGAGCCAGAAGAATAAAGGCATTCCATCCATCCATCTTAGTCTTTATGGTAGGCAACACATCAGCAGTCTTAGGGCCGCATTAATAAACTCATCTTGTGTGAGATGCCCGTCACAAGATAGGTCAAAGTAAACGTCAAACCATAGAACACTGTCATTTTTGACGCATCTCGAGACGAGCATTAGAGTTGAGATTAGTTTATTAATACGGCCCTTAGGATTGCAGTCCTGAGATTGTAGTCTTGAGAATGCAAATGTATTTGGGTGTCAGATCCTACTTACCATCAGGTGTCATGTGAGTTCGTTTGTCTTCTCCTTACCACAAAAAGACCTGACTACAGCAAAATTGACGCTTATTTATTACATCGTATAGACGGTACTTGTGTGAAGTTAAAAAGTGGGGTATAAGTTTAATGTGTGTATCTGTGTATGTGTGTGTCTGTGTTTCTGTGTGTTAGTGTATCTGTGCAACTTTGTGTCTGTCTATAACATCGTAACTCCAAATAGGATATAGGACGGACTAGGACGCGGTTTTTTTAAGCTTGTTTTATTGGAAAGATTCTTAGCTAGGTTTCATGAAAATTGTATCGGCTTTTTAAGAGATATCAGTTCCAAAAGTTGGCGCGACCATTATATCGATGTTTTTATCTATTTTATAACTATCAACAGTTATCATATTACAGTAATGAATATGTAGGAACGTCGTCGAAATATAAATTAATGCCGACATCTTGTAGTTTTACATCAGCCTTTTTTCGCCAGTGAAATGTTACCTACTTGCACGTACCATCACGATTTTGCTCTTTGTCAAAGAGATTGTTTGTTCTTGATACGTCAAACTCATAACCAAACCATTATATCAATTGTGCGATCTTATTTATATAACTAGAGTTTTCGTGACCCATAATATTTTTATTATGAGTAAACCGTGTTATTTAATATTGTATAATGACTAGACAATAAGCTTTATAATCTAAGTATATACATACATACATACCTTCACGCCTGTCTCCCAATGGGGTGGGCAAAGACTATTGAATTCCAGGAGCACCGGTTTACACATACAACGTTTACTTTCTCTTCCTCTACATTTATCAACCTCTTCATACATTTATGGCCTGCGTAAACGCAGACGGACGGCAGAGGATACTAAATTTGCCAATGTATATTTAAGAGGCCATCTATGGTGCCACGCCCCCACAAGAATAAAAAGGGATGGCTTTATGTGCTTCCGCGCGAAGAATGTGAGATGGAGATAGTTCGCTCGCGCCTTGACGGCAGCGTTAAATTCAATTAATTGCTGTTTACTTTAAAACCACAACATTTATCGAAAAAATGGTTTACCAGGATTAAGAAGTTACATATCCTCAACTATTGAATCGAAAATCATCGTTAAAGATTAAGGTAAATGCAGCTATTAACGACCCTCCTAAGGCAATTTTGAAATTGATCATACTTATTAAGAATATTGGTAGTCGTCACAGTACTTTTGTAATTTTTATATGGTAATATTGTATATTGGGTTTATATTTATGATGATAAATGCTTCAAAATAAAGTATTTTATTGTGAAAAATAATTAATAAAGTGGGTAAGTCGATTGTTTCTATTACCGATCCATGGTAACGGCTGTGAAGCTATTAACGATTTTTGTGCAGGTATTACCGATCGTAAGAGAATGATACAAATTGATATGGTGAAAAATTTGAAAGCAATGAAAATCGCTGAACATACATGGGGGTGTTTCGGATCGGTATAGGCATGAGGCATCTAGATTTTCAATTTTATTGACCACCCTGTATAAATAGAAATAACGTGAAAGAAGTTTAATACATTTGTGTAGAATCGCTAATAGCTGCTCATTGTCGCTATTACCGACCCGTATGGGTCGGTGATAGAAAATGTAGGCATAATAGTAAAATGTATTACCGACTCATAAAAAATACGTAATATTTATAATCGGTGGTTTCCTGACTGTAAAAGATACCATGATTGATTAAAGTAAGATAACATTGAACTATAAACACCCAGTTTAATTACTATATGGTAATTAATTATTGTCTGTAACCTATATCGATCTATGAATAATGTAGTCATTTTTGGCAAATTTAGAACCCCAAAACAAGAAAACTAGACCAATTATTGTATATCGCTAATAGATTTTTACAAAGGCTGATTGTAATTAAAATGGTTTATTCAAATACAAAATGAATAATTGGCAAATTTCAACAGAAAAGATATAAAAACGAAAAGCTACGTTGCGGCCATTACCGACTTATGGGTCGGTGATGGCTGCAGCTACTAAAATTGAAGAAGCTATTACCGCCCTATTTTCATTTAAAGTTTTATGATATAAAGTGACGTTTTTTCAATAAAACGCGTTACTAAATCGAGAATTTATAAGTAAACGAATACACTTAATACTACATGATAATTTTAGGCATCATTTATGTGTATTAAATGACTTAAGCAGAAAAGTTAGATACTTACCTGCAGGAACAAGGGTTAGTACGACCAGACCTGCGTTTACGCCGGCCGCACAGAAACTGATGTATGTTATCTCCTTTTCGAACTGCCACGTACACTAATTAAAGATTATTCGATGCTCAATGAACAAACGCGTGTATTTTTTCTATTACAATGACTCAAATAGTTGCAGAAACGTTAAAATATCGAATTACGCTAATGGGTCGGTAATACCTGCAGATTTTCGATGGGTCGTTGATAGCTTCGTTTACCTTATAGGGTTTCGAAGATTCAACCAAAAACATGCAAAAAAGGTGTTATGTTTGAAAAGTAAAAGTATCGATGATTTTATTTCTAATCGTGTTTTCACGTTCGACGGTCTCAAGCAAATATGATCAAGTTTAATATATCCAAAAAACAGATACAAAGGCGTTATAGTTATTGAGATCCAGATCGCGGAACACTCCAGACTTTAGCATAGGTGGGCTCTTAATGCTATTGCAATTGAAATATGGTATAAAGGTCCACCTATTATGAAAATAATACCCAGAGAGTACAGAAATTAAATAGGGCGGGAATTAAAGATAAATATATATACTTTATAATGGTATATGTCGCATTAGTAATTATAAAAGAAGAAATAATAAAAAGATTATTAGGGATTTCATATACTTACCTAATCAAAGATATATTAATAGCCAATCTTCTTTGCACTGTTACATGTTACCTCCATGGTATTTTTTAAAACTAAATAAAGGTGGGTCATAACTGCAAAATTTACCACCAATTTGGTTTATGTACGCAATTTTTTTTTGACAGGGTTGGATTATGGGCCATGATCTTTCAATGCTTTGAAACTGACCTCGGAGCATCGCAGCGGATTGCGGACGAAATTTATAGGGAAAAATCCCCGCCGTCCGTCGGTTTGCGCTGGCCCTTAGACGGTTTCGAGTGTATTTCATTTAGCCCTTATTCAATAACTATAATCTAAGTCTTATTAGATATACAACAAATCTACCTAATCTAATCTAGTTATTCATTTATCTTCTTTCTTTCCGTGACCTAATGACTGACAGAAACCGTACAGCTTAAACCGCTACGAGAAAACCTAGATTCTTGAAATTTGAAGGTAAAATTCCCTGGGTACTCTAGAGCAGGGACCCGACCACCCATTCCCCTATTAAACTCTTTAAAAAACTTACCTCTCGAAGTATAACCACTAAAACAATAACCCGTTTGGAAATATATGACTAAGTTATTTTTTAAACTAACCATTCATATAAGCGAAACGTAAAGAGCTAAATCCCAGATCGTCAGCAGTAAATTGATAACCAAATATAAGGGTAACCCTTATAAATAGCGCTTAAAAAGCCAATCGACCGGCTTTCAAGCGATACGGTTTTTCTAAATAAATCCTTATAAAAACCCATTCGAAACCCTTAAATGGGATAGCGGGCCGGTCCCTGCTCTAGAGCCGGGTACCCACTAGCGAGCTGTAACTGTACCCGTAGCAGTTACAGTAACGAGCTTCTAGTGGAGAACAGGCTCGCGAGCCGCGTACACATCACGATGTTACGTGTAACTGTTACAGTTACGGCTCGCTAGTGAGTATCCCGCTTTAGGGTGTACTAGAAAAGAACTTTCCGAAAGCCGTCTTCCAACGGGAAGAAATAGGAGAAGTAGCAGATTTTTTTACTGTAGCCTTTAAAAAATACATTGTAGTTTACTAGCTTCTGCCCGAGACTTCGTCCGCGTAGATTTCGATTATCGTTATTCCCTCGGGAACTTTTATATTTTCCGGGAGAAAAATAGATTTCTTAATCCAGGGTATTATCTCCATTTCAAATTTCATCCAACGTAAAAAAAATCTAATTAAAACCTACAAACTCTCGCATTTATAATGAAGGATTTCAAAATACAATATTGCCGTTACGCCAAAGAAGCTCTTCTATCCTAATTGATGAATCGTGGTTTATTTTCTCCTGATTCCCGACGTTTAGAACAAATTGGGCTGCCATTAAGGATTTTGGCCAATCCTAGTGGTATTAACTGCGTGATTAATTAAGGAAATAAATGAGTGCGCCGGATTCAGAGTCGTTTTAGACGCAGTTTCCTATTTGATCCAATTAATGTTTTACTTTGATATAAGATTAACTGTTAAATTATTAAACTGATTATTATGGTAAAATTGAGTTACCTATATTTTTATGTTGTATCGTAAAAATGGTAATCAAGGTAGATATGTTACCTGTACGGTATTCCGCGTTTAAAAATGGCCCGGCTTACGCACAAATAATCAGTAAATATTGCATTACACACTAATTCAAAAAAGACAAGTGAAAGAAGGATGGTATGCTAATTTCCGGGAGCGAAACAGAGACGAGTGTATGTCGCTCTGCAGACTAGTTCACGGTTCCGTTGACGGCGCAAGACTAAGTAAAGGTGTACCAATTGGCTTGGTTTTATGGTGCCACTATCGAAGTGCGTGTAACATATCTACCTCTTTTTATTATATTATATCATTGTAATCAAGCGTTTAATTTGGTATGATTGTAGAACAAACCATGAAGAAAAATAACAAATATAAATTGAGTATTATTATGAAAAAATTATAACTGTAAGTTAGGCTGAGTCGATTTGAAATCGAATTCAAATTAATAATACCTACTGTGCGATACGGAACCCCCGGTGCGCGAGTCTGACTAGCATTTGACCGATTTTTTTATGCTACTTAGAGAATGCAAACGAGGTAGCGAGTCACCTGATGTATAGGTATAAAGTGATAACAGTCAACCTTGGACACCTGCAACGCCAGGAGAGCATTCGCAGATGCGTTACCGGCCTTTTAAGAAAAGAGTATGCTCGTTTTTTGTTAGTTAGATTGTCTAAACATAATAATAGATTGTTCAACAAGAGACTAAAACAACCCATAATGACAAGAGATGTTCAGCCACGCAAGCGAGAGTGGCTAGTTCGAGTGTCATTATGGCTGTTTAGTCTCGCGTTAAACACTCTACTTTTCACTTTGAATGCGAGGAAAAAAAACGACGCTCTATACAAAATTACAATAATCAGTTTTAAGTCAGTTTTTTGTAAAGTGACACAAATGCTTGCATATTTAGCCAAAAGATAAAAGCTTGAAAACTATTTGGACCATGCCTTATAAAATAAAATTATCCTTTATATACCTATTTAAATAGATCTATATTCGTAATCATTAATCGTGTTTCACGAAATTAAATAGTTTTTTTTATATTTTTGCGCTGTTGTCATTTTGAGGTTATTTCCACGGCCTAAAAATGGTCCATACACAATCACTGAAAATGGCGATAAGCTTCCATTCACAAACACCGTGATTGGTTGTTTAGGGATTTCCAAAGTAAATTTAAAAAAAAAAAACTTTAATCCCTAGAGATTAATAAGGAGCTTTAGTCCCGATGTGCAGAGATTAAAGTAACATTTTAAGAGCATGAGAAGTGAAAAGATACTTCTGAATACCTGCGGGCCCAGTATGGTTGCGTTAATGGTGTGACAAAATGTGGATAAAGCATCCGTCACTCTCGTACTTAGGTAGGTATATACGTGTCAAAAAGTGACGGATGTTTTATCCACATTTTTATCACGCGATAAACGCAGCCATTAGGCCTCCAGATGTCATAGTGTCAATGACCTCGTGTATAATTAGTTAATTACTTAACCGGGATATTATCTTACGCTTGCATGTAGTACAGTAGCATTAATTGTTGACATAGTTCATGATAAGCTTATGGAAAAAGGTTATCTCTGCCAGTGACAACACTGTTACGCCATGATAAGAGATAAGAATTTTAAAACTTTTTTTAAACATAGATGAAATGCAGAAACAGACAGAAATTCTAAATAAAATTACCATTGCCTTCTTTTTCACATACGGTAAAAGATGAAATCCGTATCGTATGTACGGTAGACTGACATTTGTAACTTTCCTACCCTCTATTAAATAAAGCCAGTTTGCGATAGACCGTGTTTCACTTTGCATACATCACATTGGCGCAGTCGGTAGGATAAAACTGACAGAGATGTAACCTCCATAGTGACTAACTTTCAAAGATTAAGTAAGGCCTTTTTAATAATTTATACCCTTGTTCATTACTTTATATACAGGGTGACCGCGGGCTCGTGTATCAACAAAGTACACTAATAGTAGTTAACGTGACGGTTGCGTAATGCGAATTACGCAGAGTCGCACACAACATTTTGTCTACAGACATATTATAAGTAGACTATAAGATGGTTTAAGAAGCCGAAAGGCAAATGACCAGCATTACTTGTGGTAGTAGGTGACAGCGATGATAGCTGTAACGTAATTTCATTACGTTATCGAATATTGTAATGTAATGAGATCAACATCTTCCAAAATTAACAGCTGTCATCGCTGTCACCTACTACCACAGGTAATGCTGGTCATTGCCTACGGGTTTTGAACGGATAATAGAGAACTTATGATATGTGTGTAGATAAAACTCACTACACCATTAGGAACATAACGTACTACATGTAAAAGCGTTATAAGACAATAATTATGGCCAAATTATAGCTGTAGTTGCGTTGTGTTGTGAGAACAGAATGACTTCAATAGCTTCTAGTTGTATTAGAATACTCTTACACCCCCAAAAAAGCTACATCATATTCACTACCAACCTCCCTCATTTTCATATAAAGTAACCTTATTGACTGGAGTTCTTGGCACAGAACATTTCACGGCGCATGGCTCACATAAGTGTCAAAAATCTATACCAATACTACCACGAGCACCAAATATGTAATAGGCACCCCTCAAATAATGCTGCTACTAAAATATTGATCGACACCCCTCGCTTTTGAAGCTGGACGCAGTTTTACTATTGTACTCATTCTTTCTTATAAATCTGTTGCCGTCACACTTGTGATAGAATGTAATTAGGAATGGACGTAGCAAAATGCACTGGAAAATGTAAGTCATTAAACACCATGTGATTGTTAGTTTTCTATAATTGAGGAAGTTGTTGGGCGGTGTATTATTATTTTATATACTAGTGAGTTGCCCTCGCTTTGCTTGGGTTTATGTGAGTTTTCTGTAACACACGTATATAAACCAGTTTTTTTTTTTGATTATATTATTATACATAAACACCTATTGTGAAAAAAAAACTAAGTAGTGGTAAAATCCGCATCAAAATCAGTTTCGTGGTTAAGGAGTTAGCGGAAATACAAACAGATAGACAGGGAAAGCGACTTTGTTTTATACACTTTATGTTGTTGTGACATGATATAAAAATTACAACATAAATACTACTATCAAAGTGTACAGTTCAGGAAAATGTTCACCAACGCAATTTTTCATACTTTACCTTAACGTCACATAATTATAAGTGAATGTTTGTTTAGTTCAAATTCTGCAAGTCAAATATTAGTGTCAGACAACTCACTGCTTACGATTAAGGCACACAGGCTTCTATAAGAATTTAATGTGATGTATTATATTATATTGAATGAATAGTAATCAAAAAAAAGTCCGAAATTATGCGAATGGGTAAAACACTTCTGGAAGATAACCTATTAAAAATAAATAAAGTTGCATATATTGCGAATCGTTAAAAACCCTTCAGGAAGATAAGCTATAGGAAATTAATTAAAGTGGAAAATTATGCGAATGGTTAAACATACAGGAAAATAAGCTACTGAAAAATAAATAAAGTAAGAAACTATGCGAACGGTTAGAAAATCCTTCGGGAAAATAAGCTATCAAGATAAAAAAAAGTGGTAAAACATGTGAATGGTACAAATCGGTACTTAGAAAAAACGATATCCAGAAATTACAGTACACACTCAACTAGTGGCTGTTATAAGAAGATTTAAAATGTAACAAAACTCGATGGCAATCCAAGAGGATTGTGTAGCGATGCTTTAATTGCGTATCTGGGTCATACACACTCGCAAAAACAAAAGTTGTCTCTCCTGTGGTCAATAGTTAAGGGCTTGTGTGCATATAAGTTATGTTTTTATTTGCTAGGACTAAAGTAGACCAGACGCCGTTTATGGGGATGCGGGTTCAGCCAGCAAATTAGGCCTTAAAAACGTTAACTTCGGGCATGTCCACAGGAGAGACGGTAACCTAAATCTGTGTATGACCCATCTGTCAAAAAAAAAACATACTTTAGCACTGTTTTTAAGAGAGAATAACAAACCAGGCCTTGCATGATGCGGAGATACATGTGTAAAGTAATGAAGCAGACCCGATTACATGGTGTAAATAATAAAAACTACACTCAAAAAAATGGGAGCCAACAAAGAGAGATTTTCTCTTAGTTGACAAAAAAATAATACAATAGTTATGATATTAGTTATATCAACCAAAGCTGATAGTAACAACAGCAAGTTCTTTAGTGATTCAACTAACATCTTAGTTGATGCATCTAACGTCTTGTCTGGCTCGTATGGGATCAAGACGCTTATGCACAACAATCACAATCTTGTTACAAGCGACCAATTATTTTGTTCAGTGTAGGCAGAGGGAATTGTACCTACAAACATAGCCCATTCTCTTACTTTCATGGCATCTTAACTTACCCAATAATGCCAGGAATTCAAAAATAAAATACCGAAATTGAATAGCTAGTCACGTCTCCGAGCCGCGTTTCTTAGTAAACTTTTTGTCAATAGCTTACCAGTGTAAATGCCGTTGACCGACTATAAAAACCTAATAAAAAGGTTTATTCAGCTGGATTTTATCACTATTGAATTCAAAATGGTTGACACTTTTAAAACTAGTGCTTGAAAAGATTATTTCATTGTAACATTTTGCTGCAGTCGACCAAATATATCAATGTTACTATCATTTGTAGCTCTAATTTTTCAATTGTCAATTGTGACTGGCAGCCTACATTTCAGCTATTGACTGTTTTATTCATTGTGTTAAAAAAAGAAACAAAATTCTATCGGCTACATAACCATTATCTAACCATTAAAAATTCAGATATTCTATTTTAATCGCCAGATAGAAGATTATGTCGAGAGAAAAAGATTATACTTTCCTTTTTTAACGTAGCAGAATACAGCTAAAAATCGCCAACCCTAAGATGAATTTTACGTCATTGGAAATATAATGTTCTCCATGTCACTTAATGTTAAGGATTAGGTCAATAATTAGTACATTGTTGCCTAGGCGCGGAAAGTAAGGGATTTCCTGACGAGGTGGTTAAATACGAGTCTGGAAATCCTCGTTTCCGCCGAGGCGTACATAATGATTTTCTCAAACAATGCGAGGAAATGATACAAATACATGATTATAAGTATTTTTAAAAACTTTTGACAAATTCGGAGAGAATATTTGTATGTAAAATACGAGTATGTTAAGATAGTTTCACGCACAACGAGCCGCTGCCCGCCGCCGCCAGCACAGCAGAGCCCCGCTGCCGCTCCTCACTGCCCCCCATCCACAAGTTGGGTGTACGGGATTTTTTTCATGGTCCTTTGGGTTTTATACGCAATAGAGAGAACTTTTAAAAAACAATATGGTCATGGACGGAAAGTATTTTCATATGTTTTTTTTTACTCCTAAGAGTAAAATGGAAAATCGGAAAACCGTTCTTTCCGAGCATGTTTGAGAAAAATACTCTTAATCCTTAGTTCATCACACAAATATCTGGGCTAACCGCATAGTTAGTTATATTTTAGCCTAGTTGGTTGGATTCCCGATAAGTAAATACTCGTATTTGTGCGATGAGCTTGGTTTTTTTCGTTCCTGAGTCTTGGAGGTGGTCTATCTAGTATCCATTTCTCGATATAGGTTCGCCTTTGTACATTACTTCAATAACAATATTGAAAGTTTATATTTTTGTGCAATAAAGAGTTTACATACTTACATACATACATAAAGAGCGTCGGTGGCCTAGTGGCTTAGCGGGTCGACTCGTGATCGTAAGGTACCGAGTTCGAACCCCCGCGGTCACCATGTACCAATGAGTTATTCTAACTTAAGTGCATTACCCGATGCTCTTACGGTGAAGGAAAAACATCGTGAGGAAACCTGCACATTCGAACAGCTGAGTGTGTAAGAGGGCAATTGCACAAAAGATCCTAAAGGGTCGAAGTGTATCCGAAAAGGCCCATCTGTAAGATAAGATAAAATACATATATACATGAGTATATTTATTGTTGTCTTTACCCAAAGCACAAGCCTAGGAGCTTAGTTTGGGACTATTTATCCAGGTCAATTTATGTGAGATTGTCCCCTAATATTTGTTATTGTTATATTATAGTTTAAATCTAAAGTGAATATAATATTTTAACACAATCTGGTAAACACATCATCCTCCTTTTCGCTTCGCAAAGTTAATAATATAACCAGATAATGAGTCATTTCTGATCTCTGGCCTCTCAGATATAAATACGGAACCTGATAAACTTGATCTTTAACATAATTATTATAGTAAAAAAAACACAGTCTCGTCTTGGATTAAAAATATTAATTTTAATAAGGCATTAGGTTTGGGTGCTTATTATTTGTCATAATGTATCGCTTGTCCTAATTATCATTTGTCCTAATAATAATTTGTCTTAAATAAGTTTTTTATTGATTAGACTTACGATATAGGGAGTTCTATACGAGTAAAATAAGAATGTTGTATATAAACGGAAAAATTAGCGATGGTGATACGGCTTTGTGCCGTCCGTTTAAGACCTCGGGGTTGGCAACGAATTTCCAGTCTTAGGATTGCAGTCTTGAGATCGCAAATGTCTGTGGAACGATCCTACTTACAATGAGGTAGGAAGCCTTTGCGCTCGTTTTAGGCCATAATTCGATTTTCGTTTTACTATAAGCATCTTACTGCTGCAGTCGTTAATTTAGCTTTCTTGCCATACTCTTTGTTTTTAAGGTTCCGAATTAAACTAGGAGCTTATAGTTTCACCATGTCCACTTGTCTGTACGTCTGTCTCTATTTCACACCCACTTTTTCTCAGAAACTATCAAGCTTTGCTATAGTTACGTATTTCCACCACACAGCCAAAACTATAATTACTGAAAATCTGGAAAATGTCCTAAATGAAAGCACATATAACATGGGAAACTATCACGAATAAGTGGACTTAATCGGTTTTTGAGATACAGGCGACTTAAGTGTTTATACCTAATCAAAATCATCATGAAATAACTTTAATTAGAAAGTTAACTAGTTTATACTTGTTTTTCGAGACAGTTTTATGCGTTTGTAGTAACGGCATGTAAATCCTACACTGAGCATGGACCGACATACTCTTTCCCGGTATTTTTTCTTTGTCAGGTTAGAGACTATGTTCATGGAAACTAACTCTTGCCTAAGCCGGAAATTACCTTCCGGCAATCTAAACTTCTTAGTAGTAACATCATCTACGAACAGTTTGTCTTTAGCTTCAGTAATGCTAGACTAAGTTGTACTATTGTAATATGAAATATGTTTAAA